>OY754307.1:119233262-119833262 GCA_963573325.1 Astragalus glycyphyllos | reverse complement strand
GTTGTTTGGTATTAGTGATTTGCACATTGGTAAATTCCTTTAATTCGTTTTTCTGCAGATTTTAAAATGCTTGGAGTTGATGAACTTGGTGAAGCAACCAGCTTTAGACATTTACTTGCTCGTAAGTCGCTTGTTTCTTTGTCTGATATAATGCATGCCTTGTTTTACTACCTTACTTCACATTTCACAATTAATTCACGTTGGGGTTTTGGATTTCTTTATTGTAGTTCAGGGTTGTCCTGGTCTGGATGAAAATCTCACTGAGATGGCTGTTTCAGGTTCTTAACTTATAATTGTCAAATTCTTTGATTTTAATTTTTTAAAATATGTTTGACCATAATTGTCTTATGCTTACCTGATTCATTTATTCGTTTCCTTTATAACGTTTGCGTAGATTCAAGTACCAATGTCAGATGTCATGATGACGAACTTGATGATGTTGCATTTGGAGGTTCAATGCTGATTTGTTATTATATAATAAATATATTTTTATGATGTTGTTTGTTGGATATTGATTGTTTTCACTTGGTTTTGACAGAGATTACTCATCGCCCTTCAGATGTTAATTCTTGGAAAGATCTTGTTTTTCACACAGAGCCGGATGCATATGAATTTTACAAGTCTTATGCCCAATCTGTGGGCTTCAGCATTAGGAAGGCAAATGTGTATCGCGATAGCAAGAATAACAAGGCAGATATCCCTCACTACCTGAAAATGATGTGTCACAAACAAGGTTTTAAGATTCAAAAGGAGACTTTGAATAAAAGGAAAGATACGCGGACGGGTTGTTTGGCAATAATGAAGCTTAAGATGGATGCTCACAAGGGTGGGTATGTTATTACCAAGTGGTACGATCATCACAATCATCCTTTGATCGATGTTGACAAGAGGCACTTCTTGCCACTTAATAGAACTATCTCGGAACAGCAGAAAGTTGTTATATCCAATTATTATGCATCTGGGATATCTGCGAGGGCTACATTCGATTCTATGGCTCGGGCTGCTGGTGGTGTTGATAAACTCGATTTTCTACGCACTGATTTGAAGAACCACTTGTCTGCTATCAAGGCGAATCAATTGAAACATGGAGAGGCTACTGCGTTGCAAGCGTGGTTTAGGCAGCAGGCATTGGTAAGGCCTGGTTTTTACTACGACATTCAAGTAGATGAAGACGAGGCAATTTCTTCAATTTTCTGGGCTGATTCTGTCATGCGGGCCGATTATGCACTTTTCGGTGATTTCGTCAGCTTTGACACAACATACCGAACTAACAAGGCCTACAGGCCCCTTGGTATGTCGTTTGCCAAATTGTTTTCAAATTTTCTGATCTTATATGCTTCAATCTAACAAGTATTAACCACTATTGTACTATTCTGTGGTTAGTGGCCACTAACCACTATGCTCTAGTTTGTGGTTATTGATTGAGAATCTCATTCTTTCTGATCATAAAGCATATTTTTTCTTTAATGTACTTCTGTGTGGTTAACTGGTTATCATAAGGAATGTTTTCGTACTAATTGTTCCTTCTATTTATTTTTAGGTATTTTTGTTGGCTTTAATCACCATAAAGGTACTTGCGTGTTCGGTGCCGCGTTACTTTATGATGAAAGTGGCCCAGCATTCAAGTGGTTGTTCGAGACTTTTATTAAATGCATGAATGGCAAGAAACCGGAGACCTTTATGACAGATCAAGCACCTGCAATTGCTGTCGGTGTTCGTGAGGTTTTCCCCGATGTGTTTCATGCTTTATGTTCTTGGCACATCAAGCAAAATGCCACTAAGAGACTTGGGGCTAGGGCCACTGCTAAGTTTTTTGATGAATTTAAGCATCTTGTAAAGCATGTTGATAACGAGGAACAGTTTGAATACTCTTGGAAACATATGATTGACGAATGCTTCGCTAATGTACACCATTCTGACATCACTTGGCTAAGCTTCATTTACACCAGCAGGAGGCAATGGTCTTCTGCTTGGGTGAAGAGTACATTTACAGCAGGGAAGAAGACCACACAACTTAGCGAACAATTCAATGCATTGTCTCGACACTATCTGAAGACTGAACACTCTATCTCTCAATTGTTGTCTAGGTTCCAAGATCTCGTTGATGATTTGCGTCATAATGAGCTGATGTCTGATTTTAGAATGCAGAACATTGTTGTGCAGAATAGGCATCCCACATGCAGCCGAGTTGTTCACTCCTTCCATTTTTGAGTTAATTCAGAAGGAGTTTGACGCGAGCAGAGCTTACACGATATTGGTAATTACCCATTCCTTTTTTTTGTTAATAATTCTTGTTAATTGGGGCAATAACCACAGATTAATAAAATAGTGGTTAATACTTGTTAGATGCACAGGATTGCCATTACTATTACTTGTTACTAACAATATTACTCCTCAATAAGTATTATTTTTCCTAATAGTATATTTCGTGTGTAGCCTGTTCACGAGTTGAAACAGGACACAACCGAAGTTATAAATGTTGAGAGATGGGATAATCAATTTACTGCGAACCAAGTTTTGGTAGAAACTGAAGTTGTGAAGCTAGATTTGGTCAAGAGTTCTGTTACTTGCAGCTGTCGGTTTTTTGAGAACTGGGGGTTAATTTGTAGGCACACACTGAGAGTTTTGGATGCTTTCGCTGCATGGGGTAATCCTTTTTGTCATTGCATACCTCCCATGTATGTGAAAAAAAGATGGTGCAGAGATTATAAAAAAACTCTTGCTTGTATTGCTGAGGAATTTCATCTTCAAACCAAGGCACATTCGAATTTCGGTGAGAGATACCAGCGTCTTTCTGATATAGTTTCTGGAGCCGGGTCACGCATATGTTATAACGAAGCTGCCTTTAATACATTTCTTCATCATGTTCTTGATGGAGTTAAAGAGGCCGAGGAATTGTTACATTCAACATCTGAAACCTCTGAACCTTCACGTGCTGAGTGTTCAACCTTGCCAGGTATTTGCTATTTTATTTCCATTGCTCTTTATCTCACATTTGGTTTTTGTTTAAGATTTTTGCCATTCTTATATTTGTTTGTGTTTGTTGAACGTTACAGTTGAAGAAGATGAAGTAGAATATCCAGGTAAAAGGATAAAGGTGCGTCAAAACCCATGCAAGAGCAAGATCAGGTTGATGTCCCAATCAGAGAAGAGACATCTAATTTGGAAACAACAATGCAAGAAGGCGATTGAAATTCAGAAGCAGTCCGAGATTATTTAGAGAGCAAGATAGCAGTGCCGCAATAGTTGTTTCTGCTTCTGTTCCCATCTTCTTGTTACCAAGTGGCTTCAGTCTCAAGAGGGGGGGTGAATTGAGATTTTAAAAACTTTTCCCCTTTTTAACGACTTAGATTAATTTTCGCGCAGGTTTATGAAATGAACGAATTAGAATAAAGAACAGTAAAGCACGCACAAGATTTATACTGGTTCGGTCACCTCCCAGTGACCTACGTCCAGTCCTCACAACCCTTTGTGAGATTTTCACTATCAAAACAAAGCTTTCAACCGGGTGCTTTAAAACCCTTACAGACACAGGCACTCTTCACCTTGGATACCCCACCTTGTGCAAGAGCCCTAAACAACAATTACAACAAGAGATACCCCACCCTTGTTACAATCAAAAACCCTAGAGAGATACCCCACTCCCTAGTACAACCAATTAAGAACAAGAGATACCCCACCCTTGTTACAATCAAAACCCTAGAGAGATTCCCCACTCTCTAGTATAAACCAATAACAGTTTTAAAAGAAATTACAATGAAATAACAAATACCTCTGAGAAGGTGAATATGACAACTTGAAGAATCCCAACCTAACCCTTGAGAGAGATCAGCTCAAAGTGATGAAGAACGTGAAGAATGAGTGTGACAGTGAGAGAGTTCGCGTTCTTCTCTTTAGAATTGTAGGTTGTTGATTTGATCGTAAAACCTAGATCCTATTTATAGAGTTTGTAGAAATATGACCGTTGAAGCAATTTTTAACTCTATATATATAAGTGAAAAATCGATTAATGACTTGAAAAAGATAAGATGAAAATCGATTATGTGCTTTAAAAATAATAGGTGAGAAATCGATTTCTTGCTTGTGGGAACAAGTGAGAAATCGATTTTGTGCTTTAGTAAAGCAAGTAGATAATCGATTGTTGGCTTTATAAAAAGAAGGAAGGCAGGTAGACAATCGATTTTCCTCTTTGATATACAGGTGAGAAATCGATTGTTTGGTTAAAGAAATAATAAGGGAATCGATTGTTTGCTTAAAAATAGGAAAGTTTCACAAAATTAGGAAGCCCATAATCGATTGCTAGCTTTAAAGCTAACAAGTCATGAATCGATTTTGTGCTTGCAACCAACAAGCTCAAAATCAATTCTTTGCTTTAGAAAACAAGTAAGGAATCGATTCATTGCTTCCAAAACCAAGTCCTTTATGAATTTAGTCGATTGATGGCTTTAAATAATGAGAATGAAATCGATTTTGGCTTAAACAATTTGAATGACATCGATTTCTTTACTTCAAAAACAATTTCTTTTAAAAACACTAAGCCATGAATCTATTTCTTTCAAAAACAACAAGTGCCTAACCTATTTATCAATTGAAAACATATGTTAGGTCCATTTGTCTGAGTGCTAGTGTGTTTAGTGATTTGAGCCGATCTTCAAAAGCGGTTTACAATTCATTCCTAAGACACGACCCAACTTCCTAGGGACTACTACCCTTGACACACTTACTTCTTGAGTTGGTTGTGCCTTGGAGTTCCATTTGTCACTTTGTCTTATATTACTTCATCATCAAAACTTAACCTGCAACACAAGATATCCACATTCTCCCCCTTTTTGATGATGACAAAATTTTAATTCATCTCAAGTGGGAGGTTAGTTCATCAAGCAAAACAATACGCTAATATTAAAGATATGTATCTAGACTCCCCCTTACTTGATGCTCCCCCTATCTAAATGCAAAGTGACAATACAATACACTAATATTTCTCCCCCTTTTTGTCATGATCAAAAGGGTTAATGCCAAACTTAGTTGGTGAGTCGAAAACGCAGCTAATAGTAACAGTGAGTTCGTTGCATTAAAAAAAGAGTGCTTAAATCACAAAATGACATGATAGTCGAGTTTCAACACAAGATAGCCTAACCAACAGTTCACAGTTCATAAATTAATACCTCCAGGTTTTGTTCGAATGAAAAAGAGATTTTCTTTTTGCAATGGTTTAAAGAAATATCAGCTGTTTTGACTGCTCAACTAAACAATCACATAATCACCTTTTTGAACATGATCTCTAAGAAAATAATGTCTAATCTGTATATGCTTAGTTCTAGAATGTTGAACGGGGTCCATCTATAGATTAATGTGATTTATATCGACACCATATGTTATTGTTTACTCTATTTCCTATTGTTCTAACTTGCTTACTGACTTTGTCCTCAATGGTGCATAAATCAAAATCAAACAATGATAATCACGTATTTGTCTAATGGTAAGTAACTTATACTTAAGATATTCAACATAAAGAACATTATCAATAGAGGTGGATAGACTTTTACCAAACTTACTGTCACCGAGGATTCTTCCTCTATTGTTGTTATCACAAGTCACATGACGGCTTTTTCTGGGGGTGAGTGTTAAGAGCTTTGTCATATCTCCAGTCATGTGCTTTAAGTACTTGCTATCAAGGTATTAATTTTTCCCCCATACCTTGAAGCATACCTGCAATAAGATCAAGTTGAAAGTTTTGGTCCCCAAATTTCTTTGGGTCCTTGTGGGTTAGTACTTAGTAGAGTTCCTTTGGGAACCCACACCTTTTTCACAACTTGTCCGCTTCTAGCCATACAAACAGATGCAGTATGTCCTAATTTGGCACAGTAATAACATCTAATATATGGACTAGTAGTGAACTTAGGTCTATAATGCACATGTCTTTTTATGAAATTATTTCTTGGAGACCTAGGATGCATATGTTGTATGTTGGACATTTTTCCTATTGTCCATTCAAGCTCATGAATTTTCTTTTCATATTCAGCACACTTATCACATACATAATTTGCTTTAAAGCAACCAAGACTATGATTTTCATTTCTAAGTTCTAATTTTTCCTTAGTTAAAGCAATAACTTCGTTTTGAAGATGAGCAACTGTTTTCTTAGATTGGGTTAATGCTTTAGCTAGTTTCAAAGAATCATTATGCAATTCAAGAAATGCTTCATGTAATTCATCATATGCATTTTGTGAAGTTTCAGAGTTAGAATCTACCTCAGTTTCATTTTCACTGTCGTGGTCGGCCATGAGAGCAACTTGAGCTTCTTCACTTTTTGAATCATCTGATGACTCCATGTTATAGTCTTCCCATGCTATGTAGGCTTTTCTACCCTTGTTTCCTTTGGATCCCTTTTTCTTAAATTTTGACAGTTTTCTTTGTAAGTTCGGGCACTCCATCTTCATGTGTCCGGATTTGCCACATTCGTAGCAAGTTGGTGGACTTGGGAAGTTTTCCTTGCTTGAGACTCTTTTGGGTGAAGAATTGTTTTTGGGGAAGCTTTTCCTTCTCATGAATTTTTTGAAGTTTCTAACCATTAGCTCCATATTCTCCTCGTCTTCATCATCTTCATTTTCCGAATCATCACTATCATCAGATGGATTTGAACTAGAAGCTTTGAGAGCTAAGCTTTTCTTTTTATTGTCTTTTTCTTCATGTTCTGCTAGACGAGCGAGCTCTAATTCGTGCTCTTGTAGTTTCCCAAAAAGAGTGGCGAGTGTCATAGTAGCTAAATTTCTTGATTCAGCTATAGCAGTTACTTTCAGTTGCCATTCTCTGTTTAGGCATCTTAACACTTTGTTGATCAAGTCTTCTGCAGGAAATGATTTTCCTAATGAGCCCAGTTGATTCACTATGTGAGTGAACCTCTTTTGCATTTCTTGTATAGTTTCTCCTTGATTCATTCTAAATAGTTCATATTCCCGGATGAGAGTGTTTGTTCTTGCTCTTTTTACTTCACTAGTACCTTCATGAGTGACTTGAAGATTGTCCCACATTTCTTGGGCAGTTTTACAGTTTGACACTCTGAAGAACTCATCAGGACTGAGGGCGGAAGTGATGATATTCTTGGCACGAAAATTGTGTTGAACTTTTCTCTTATCATTATCAGTCCATTCAGCTCTTTCTTTGACAGTGAGAATACAATTTTCCATGTGCGTGGGGACATAGGGTCCATTTTCCACAGCATCCCATACATCAATATCAACCCCTTCTATAAATATTCTCATTCTTTCTTTCCAATATGCAGTCTTTCCCGTTGAATCCCGGAGGACGGGTAAGAGACGCACCCTCTTGCGTAGACCAACCTGAAGCCATTTCTCTTGAAGCTGTTAGGCCCTTTAAACAAGAGTCTAGCTTTGATACCACTTGTTACCAAGTGGCTTCAGTCTCAAGAGGGGGGGTGAATTGAGATTTTAAAAACTTTTCCCCTTTTTAACGACTTAGATTAATTTTCGCGCAGGTTTATGAAATGAACGAATTAGAATAAAGAACAGTAAAGCACGCACAAGATTTATACTGGTTCGGTCATCTCCCAGTGACCTACGTCCAGTCCTCACAACCCTTTGTGAGATTTTCACTATAAAAACAAAGCTTTCAACCGGGTGCTTTAAAACCCTTACAGACACAGGCACTCTTCACCTAGGATACCCCACCTTGTGCAAGAGCCCTAAACAACAATTACAACAAGAGATACCCCACCCTTGTTACAATCAAAAACCCTAGAGAGATACCCCACTCCCTAGTACAACCAATTAAGAACAAGAGATACCCCACCCTTGTTACAATCAAAACCCTAGAGAGATTCCCCACTCTCTAGTATAAACCAATAATAATAGTTTTAAAAGAAATTACAATGAAATAACAAATACCTCTGAGAAGGTGAATATGACAACTTGAAGAATCCCAACCTAACCCTTGAGAGAGATCAGCTCAAAGTGATGAAGAACGTGAAGAATGAGTGTGACAGTGAGAGAGTTTGCGTTCTTCTCTTTAGAATTGTAGGTTGTTGATTTGATCGTAAAACCTAGATCCTATTTATAGAGTTTGTAGAAATATGACCGTTGAAGCAATTTTTAACTCTATTTATATAAGTGAAAAATCGATTAATGACTTGAAAAAGATAAGATGAAAATCGATTATGTGCTTTAAAAATAATAGGTGAGAAATCGATTTCTTGCTTGTGGGAACAAGTGAGAAATCGATTTTGTGCTTTAGTAAAGCAAGTAGATAACCGATTGTTGGCTTTATAAAAAGAAGGAAGGCAGGTAGACAATTGATTTTCCTCTTTGATATACAGGTGAGAAATCGATTGTTTGGTTAAAGAAATAATAAGGGAATCGATTGTTTGCTTAAAAATAGGAAAGTTTCACAAAATTAGGAAGCCCATAATCGATTGCTAGCTTTAAAGCTAACAAGTCATGAATCGATTTTGTGCTTGCAACCAACAAGCTCAAAATCGATTCTTTGCTTTAGAAAACAAGTAAGGAATCGATTCATTGCTTCCAAAACCAAGTCCTTTATGAATTTAATCTATTGATGGCTTTAAATAATGAGAATGAAATCGATTTTGGCTTAAACAATATGAATGACATCGATTTCTTTACTTCAAAAACAATTTCTTTTAAAAACACTAAGCCATGAATCTATTTCTTTCAAAAACAACAAGTGCCTAACCTATTTATCAATTGAAAACATATGTTAGGTCCATTTGTCTGAGTGCTAGTGTGTTTAGTGATTTGAGCCGATCTTCAAAAGCGGTTTACAATTCATTCCTAAGACACGACCCAACTTCCTAGGGACTACTACCCTTGACACACTTACTTCTTGAGTTGGTTGTGCCTTGGAGTTCCATTTGTCACTTTGTCTTATATTACTTCATCATCAAAACTTAACCTGCAACACAAGATATCCACACTTCTCATGATTCCTGTTTCTCTGCTGTTGAGAAAGTATCCAAATTGATCATGGCAATAACTTGTGATAGGTGCCATGGTGGATGTCTCGTTTGTTTCTGAACAATGTTTCTCTGATTTTTCACTATTTGTACCTATTGAAAGTTTCAAACCAGTTTCATATTTTTCCTTTTACTTTGAGTTTTCTTCATATCAAAACTCACTTAAACGGCCTATAGTTTTGGTTTTGTTTTGTTTTTGGTCTACTGAGATTATGTTTCTGTATTGTGTTCTTTATTTTTGGTTTTTTGGATTCCAGTAACCACAAATATGAATTCTGTGGTTGCTGTCCACTAACCACAGAATTCATATTTATGGTTACTAGATGTTTAGTAGTCATTTTCTATGGCTAGATATCTTGCACCGTGTTTACCTTGGATTTTGGTAAACACCGCTAGTTTGAAATTGCTTCTGCTTGCAGGATCAACTAGTAAATCCTAAGGCCGTTTGTGTTTAAAGTTTTTCCAGAATTGCGCGTTTAAAAGTAAAAAGAAGAAGATAACCGTCGATTTCTCCGCGAAACCGTCGAATTACTCCAAATGAGGGAGAATAAAACAAAGAGAAAATTTGCATGAAACGTAAAGAAAAGGAAAATTAAAATTGTATTAATTTAAAGGGGTGGTGCACAAGATCATACATGCGTTCCTTGTACTCGTTTCTCAGTGCGTGTCGGTACTTTGAGCGTGGGAACTTGGTATGAGAGATTGTGACCCGTTTTTCCTATAAGAAACTACTATTTATACAAATAGAAAATAACTGTACAAAGTTTAAAAATGTAACTGCTATGTGCCTTCGGCGACGGTTGCTTGATTCTACTTCAACATCAGCCTCCAACTTCTTCTTGTCGAAATATCTGTCTTCAGCTTCTTCGACTTAGCCAAATCTGAGGTCGAAATCTACTTGATGTAACTTGATAGCTTAGTTCATTTCAGTGTCGAAATTGATACTTGTCTCTTGAGATACAAGGTCAAACTTTAAAAATAAATCAAACCTCGTTGACTGCATTTAATTTAGCCTGTCGAAATTACAGGCTAACAAATTGCCCCCCAAAAATGTCTTTTTCGACTGAGTTTTTAAATGAAGAAGAAAATGACATTTTTGAAATTCCTCTTAACGGCTCTAATGACGTCATCAGGTCGAAAATACCTTGTTCTTTCCATATTTCTCCTTTTTTCGACAACGAGCCAATCGACAGGTATAAGGAGGTCCTGATTTCAATTCTGCAATATTAACCTCTTCTTCGACATCTTCATAAGATATGTCGATTTCTTGGTCACTGTCATTAGTTTCGACATAAGCAACCTTTTCTTTTTTATTATGGAACCTACTTATTCTGGCTTTTTCAGCTTTAAGTCTCTCTATTTGTCGAACTCTATCAGCTAATTGCGCCATATCTCTTAAGTGTAGACTATCTAGTTCCTTTCTTATAGAATAATCTAGGCCACCTGCAGCCATTTCGACTAACTCATGTTCAGGCACTTGAGTAAAGCACCTTGCTTTGAGAAGTCTAAATCTATTGAGATAATCATCAATAGATTCTGCCCCCTTGCATCGAACGCTAGCTAGTTCTTTAAGACTAATCTTACATTGACCCATATAGAACTGCTCATGGAAGGCCTTTTCTAATTGACTCCAATTAAAAATTGAATTTGGAGGCAGTGTAGTGAACCATGTGAAGGCGTTCTTAGTTAGAGAATTTGGAAAGTATTTCACCCTTAAATTCTCATTGTGTGCTAGATCGCCAGCCTCAGTCAAATAACGAGCCACGTGTTCGACGGTAGATTCACTGGTTTCTCCAGCGAACTTTGTGAACTTGGGAATTTTCCATCCCCTAGGCAGCTCTGTTTGTAAGGTGTATTCTGACAAGGGCGACACAAAATTAGGCCTATGTAAACCAAAGTTAAGGCCATTCTGGGCTAAAATAGTTTCGACCATATTAGCCAGATTGTTTTGTGCTCCAAAATCGTTTTGTTGCACTTGTCTGACCACTTCGTCAGCATTTTGGTTTCTATTTACCAACACTACATCAGGTGCATTTTCGACCAACCTTTGTATGGGTTGTTCGACAACTTGTGTTTGCCCCTGATTTCTAGGCAATTCAATGTTAGGCCTTTCTAAAGGGATTTCGACAGGCCTCACCGGTTGGGCTTGGGGCATTGGCTGATTTTGTACTCTGGGGGTACCAAAGAAATCAGCAATTCGACCCATTTGAGTTGCCGATGCTTGGTAACTAATATTGGTGTCACGTATCAAAGGATTGAACACTGTACCAATTTGCTGGGTTAACATATTAACCATATCATGATTAGCATCATCTATTTGTTGCCTCAAAGCCAACAAAGATGCTGTGGTTAATGAGGGTTGGGCATTTCGACCATAAATGCCCTCTGGGGAAGTATGCACATTATCTGCATATGTTGATGAGTTCGCTTGTACACCTACCATCATGGCAGTTGGCATGCCATAAGGGAAATTTCGACCAACCATGGGCATGCTAAATGGCATGTGCCCACTAATCATATAAGGGCTAGACATTCCCATCGTTTGTGGCATAGATACCATTTCAATAGGCTGTGTGGTCACTGTGGTGGCCATTGTTGATAAAGTGTTAAGCACAGACGATATCACAGCGGCCATGCCTGTCGAAGGCAACAGAGCAGTTACTCCCATGGTGGTTACTGGATTAGCATCATTGGTTGTCCTATAAGAAACTACTATAAGAATCATTGGTTGTCCCATGAAGGCAGCTCCGTTTTTCCTATAAGAAACTACTATTTATACAAATAGAAAATAACTGTACAAAGTTTAAAAATGTAACTGCTATGTGCCTTTGGCGACGGTTGCTTGATTCTACTTCGACACCAGCCTCCAAACTTCCTCTTGTCGAAATCTTTGCTTGCAACTTCTTCGACTTCACCAAATCCAGCGTCGAAATCTGCTTGATATAAACTGATAACTTAACCCATTTTGAACGTCGAAATTACTTCTTGTCTCTTGAAATACAAGGTCAAACTAAACCTCGTTGACTGCATTTAATTTAGCCTGTCGAAATTACAGGCTAACAAATTGCCCCCCAAAGAAGAGGTGAAATGAGGCTTCCTCCATCTCAAAACAAAGCGACATCATGTATCGTGAGATCCGTGAAGAACCCTTCTAGAAACAAGGTTATCACGGGTTTGAAGTTTATCAAACAACAACCGCCAACCAAAGATGCCCACATTTGAGAGAATTGCAACCTACCATAAGTCTAGTAGTATAATACCAATGTTGTCTCTCTAGCATTTTTTTCATCCGAAAGGATCCATCATAATACAATTACAAATACTATACTAAAATGATTCCTTTTTTGTACCATTAAATTTTTGTTACAAGATTGATAAAATCAGTATAATTTTTCTAATAGAAGGGACTATTCTAGAACAAAAACCACAAGAAGAATGACATTTGTGTTAATTTTACTCCTATTTTTTAAAAAAGAAATTTAGATCACGAACATAAAATGTAAATGAATGAGAATGAAAATTAAACAAACAAATTATGATCAAGAGCAAATTCACACTGATGGTTGATTTTGATCCAAAAGTAGCATATAAATCCTAACTGTGCTAAGTGGTACGGGTCAATGCTAATTGTGGTAAGTAACATATAAATCCTAACCGTGGTAAGTAGCATAATCCTAACAAAAACCACAAACTTCATATTTGTGGTTACTGGCCAGTAACCACAGAATAGTACGTAGTGGTTAATAACAGAAAATTACATTGTTTTCCTACACTTTCCTCTTTTTTCCTCTAGCATTACCCCATCCTTTTTCCAAGAGCCTAGCTTTCAATTCTTCACAAAATGTGTTGGCTTCCACTTGTATGGTTTCCTTCAACAAGTTGGTTTTGTGTTTCATTAATGAGCAGCAAATATCTATTCTTAATTGATTGGTGACCAACACCTGGTCATCCTCCCTCAATGTGTTCCAGTTGCGGAAAGAATCAATCTCATTTTCATCTCCATGCCAATCCCTTAAGAACATCATGGTGAATACACCACAGCTACTTCCATCCGGTTGTTCTGGCACTTTTAGATCATGCCACTCAAACTGCTCCCATTTATATGGGCAAACCTTTTTCGTGACTTGATATCTCTCTGAAATGAAACTGCATGCTTCTTTCATCAACTTGTTGCCAATGTGTTCAAATTCAGGAAAAGTTCCACTTCTTCGAAACTTTTTCAAGCTTGTAAGGTACTCAAATCTCCTCTTCTTGAGGTTTAGCACATACGTTACAAAATGTTGATGAGCAATGGTAGGTATGAGGATCTGCAATATAGGTCATGAAAACAAACAGACCCTTAAGAGTATTAAGATAAGGGAGTAGAAAAAATGAAAACAAATAACCACAATACAACCAGAAACAATATTAGTAGGGAAAATCCTATTCATTTCATCCTATATATCTCTTAACCTAATTCAACAATCCATGCCCAAAAAACACAGTAGATTTCAGCCAAACAGCCCAAAATGGGTTAATAGGCATAAAAAAACAAATAATCAACATATAAAAAAATACAAGAAAAACAAAATGGTCAATAGGCATGAAAATATGTACCACTATATTTAGCATGTGCTATTCTGATTCTTTTAATATTTGGTATGCCATTTTGCAACTAACCACAGAATCACAAATATGCACAAACACTAGTTGGATTCCAGTAACCACAAATATGAATTCTGTGGTTACTGTCCAGCAACCACAGAATTCATATTTGTGGTTACTGGAATCCAACTAGTGTTTGTGCATATATGCGGTTTGTGGCATATTTGAAAAACACAAAATGCTCACATTTCAATAACAAAAGATTCACAAAATGCTCACAAAATGCTCACTAATCACAAAACTTACATATTCAAGTGAACAAACGTTAAAATTCCTGTGCCGCATGAAGCTGTTGAACATCCCCAGCTTGGCAGTAAACTGTTGAGCAGCTTCGGATTGATCACGTGTGTCCTCAAAGTTTCCGCTTGAAACAGACGCCACTATGCTCAACTGTGTTCCAAAGAGTTCATAATTCAATTAGTGGACTTACATATGCAACAATTTATCAAAATAAAGAATATTTCTTACCGTGCTTGATGCTGTCAAAACTAGTCTACGCGTCTTCCCTTCTTTTTCTGTTAAGTTCAACAAGAATGCATAGGTATCAACCACCAGGTTTGACACCCACTCCCCTTCTTGTAACGTCCAAAGGTCCAGTCTCCTTAGGCTGAATCTATCGTCCATCTTGCATTTGTACATCCATTTGTCACTGCATGATACAGCTTGAAATCATAAATACAATTTCTATGAAATAAAAGAAAAACAAATTGATTGGTCACAGCGTAGAAAGCTTCAACTTACTGTGACTGGTCCTCCAACCAAATGTATGTCACAAGATTTTTGTCCAACTCCAATGCATTCGACCTATCCACATGGTAATCATATGGGTTCTTGAGGAATCTGGATGGCTTTGTTACTCTCTTCTTTTGTTTCCTTTGTTTTATGTACCTAGTAGCCTCATAATCGTCCGCTGATCCTGTGCTAATAGGAGTTACACTGAAATTTACAAGTTAGCATGTTAGATTATTGGAAACAATGACTATGAAATCAATGTACAATTTAATATTATGGGCGTATTTATAATTACACTACTATTTTGTCCTGCAAATCGTCATCACCAAAAATCTCATAAAAGTTAACATTGAGATAATCAATATCCGACTGAATTGTTTTTCTTTGGTCAGCTGGAGCGATGGTTACTTCACAATCGAATTCGTCCAGCTTCCCTCTATCATCCGGAGGAGTTGGGGTCAAGCTGTAATTTTAGAAACTAATTACTATTTTTGTTTGTGGCTGGTGAATATGTGATTCTGTAATTTTAACAACTAATTACTATTTATGTCTAATTGTTTGTGGCCACTAAACTAATTACTATTTAACCATTCATACTTACAGATTAAATCTTGGAGGAGTGTAGTCAATGTTTGTCTGCTTCTTTACCACCACTGTGTCCTCTTTTATAACCTCCCTAATGTTACATAAAAAAATCATTTAAGGGAGAACACAATGAAGAAACACTAGTTGGATTCCAGTAACCACAAATATGAATTCTGTGGTTAGTGGATAGCAACCACAGAATTCATATTTGTGGTTACTGGAATCCAAAAAACCAAAAATAAAGAACACAATGCAGAAACATAATCTCAGTAGACCAAAAACAAAACAAAACCAAAACTACAGGCCGTTTAAGGGAGTTTTGATAGCTGCACTTCCATCACAAACAATAAGAACCAAGTTCAATAACAAACAAGGACACATTCAGTGAGGTAAATGTGCATAATACAAATTCATGTACGCTTTAAAATAAATACTTTACCTTGCAATATTGAGCGGCAATGGCTCACCATAGATGATGAGTTGTTTGTCCTCATCGTTTATGGAAGGCTCATCAGTGGTCGTCTGCCTCACTGGCTGAGGTCTAACATGTAGAGGAGTTTCGATCGGAGAAGCTGGGGTCAGCCTGTAAATTTAGGAGCTAATTAATATTGATGTCTGTGGCTGGTGATTGTATGATAAACATTTGAATCATTTATACTTACACATCAAAGCTTGGAAGATTGTAGTCAATAGTTTTCTGCTTCTTCACCACAATTGCGTCCCGTGTACTATTCTTGTTGTTATGTTGTTTGTCCTCCGCATTTGCATGAGGCACATTAGGAATTTTACCATCATTCTTCATCTTTGAGCGTTTTTCACGGCTCATTTCAGTTACTTCATCACGTTTTTGAATAGTATCATCAACATCATCATCATCCTCTTCATCATCATCATTCTCTTCATCATCATCATCATCATCATCACCATTATCATCATCATCTTCTTCTTCTGTTTCATAATCATCATCACTCTCTTCACCTTCATCATCTTCATCATCATAATTATCAACTCTCTTCTTCAATTTTTTAACGCATTTCTTGAATGCCTCAAGCTGGTATTGACAGTATTCCAAGTACTCCGGGACCTACAACATCAAATAAACAAAAACATTCTGTGATTAGTAAGCATTTTGTGATGTTGTGAATCTGTTGTTATTGAAATGTGAGCATTTTGTGTTTTTCAAATATGCGACAAACCACATATATGCACAAACACCAGTTGGATTCCAGTAACCACAAATATGAATTCTGTGGTTAGTGGACAGCAACCACAGAATTCATATTTGTGGTTATTGGAATCCAAAAACCAAAAATAAAGATCAATGACAATAGCTATAACACTCATTCATTCAGCAGATTATGATATAAAAACAAACCTTTTCTAATGGACACTCTTCAGCTTCCAGAGGAACGAGTGACATAGGACTCTCTAACTTAATTTCTGGGCTTAGAGCATAACTAGATGTTATGCCAGCTCCAAATCCAGAAAGTTTATTAATTGCGTCCATTTTCCTTAACACCTTCGTCATGTCCCAGCCTTGTAGAGTTGGCATTGTAGAGCCTTGGGAGTAAGAACTCTCTCGTCCCATCCTCTCAATGTAGTAGAAAGCAACCAAGAAGGTATAGTATCACTGCCTTGCACCAAATTTCATCTTTCTTGGCATTTCTTATCACATGCTCAAGTTCTTCAACATTGGCACGGTCAATGTCTTTTACTTTCAAATCCCACTTAAAATCTCTCCGCAGTTGTTCCACTGAATTTTGTTTGCATTCCAATTGATTAACCGTTGTTCCCTCGTTAGGCAAAGCATAAACTCTCTAAATGTCTTGAGAATTTATCGGAAGCACTTGATATTTTCTCAAACGGAGCTGACATTTCTCTGGTTCGAAGTTGGTGGATACCCACCTGACGAACTCCCCAGGAATCCTGTTCCAATTGCAGAGTAGCATAAAAGCACCAAACCCAGTTAATGCTAACAAATCTTTCTTGCTATCGGACATGTTATTCATGAACGTGTAACACGTTGGTAGTCTACACAAATGCCTGTATCGTGCTGCTTCTCGTGCTCTCTTTACCATCCTTACTTATCTAAAAAAACATGCACATTGATTGAAATTTAAAGCAATTAGAGACAAAAAATTAAGCAAGATATCCACAATCACATATCAACTTACATAGCTTATCAACAGTATGAGAGACAAAAAATTAGACACCTTCAAAGCAATTAGAGATTAATTCTTGACAATGATACAAATAAACACTAGTTGGATTCCAGTAACCACAAATATGAATTCTGTGGTTATTGGACAGCAACCACAGAATTCATATTTGTGGTTACTAGATGTTTACTAGTCATTTTCTATGGCTCTTAACAAATCAACCACGAAATACGTATTTGTAGTTACTAGAATCCCAAAACCAAAAATGTTACATGCAGCAAAACTTCAGAAACCACAATATCATCATCAAAAACCACAATATCATAGATCATTCAAAAACAACAATATCATCATCAAAAACATATGAATCCAAGTGTAAAGAAGAAACTAAAAAACTTCAAACGAAGGAAAATACAGAACCTAAACTACAAGATACTTCATAGAATACATTTTACAGAAACGATTGTGTGTATGTTCATGAACAATTTGAAAAACTGATTAGCCTTAAGTAATGAAGAAATCATACCAGATAAGCAAGAGAAGAACGACCGGAGAAATGGCGAGAGAAATGGAACGGCCGCGAGAAATGGAGAAGAGTTACCAGGGTCGGAGAAGGTCGTACCGAACGACGGTGGTCGGAGAAGAGAAGAACGACGGTGGTCGGAGAAGAGAAGAACGACAGCGGAGGAAGGTTTTGCGTTAAATTGGGTTTCTGTTTTTACGTTTTTTAATTTGGGTTTCCTTTGGCTGAAGGTTTCTCTTAGGGGGAAATTACTTAGCTACCCTTGGTTAGTATTTTTTAGTAAAAGTTACTAAAAAATTGTTTAGTTACCTAAACCCAGCCCCCAGTTTAACCATGCAATCAAGAATTACAAATAATCAATAGTTGAAGATATACTCCAATCCAATAAGAGATAATTGCTTTCTGATTACAGAGTATGAAAATACCATCATAAACCTAAAACCTATAACAATTTTAATGCCGAATCAACAATCATAAAAGCTTAAGAAAGCAAGATAAATTTCCATAAAAAAGTTTGAAACTCCAACCGCTGCAATGTCTTTCTTCAAGCTTGGGTATTACTGATGTAACCACCATAAAACGTACATAAGTGATGTAGCAGGAAAAAAAAAGAGTTGTAAAACATGAAAATATAAGTGGTGAACCTTCTTCTCAAATTTTTTAGGTATTTATAGTGTATTTGAAAGAATACTTAAAGTCAAGGAAAATGAAAAGATTCTAATCAATGTCTATTAAAATCTAAATTTAATAGTTCATAATTAATACTAATCAAAATAATAATTTAGAGACACCAAAATCCAAACATGAAGTGGTGAATAAAAAATGAGATAATTTTTTTTTTTGAAAAAAAAGGGAGAAAGAGGAACAATTCAAAAGTTAAGCTTACTGTAGTTTTATATATAGATAGATAATACTGATAAATGTTTTAAAAATATGTTAACATACATTTTTTGAATATATAATCCAAATGGTAAAAATAAATATATAAATCTATTTGTTATATATTTATATTTAAAAATAACTTATCTAAAAAAAATTTATATTTAAAAATAATGTAGCTATTTGTTTAAGTTGTCTACCTAGGAAAATTTATTAAGATTTAAGATAATTGAAACTTGCATTCGTGCAATTAAAAAATTGCATAGATAGTTTTGATGATTTCACTTCCCTCATGATATGAAATAAGGAGAAGTTTAAAAGTCCTTAATTCGTAAATTGCCTAAACTCCCAAATTGTTTTGAGACATAAAATTTCCGTTTTCTAATTAAAAAGTTAAACAAACAATTAATTTATATCTAAATGTTATAGTAGTTCACTAAAAAGATAAAAAATTCGTTTCATATACAATAATAATTGAGAGTTTATATATATTTAAAAATGCTTTCAAGGCTACAAAATATGCTTTCAAAAATAAATAACAAAAATTGAATCATACTTCGTAAAATTTAATTTTAACCAAACTACATTTAAATTACTTTATTTATTTATTAGGAAGTGAGTGTCTTTTTCAATCTTACGCTATATATGAATAATAAATGAATTGAAAAGATATTGTCATATTTTTTGGTAAAATGAGTTTTCATTTTAAATATTGGATGTCATAATATATTGGTTGAGTGGATATTAATTAAGTAAAAAAGAATGTTGAGATTTAAGTTGAAAATTAAATGTTGATGATATGGAGCTTCCTAGAGCCTCCAAAAAAGCTTCCTTTAGTAATTTATATAGATATAGATATATAGAAAATGAAAATCCCGTGCGATGCACGGGTTTATAAAAATACTTTTTTTAGAAAAATGTTAATAGTATAATTTAAAAACGTTTAATTAAAAAGAAGAATAACAAATGTCATAAAATTTACTAAGATATTAGTTTTCAAACATACATAGAGAAAATGAAAATTCAATATAATATAATATAGTTTAGTATTATGTGATGTTAATAGATATCATAAGGACCGTAAATATTGTAATAATATTAGTAGAACAAATAGAAATTTAAGGAATTTAAATTATTCACCATTTTCGTATTAATATTTTATAATTACGATCCTCCTAATTTTTTCTACCTATGTTTATTATTTTTATCTATACTTATATTTAATTATATATATTTACTATCCTCATTTATGTATACTATTATGTATTTATTCTCCTTATTTTTATCTATAAAAATGCTTAGTTATATGTTTAAGTTTAAGGCTCCTCATTTATGTATACTAATATTTATTTATATTTTACATTGAATTGTTATTTTATTAATTAAATGAAATCTTTAATTGTTTAATATAAGCATAAATATAATTATAACAATTTTCCAATCTTCATATTATTCTTTTCATTATTTTTATCTATAATAATGTTTAATTATATATTTAATATTAAGGCTCCTCATTTATGTACACTAATATTTATTTATATTTTACATGGAATTGCTATTTTATTAATTAAATGAAATCTTTAATCATTTAATATAAGCCTAAATATAATTATAACGATTTTTCCAATCTTCATACTAAAAAAAACGTTTCCAACTTTTGTAATGGGAATGTTTTGAATTATCCCCTTTAGAATAACTTATAAGGAAGTTTTGTCCATATTAAAGACCACTTCAATTTCTAAATAAGAAAATTATTCTTTTTAGGATAATTTGTAAGGAAATTTTTAGTGTATATAACAATTAATTTTAACTCACATATTTTTTTATAAGCAAATATTAGTGGGGTGTGGAATGTTTGTTTCCAGGGTTTGACCCTTTGACCTCCTTCTTGCAACTATTTCATATCCCTTAACTCTTTAACTGAACTACCTTCCTAAGAGATCTTTTTTTAACTCACATATGATTTTTTTTTTACCAAACTTAACTCACATATGATGTCTTTTGTAACTTATGTATTCGCTCAATTTTCCAAATTATTTATTGTGTTGTATAAATTTTTAAACTACATTTTCGATAGACTTTGTATTTTTTAGCAGTAATAAAATTTAAATTTTTCATGTGTAGGTTCTAGTTTTATTATTCTTTTTTGACATATAATTAAATTATTTAAACCATCATATAAATATATATATATATATATATTTCTCTTTCTTTTAATAATAAGATTTATAAGAAAACCTTATACTTTATTTTATAAAGAGTTATGATCCACTATATATATGTGTGTGTGTGTAGGTAACTCCTAAGAAATTTAAGTATCAAATTCAGTATATACTCCATCAATTGAATTTATTGTGCAATGATACATGAAACGATAGAAAAAACAAAGTTTTAAACAACTTAATGTGTAATGATAAATGAATTGGGAAAAGGAAAAACTAAAGTTTGTTTTGTATATTATTTATCTATTTTTAAATTCAAATATTATATATATATATATATATAATTGTTATTATGTATCCTCTATTAAAAAAACTTCCACACCCTCTCTTATTATCCAAATAACCATATTATTGTATGAAAAGAAGAAAATGAAATTGTTCTCTTCTTTATATCTATGTTGTTTATATCTAATAGTAGACACTCTAACTTTTTAATCCATTGTAAAATAGTAGGTTCAATCTTAACCCAAAAGAACAAACTTCAATCAGCTAGGTCAAATAAATTAAAAGATAGGAAGATAATCAACAAACTATTTAAACAATCTATAAACTAATTAGTTACATCAATATCATTTTTATATATGTTACAATTACAACAACATAACATGAGTGACAACCTCAAAATTAAATATTAAGATTTTCCTTTATTTTCTATCTTTTTCTAGCATCCATTACAAATGGGACACCTTTTTACTAACGGAATCATCATACTGCTTACCTTTGATTGAATATCCAATCTCTACATCCCCCATTAATGGCTCTAATCTCCAAATCGTCTTGTTACTATTCATTGTGGCTACTTTAAGTGAGTCTCCAATTCGCAAAGGTTAGAATTGATAGCGCTTTACAACAACGTAGACACCTTTGTAAATGGTAGAATTCATTAAATGTAATTGTTAGGGAACATGATATCATATGAAAACTACATTAATTTCACAAAATTGTTGGGAACTTTTATTGGGATGCACATACACAAACAGTTAAATCAAAAACTACATCAAGTATATCAAGTGCCAATATAGGTGTGTTTTAGAAAAAAACTATATCAACGATGATACCATGGAAGCTCAACATGGAAAATGCAAAACATGCGTGTCTTAGAAAAACTATTAAAATCACCAAAGTCTTTACGGTTAAATCCATCATTAAAACTGTTAAGAACTTAACAATCAATATTTGTATAAAGAATTAGTATGCAACTTACATCTGGAAACATATGTATTCTTTCAAATGCAACAGAAATTGACGTGGAAAGTGGTGATCAAGGCCACACATGACAAAATACGAAAGAAAATATGATGTTCATGTATCCTCAAAGAGTTTACAATATCTTTTGTACATATTTTGTAGTACCAAACATCTTTGCAGAATACACACACATGATGTTCATTCTCATTATAAAAATATAATGAGGCCTCTATACATTGGTGAGTACCAATTCCTATGAGAGGTGTTTATATAGGTAGCTAGTATAGTATAGGAGTATAATGCAATGCAATGACATGGAGTTATACTTTTATTATTATTTAATATTATTTATAAGAGAGTTGAAAAGTTTCAAAACTAATTTAATAGTGAGTTATTGTGATATTTTTTACCGAAACGGTAGAGGCTATTTTTTTTTATTAAAAAACTGAAGGTTCAGTTTTTCGATCCTCTATATTTTTTATGCAACACGTCGGTTAATTTCAAATGTAGAAGAAAAAACAATTCAATCACAAAGTGGCATTTTAACTTCTTTATGTGAGTTATTATGGTGAATTTCAAAAGCACCAAGTACATAAATTTTAATTTTTTTAATAGACCAGTAATTGAAATCTTAGTGATACACATTACAAAAAACCAATTGATTCTAGAGGCAACTTTTAAGCTTCTCAATAATTAGGAAATTGAAGAGAGCACTCTAGAGGACGACTTAATAATTAATAAAAAAGTAAAAATCTTTACTATTTTTTTACAATAGATCTTTAATATTTAATTATACATTTAATGGTTACTAAAAAAAGTATAATATTTAACAAATAAATTGTGTCAAAAAAATTTACAAATAAATAATTATACATCAAAAAGTAAAATTAAAGTTTTCTTTATCAAAAGGGAACCAATTTAAAATAATATAATGATATTAAATAATTGTTATTGGAGTAATATTTAGCACCAATAATATTTGGATGCCATAAATGTTGAATCGAGATTTTTTAATAAAAGTAGATTATTGAGATTTAATTTAAAAAATTAAGTAAAAAATATGGAGGAGTATAATAATAATAATAATAATAATAATAATAATAATATAATTAAAGAGAACCATTGTGGAGCTCCCATCCAAACTTAATATTCCACTAAATCATCATTAATTTAATAAGTTAGTGTGTAATTATGTCTTTTAACAATATCAAATTAAGAGTTACAAATTAATTAAAGTTTTCTATTTAAATTATAAATATATATTATTTTGAATAAAAATGATGTGGAGCATTGTGGAGGCTCTAAAAAAGATTCCTTTAGTAATTTACTAGACATTACACCCGTGCGTTGCACGGGTTTGATTTATGTTTGTGTTGAAATTATTATCGTAAAGTAAGTTGTAGAAAATAGGAATTATTTTTGTAACAACGATAAAGAGTAGTAAATAGAAAGAGATAGTAAAAATTAATTGTATTTTTGAACAACCTTCATCAATGAATAACTGTGGTATGTCAAAGATAAGTACATTGAGGAAGCCCTGTAAAAACCTCATGGTAAACTACACTTTTAGTATAGTGTGCATAAAACTCATCATGTTCAATAATGAGTATTTTCAGTCTCTTTGGAGAAGTTACTCTTGATAATGCAACATATAGTTGTCCATGACTAAAAACAGGTTTTGGCAAGTATAAACCCATATAGTTTAAAGATTGTCCTTGACTTTTGTTTATTGTCATTGCATAGCATACCTTTACTGGGAATTGCTTTCTACGCAATAGGAAAGGCCACTTAGAGTCAGATGCTGTTAGAACCACTCTTGGGATAAGGACTTTTGATCCAATGTTTGAGCCTGTAATTATTTTTGCCTCTATTATCCAATCTCCAAGATGGATAATAATGAGCCTGGTTCCGTTGCACATTCCTAATGCAGGATTAATGTTCCTCAACAACATTATTGGCATTCCTTCTTTGAGTTCCAAACAATGGTTTGGGAAACCAGTAATACTTATGGTGTTTAGAAATTCCACAGGATACATAAGCTCTTGTTCTAAAATGTTATCAGTGGTCTTATCAATTTCATCGGAGCTTCTGTATTTTTTTGTTGGTCCTTCAGTAAGACGAAGAATATAACTATTGATCTCATCAACAGTCTCATTTAATGGAGTGAGGATTGCTCTTTCCCTGAGATATTCTTGATCCCATAAATGATCTTTTAGTTGTGGGTAGATGCTATCAACAATTTGTTTTAGTGGATCATCCGTTGGTTGGATTAGATATTGAGTTGGTATTTTTGTCCAGGATGCAACTTGTTCTTGATCTCTACAAATTGTTTCAATCTTTCCATCACCAAGTTGAAGGATCCATTTATTGAATTGAGATGCCAAAGTATTGTGTTCATCTGATGGGGTAGTATCTGTGACTCTCATGCTTTTGGATAGCATAAATATTTTGCAAGAGTCCCATAAGTAAGACTTATTAATATATGCTTGTACTTTATCGTGTCTTTGGCCTTTTGGGATTATAGGAAGAATTTGCCTAAAATCTCCACCTAGAAGGATGGTCTTACCTCCAAATGGTTTATTTGCATTTTCTGGAGATTTGTAGCCAATGATGTCCCTAAGTGTTCTATCAAGAGCTTCGAAAGCAAATTTTTTTGTCATTGGTGCTTCATCCCAGATAATGAGGTCTGCTTGAATCAGTAGGTTAGCCAACTGAGTATTTTGCTTGATTGAGCATGTGCTGTCTTCAAAAAGATCCAATGGTATGTGAAATCTACTATGAGCTGTTCTTCCACCCGGCAATAATAATGAAGCGATACCTATAAGAAATAATGAATAAAATAAAAGATGTAAATACATTGTAAAACTGTAAAAAAGGCATATATATTGTATGTTTAAATGAGCTATGCTTAAGTTAAATAAATTATAATAAAAAGAAAAGGAAGTAATTATTTTTGTAAAGTTCTAAAACGAAGATATTATATAATAGGCAGAATAAATTAGGGGAGTATTGTAATTGCAAAAGAGAAAGTGTAGATGATATTTCATATATTTAATCTATTTTAATTGTTGGAATTAAAGTTAAGGATGAGTAAAAAGTGATTGATTACCTGAAGAAGCTACAGCAAGTGCTATTCTTTTCTCGGACCTTAGCTTTGCAATTATTGTGTTATAGAGAAAAGTCTTTCCAGTTCCTCCATGACCATAGATAAAGTAGAGTCCACCTATATTTGTAGTGACAGTATATATAACCTGGTTATATATCTCACGTTGTTGGTCATTTAGCAATGAAAGACATCTTTCATGCTCCTTCTTTAACTCTTCAACGTTATAATTTAGCTCTTCTCTTATAAGCCTATTATCCATAGCTTCAATGGCTGAACTATCTGGTAATGGCATATTCCATCAAAATCAGAAAGGTCTTTTCCATTCCTTACCAAAATGTTGTCAATTTCAATCAAACAATATGATTGAATTTGTTCATTAGTAAGTTGCAATGCATGGTGCCGGAATAGCCGTCTTTTTTTGTAGACAACATCATCAGATAGTGTAATACCCTAATATCTCAACAATAGAAGAAATACCAGGATACACCTTTTTAGCATACATCAGAGTAAAAATTCCTGATTCTAGATATTGATGATAAACTCATCAAATATGCGCTCTTAGTCCATAACTTCAAATAGAAGTGTCTGATTAACATACAAACCATATATTTTAATATCCTTTCCACATCCTATTGTTCAATATTCATAACAGAAATAGCGGAAACGATATACAACTTCTAATATAATACAAGTCATATATTCGAAAGACATAAAACTAGGAAATGACCTAAACAAATTAACTAAGTCTTCAAGCCTTCCTTGAAATGCACCACTTAGCCATATTTCTTTGCTTTAACCTTCCCTGCGTCTCTGAAAAACCACAATAAATAATGGGTGAGATTACAAATCTCAGTGAGCGCCTCCGAGACCCCTTACGGTTCCTCTCATTCGTTCTTTTTAATATTCATTAGTTTTCCATACCGAATAATGCGGGAGTTCCCATTTAATCCGGGATGCTCCAATTCGGTTATACCAATAAATTATTTTATAAGATTCTTTGGCTTAGCATAATCCGCGAAACGAAATCTCACGAGATCACGGAAACCCCAATCCAACATAGCCATGAGGGATAATGCCAGGGCCTTGGCTTCTGGGCTCATGACTTCCCTCCACCAAGTATGCTAAATAACTCGGAGTCGTCACCCCGTTAATACATTATTAATCACTGAACAATATTACTCATGTTCAGGAAATCAATTTAAACCATCTTTGGGTCACAGAACAATATTACACATGTTCCGGACATCACTTTTAAACCATTTATGGGTTCCCACTCGTTTATAGGACATTCCGATCAACACATAATTTCATTATATACATACATTTCAATGAACAGTCTAGGTGCAGTAAATTTTTAGCATTGGTACGTAAATTTCGACAATTTCTTTAACATAGCAAACGATATCAGAATTAAACAAACAAATATTCATTGGAAACCTTAGAGTGTCTAGTTTCTGGATATAATTTTTATTTATTTGTTTATGTAGCCAAAAAGTACAGTTTTTCAAAATAAAACATAGGGGTCCAGAAACAAGACAGCAACTGTTGCCCAACTTGTGACTCGGTTTTCTTATTGAATTCTCAATCAAATGAAGTAAAACAAGTGTCCAAACTGAAGACAAACGAGTCTAGTTTCCAATGGAACAAGAAACGCTATAAATAGACTTCTACAGAAGATTTTATATACGATTTACTGAACCTATATTAAACGGTTTTCTGCCGAACATCACTTTAAACCTTCTTCTTTCGTTCCAAACTCAAACCAAACATCAGGAACAGCACACAATCCAATTCAACACCTCAAACAAACATTACAATGAACATTTTGAAAGCAATCATGTCATCATATCATCATTTATATCATAGACAATTCAACTGTAAAACACTAACAAAACCGAAGACCAAATTCAATCACCGAGAATTCTCATCATGCACTTCCGTAGTTCAGTACACATTTGACATATACTTGAAATGAGAACACATATCACATAATAATACACAAAACGTAGTGAGAACACTCACCCTGAGCGACGAACAATTCGAATAACAGAAGACGCGATCAAGCTCTACCCATACCGGGTCTATTTTGGACAGCATCTGTGAGTAATTTTGGAATGAGCACAACGTATTCAATTTCTAATAAAAATCATTCAAACCAGTTCCTAATGTGTAGATAATTCTGTCTATTTTCTTATGGTTTAAGTTCCAAACTGATATGCCGAGTATTCGGGGAATTACAGCTAAAATACCGAAACTGATTCTAAAATGTTACTGCAACAAAAGTGAAACTTGTACTTAACTTTACTCCCTCAATACTCAACCAAATTAGGTCATTCTTGTGTGAAAACTGAAGGGTTTTAAGTGTAGCTTTTGACTATGATCTTTGTTTTTCAAGACAATGAGCCAATTAGTACAGTTTTTAGAAACAATTCAAATGGTTCCCAGACTGGACAGCTTCTATCCTTCAAATTATATTCACTCTCAAATGACCTAAACTTGACCAAATGTCACGAAACTTGAGCCTAAACAGGATAAAATTGAGTCTAGTTTCTAACGGGACAAGAATCCTTCAAAATGGAGTTCAATTGAGAGCACAAAACCCAAAACACTGAACCTACACTCTGTTTAACTTCAGAAATTTGACCTAACTTGGGATCCTCATAACTAGAGCTACACAACTCCAAATTAAACTAAACCAGTGCCAAAATGACCACCATGAAGTCTAGTTTCTAACAAAATAAGCCCCATAATTATTGCATTAACAGAACACTCCCAGTTTTAAAAATACCGTACCTATGTCTAGAATGTCTCGAACA
Organism: Astragalus glycyphyllos; assembly: GCA_963573325.1. Taxonomy (NCBI): domain Eukaryota; kingdom Viridiplantae; phylum Streptophyta; class Magnoliopsida; order Fabales; family Fabaceae; genus Astragalus; species Astragalus glycyphyllos. Next base: position 119,805,419 of record OY754307.1, on the reverse strand, counting down.
GAATTTTCCACACAACCAAATGCATAATTAATCATCAAAATTCAGAATATATATACACTAAAACAGAACCATAAGATAACTAAAAGTGAAGAACTCACCTTGACTATCAATTTTGACAACACAACACAAAGTTGAATACTCAATATCACCAACAAATGCTTCCAAAGCCCTCTATACCCAAAGTTAACTTCAAAAGCCCTTGATTGCTTCTCCTATTTGAAACCCAAGCTCCCAAAAACTTCAAGTATCAGCTCTAGACTCCAAACCCTCCTCCTAGACCATTAGTTCAGCAAGGTAGCTCTAGAAATGTCTTGATTAAGCTCCAAGTTGAACATGCAAGCCAAAATTTCTTCTACCCACAACACTCAAGCTCACCATTTTCGAAAATGGTGGAAAGGGAAGTGAAAAACTGAAATTTGGTTGTCTCTCTACTCACTAGAGGGATTTCGAATTTGATAGAAGAAGAAGATTGAAAAATGACTTGAACTCAAGGAAGAATCAAAGAAGGAGAAGAAGGGTTTTCTTTTTTCATTTCTTTCCCACTTCTCTCGTGACTCTCTCTCTCTCAACCCTATGGTTGTGTTTTTTGTAAAAATGAGAATGGAGCTTCTTGTGAGAGTGTGTGTGTGTCTTGTTGGGGTTCAGCTGAGGGTGTTTTAAGTGAGTGAGAAATTCTTAATTTACCCTTGTACTAAATGCACCCCTCTATTTACTTATGCACTACTCATTGCAATATAACTTAACTAACCCACAAATATCCCAATCAACTCATTTAATCATTCACACAATAATCTTATATCATCAAAAATAAACTCAATTGGATAGCGCTTAAGTGAACTAACCTACCAAAGTGAAATTCTGGTTGTACCCCTAAATTATTCGCACCAATTCCACAACTAGGCAATCAAATTCCAACAAAAAAAATTATCAATCATCAACCAATCAAAAGTAATTAAATTACTCGATCATCAAAGTAATTAAAAGAATTACTCTGGGATGTTACAGATAGTAGTTGCCAATTAGTTTCCCAAAGCTTGGCTATATTTGTGACTTCTCCAAAAAGTAGAATAGTAACAAATAATTCTCTTAATTGATGAGCTGTGGCCCATTGTGCTGCTTCATTTAATGCATCATTCCACTCTTTATCATCATTCAAGAGCCCAAGAGCATAACATGTTTCTTTGAATGTTGGATGAGTCACAGTGCCTACGGTTCTAATTTCTTGAAAACTTTTTGGCCCACGAACAACATTTAACAACATTCTCAAGTAGTATCTCTCACCACATGTTGGGTGTGCATAAAAAATTCTTCCAATTGTTTTTCCAGATTTTCTTTTCTTCCAAATTTTGTTCTTTTCATCCCAAACAAATTTGGTAGGAAACTCGGAATATGTTAATTGTCGTGCTTCTGGGCATATTGAATTCATTGTCATCCACTCTGTAAACATTGTTTCTTTAATTCCTTCTCTTGTTATGACTGTCTGCAATTTTTCATAATCTCTTAGAGCAATTGAGTTTTCTCCTGGTAAATGGAAGCTTAGTCTCATTACTGATGTACTTCGATAATGTATGTCAAAACTAAAAATTCTCCAACATGCTTCACAGGCCGATACATACCTACCATTAATTTTATGATATAGATGAGAATCATGAGATGTATGTAATATATATATATATATATATATATATATATATATATATATATGTGTGTTTGTGCGTGTGTGTATTTATATATGTTTGTTTATATTTAAAATTTGAAAAATGAATTTTGATATTAAAATAAGATATGAGTGTCCTAAAAAAAAATGATATAACGATGCAAAATTGAATAAAATTAAATAGTTTGTAAATATATTTTTAAATATTGAATGACAAATTTGATTGTCACAGGGTGGTTTTGATAATTGTATTTTGCTATACATAATCTTAAGTGTTAGTTTATTAGAGTTAATAATATTATAATTTTAAAAGCTAAATGTTTTATCTGCTATAGAATTTAATTTCAAATTCAATATTTTGTAAAGTTTTTGCAAACATATTTTCAGAAAGTTATTTTGAGTAGGGATGTTCTTCATATGATTTAAGGAAAGTGTGTTTAGATATATTAATTAATTGCATTGAAATTTTTATTTTAAAGAGAAAGAGAATAATAGTAAAAGAAGTTACTAAATTATATAAATTGGATATTATTGTAACACATGTATGGCTATTTTAACAATATGTAATGTATTGATAAATGAGATAATACATTTAAATATTATTTTAGAAATCGATTGATTTAAAGCTATGAAAATTACTAAAAATATAAGTGAATAATGGTGTACCTGCAATCCAAGAATGTTTTTATCTCATCAACATTTTTTATCTGAGTTGGATTTGTTGGGTTGTTGACCGAAACATTATCTTCTATCAACACGGTTGCTCTGTCTGGGCCCTTGTGTAGATATTTAAATAGATACTTTATAGCTTTGGACTTGTTGCACCATTCAACGTTTATGTGTGCTTGAAATGCTAGTAGCAAATCCCTATTATATGGAACAACAAATCTATTGTCTAAATGCACATCTCCTTTTTTGACATGTCTTCCATCATCCCTTCTTCTGTATGTTGGAAACCCATCCCTGTCTATCACTGTTTCAGAACAAAAAAATTTGGGAAAATTTCTATTGCAAAATTCATCAACCATGCAAGGAGCATTTTTGTTTGCAGTTCCACATGGTCCGTGCAACATAATTTGTGTGACTGCATTAAAAGCATCTGGATCTTCTTCCTTAGATGGTAGCTCTGCACTAATAATTTTATCAATATCATCGGCTGTTGGATACTTGTTACTTGGGTGCAACCAGAAAAGAATGTGAGCATGAGGTAGACCCCTTTTTTGAAACTCTATGGTGTAGATGGCTGGAAATTTAGAAAGAAAAAAAAGTAAAAAAATATTGTGACAATATTGTCAACATAAAGTAGATTTAATAATTTTTTGATATATGGTAATCTGTAATCTAAGGAATTTAAATTGCATCTTACCTGATATGACTTGGCCAAAATATTTTCCTTCTACTATGTGTTTCATTAGTTGGTCAAGCTTCATTTTGAAAACTCTTGACTTGATGTCTGGCCTATCATCAGCAGATTGACCAGGTAACAGGCGAAGCATATATTGGATCTCCGGCCACTTTGGATTAGCTGTAAATGTGATGAAGATATCGGGGTTTCCAAAAGTTCGACATATAGCCATTGCATCTTGATAGTTTTGAACCATATATCGAGGACTACCTGTAAAAGAAGATGGTAAAACAATTCTCTTACCAGTAGCAGCAGCTATTGTATCTCCCCGTACAACTACATCACATACATTTTTGTATAGTTCAGTGCGCAACACCTGTTGATTATGTCTAACCCAACACAATCGATCTTCTTCTATTGCTGTATAGGCATCGACAATATATTGGTGGAATAAACGACCCGCGGAGATGAGAGTATTTGCTTCATTGGTTCTTTGTTGTATTCGAAAAGCATAATACTCTCTCATTGTTACTTTATTTCTTTTGGCTCCATTCCTCTGATTTTCTTCACAATAAAATATATTTAGGTGATAGCCATCCTCACCATATGGAAATAACAATGGATATTGCATGGCCATAAATTGAGGATGCAACTCGTTTACTTTTTGAAGGCCTTCTCTTTTATGCTCTACTATTAAATCTCTTTTTCCATTAGATTGGCCAATATCCCCAACAATGAGAGCGGCAATTTCTGTTGATGTGGGTAAATTATATTGTCTTGACTCCACTGATCTTGTTCCAATAAATCTTATGTGCACATTTTCTGTTTCAGATTCAGATAGTCTATCTCTGGCCATTCTGAATGCTTGGGCAACACGATTATGGCGATCAAGCATATCCTTTAATTTTTGAACAATAATTGCATCTAGATCGTCTGCGATGGTACCTTTTTTCAAAGAGCGCAACCTATGTTGGACCTCATTTTCTGTATCATGCACATAAAGTTGGGCAAATTTGGGTTGCTCTCCATCTTCAGGTATGAGTCCTCCAATTCTGTGATAATTCTGGCCATTAATTTTGTAAACATGTGGACCTGGGCGCAAGTTGACTGTGGTGTCTAATTTAGCACCCATAGATGTGAATGCAAAAATAGAATTATATGCCCTGATTTTTTCTCTAAATTTAAGAGAGCGCCTGCCACCCTTATAATTTAAAAGTTCTTTAAGAAATTCGGGTGGCTCTTTAAATTTTTCCAGACTAACTTTCCCCCGTTGGCAACAAATAGAGTATTTTGGTATTCGTGGTCGATTTGGCTTATCTACTCTTTCATCATACCACACTATACTTCCACAGTGTTGGCATACACATTCTGGATGGCCAAGATCCATGTAGGTAGGCGTGTGTCCTATAAGGTCAAAAGTATGCAAGTAAATACTAAATTTAAATTTGAAATAATATAGAAGTAAAAGATCAATCCAAAGTCGTATCACATTAAAGGATGTATGCATTATGTTAGATATGTTAACAATATATGATAATGTTAAGAATTATTGGTAAAAGTCCATGTTACCTATATTAGTAGCCGTAATGGATTTATCTCGCTTCAAATTGAGCAAATTTTTTCTTCTTAATCTGGCCTCTTGACATTCAGCAAGTTTCTGGGTATGTTGTTTTTCTGCATCTGTAATTTGTAAGAATAAAATGGAATCAAGTTAAAATAAATGGATGAAAATGTGTAAAATTAGACCATGTAAGGAAAGGTAATTTACATATTAATCATATTTTGTGGGGACAATATATATAGTAAAGTTTTGTGAGTTTCAAAGGTTATTTTAAATCACAATTCATTGGAGAAATATTAAAGTGAAATGTGTTTATTGTCAGTGATATTTAAGGATACTATATATGGGTGGAACTGTTTAAATTGGTTTTAATATTATAATATATGTAGATGGTAGTAGTAAAAAATACCTGATGACTGAATCATGTTTGTTGATTAAACAACGGGAGCAGATTTGTTTGAAGTATTTGTCTGGAATTTTTGTTGAGTGAACAATGAGGGTAGAGTTGTTTGAAGTAGTTGCATAGAAAAAGTACTTTCTCTATGTATAGTTTTGGTCCTGGGAGTAATTTTGTTGTTGTACCCTTTGATATGTGAAGAGCTAAAAATCCTGTTTCTTTGTTTCGATGGGATGGAGTACGTTAAACATAAATGTTAATTGTCGCACGACCCCTAATATTCCTAAAATATTTAAGTTAGATTATTCGAATATAAATATAAATAAATATGTATGTTGATATATATTCATACGACTGTGTGTACTCTTCAAAGATGATTTAAATTGTTCAAATTTAAATGAAAAAGATGATTTCAATTGTAATAAGAAATTTGTTATGAGTCAATTGTAATAAAAAAGGATTAATAAAAAGCAAACGGTTATTTTTTTTTTTGTTCGATAAGGAAACGGTTATTATGAAAGTAGTTGGTGATGAAAAAAAGGAGGAAGGACATGGGCAACCGCTAATGTACCATGGATGGATTTGAAGATGTTTTAAAATGAATTAAAGAAAATTTAAAAAGAAACGGTTTAGCAACGTAAAATTGGCGAATAAAGTGATATGAATGTATTTGAATTCCAAATTTAATATATTAAATAATGACAAATGGTTATTACAATGTTTTTTTGACCGAATTATTGTAATTTATAAATAGTCATTTAAGTCATTGAAGAGCAGAATTAAAGGATATGTGGGTCCTATTGTGTTGGGAGTATTAATGTGTTGAATAACTGGTAGAACCTGTTTGGATATTATGCTGTGACTATAGCGGTTAAGTTGTTGAAAGAAGATGATGCAATTTTATTAAGAAAGACAATTTGTTTACGTTGGCTTTAACTGGAAGAAAAAGTTTGAGTCAATTCTAACACTTCCTCTTCAATTTTATATATGTAAGCGATTAAATTAAATAAAGATGGAACATGGGTTAGAACAAAAAAAAGGGCCAAAAAAAGGCAAAAAGTATTTGAGCGATACAATGGTATGAGGGTAAATTTGTTGACGAATTTTTATCGGTTTAATTTTAAAAAAGTAACCGACTAATATGAATAGAAAGTTACATAAAAATACTGCATCAATCTCTTTTACATGATGCATACGTAATAAAACTAAAAAAAAATGAGGAGCATCCCATTTCTTTTAGTGAAGGAACAAAGATGAATATTTTTTTCCAACTTTGAAATAAATATTAGATGCATGATAAACATAGAAAATCAGATATTTAATTAAATAAAGATGACGGCGAAAACATCCTCGTATATCATGTGAATTAACATGCTTATAAAAAAAATATGTGAATATATGGAGAAAAGAATCATGCGAGCTAACAATTTTTAATCAAGAATGTTAAAATCTGACGCAATATAATATGAAATTAGTTTGGTTGACTTAGTATAATATTATTTTAATTTTAATAGTTTTCATTCTAATAGTTCTCTTTTCCTCTATTTGAGACTTATTTTATTTTCATTTTTAAAATGACCCAATAGAAGTACAGCAGCTAAGCAGAAATACCATTTAATAGGAATGAAATATAAATAAAAATATGAAATGTAATCTTAAGGGTCAGCCATACTGATGTTGATGATCTTTATTTATTTAACGATGTTTTTTTTATTTTAAATCTTTATGTTCATAATCATATGCATATGAATATGCATTTTATGTATTTTACTTAATTTCCGTCTGAAATTTGATAAAACCTATGCATCATAATTGATAAAATATATTGTCGTAATAAAGGCCGAGAGAGACCATTATTGAATGCACTATAGTAGCATGTTTGGTTTGGCGGTGGGAGATGCTAAAAGTGTTTTTCACATGTGATTATGAACAATTTGTTAAGAAGGTGAAGCTATTTTATTAAGAAAAACAATTTGTTAACCTTTCATTTCCTTTGCCGAAACTAATTTTTACTGTTTTTTATGAGTTGGACGATTTACACCGAGACATCTATAAAATTAGTATGCAAAACCAAAGAAAACTGGAATTTGAATGATAACATAAAGGAAAGATGTAATTAAGTGGAGAAACAACCACTAAAGTTTAACAATAACGTAAAATGACAATAAAATTAGTACTAAAAACTTAGAAACGTCTCATGCGTACAAATTAGTAAGAAACTAACAATAAGATAAAACTTAGCTTCATAAAATCTAACAATAAGATAAAACGCTAAAAACTGAAAAATGTCTCATGCTAGACAATTTATTGAGAAATTATCGTAAATTTGTTGAAGCAGAATTTATTTGTTCAATCCTCAAGATCTTCTAGAACTTCGCACTTTTCCTTCTCTCTTTTTCCCTCAGCATTGCTTGACTCTTCATCAGACTGTAACCTGCGAAATTGAATTTATAGATTGGTAAGATTTTTGTTGACCAAATGATATTAGAATTTTACTTAGCTCACCTCAATCTTCTCCTCTTTTGAGTTTTTTTAGGAGTTTTAATCATAGGAGAGCCACTTGACGAATCGCTGACATCTTCAATATTGTCTTCTTTCTCAATCTGATACAAAAGCATAGCATGATGTATAATAATAATAATAATATTGGTAAGATTTTTGTTGACCAAATGATATTAGAATTTTACTTAGCTCACCTCAATCTTCTCCTCTTTTGAGTTTTTTTAGGAGTTTTAATCATAGGAGAGCCACTTGACGAATCGCTGACATCTTCAATATTGTCTTCTTTCTCAATCTGATACAAAAGCATAGCATGATGTATAATAATAATAATAATATTGGTAAGATTTTTGTTGACCAAATGATATTAGAATTTTACTTAGCTCACCTCAATCTTCTCCTCTTTTGAGTTTTTTTAGGAGTTTTAATCATAGGAGAGCCACTTGACGAATCGCTGACATCTTCAATATTGTCTTCTTTCTCAATCTGATACAAAAGCATAGCATGATGTATAATAATAATAATAATGACCTTTATAGCAGGCTTTAAGATTTTACTCGCAGTAAAACTCTTCCTTCCACGGCTTGCAAAGTAAGAACCCATTTTAATTTGGAATATATGAGTGGAACCAATGATATTCATGAGCTGCCGAGGTAAGTTACAACCATCTCCATTTTCCTAGTTTTAAAATGTAAATACATATTAGTAATGAAATTGATATTGATTTGCTAAATGGATATATTTCATTTTGTAATGTATAAATGGAGGAGATTGTGAAATGAAGATATTATATATTACTCACACAGAGTTGGAGTGAGGTCACTTAATTTAACTTGTGCTACCTCCTCAGCAATTTCATCAAATAAGACAAATATGGTTGAGTCGGAAGAGTCTTTGACATTAAGCTCCAAACGAAACCTAGATAAACATATAAGAGTAATTAAGGATTTCTATATTTTTACATGCAACTATATCGGAAATTTTTATTATTTCTTAAGAACAATTATAATTACGGATACATTTTGGTATTAAAATGGTATCAATACCTGAGTTTTGGGTAGTCCACAAAGTTGTTGCAATGTTCACACTTGTAATTTGTAGCAGTGGCAGAAGCCCCTTTTTTGCAGTTAGGGCAAGAAACATAATACCATCGGTTTTTGAGCAAAATGTCAGTTACTGTTGCCATACAGTAGTCGACAGCTGGCTGTAATTTAAAGTGACATCACGAATTAATTGTTTTTTATGGAAAAATTAAATTATTTAAAGATTTTTTGTAATTCAAGTTATTTACCTTATCAATCATTGAGGTTGCTATAGACAGCAGGTCAGATATAGTCTCCACTTTATCAACCATGGGTTGAAGAGGAGAATGTGGTGTGATCTTCATATTTTCATATGCATGTGCATCTTTGGTATCCCTAGGATAGCATAATAGAATATAGTATATATCTAGTTGGATATAAATTAAAATAAATTTAATACCATACAAAGCACTTACTTGAATGCTTCTATGAGTTGATTGACTTCTGGGATGTCTATGTTGATATAGATCTTTGTTGATGTTGATATAGATCTTTGTTGATCTTGATGATGAAAGGAACACCTCATCTTGAAATTTAAAGACATATTATATTGAAATAAGACAGTTAAATATATATAATATTTACCTTAAATTAGCATTGTAATAAAAAATATTAGTGTATACATTACTTTCATAATCTTTCACCATAGTGGAGGTCAGGGATGGAGCCAGGAACACAAAGTTGCGGGGGCGAACTATTAAATTATTTTATCAAAAAACTTTTGTAAAAGTAGTACTTATTTTTTAAAAAATATATGTTTCTAATAGTATTAATAAAATCACTATATTTATCATGGTGTTGACAAAAACACGTAACATAGAAGTTAGTCATTGAACGTGGCAAGATTTTCATTCGGCAACTAATCCCACTCCCTCACCATCATCAATGGCCTTGCACATAGTATAGAGGTTAGCAACGTATTATCGGGGGGGCTGGAGCCATGGGAGCTGTTAACGTGGCTCCGTCCCTGGTGGAGGTGAAAATGGCAATATTTGGTTTCGGAGTAGTGGAGACATTTTTTTCAAAAGCTTGGGCAAATACTGTAGCATACTCCTCCCACAAAGTGACTCTGACAATGTTTCCACTGACAACAGTTATAAAAAAAAATCATAATATGATAAATAAATGTTTATAGAGAAATAGTATCTACCATAAAATATTTGACACAACATACTATATATATTCTGTACCTTGTGTCTTTCAACCGGAGGGTCATCATATCAACTTTCCCTTGAGCAGTTGTTTTTTCTTCAATTGGATTAACTTGAATTATAATTCCAATAACATCTAAGAAGGAATGAGGTATAATATTGTTAATAAAAAATTTAAATAATGAGGGGGTCTATGCAGCAATAGAACATAGTAACCTTCTATGCAATAATAGGGCGAACTAACCTGTCAGTACATCTTTGTTACATCGACTGCGCAAGTCTGCTAAATTAACAAATTCAAAGACATGATGGGGGATAATGCTGTTAGTGTCCTCTGCCTCATCTACTACCGTGTGAAAAGCAAACTCTATCATTGACGGATTCTTTGCAACAACAGCATATGTCTCTTTATTTTTTGCCACCCGAAATTTCCTAATGACATATATTTTGCCCTCTTGCAAAACTGATTTGAATCTATTTGCAAGATGTTTTTCGATGGTAGCATGTATGTAATTTGCCTGAAAATTTTTGACAAAAATATATAAAAGTAAAATTGTGTAAATTAATAAGCATTTTGTAACCATTAATTAAGTTGAATTTCTTCCGATGGTAGAATGCTTGTAATTTCACTAAAAAATTTATGTAAAGTAATAAGAATTTTGTGACCATTAAGTAACTTGAGACCTTTTCATCAATTAACACCATATCTGTGCTCATCAATTCTTTTCTTTTACGAATGTTCAATGTGTCCCACAATCTTGATACTCTCACTTTGATAGCACATCCCTCAGATAGTTCGTTCAGCGAACTTAGGACGATATCAGTGTTTGGGTTTTTCCTAACGAAAAGAAAATTAACATGTAAATATGATAAATAATGAAATAGATGAGATAGAGTGAGCAACTTACCTCATGCCATTGTCCTCAATAGTAGCCATGATAGGAGGTGTAACATCCCAAAATAATTATTTTGAGTATCTAATTGATTGAGTAATTTCATTATCTAATATTTCTTGTTGATTTGTTAATTGGTTGAATTTGTTGATAAATGTGTAATTTATGTGAATTGTGTGTTGGGGAAAAATGAAATAAATGAAAGATTGGGTTATTAGTAAATTAAGGGTTAGTTTGGGGTCCCACTTGCCAAACACTCCCTCATTTTCCTTCCAACCCTCAGCTGACCAAGAGACATAAAAACACATTAAAATTTTGAGAAGCACAAGAAAGAACAAAAACAGAAAATTAGAGAGAGAGAAGAAAAGAAAAGGGAAGCTCAAGAGAGAGGGAAGATACGAAGGTGAGAAGAGAGGAGATGGAGAGAACCTTTCAATGCATGTAACTCATTTCTCTTCCATTCAAATCCCCTTTCCATCCTCTTCAAAACCATACCACTTTTGAACACAAAGAACCCTATTCTTCCTTCCTTCCATTCAAGTGCCATTGTAGAGAAATGGAGCTAAGTTGACCTCTTTCAATTGTTTTTCCATTCGTGGAGATTTGATAGCTCAAATAGGACCATAACTACTGTTGGAGAGGACTGCACTTTTGGATTGGGTTTCTGTTTGGAGCTCTCAGGTAGTTTGGCTTCGGGTTTGAGGAGTGTTGGAGGTTTTAGGAGCTCGGTTCGTGACTTACGGTTTTCGGTTCGTCAAAGTCTCGAGTAGTTCGTCAACCGGGTGAGTGTTCTCACCACCTTATGTATTTTAAAATGTTGTGTCTATTCTGAATTTACAGCATGAATTGAATTGGTTGATGAATTTTGATGATTGGCAGTGTTTAATGTGCATAAGGTTGTGCTGAAATTCTGTTTGGGATTGTTCGACATAACTTCAGTATTTCTGTAACTCTGAACTTTCTGTGTGTCCAAACATTTTATGGTTTGATTTTCTGGAAAATAGGCACAATTTGCTACAATTTAGGCACTGAGTTTAGTAAATTTGGATAAGTATAACTAGAGAAATTGTACTCACAAGTCAGATCAAAAATCTAGGACTATACTGGGTGTAGGTTCGGTTATACAGTAACTGGGAACAATCTAGATGTCCAAAAATTTTGTGGTTTACCTTTTAGAAACTACACTTAATGCTTGTCAAATTGGTACTGGTTTGGTTGCATTTGGAGTTGTGTAGCTCGAGTTATGGGTATACCAAGTTTGGTCAAATTTCTGAAGTTAAATTGAGTATAGGTTCAGTGTTTTGGGTTTTGTGGTCTCAATTGAACTCCGTTTTGAACAATTCTTGTCCCATTTAGAAAGTAGACTTAATTTTCTTCTGGTTAGGCTCAAGTTTCGTGTCATTTGTTCAAATTTTGGTCATTTTAGAATTGCTTGAAGTAAGGGGACAGATTCTGTCCAAATCTGAGAACAATTTTGTCTATTTTCGAAAACTGTACAAATTGGCTAATTATTTTGCAAAACAAAAGTCATATTCAGAAAATATACATCCTTAGCTTTCTGTAGTGGGGTCATTTGTTGAATTTCGTTGTCGTTTGGTTGGTCAAATAATTTTCCGAAGTTTATGCATACTTGCTGAAAATTTACTGCATCAATACTGTCTATTGAAATGTATGAATGAATATTTGTTTGCTTAATTTTGATATTATTTGCTATGTTAATGAATTGTTGATGGGCTGAAACATCGAATATCGAGTGAGTTCCTCACTACGCTATGTGAATTTAGTATATGTTTATGTGTCCTATTTGCAATGCAATGATAATATGTGATGCGATTGAGTAATCGATTGGATTAAAGTTGTGTTTCGTGTTTTTACAGTTTGTGAAGTATATGTGAAATTCTGAATGTGTTTAGTTCCATGTAATGATGTTTTACTCATTGAAATATGTTTTTTTTAACTGGATTAAGTCTATTTTTATGTGTTAAATTGTCAATTGTTTGGAATGTCGTAAAAACGAGTGGGAACCCATAAATGGTTTTAAAGTGATGTCTCGAACATGTGTAATATTGTTCTGTGACCCTTAAAAGGTTTTAAATGGATTTCCTGAACATGTGTAATATTGTTCAGCGATTAATAATGTATTAACGGAGTGACGACTCCGAGTTATTTAGCATACTTGGTGGAGGGAAGTCATGAGCCCAGAAGCCAAGACCCCCGCATTATCCCTCATTGGTATGTTGGATTGGGGTTTCCGTGATCTCGTGAGATTTCGTTTCACGGATTGTGCTAAGCCAAATAAAATGATAAAATGATTTATTGATATAACCGAATTGGAGTTTCTCAGATTAATGGGAGCTCCCGCATTATTCGGAATGGAAAGATAATGAATTTTAAAAGGAACGAATGAGAGGAACCGTAAGGGGTCTCGGAGTCACTCATTGAGATTTGTAATCTCACTGTTTATTATTGATTGTTTTTCAGATCCACAGGTAAAGTCTAAAGATTGTTCAGGATGTTCGGGACCTTAGCTGCTTGGGGCTATCATGTTAAGGAAGTTCACGTGTCATGATGGGTACTCGTTATTAGATATCGGATTATGACCGAGTTTAAGTTTAGGATTAATGCACTTGGATTAATGAGTTTTTGTAATGACTGGAATTATATGAATATTTGTGGATTTGTTTATGTATCAAAATATAAAGTTTTAAAAAAAATTGATAATTCCAGTTGTTCATAATTGATTCATCAGTTATGTAATTTTTGAATTCGTAGAAGTGCATCTCTGAATGGCTAAAGGTAATATCTTGAATTTGTTTTTGTCGACTACAAATTTGGGATGTTACAGGAGGTACCTAAAGCAAAATGTAACAGAAGGGGGAAATTGGTTAAATGTGTAATAGAATGATTTAATTAGGTTTTTTGATGAAAGAGTATGAACTAATACTGAAAAACTAAAGAGTTTAATTTACATGACTATGGTAATTTAAAATATATATATATATATATTACAAAAAGGAAGTGATTGTTGGCGGAAGAAGAGCAAGGAGCAACTATAAAATAATAATGGGAAGGGGACAAAGTATAGGAATAGATATAAATATAATTACTAAGAGAAGAAAGAAAGTATCGTTGGTAGAAATTAAGGGAAGGGAACAAAAGTCAAGTACAAATGAAAACATACTTTTTAAGAAATAACACTTTTTTTTTAAAACAATTCAGAAGGATGGTGAGAATGGAATTGCCGTTCGGAACCAGGGGAAGGGGATTAGATTAAAGAGGCAGATGGGAAGTAGGTAGCATACGGAATGCAACAAATAAATTAAAGATAAAACTCACGAGATAGATTAGGAGGTAAAACCTTCCATGTACTATCTATGAGTTACTTTTATAGATTGAGATAGTAAGAACTATCTATGAGTTACAAGATTGAAGATTGAAGAAGAGAAGAAGAAGATTACAAGTGCTCTGGCTTCTCACTAGAACTAGAGGGAGAAGTAGAGATGATAGTGTTTCTGAATTGTGTGTCTGTGCCATCTAACACAAGCCTAAGGCACGATTAAATAGATTGGAAAAATGAATAGTAACCGGTTACTAAACCGGCACTGTGCACTAAAAGACCTGCACTGTACAGAATCCAAGGGCAAGTGACTTGAACTATGCGGCATCCAATGCAATAAGCAGAAGCATCCAAAAAGTGCATGATTAAAATATTGGGAAAAGGATAATGGGACACCATGGTTGAAATTTTCAAGGGGTGGAGGTCCCCATGTATGCGCCAATTATGGCCCAACAATAAAGCTTTGTCTTTGAAAATTGCTTCCAACAAATAATTTGACTAAACCCTGTAAAATTCAGCAGAATAATAATTAAGCATAAATTGACCAGTTTTTCATGTCCATAAGGACACTACAATCACCATGTTCAAGGGTGGTTTTGAACAGTTTTTCATGTCCATAAGGACACTACAATCACCATGTTCAAGGGTGTTATTGGAACAGTTTTTCATGTCTAATGTAGACACTACAATTACCTTGTTCCAGGGTAGTATTTAAGCAGTTTTTCCCACAAAGAGTGGTACAGTTATCATGCTTAAGGATAAATATTTCCCTGTAAATATTCACGAGTGAGATAATCAGGAAGAGAATTGTCAGAACCTTTAAGATATTCAATATCAAAATCAAATATACTTAAAATTGCTTGCCATCTGGCAAAAATTTGTTTAGATGCAAGGTTTTTAACATCCTTTTGCAAAATATCTTTTGCAGACTTGCAATCAATGCGGACAAGAAATTTTTGATTTAAAAGATCGGATTGGAATTTTGAAATGGATAGCACAATAGCTAAAACTTCTTTTTTGATAGTGGAATAATTCTGTTGGGCAGGATTCCAATGTTTAGAAGTGAAAGCAATGATTTGTTCTTTTCCAGAAATTTTTTGTTTTAAAATTCCGCCGTAACCAATATCAGAAGCATCAGTTTCGACAATTTTGAAGGCTTCAGGATTGGGTAGGTAAAGGCAGGGTAGTTCTTTAACCTGGGCTTTGATTTGTATGACAATTTTGGTGTGATCATCCGTCCAAGGAGGAGGATCCTTTCTTAGACGATCATGAAGAGGTTTGATGAGATTACTCAGTTGTGGAAAGAAGTCTGAGACATAATTAAGACAACCAAGGAACCTTTGTAATTGAGTTTTGTCAATAATTTGATTGGGGAATTTATCCGAGAACTCAATAGCCCTAGTGATAGGAGTAATAGTTCCGTGATGGATATTGTGACCTAAAAATCTGATTTTTGTTTGAAACAAATTGATTTTTGTTTTAGACACAGCAAGACCATTTTTCTTTATGATAGAAATAAAGGTGTTGATATGTCTGACATGTTGATCAAAAGATTGTGAATAAATGAGCACATCATCAATATAGACAATGGCGAATTTTGCATAATCATTGAATATATCATTCATGATTCTTTGGAATTCAGAAGGAGCGTTTTTCAAGCCAAAAGGCATAACGTTCCATTCATATTGACCAAAAGGGACAGTGAAGGCAGTTTTGTATCTATCCTTCTCTTTAATCTGGATTTGCCAAAATCCAGATTTCATATCAAATTTTGAAAATATTTTTGCGTCATGAAGACGTTTGAGAAGGTCCCTTTTGTTAGGGATAGGATATCTAATCCAACAAAGAGCTTGGTTGAGAGGTTTGTAATTAATGACCAATCTGGGAGTTCCCCTTTCTATTTCTGCTTGTTTGTTAGGAAGACCAGGAACTAGTACTTTTGCGAATAAGACCCCCTTTTAAAAGATCATTTATTTCCTTCTGACAAACCAAGAGGAGATCCTGATTCATCTGGATAGGTCTAGCTTTGGTGGGAATTTGCCTTTCATGAAAATCCTTTTCATAGGGAAGTTCCACAACATGACGTTTTCTTTCCCAGAAAGCATTAGGAAGATCAGAACAAATAGTAGATTGTATTTGCTCTAAAAGACTCTTAATTTTGAATTGATTTTCCCTTTTGAGTAATTGGTGATCGATATTTCTAAAAGTAATTTCATCTTTTAAAAAATTGATTTGATTTTCTTTGTAAGAAATAGGATTTAAGTTCCTGATAAAAGGTTTTCTTAAGAACTTAAAAATGATTGGTTGTCCCAAATGCTGGGCTATGATACCTTCTTCCGTTATTTGAAAAGGAAAAAGTGATCTTATGAACGGAGTTCCTAAAATTACCTGATTTTTCAAATTTTTGACAAGAAGAAATGAGGTATCAATTTTGAAATTGTTGTTTTCGATGATAGCTGAAGACAATTTGTAATTGATTCTTAACTTAGTACCATTTGCAGCACTAAGTTGTTCAGAGGTTTTTTCAAAGTATTTTGTTGGGATAAGACCCTCTAAGATACAATTTGAATCTGCACCTGTGTCAAACAAGGCAACAGTTTCAAAAATAAAATCTTTAATAATAATTTTGACATTTATGTAAAATTTTTGAATTTTTACATAATTGATCAGCCCTAAGAAATCTGAATCTGCTTCCTTATCAGAGTCAGGGACACTTGAAGAGGAATTGGTTTCATGATTATTCCAATGGTCAATAATGGACTGGTGATTAGCCTGTTTTTCTTTTAGTTTATTGACCTCAACTTTTAAGTTGTTGATCTCACACTGAAGATCTTGGATAGTAACAGGTTTGATACTGGTTTTCTCTAACCTTTTGAAGGTATCCTTGAGATTATACTTATTGGTTACTAAAGGGCTTTTGGGAGGTTTAGTTTCAAGAGTAGACTTAAGTTTCTTGAGATACTTTTCCCTTTCCTGGGGGTCAGGAATGGCATTTATGGCTTCAAGGAGAAGATCTTATTCTTTGGTGAGAACATTGATGCTATTAGAGGAATTAGAATTAGATAAATCATCATCCTGAATTTGATTTATTTTCTCGGAAGGTTGATCAGAGGATTCTCCTGAAGATTGGGCTAATAAATTGTTAATCTTGTTTTCAATGTCTGAACCAAGATTAAGAACTCTGAGTTTGTTTATAACCCTACCATTTCTACTAATATGCCCTGGTTTGCCATATTTGAAGCAGATGATGGGTTTTTTATCATTATCCTCATAATGATTTTTGGTAAATTGACCAGTAATCCTTGGCCTAGGTTTCCTATCATGCCTTTCCTTGTAATAGTCAGGTCTAGGTAAGGTGTTGATAGGTTTTGGTTTGGCTTTGGTTCTTTTGATGCAAGGGAGGCCGAATTGTTCGCAGAAGGTTCCTAAGTCTTTGCGATTTTGAGCCTTTTCTTTGGATAATTGTTGCTGAATTTTGTCGTCTTGACAGATTTTTAAAGCAACTCTTTGGATGATAGCAATGAGCTGACCATAACTTAATTGCTGATAGGGGATATTTCCATTGGGGTCCTGATTGCGCAGTTTATCTCTAACCTTATCACCTAAAGATTTAGGGAGGCCTGCAAGGAATTTCTCCTTCCAGAAGGCTTGTTGGCTATCTTCTCTGGTATAGACTCTTGTAAGGAATGTGTCCTTATACCATCTAAAATCACCGAGGGTTTTGCACCTAAGATTAGACAACAACTCTGCAGATCTATCCTTAATCAAGGAAGGGTCTCCTACAAAGTGTTGGGCAATGGTAAAGATCAAGGTGTTAACTGCATCAGGAATTTGAATCCCATTTTCAAGGATGGGTTCTCCGTTGGGTTCCCTTTTGATAGCAGTAAGGATAGATTGCTTATCCTCATCATTGAGGTAATTATCCCACCAACCTTTAAGCTGACCACAGAATCCTGCAATGAGGATTTCTACGATCATGTCTTCTGAGCAGTTGTTGGAAGTTTCATAAGCAGTGGCAACCATAGTCATATTTTGGAGGATTTTGGTTATGCCATACTCATTTTCTCCATCAATGTTCCATTCATAAACATTGTTAGCACTGAAACTTTTGAAATTGGTTTCCTTTTCTTCTAAGAGAAGGTCAGGAGCAGTGGCCCTAGGGTAGTAAAGCTTGGTTTCTCTACGCCATTTGTTTTTAGGATTGTAAATGATAGGACTGACTTTATTCTTAGGAGAGGCATCTTCTGAATGATCAGAAGAGGTCTCATTTATCATATTGATGCTTTTCCTAGGGGTATGAGGAGAAGGCGTATCAGGGATTGTTGTTTTGAGGAGAGTTAAATGTTCATTGATTTTCTCCAGGATTTCATCTCTGGTTTCATCAACTTCTCTTTTGATATGACCTTCTTGCTTGAAGGCCTTTTTAAAGGTTTTGGATACCCTATAAGGATTGAATAGGGGTTTCTCAATTTTAGCAGAAGAATAAGATGACTTAGTTTTAGGGGAGGCATCATTGTTTCTACTTGATTTGGAGTCTCCTAGTGCTTGGAGGTATTTGTTTGTATAGTTAGATTGTTCCATGAGATCTTTGATATCTCTGGCTGTTATGGGTTCATTATCAGGTCTAGCTTTAAAGGGGGCAGCCAAGACAGGGGCAGATTGGTTTTGAATATTAAGGGTAAAAGGGCCTTTAGGAGGTAATTCTGATTGGACCTTTTGACCATCTTTTAGATGCCATATAGTGATGACATCCACGATTTTTCTTCCAATAATGTCATCCTGGAAGGGATAATTGATATCCTTCTTGATGGTATACGCATGAAACCAATCAAAAAAAGGAATATTGTATTTGACATTTTCAAGAAATTTATAGAATTTTTCCTGAATGGGTTTTCTATTTTTCCCTTGATATTGTTTGAAGAACCATTCTCTGTGAAGAGACCATTCTTCAGAATAAAATTCCTTTTTGAGGGAAATTTTATCTATGACAAAAGAAGTTTGATTGTTGATAAGATCTTTGCAAAGTTCTTGATTGGTAAGACCTTTACTAAGATCTTGATTGTTATTTTTGGAAAATTGATTTTCAGATAAAGGCATAGCAATAAAAGACATGTCTGAGAGAGTGAGGAAAGCAGTATAAAAAGTGGTTTTTTCAGAATATTTTGTGTAATTCCTCACCCATAAGCATCATTGCCTTCACTTGGTTTCATTAGAAATATAAATATTAAAATATGAACTAGTAACTACTTTCTAGATTATGCTGGGGATTTAAACGTGCTTTGTTCAAAGATCATAACAAGGCCAAGTGCAGGATATTAAAACTTGGATAAAAGAATTATTATCTAATTTATACTTCAGAGAGAAATCCTTTTACTCAGAAAACAATAAGTAAAGTAAATACTGAAATATATCTAATTTGGACCATTAAATTATATTTTGAGCTTGATTCTGACAGACAAGTGATCAATAAACAAACTGTTTTCTGTTTTACTTTCTTTAAACACCAAGATAGTTTCAAGAATACAACATCTCTCTTGGCGGCAAGGTAGCTGCTCTATCACTCGCGAGTCTTACGCATTCGTTATGCCGTTCGTCGCTTAGCGAGAATTCCAAGTATTCCTTCAAAATCCTATAATGTTAAAAGAGTAAGTAAAACATGGTTTTGAAAAAGTTGAAGTTGTTCTTGATCAAAAGCACAGAATACGTTTACAAAATATAACTTAGGAAAAGTTCAAATTAAACATATGACAACACACTTTGACAAATTGTTTTAAGATCAAAAGTAAATCTTTGCAAAATATAAACATAGACGAATAATTTTCTTATTCAATCACCTTTTATATTCATATGTTATAAAATAGTAAGCTGATTGACTATGGGATTTCTCAGATATCTGGTACTGCTCACAACAGACATTGGCCACGTTTGTGAGGCTCTCAGAAATTTCCTTGAAAATACACCAGTGAACTGGCCTGAACAATGCTAGCCATAGTCAAAGAGTATACTAATAGTGTAACATTTAGGAAAATTTTAACTTTGAATTAATATCCATAACAGGCATTTATATGATTATGGACAAAAAATAATTAACTGCAAAGCATAACCCAGATAAGTAACCAACAGTTCAAAGTTAATATCTACATTCCTACTTCCACCATCTGGCTCTGATACCAAGAGGGGTTCGGAACCAGGGGATGGGGATTAGATTAAAGAGGCAGAGGGGAAGTAGGTAGCATACGGAATGCAACAAATAAATTAAAGATAAAACTCACGAGATAGATTAGGAGGTAAAACCTTCCGTGTACTATCTATGAGTTACTTTTATTGATTGAGATAGTAAAAACTATCTATGAGTTACAATATTGAAGATTGAAGAAGAGAAGAAGAAGATTACAAGTGCTCTGGCTTCTCACTAGAACTAGAGGGAGAAGTAGAGATGATAGTGTTTCTCAATTGTGTGTCTGTGTCCCTAACACAAGCCTATGGCACGATTAAATAGATTGGAGATGGTTACTAAACCGGCACTGTGCACTAAATGACCTGCACTGTACAGAATCCAAGGGCAAGTGACTTGAATTATGCGGCATCCAATGCAATAAGCAGAAGCATCCAAAAATGCCAAAAGATGGTGGGAGACAAGGGGTCCCCAAGGATTGACCACAAAGATTTGTTTAAAAGCAAGAATCTTTGACTATGATGAGATCTTGACAAAATAGTGGAAAACGCCCACTAAGTCTTGCTATGATGAAATTTGTCGTGTTTCTGCAAACCGAGAAACAACAGAGCTTGATAAAAGGTTAGATTTTAAAATTTGGACAGTTTTTCATACCAATAACGGTACTACTATCACCATGATCCAGGGTGTTATTGGAACAGTTTTTCATGTCTAATGTAGACACTACAATTACCATGTTCTAGGGTAAGGATAAAATTTGAAAATAAATTTGAAGCTTTCATGAGGATCAATGAAGACCAACAAGAAAGGAATTTTATAAAATAAGTTTATGATTAAAATTCCCAAGGGGATCAGCAAAGATCATCAGAATAATAATCAAAGCCATCTTCCTCAGAGAAGTCTTTTGGAGAGGAGGAAGAAGATGAGACAAGAATCTGTTTCATCTTATCGTCCTTTTTTGAAGATGAAGGGACATCCTTAGCTCCAGATTGGTCTTGAAGAAGTTTCATGACATTCTGAAGTTTTTCCAGAATATCATCTTCAGAGGTAGAAGCTGCAAGAGCTGCAGAAATTCTAGCCTTTTGATTTAAAAATTTACAAGTTTCTGGGTCAGCAACTTGCAAAGCCTTTGGGTTGGTTTTAAACCAATTGGTCACACCCGCAGGAGATGCAGCAGAGGCATCAAAACGAGGCCACCATTTGACAAACCCTTGTTTGTATAAAGACAATAAAGTCTTTGGATGATGAAAATACCCAGTTTTATATTGCCATGAAAATATCCATGATAATGAAAAAGTGGCATAAAAATTTAAAGTGATTGGATAATTAGTGAGATCTTTGTTAAATCTTTTTGAAAATACATGAAATCCTTCTTGGACTTCAGTGGGAAAGATTTCTGGGCAAGGGCCAAAGAAATCCCACCATTGAAGGAACCAATTAGGGAAAGAATACTTGGTTTTCTTTTTGAAATAGATCAACCAAGAATGTTTAAAACTCTTGTTTTGTAAACCTAGGATAATATAATCCCAAGCTTTGATATAATCCCAATAATTATAACCCATAGGGTCAAAGAGCTGGGAAAATTTCTTTGTGCTGTTTGGATTTGGCCCAAATGCAGAGGGTGTCAGAATATTTAGAATTTGAAGGGTTGAATGGGTGATGACAGCATCATCCTTAGGATCCCTATAATGTTTGAGGGATATTGACTCAGTATCTATGAGGATAAACTCATAAAATTTCTGGGTTTTATTTGGGGTAAAAGGTAAGAAATGGGATTGAGGTGGAAAGATTTTCGGAGGGATCTTGTTAGGATTTTCATTCCAGAATTCTGGTTCAATATGGGCCACAAAGAAAAAGCTTTCTTTTGGGACATACTGGGTTTGAGCAGGGGTAATCGGGTTGGTATTAATAACCAAATTTGACTGATTTTGGGCAGAGGTAACCTGAGATTTTGGTTTAATCTGCAATTGTTGGGATTTTTGGGTTTGAATAGCTAGATCCAAGGCAGGGAGATCATGGTCACTATCCTCAGCTATACTAGCCCAAGTTCTAGAGGGAAGATTGGTTAACCCTTGTTCCTGAAAAGTCAGGAGGGTTTGGATTGGAAAGGCATAGTCAGATTTTGCCTGCTTAATTTGATTTTGGGTATTCTGAGAGGAATGCCCAGATTGGTTTCCAGATAGATTTAGGGTGGAAGGCCCTGTAGAGACCATGGGGTTTTTACCTTTTCCTCTTCCTCTTCCTCTTGAGGAGGAAGCCCTGGTGGTCATTTTGATCGAAGCCCTGAAAATAATCAAAGATGATCCAGTTAGTAAAATTTTGATTATAATATCTATAGTATTGTAAAATAAATTGTCTAAAATTCCCACCATTTGGTTTTTAGACATAAAAAGTTTAATTATTAGAAATTTTTCATGAAAATTTCTAGCAAGATTATAAGAGTCAAGAAATTCTTGTGAGACAGCGTAATTAACCATATCACAAGTAACATCTATCATATCCTCCTGGGTCTTAGCTCTGATGCTTATACCAGAATTAAGATTGATTTTGGAGCAAATTTTTTGAACCTTATTAAAAGATTTACCTGGATGATTAAACATAAAGGGTTGCCCCAGATAATAAATATTAATACCATAATTATGAATATGAAAAGAAAAAAGCAGAGCTGGGGATTCCCATATAACTCTTTTTTCAAAGTTGGTAGTAATGGATGAGATGGAGATATTGAATCTGCAAATGGCAGAAGCTAGGTCAATAAACCCAGATTCAGGATTATCAAAATAATAATCTAACCAATTGTAGATTTTGGATTTAATCTTAGGTTTGAGCTCAAGATTCTTAAGCTCAGATAAAATCCTTTTGTACTTATGGGGTTTGTCATCTCTGCAGAAGAGCTTAATTCTCCTTTTGGCACTAGGATCAATATTAAAAGTACTGAGCTTTCTAATGATCCAGCAACTTTTGGTTTTGTGACCTATTTTACCACAAATGAAGCAGGTAACCTGCTTATTAGGTCTATTATGCTTCTTCTTAGCAGCTTGGTTGATGGGAGAAATCTCAGGTTTTCTTCTATTGCAAGTGCAACAAATTTCTGTGATTTGAGATTTATCCTGAGTGTTGGGTTTCTTGTCTTTTTTCCTAATGTAGGGCTTTGGTATATAACCAGGTTTGGGTTGATTAGGACATTTTCTGGCAATGTGGCCAAAATTGTCACATTTGAAGCAGATAACCTTTCCATCATCAAAAGGATTTCTGGTTATCGTGTTTATAGAGTTATTGCTTTTAGTTTTAAGAGCCATATCTCTAAGAAGGTTTAATTGCTCATTGATTCTAGCTAAGAGTTCTTCGTTATTGGTTTGCTGAAGAACTGGTTTGGTAATAGGGTTTTTTATCTGGGCAGGGATACCTAAAACATTCTTAGTTTGTTCTAAGATATCATTGGGATGTTTAGAGGGGACAATAGGGACATCCTGTTTCCTATCAGATAAAATGGGTTGAAAAGGATAATTGATACCTTTCTTAAAAGCATAATCTTTAAACCATTTAAAGAAAGGGATATTATGTTTGGTTTTTCTGAGAAATTCATAGAATTTCTCTTGGATTGCTTTACGTTTGTGTCCCTGATACTGAGAAAAGAACCATTTCCTATGAGGAGACCATTCCTCAGAATACAATTCTTTTCTTAGGGATTCCTTATCCATGATGAATTCAGACTTCATCATAAGGATTATTAAGGGAGGAATAGGTTGGAGATTGAATAGACCGATGGTCTTCCTCCTCTTTCTGATAGGAGGTTTTTACAGGGGTTGTGGTCTCAAAGCCTTGTAGGTGGATAGTGGAACCATCATGGGAGGTTCCTATCTGAGGCCTGGAGGAATCTCTGGTTACAGAGAAGGATCTTCTAGAAAAAGATCCTCTGGACATAGCCGTTCTGAAGTCTTCTTCAGATCTGAGGGACCTAGGGATAGTGAAGGAGTTACTTCTGTTAAAAACAAGATCAACTCTTCCAGATTGATGCTGAATAACATCCTGGAATTCTGGTGTTATTCTAGGTGCTGTAGGGGCAGCTTTGTCAAGGGTCCAGGTTTCAGGAAGTGTAATATCACTCCATTGTATGGTTTTAGGTACCATAATATTGGCTTTAGATTGGTCAGTAAGAAACAAAGTTG
Source organism: Astragalus glycyphyllos (assembly GCA_963573325.1). Taxonomy (NCBI): domain Eukaryota; kingdom Viridiplantae; phylum Streptophyta; class Magnoliopsida; order Fabales; family Fabaceae; genus Astragalus; species Astragalus glycyphyllos. The sequence goes on along the minus strand of OY754307.1, from coordinate 119,781,153 downwards.
TTTCTCCTGATTTGTGGCATTTAGTTTTAAGGAAATTGGACCTGATAGAGTTCATTACTTTGTAATGAATTCTATATATCAAAGTGATAGGGACAGATCCTTCTTTCATGTCATAGCCGTGACACTTGACATTAAGATAAAGAACATCAAGGATGTTCTTATCATCCAGACTGACAGTTAAATCTGGGAAGCAATTAAAAAAGATTGGTCCATGAATTAGGCTAGTTTCAACAGTTCCTAATAAAGAGTCATGAAACTGATTATGGCGAGCATCTCTTAAACAGAGCAAAACTGCAACGTTAAGAGATTCTCTGGTAAGAGGCTTCATGCCTACCTGAACACTTCCAATGTGTAGGTAGTTGAAGTTCTTAGCCTTATGATCTTTCATACTTTTTTCAGAAAGAAGATGAAATTCTTCATCATCTTTGCGGAGTATGATTTTCTGTTCTACTGTTCTGACAATAAAATCAGTTTTGGAAAAGAAAGATTTTTGATTTTGATAAAGATCTTTATGGGATATTTTTGGAATATCCCAATTATCAAGATCTTGATTGATATCTTCAAAACGTATTTCTTCTTTGAAGATTTTGTTTGATAAAGATTGACTAGAAGATGAGGATGAAGGTTTGCAAGAAAAACGAGAAGAAAAGCTTTTAAACATCTTAATAAAATTTCTTCCTCACCCGTAAGCATCGTTGCCTTCACTTGGTTTCATTAGAAATATAAATATTAAAATATGAACTAGTAACTACTTTCTAGATTATGCTGGGGATTTAAACGTGCTTTGTTCAAAGATCATAACAAGGCCAAGTGCAGGATATTAAAACTTGGATAAAAGAATTATTATCTAATTTATACTTCAGAGTGAAATCCTTTTACTCAGAAAACAATAAGTAAAGTAAATACTGAAATATATCTAATTTGGACCATTAAATTATATTTTGAGCTTGATTCTGACAGACAAGTGATCAATAAACAAACTGTTTTCTGTTTTACTTTCTTTAAACACCAAGATAGTTTCAAGAATACAACATCTCTCTTGGCGGCAAGGTAGCTGCTCTTTCACTCGCGAGTCTTACGCATTCGTTATGCCGTTCGTCGCTTAGCGAGATTTCCAAGTATTCCTTCAAAATCCTATAATGTTAAAAGAGTAAGTAAAACATGGTTTTGAAAAAGTTGAAGTTGTTCTTGATCAAAAGCACAGAATACGTTTACAAAATATAACTTAGGAAAAGTTCAAATTAAACATATGACAACACACTTTGACAAATTGTTTTAAGATCAAAAGTAAATCTTTGCAAAATATAAACATAGACGAATAATTTTCTTATTCAATCACCTTTTATATTCATATGTTATAAAATAGTAAGCTGATTGACTATGGGATTTCTCAGATATCTGGTACTGCTCACAACAGACATTGGCCACGGGAAGGGGATTAGATTAAAGAGGCAGATGGGAAGTAGGTAGCATACGGAATGCAACAAATAAATTAAAGATAAAACTCACGAGATAGATTAGGAGGTAAAACCTTCCATGTACTATCTATGAGTTACTTTTATAAATTGAGATAGTAAGAACTATCTATGAGTTACAAGATTGAAGATTGAAGAAGAGAAGAAGAAGATTACAAGTGCTCTGGCTTCTGAAGATGGTGGAAGTAGGAATGTAGATATTAACTTTGAACTGTTGGTTACTTATCTGGGTTATGCTTTGCAGTTAATTATTTTTGTCCATAATCATATAAGTGCCTGTTATGGATATTAATTCAAAGTTAAAATTTTTCTAAATGTTACACTATTAGTATACTCTTTGACTATGGCTAGCATTGTTCAGGCCAGTTCACTGGTGTATTTTCAAGGAAATTTCTGAGAGCCTCACAAACGTGGCCAATGTCTGTTGTGAGCAGTACCAGATATCTGAGAAATCCCATAGTCAATCAGCTTACTATTTTATAACATATGAACATAAAAGGTGATTGAATAAGAAAATTATTCGTCTATGTTTATATTTTGCAAAGATTTACTTTTGATCTTAAAACAATTTGTCAAAGTGTGTTGTCATATGTTTAATTTGAACTTTTCCTAAGTTATATTTTGTAAACGTATTCTGTGCTTTTGATCAAGAACAGCTTCAACTTTTTCAAAACCATGTTTTACTTACTCTTTTAACATTATAGGATTTTGAAGGAATACTTGGAAATCTCGCTAAGCGACGAACGGCATAACGAATGCGTAAGACTCGCGAGTGATAGAGCAGCTACCTTGCCGCCAAGAGAGATGTTGTATTCTTGAAACTATCTTGGTGTTTAAAGAAAGTAAAACAGAAAACAGTTTGTTTATTGATCACTTGTCTGTCAGAATCAAGCTCAAAATATAATTTAATGGTCCAAATTAGATATATTTCAGTATTTACTTTACTTATTGTTTTCTGAGTAAAAGGATTTCACTCTGAAGTATAAATTAGATAATAATTCTTTTATCCAAGTTTTAATATCCTGCACTTGGCCTTGTTATGATCTTTGAACAAAGCACGTTTAAATCCCCAGCATAATCTAGAAAGTAGTTACTAGTTCATATTTTAATATTTATATTTCTAATGAAACCAAGTGAAGGCAACGATGCTTACGGGTGAGGAAGAAATTTTATTAAGATGTTTAAAAGCTTTTCTTCTCGTTTTTCTTGCAAACCTTCATCCTCATCTTCTAGTCAATCTTTATCAAACAAAATCTTCAAAGAAGAAATACGTTTTGAAGATATCAATCAAGATCTTGATAATTGGGATATTCCAAAAATATCCCATAAAGATCTTTATCAAAATCAAAAATCTTTCTTTTCCAAAACTGATTTTATTGTCAGAACAGTAGAACAGAAAATCATACTCCGCAAAGATGATGAAGAATTTCATCTTCTTTCTGAAAAAAGTATGAAAGATCATAAGGCTAAGAACTTCAACTACCTACACATTGGAAGTGTTCAGGTAGGCATGAAGCCTCTTACCAGAGAATCTCTTAACGTTGCAGTTTTGCTCTGTTTAAGAGATGCTCGCCATAATCAGTTTCATGACTCTTTATTAGGAACTGTTGAAACTAGCCTAATTCATGGACCAATCTTTTTTAATTGCTTCCCAGATTTAACTGTCAGTCTGGATGATAAGAACATCCTTGATGTTCTTTATCTTAATGTCAAGTGTCACGGCTATGACATGAAAGAAGGATCTGTCCCTATCACTTTGATATATAGAATTCATTACAAAGTAATGAACTCTATCAGGTCCAATTTCCTTAAAACTAAATGCCACAAATCAGGAGAAACAACTTTGTTTCTTACTGACCAATCTAAAGCCAATATTATGGTACCTAAAACCATACAATGGAGTGATATTACACTTCCTGAAACCTGGACCCTTGACAAAGCTGCCCCTACAGCACCTAGAATAACACCAGAATTCCAGGATGTTATTCAGCATCAATCTGGAAGAGTTGATCTTGATTTTAACAGAAGTAACTCCTTCACTATCCCTAGGTCCCTCAGATCTGAAGAAGACTTCAGAACGGCTATGTCCAGAGGATCTTTTTCTAGAAGATCCTTCTCTGTAACCAGAGATTCCTCCAGGCCTCAGATAGGAACCTCCCATGATGGTTCCACTATCCACCTACAAGGCTTTGAGACCACAACCCCTGTAAAAACCTCCTATCAGAAAGAGGAGGAAGACCATCGGTCTATTCAATCTCCAACCTATTCCTCCCTTAATAATCCTTATGATGAAGTCTGAATTCATCATGGATAAGGAATCCCTAAGAAAAGAATTGTATTCTGAGGAATGGTCTCCTCATAGGAAATGGTTCTTTTCTCAGTATCAGGGACACAAACGTAAAGCAATCCAAGAGAAATTCTATGAATTTCTCAGAAAAACCAAACATAATATCCCTTTCTTTAAATGGTTTAAAGATTATGCTTTTAAGAAAGGTATCAATTATCCTTTTCAACCCATTTTATCTGATAGGAAACAGGATGTCCCTATTGTCCCCTCTAAACATCCCAATGATATCTTAGAACAAACTAAGAATGTTTTAGGTATCCCTGCCCAGATAAAAAACCCTATTACCAAACCAGTTCTTCAGCAAACCAATAACGAAGAACTCTTAGCTAGAATCAATGAGCAATTAAACCTTCTTAGAGATATGGCTCTTAAAACTAAAAGCAATAACTCTATAAACACGATAACCAGAAATCCTTTTGATGATGGAAAGGTTATCTGCTTCAAATGTGACAATTTTGGCCACATTGCCAGAAAATGTCCTAATCAACCCAAACCTGGTTATATACCAAAGCCCTACATTAGGAAAAAAGACAAGAAACCCAACACTCAGGATAAATCTCAAATCACAGAAATTTGTTGCACTTGCAATAGAAGAAAACCTGAGATTTCTCCCATCAACCAAGCTGCTAAGAAGAAGCATAATAGACCTAATAAGCAGGTTACCTGCTTCATTTGTGGTAAAATAGGTCACAAAACCAAAAGTTGCTGGATCATTAGAAAGCTCAGTACTTTTAATATTGATCCTAGTGCCAAAAGGAGAATTAAGCTCTTCTGTAGAGATGACAAACCCCATAAGTACAAAAGGATTTTATCTGAGCTTAAGAATCTTGAGCTCAAACCTAAGATTAAATCCAAAATCTACAATTGGTTAGATTATTATTTTGATAAACCTGAATCTGGGTTTATTGACCTAGCTTCTGCCATTTGCAGATTCAATATCTCCATCTCATCCATTACTACCAACTTTGAAAAAAGAGTTATCTGGGAATCCCCAGCTCTGCTTTTTTCTTTTCATATTCATAATTATGGTATTAATATTTATTATCTGGGGCAACCCTTTATGTTTAATCATCCAGGTAAATCTTTTAATAAGGTTCAAAAAATTTGCTCCAAAATCAATCTTAATTCTGGTATAAGCATCAGAGCTAAGACCCAGGAGGATATGATAGATGTTACTTGTGATATGGTTAATTACGCTGTCTCACAAGAATTTCTTGACTCTTATAATCTTGCTAGAAATTTTCATGAAAAATTTCTAATAATTAAACTTTTTATGTCTAAAAACCAAATGGTGGGAATTTTAGACAATTTATTTTACAATACTATAGATATTATAATCAAAATTTTACTAACTGGATCATCTTTGATTATTTTCAGGGCTTCGATCAAAATGACCACCAGGGCTTCCTCCTCAAGAGGAAGAGGAAGAGGAAAAGGTAAAAACCCCATGGTCTCTACAGGGCCTTCCACCCTAAATCTATCTGGAAACCAATCTGGGCATTCCTCTCAGAATACCCAAAATCAAATTAAGCAGGCAAAATCTGACTATGCCTTTCCAATCCAAACCCTCCTGACTTTTCAGGAACAAGGGTTAACCAATCTTCCCTCTAGAACTTGGGCTAGTATAGCTGAGGATAGTGACCATGATCTCCCTGCCTTGGATCTAGCTATTCAAACCCAAAAATCCCAACAATTGCAGATTAAACCAAAATCTCAGGTTACCTCTGCCCAAAATCAGTCAAATTTGGTTATTAATACCAACCCGATTACCCCTGCTCAAACCCAGTATGTCCCAAAAGAAAGCTTTTTCTTTGTGGCCCATATTGAACCAGAATTCTGGAATGAAAATCCTAACAAGATCCCTCCGAAAATCTTTCCACCTCAATCCCATTTCTTACCTTTTACCCCAAATAAAACCCAGAAATTTTATGAGTTTATCCTCATAGATACTGAGTCAATATCCCTCAAACATTATAGGGATCCTAAGGATGATGCTGTCATCACCCATTCAACCCTTCAAATTCTAAATATTCTGACACCCTCTGCATTTGGGCCAAATCCAAACAGCACAAAGAAATTTTCCCAGCTCTTTGACCCTATGGGTTATAATTATTGGGATTATATCAAAGCTTGGGATTATATTATCCTAGGTTTACAAAACAAGAGTTTTAAACATTCTTGGTTGATCTATTTCAAAAAGAAAACCAAGTATTCTTTCCCTAATTGGTTCCTTCAATGGTGGGATTTCTTTGGCCCTTGCCCAGAAATCTTTCCCACTGAAGTCCAAGAAGGATTTCATGTATTTTCAAAAAGATTTAACAAAGATCTCACTAATTATCCAATCACTTTAAATTTTTATGCCACTTTTTCATTATCATGGATATTTTCATGGCAATATAAAACTGGGTATTTTCATCATCCAAAGACTTTATTGTCTTTATACAAACAAGGGTTTGTCAAATGGTGGCCTCGTTTTGATGCCTCTGCTGCATCTCCTGCGGGTGTGACCAATTGGTTTAAAACCAACCCAAAGGCTTTGCAAGTTGCTGACCCAGAAACTTGTAAATTTTTAAATCAAAAGGCTAGAATTTCTGCAGCTCTTGCAGCTTCTACCTCTGAAGATGATATTCTGGAAAAACTTCAGAATGTCATGAAACTTCTTCAAGACCAATCTGGAGCTAAGGATGTCCCTTCATCTTCAAAAAAGGACGATAAGATGAAACAGATTCTTGTCTCATCTTCTTCCTCCTCTCCAAAAGACTTCTCTGAGGAAGATGGCTTTGATTATTATTCTGATGATCTTTGCTGATCCCCTTGGGAATTTTAATCATAAACTTATTTTATAAAATTCCTTTCTTGTTGGTCTTCATTGATCCTCATGAAAGCTTCAAATTTATTTTCAAATTTTATCCTTACCCTAGAACATGGTAATTGTAGTGTCTACATTAGACATGAAAAACTGTTCCAAAAACACCCTGGATCATGGTGATAGTAGTACCGTTATTGGTTTGAAAAACTGATCTTACACCACCCTGAACATGGTGATTGTAGTGTCTGCATCAGGCATGAAAAACTGTTCCAATAACACCCTGGATCATGGTGATAGTAGTACCGTTATTGGTATGAAAAACTGTCCAAATTTTAAAATCTAACCTTTTATCAAGCTCTGTTGTTTCTCAGTTTGCAGGAACACGACAAATTTCATCATAGCAAGACTTAGTGGGCGTTTTCCACTATTTTGTCAAGATCTCATCATAGTCAAAGATTCTTGCTTTTAAAAAAATCTTTGTGGTCAATCCTTGGGGACCCCTTGTCTCCCACCATCTTTTGGCATTTTTGGATGCTTCTGCTTATTGCATTGGATGCCGCATAATTCAAGTCACTTGCCCTTGGATTCTGTACAGTGCAGGTCATTTAGTGCACAGTGCCGGTTTAGTAACCGGTTACTATTCAATTCTCCAATCTATTTAATCGTGCCATAGGCTTGTGTTAGGGACACAGACACACAATTGAGAAACACTATCATCTCTACTTCTCCCTCTAGTTCTAGTGAGAAGCCAGAGCACTTGTAATCTTCTTCTTCTCTTCTTCAATCTTCAATCTTGTAACTCATAGATAGTTTTTACTATCTCAATCAATAAAAGTAACTCATAGATAGTACACGGAAGGTTTTACCTCCTAATCTATCTCGTGAGTTTTATCTTTAATTTATTTGTTGCATTCCGTATGCTACCTACTTCCCCTCTGCCTCTTTAATCTAATCCCCTTCCCCTGGTTCCGAACCCCTCTTGGTATCAGAGCATTCCCCATGTTGCATTCAGAGTATATATATATATATATTCTGAAGGCTGATGTGGTATACATATATTGATGAGGGGATATGAAGTGGTTTAGAAACGGTTTGTTATTATCATATAATGATAATGGACAGGGCCGTCCCGAACAATCTGGAGGCCCTGTTCGAATCTAAAAAGTGGGGCCCTAAGTATACTTTTATCAAATAAATCAATAAAACTCAAATTAAAACTCAAACTTCGTTATTTAAATTGTAAATAACATCTCAACACAATTTTATAATCTTAGGAGGCATCTTAGGAGGCATGGTAAAAAGATAAAACCTGATGTGCCGCAAAATTACAATTTTATAATCTTTCCCCAAAGATGCTGCCTTTTGATAATCCCTGCATAAAAATAGAACCCCAAAACCACATTAGAATGAATAAAATCTAACATTACACAACCCAGCCAATCAAACCAATTAAATACAAATTATACAATAGGACCCAACTAACCTTAATAGCACCAAGAAGAAGAAAAACTCAGAATTATCAATCTCCAATCACGTAATCAATTGATAATTGATTCAATCTCCAATTTCTGCTAAAAAGATCGAAACTCAGAATTTTGAAAGGAGAAAATTATTAAGGCAAAAAACTCAAATTTCCAAAATCAAAACGACAAAACCCACTCACGTTTGCGTCGGACGGTGACGGACGGTCGGAGGAGTGACTTGCGTTTGCCGTGATAGGAGCACGTCGGAGTAGACGCAGTTGCCGTGGTAGGAGCACGTCGGAGTAGACGCAGTTGACGAATTCGGTTTACCGCTGCAATGATTTGTTGATTCAATGTGCAACAGGGAAGGGAAAGGCTAAGGGATTTGGGCTAGGGTGAGATACTTTTTTGGGGGCCCTATAATGTTTTTTAGGCCAGGGCCCTGTGGCTGCAACTCTTTTACTATCGTTTTGTAACATTATCAAATCAAGCAAAAATAATAAAAACATAAAAAACTGATAAAAAAAAAAGTAAAAGAAAAAATGTGGCACTCCGTGGGATTCGAACACGGTATCAAGCGCACAACGCACGCACGCCCAACCGTACGGACAGAGTCGAAGACTTGTAACATTTTTCAACGTCATACGCATATATGGTATCGCCAACTAATTTTGGGCCCTAAAAAATTGGCAATGGGTTGGGGCCCTGTGCGGTCGCACAGCCCGCACAGGCCCATGGACGGCCCTGTGTTTAAGCCAGCATTGGAACGTCCCAAAGGATTGGAAATTGTTATTGTTGTTATTGGTCGATTGGTTTATCGTAAAGGAGCTGACTTGCTTGTTCAAGTTATTCTAGAAGTCGGTCGATTGCATCCTAACGTGAGTTGTCAACATACTTTCAGCTTGTTTTGCACAAAATTAACTACAATAAATTTATTTGGGTCTAAATTTCTGTCTAACATGAACATATACACATATACTTAATTTGAAGGTTTATTTCATAATTGGAGGTGATGGGCCTAAGCATGTGCGGTTGCAAGAGATGAGAGAAAAGATTTCTGTTCAATAACAAGTTGATTTGTTGGAAGCTGTACCACATGCACAAGTCGGATCTGTTCTTATATATGGGCTTATTTTCTGAAACAGGTATCTGAATCTTGTCCTCCCTTTCTTTAAGTTTTATGATGATGAGTTTAAGGTTCTGTCATAATTTGTAATTACTGGTCAGATCATCCACAATTGTTTTTGCTACTGTTCTTGTCTTCCCTTTCTTTAAGTTTTATGATGATGAGTTTAAAGTTCTGTCATAATTTCCTTGATTTTGTCTCAACCATAAGTAAATTTAAGTGGCTAAAGCTTGAATAGTACATTTTCTAACTTAATTTTGATGCTTATCAAGTTGTTAACCCTTTAGTATCTCCTTCTGTTCTCATTTGTCATCCTTTTTAGCTCTAGGTATGAATGACATCTTTAAGGAAAAAATAGGAGATATATATTATTTGAGTGAATGATTCTTAAATAATTAAGGTGACAGCAATGAAAATTTAGTTTAAATCCCTCGTTCATATGGTTGAGACTTGAATGCCATTATCTACTGTTTATATCTAAATAAACAATTTCTATAATATTAGATAATGTATGTCTCATCTACTGTTTAACACTACATTATTTTGCCCAGTTTTGAATGTCCAACTACATTATTTTGAATATTACCCAACCACTTATATTTAATTTGATAGAGTACTTCTAATAGTCTATATTCATCATGAGAACGAAATACAATTTATATTTATAGTATATATGGTATTAAGTACTATTTATCTTTAAGGAGGTTTTTATCCATCAAAATAATAATTTCTATTTGTGGTTAAATAAGCTTGTTAGTAGATAGTCAATAATAAAAAATAAGCTTCTTACCTTTGAAGATTATGAAAGCAGAGTGTAATGTTTCAAAAGCTGAAACCTTTTCCCTTACCAAGTGGTCTGAATCTTAGAACCTCAAACCTTGAAGAGTGTAAAAAAGAAATGCAAACGAAACATAATGAGATATTATAGCAACAACATAATGATATTGAAGTAACACAATGAGATTGAACTAAAATAATGAGATTGAAGTATTTAGAACTACAACCAACCACAAATGTGAAGACCGAATGAACTTTAACCAATTTGTAGCAATTTTGTTTCAGGTTTCTGTTATAAGAGAGAAAAGTAGAGAAAACATGTTAGCCAAGAAGTTGGAAGAAGATGGAGAAGGCAAGAAATTTTTGAAATAAGAAGAGAGGGGAAACCCTTTAGTGAAGAAGCATTGGAGAGAAAAGTTTCAGCTTTTGAAAGCATTTGGGAACCAACTGTAGTGAGATCAGAGGTGTCTTTTAGATTTGGGATTGCACTTGCAGTTTGAATTTTTACGTGGTGGACAGCAAGATTTGGGATGAAGTATATTAACTAATTAATTACTCACTTCCTACTTTGTCAACAAAATTGCTGGATTATAAGTGGGAATGCAAGCTGGTTTGGTGCTTTGGAAACCGTGTTTTACATATTGTCAATACCACAACAGTATTCTGTACTTTATTTGCACTGTTCATTTGAAAACAAGATCCAAAACTTAATTACATTCTCATCTAAGTGGGTGTCCAGTTGCCCTTTTTGTTAAATACAGCATGGTTATTTCTGATGCTTACACTGTGGCTGGGCTGCACCATTAATACCTCAACATATATTAGTAATTTTTTAAAATAACAAGGTATCTAGAGCTGGAAATATTGATTGAAGCATAAGTAATGCCATGCAAGGAACATAAATTCCCGCCTCAGTAGCTGGAAATCTACGTGAAAACCTTGCATGAAAGGTTATTTTCCCGCTTCATTTGTGGAATTCCAGGCTACCTTTTAAAAGAAGAGATTTGTAATGTTCTTCAGCCAGTTTTTTTTTTTAAATTAAAAGGGTTTGTAACCTTATGCATCAGCTCAATAGAAAGAAGACTTATAAAAAAAAGCTTAATAGAAAGAAGCCAAAAACCTCCTAAAAAAATCAAAAGTCAACATAACTCTAAAATCCCAAAAGTTAATGCATCAGGTAAATGCAAAGCCAAAATCCCTAAAAAACGTAAAACCCATATGCCTGTTTCAGCTAAAAGCAAAGAAACTCAAAATCCCAAAATTAGCTGATTGTTGAAGAAGTTGATGTCAGCAATGAAGGATGGAGAAGAAAGGTAGGTCTGTTGCTCTCTTTTTTTGTTCCCGTTCTTCTCTTCCCCTTGCCGTTTTTGCTTTCCCGTTCTTCTCTACCATTTTCCCTTTCTCCCTTGTTTCCATTTCTATTTGATTACTCTCTCTATCAAATCTGCACTTTATTTTTTTGGGAGAAAGTTGGAAGGAGGGAGAAGATGAGTATTTTGAGAGTGAGGCTTAAAGATATTAAGATAAGGAGATAAAGTAAAGATTTTTTTTTTGGTGAGATAGTTGAAGTGAAGATGGGAGAAAGAGATGAGGTGAATAATTTTTTATGGGTTTGAAAAAACATGTTAGAGAGATGAAGAGGGAGATGAGTAGATGTGTTTGAAAAAATGGGTTCATGGAGTGGGGAGAAGAGTGAGATGTAGATGTGAAAGAAAGTGGGACCAAGATGTGTGAGTGTGGATATATGAGAGACAGATTTAAATTTTAGTCTAATTACCTTTGTATCTTCTGTCATTATATTAAAGTATCTAGGTGTCAAATGAAGTAGGTGTCTTCGTCACATTCTTTGATAGATTTTTATTCAAAATACTGCTACTCCACTTATACACACCATCTGTTCGATGAAAAGCCTCAACAAGATATTGTTTCATGGATTGCATCAGTTCAAGGTTATGAGGCTCAAGCAATGGATGGAAAGCAATTGTTCTGTGACTTAAAATTTTCGGGGATAAAGCCGATTGATTCCTCAGTGACTCATTGTATCAAGGCTTGTCCAATGTTTTTGAATGTCAAAGAAATTGGAATTTATCATGTTGGTTGCTTTGGAATAGCTACAAAAATTGATCAATAGTGGCAACTTGAAAGAAAAGGTCCTTGCTGGTCACATTTCTTTCAAACTCAAAGAAGGGTGCTACTTGCAAATATCCTAATTCCATGTATACCGGCTTCACCCTTAAAGGCTTTTTAAATAAGAATCCTGGAATTTTTGGAGTTGTTTTAGAATATATAATGACTCTATTTTTGTCACTAAGTCTAATGATCTATCAAATGGGAGGCCATTACCCGTAATTGCTACTATATCTATTGTTGCCATATCATTTGTTTTTGCCTACAAACTATTGAATTTTCCATCCATGTTTATTCTCCCTAGTTTATTCTCCGTAGTATCCATTTATTTGTTACATGCAGTTAGGTTGCGGCCCCGAAATGCGGAGGAATCAGTGGCGGATGCTGATTTTGTTGATTGTGTGAAACTGCAGCCGGAGGTATACTAAATCAATTTAGTAACTTGTACCAGACCTTTCTTCTTTGTTTCATAAGGTTGTTGGATGGTTAGTATTGGATGCCTCTGTTGCAGCTCAAAAGGTTGAAGTTTCAGAAAAACAATTGGGATGCAGATACTTATGAATTTGATGAGGTGCTCACTGAATTTGCCTCTTCATTCATTGGTTTGGGTTCAAACTCCGATCCTTTTATAATCAGGTTTGTTGGTATGTGAGGGTGCATTAACAAGTGGTTTTGGGATCTTTGGTTGAAATTTAATTGCCTTTTTTATAACAAAATTGTTCAAATATGCTTTCATGGATTCATTTCAGCACTTTAAAACTAGTTTGAGTGAAGTGAAGTGGGTTAATCTTGACAAAGTTTGTATTCTCATTTGTCAGTATGCACAGGTTTGAAAATCCATTACCTTGATATTGTGATACATAATTAGGTGAGTCTTTGTTATATTCCAATTCAATTTCATTTGTGCTTGTAGGTCTTGGTGCTACTGTCAATGTTGCCTTACCTTGATATTCTGTTGCCATCTTTTGACTTGGAGCTGTTGGCGTTGCGGTATATTACCCTTATGCCTTTTTCTGTTACTGTGTGTATTGCATTGCATTGCAGCTTCTATAGTAACTGATAATAGCTATATTAACTCCTGATCTTCTCTTTGATCCAAATTTTAGGCTGCTGAAGGGGCAAGGATTCCTGGTGCATCAAGAAACATTGGGGTTGATTTAGTTTCCAGCCAATTTGAACAAGGTAAAATGCTTTCCTATACCACCTAATTCTCTAAGATTAAGGTCACAACATAAATTAAATGATTGTAATTCTGGTTTTATTCTTGCTGTCACTTGGCAGCTAAGTAGTTTGGGGTCAATGAGTTTGTGAACCCAAAGGATCATGAGTCATGACAAACCAGTACAAAAGGTCAGTTCAACAATTTAGAATATTATGTATCTTTTATCTATGCCTTTCCCATTTTGAATTTTGAAGTATGATGCTATTGAACTAAGGATTAAAAATGCCAGTGTTTTTTTTTTTATATACGAGGGACAATAAGATGTGAATGTTTGTGTGTGTGCATGTTATTACTGAAATGACCAATGAAGGTGTGGATCGTGCTGTTGAATGTATCGGCAGTATCCAGGCAATGATTTCAGCATTCGAATGTGTCCCTGATCCTGATGTATGTAAAACTAAACATATTTTTTTCTGACTTGTGTAACTGAAGAGTTTATAAACCTTACCGAGTCTAAGGCTTAAACTTGATTAAGTGGTAGTAATTTTTTGTCATCTTTTTGAGCAAGTTTTTAAGGACATGTCATATTGTTTTTGAAGGTCGGATTGCAATGGATGCCTTCTTTGTATAACAAATTAAATGGAATTTTAGCTGATGAGATGAGATGGGTCTTGGCAAAACGGTCCAGGTCAGTATAATGTTTTGTTGTGCCCTCCCTTAAAAGGGGAATAATTGCCCTCCCTTAAATGCAATTCTTGTGTGCACCTCCTCTCAAATTAAATATTTCTTCCTGGAACAGGTTATGGCTTTAATTTCCTACTTAATGGAATTTAAAGGAAACTACTGGCCATATCTTATAATAGTCCCAAATGCTGTTATGGTTAACTTGAAGGTGAGCTTCAAATCTTTCCTTTCAATGTATTATTTTCTCTGTGATTATGTGTGCTTTTAACCCAAAAAATTGTATTAACCCTACAGAGTGAATTGCATACTTGGTTGCCATCTTGTCGTGCATTTTTTATGCTGGCGGTCAAAATTATTTTCTCAAGTAAGTGTGCCATGACATATTGATGTATACTGTGATGAGTAATTCAATGTTCAGTGCTGAGTTAATGTTATATTTGCAGGAGGTTATGCTATGAAATTTAATGTCCTTGTGACTACTTATGAGTTCATCATGTATTACTGGGCAAGGCTTTCAAATATTGAGTGGAGGTATATTTTAATTGATGAAGCTCAGAGAATGAAGGATAGAGACTCCATTCTATCTCGTGATCTTGTTAATTAGATATCAATGTCATAGACGCCTGCTTCGGATAGGAACACCTTTACAGGTCTGTTTTGCTTTGATCAGACCTTTAGCATAAGAGTGTTAAAATTCAATATAACATACCCAAACAGAGTATAGCTGTGTTTCTCTTTTGCTAATAATAATTGCACCTATGATTGTAATTCAATATGCAGAATGTATGACATTGCAATCTGAATGGAAAGGCAGACTATTAAAATAATATTATGATCGATGCTTGGGGGTACTAATGAAACAGTAGTTATCAAATTTTTTTTCAACCCGCGAGAGGTAATATAACATGCCGCCATATGATATTATTTTCACACACAAAGTTGCAATGATATTATTTCAACCTGTAGCATGTAACCTTAAAAGGCCACAATGATATTATTTTTATAGATATAGATATATAGTAATGATATTATTTTCAGACACATATATCATGGATTAGTAGTAGGTGCATCACTGCTATTTGCTGGTGGCGGTACCGGTATACACGGGATCCTAGGGCATACGTGTGTACTACAATATGTAGGCGACGGACATGGCAGAATCTCAGGTACAGAACCACCTCTCCCAGCAGCCTCAGCACCATTCAGAATTGCCGCCACTACAAGGAGAACTATAACCATGGCAGCAGTAGCTTTTGCCATAGTAATCAATCTTTTTCTTTGTTTAATTTGCATGGAGATATTTGGCTCCAAATTCCTTCAATTTATAGAGCCGATGAGAACTACTGATTGCCTAATTAAGATGCAAACTGAATTAAATTTGGCATTGCGTGTGAAAATTGATTTTTGACAAAGTTATGGTAATGTGAGAGAGACCCATATGAAGGGTCTTAAATATTAAAAAACACTGTTTCCTTTTTATGTTCAAGTATTAAGGTTGACCTGTTATATGGTATAGAAGGAATAATTGCAAGTCAAATACACTCACTGTCTGGACACTGGATACTGGATACTGAATTAAATGGTTGGTAATTAATATTCTTGTTGATTTGTCACAGTCATTGTCTGAATACAAATAAAAATGAATGCTATGTACATGTACACTCAATCACTCGTTCGAGAGGCATGTGCATATAGGTTCTGAAGTCATTTGAATTCCATTGACAAACACCTGTACTTTACAAACGCATCAAAACAGCTTATGATGCTAACAACAGTAATAAACCATATATTGTGTTTTATTTGGTACAAATATAGTGAAAACTTTAATTTCTATATTATTTGGAACTATATTTTTACTTATTTTTTTTTTATCATTTTTAATTTAACAAGTGACCCTTCGATCTCACCATGCATTAACCTAGTGATCCAATATATTGACTCAGTCGACGAGGGGTCCGATTTTTAAAACACTGACTTATGGCATCCTCCTCGTTATTTCCTTTTCCACATCTCTTCTAAGATGGTGGTGGTAATAAGATAGAGAAAATTAAATACCACATTAAGGAGAGTTTTCTATACATATAACTTTACTATGGGGGAGTTTGTTGTGCATACAAAATACAAAAGAATCTCTATTTCTGTGGCTAAATGGATCGCTAAAATATTTAGCGATCAATTTTGCGAGATTGTTAAACCATTGGTTATTAATGTTTAGCAACCAATTGAGCAACTGATTTGAGATATGTGTCTCTAAATCAGTCACTTAGTATAATTATGGATTCATCCCACCTATAATAGAAAGGCAATGATTTTGATAGCAATTTTGTGAGATTAGATTGAGAAATTTTTTTCAAATAAAATCTTAGATCCTTTAGAGACCTTTTTTATAACTATATTATACTCATGGATAGTTTCTAGCTAGGTCTGAGTATAGCCAGCGTCTCTTCCAGATGCCCCAGGGTTCGAACTCGGTATGCGACACTCCATTTCTCTGTCTCTATTTCAAATTATTCTCTCTTCTTCCCCATGTTTCTCACAATTTCTCAGTCTCTTATATGCCTCAAATTATTTCAGCCTCTTCCCCCTCTTATCATTTAATCCAAATTATCTTTTATAAAATTTGGTCCAATAGCCCTGGGTTCGGGTGGAAAGGGTCGGTTAGTTTAGTTTTGGGCTTTATTGGACTGGACTTTTTTGACATGTTCACACTCTTTACTGGGGTTGTATTTTTTGTACCCCCGCCAATAGACACTATACTCCCCCCTATTTTTTCTATTCCTAGTTTACCCCTATGAAATGTGTTATAACAGATTTATCTAATTAAAAGATAAATTCAGATAAATTCGTTTTGGAAAAAAATTTCAAAACGAATTTATCTATAAATCCGTTTTCAATTTTTTATTGCAAAACAGATTTATCTATTTAATAGATAGATCCGGTTTTAAAAAATGTAAAACGGATTTATCCTAAAAATAGATAAATATGTTTTGTATTTTTTCATTATGGGCATTTTTGCTAAGGCTAGAGGGTATTTTTGGTTTTTCACTACAGGTGTGGAGGGTATGGGGTATCATCGTGGGGGTGCAAAATTGCAACCCTCTTTACTATTACTAGACTCTCACCCGTGCTCTGCACGGGTCTGAGCATCTAGGTTTTCATGAACAATGAGTATAATGGTTTTAGTTAATGGTGAAATAGATAAACGATAATGATATACTCTCATTGGTAACAATGGTAAAAAGCGATGTTGTTATTAGTGGAAGCATTTATTTTACATTCCGAAAGACCTTGTGGTAGACAACATTTGAAGTAATAGCTGGCGAAACAGGTGAATCATGTGCGATCAACACTTTTAAACCTTGTTTGGACGTTACTCGAGAGAAAGCAACATACAACTAGCCATGAGAAAAAACTGGACTTGGCAAATATACGCCTACTTGCTTCAACGACTGACCCTGGCTTTTGAACCTGGAAAAAAGTTCAAAATTTAAACAGTTCGGTTGGAACTCGAACTGCCGAACCGAACTATTAAGACTGCTAAGACAGTTCGATTCGACTGAACTGCTAAGACAGTTCGGTTCGGCTGAACTGTTTGAATAGTTTGGTTCAGTTCTCCTTAATAACTGAACCATGAACAAGTCTAACGGTTTAGTTTAGTTTGGTTCGGTTAGTGAAACAAACATCGCGACCCGAAACAATCCGCGTACGTGGTTGACTCTATTGAACTTGTTCTAAATGCGTCCTTTTTAGTAGTTAGGTGGTTTAGCATATTCTTTGGTCAAGTTAAATGTTCTTTTAATCTGTGTAACTTTCAGAAGGTGTGGCTTCTTGAATGCGCGGGTATTAAGAAAATGATTGAATATGCTAAATTTTATGATAAAAAAATGATTGAATTTATATACAATTATTGACTTTATATACTCCCTCCGTCTCATATTAAGTGTCGTTTCGTGCCTCACCTTTTATCCATGAATTACCAGTAACTTCAAAAAAAAAATGTCATACATTGGAGTGGTCATATCTCACCAAATTTTTTTTTTTTGGAGTGGTCATATATATATATATATGCATCCCATGATAAAGAACTCCTGAGTTTTACGGGACAAAAATCATCATGACCACCTCTTCATATGTGCATGTATACATGTAAGTCATTGCTAGGAAGACCTGCAGAGTGTGTACATTACAAACGCATAGGAATGCCAAATACTCCCTCGTCTCAATTTAAGTGTCATCTTTGCTACTTTTCCTTGTTTCAAATTATTTGTCACTTTAGAATCCCAATGCAACATTTATTACTTTTTTCCAACAATACCCTTACTTTTATTTGTATTTCCAACTTTTTCATTCCTCTCTCCTCATAATAACATAGGGGTACTTTAGTCCTTCCATACTTTTTAAACATAAAAAATAGCATATCCAATAATTTTCTTAATACTCGCGCATAACCTTAAACGACAGTTAAATTGAGACGGAGGGAGTAATTAGAGGAATGTTTTTGTGCAGCTTTTTATGACCATGTGTATTTTTTTATCATGTCAGGTGGTTGGTTAACATGTTACACAAAGAGTATTTTTTACTTTTTAGTTCCCCTCTTTTGGAAAGCAAAACCGTATATCAACGGTGTTTTTTTAGTGTTGTTGGATTATATAGCTTTATAAAAGAAAGGGATTATGTGTGTATTTTTTCAACCAAAAAACATTCATTTGTGGGCCTGTTTATTAATAAAAGCATACTAAAATGGGCTCTCTCAATACTCATTGATAAAAAGAAATCACATCAATGTTGGTTGCTTTGGCAATTTCAACGATATGAGGACATAAGCTCTCAGGTTCGAATTCGAGTGTGACCAGTTGTAGTGTGTGAATGGTATTTATTTGTCATTTTATTTAAGGAGACTAAAAAATCTATGTTTGGTTCTACCGTGTCGACTATCGAGAATTGAGTTTAAAAGAATTGATTTCTTAAAATTGAATTTTAGGTTAAATAATACTAATCAAAATACTTTTATACTTAACTACTACTCATCCAGGTATATCATTGTTGTTCAACAATTAGGTCAACATGTTTCTAAACCTCATCAAGTTCATTATCAAGCTGCAATAAAAATTTAAGAATATCCAATAAGCTTGTTAACAACTTATGTACTCACGTATCCTATGTGGCATGCCATGTTGGACTGCCATGTGGAATTTTAAATAAAAACAATATCATTTTTGGTTAAATTTGAAAAAACAACTCCTTCATCTCCTTCATCCATCAGGTCCAAGTGAAAGTATCCTAATCCAAGAACCCAAAATCCCTCATTCATCATTCCAGTCAAAGAAAGAACATTGTTTGCCACCATATGCCTGACAAACAATGTTTTTTAACTCGTGATTTGAAGGAGGGAGCAATGATTTTAGAAATTGAGAAAAAAGGAGAACCAAATTTTTGGGAAAAAAAGTTGGAGGACTAAAATCGTGAGTACGTGACAACAGGGAACCAAAAGTGTAATTAACCCAATAGATTATCATATTATAAGAGAAAAGATCCAACTTGATCTTATTCATTTATTCCCTATTCCTCCAACTGCACTAATTGCATATACCACCACCAAAGTCCAAACCCTTACACGGTCTTTCGTTCCTTTCCCTAATTTTCAAGCTTGGCCTTCATGACTTTCACAGTTCAGCTTGTGGGGATATTATAGTTAGATACTTAACTATTGGTTAATTATTTTTTCTGTTTATGTTAGTTGCTAACTGGTTTTACAATAGAGTATTAATGAGTTTTTTTTTTGTTACAAAAAGTTTAAGTGAGTTGGACTCCGGAGGCTCACCAGAGTCAGGGCAGGCCTCAAGACTCTTTAAGCGCTTACAGAGGTACTTACATATCACCCACCCACCAAAGAGGTTCTCATATCGGCAGCGGGAGTTGAACCCATAATCTTGTGGGGAATGAGCCAACTCCTTACCAACTGAGCCAACCTTCATCGACAAAGTATTAATGAGTCTAATATCAAATGAAACTGAAAGGTGTTATTGCTATTGATTCAACGATGAAGGAAAGAGCAACACATCCGGTGTGTTGGTTGAAATTACAAATAGTGAAAACAAGTCGGTCTCAAGACGGAGACACGGATTGCAGAAATGAGGAAAGAAGAACAGAAATAGAATCAAAAAAGCGAAAATATATATAGACTCGGGGAAAGAGAGAATTCAACTAAATGACAGGGAACCATAATACAAATGCATACCATTAACAAGATACTCCCTCTCCCTCTGTACCTATTTATAAACAGAAAAGAATTTTTTAGGTTCATTGGAAAACTAATGTATTTAGACTATAATATAGTCATTCCTTAACCAAGTGTCGATGGTTCAATCCTCGCCTTAGGTATGAAGAAACTTTAAATCCCTGATCCAGTTGTCCTACCCTTCGAGGTGCCTTCAATCCAGCGAGGGAACTAGTCACTGCGTTCGGGGTTGGATATATCCTGATCTCGACCAAGAAAAGACTATAATATAGTCCAAATACATTAATTTTTCAAGTGAATCTAAAAAGTGACTTTTTTTTGCTTATAAATAGGTTCGGAGGGAATAGTAATATATCTATATATCCTTGACCCATGCATACCCCCATAAGTGAAGGTTAATTATTTTGCTAAATATAATTCTGATAGATAGATTATTTTATGTTCACACGTGGAATCTCTAGATATATCATGGAGCAGGAGCAGGAGCAGGAGTAGGGGCATTAGCAGCTTCTTGGCTTTCAACTTCAAGACTTCCACTGTTAGCTGCTGTGGATTTCGCCAGCGGTATACAGATCCAATTACAAATCAAAGGGTTAGGAAACATATAACAAGACCAAATATTATAATGACAAAACGGAAAAAATCCTTGGTTTTTGTAAATACGATCATCTTTTTTGGGTACATCACCTCTTCCTGCAGCTTCAGCACTATTCAGAATTGCTGCAAAAATGAGAACTAAAACAAGGGAAGCAATAGCTTTTGCCATAGTAGCATATGTGTTTGATGCTTGTTCTGTTTTTCTTTGTTTAATTTGCATGGAAAAAGTTGGCTTCAAATTGCTCCAATTTATAGAAATGGAAAGTTAGACTGATGAGCTGCGAAACACCGACACTTCTTCTAAATGTTGTGTCGTGTCGGTAGAGGTGGGAATAAGTTGGACCGAGTTGGGCTTTGCATAGTCTCGGCCTGGATTGTGTTGAAAGTGTTAGGCCTGAGCCTGATACAGTGGCTTGTCTTAGGTTCATTTTTTAGGTATGGTCTATCGAAATCAGATATATCGATATTCTGTTGCCATCTTTTGACTTGGAGCTGTTGGCGTTGCGGTATATTACCCTTATGCCTTTTTCTGTTACTGTGTGTATTGCATTGCATTGCAGCTTCTATAGTAACTGATAATAGCTATATTAACTCCTGATCTTCTCTTTGATCCAAATTTTAGGCTGCTGAAGGGGCAAGGATTCCTGGTGCATCAAGAAACATTGGGGTTGATTTAGTTTCCAGCCAATTTGAACAAGGTAAAATGCTTTCCTATACCACCTAATTCTCTAAGATTAAGGTCACAACATAAATTAAATGATTGTAATTCTGGTTTTATTCTTGCTGTCACTTGGCAGCTAAGTAGTTTGGGGTCAATGAGTTTGTGAACCCAAAGGATCATGAGTCATGACAAACCAGTACAAAAGGTCAGTTCAACAATTTAGAATATTATGTATCTTTTATCTATGCCTTTCCCATTTTGAATTTTGAAGTATGATGCTATTGAACTAAGGATTAAAAATGCCAGTGTTTTTTTTTTTATATACGAGGGACAATAAGATGTGAATGTTTGTGTGTGTGCATGTTATTACTGAAATGACCAATGAAGGTGTGGATCGTGCTGTTGAATGTATCGGCAGTATCCAGGCAATGATTTCAGCATTCGAATGTGTCCCTGATCCTGATGTATGTAAAACTAAACATATTTTTTTCTGACTTGTGTAACTGAAGAGTTTATAAACCTTACCGAGTCTAAGGCTTAAACTTGATTAAGTGGTAGTAATTTTTTGTCATCTTTTTGAGCAAGTTTTTAAGGACATGTCATATTGTTTTTGAAGGTCGGATTGCAATGGATGCCTTCTTTGTATAACAAATTAAATGGAATTTTAGCTGATGAGATGAGATGGGTCTTGGCAAAACGGTCCAGGTCAGTATAATGTTTTGTTGTGCCCTCCCTTAAAAGGGGAATAATTGCCCTCCCTTAAATGCAATTCTTGTGTGCACCTCCTCTCAAATTAAATATTTCTTCCTGGAACAGGTTATGGCTTTAATTTCCTACTTAATGGAATTTAAAGGAAACTACTGGCCATATCTTATAATAGTCCCAAATGCTGTTATGGTTAACTTGAAGGTGAGCTTCAAATCTTTCCTTTCAATGTATTATTTTCTCTGTGATTATGTGTGCTTTTAACCCAAAAAATTGTATTAACCCTACAGAGTGAATTGCATACTTGGTTGCCATCTTGTCGTGCATTTTTTATGCTGGCGGTCAAAATTATTTTCTCAAGTAAGTGTGCCATGACATATTGATGTATACTGTGATGAGTAATTCAATGTTCAGTGCTGAGTTAATGTTATATTTGCAGGAGGTTATGCTATGAAATTTAATGTCCTTGTGACTACTTATGAGTTCATCATGTATTACTGGGCAAGGCTTTCAAATATTGAGTGGAGGTATATTTTAATTGATGAAGCTCAGAGAATGAAGGATAGAGACTCCATTCTATCTCGTGATCTTGTTAATTAGATATCAATGTCATAGACGCCTGCTTCGGATAGGAACACCTTTACAGGTCTGTTTTGCTTTGATCAGACCTTTAGCATAAGAGTGTTAAAATTCAATATAACATACCCAAACAGAGTATAGCTGTGTTTCTCTTTTGCTAATAATAATTGCACCTATGATTGTAATTCAATATGCAGAATGTATGACATTGCAATCTGAATGGAAAGGCAGACTATTAAAATAATATTATGATCGATGCTTGGGGGTACTAATGAAACAGTAGTTATCAAATTTTTTTTCAACCCGCGAGAGGTAATATAACATGCCGCCATATGATATTATTTTCACACACAAAGTTGCAATGATATTATTTCAACCTGTAGCATGTAACCTTAAAAGGCCACAATGATATTATTTTTATAGATATAGATATATAGTAATGATATTATTTTCAGACACATATATCATGGATTAGTAGTAGGTGCATCACTGCTATTTGCTGGTGGCGGTACCGGTATACACGGGATCCTAGGGCATACGTGTGTACTACAATATGTAGGCGACGGACATGGCAGAATCTCAGGTACAGAACCACCTCTCCCAGCAGCCTCAGCACCATTCAGAATTGCCGCCACTACAAGGAGAACTATAACCATGGCAGCAGTAGCTTTTGCCATAGTAATCAATCTTTTTCTTTGTTTAATTTGCATGGAGATATTTGGCTCCAAATTCCTTCAATTTATAGAGCCGATGAGAACTACTGATTGCCTAATTAAGATGCAAACTGAATTAAATTTGGCATTGCGTGTGAAAATTGATTTTTGACAAAGTTATGGTAATGTGAGAGAGACCCATATGAAGGGTCTTAAATATTAAAAAACACTGTTTCCTTTTTATGTTCAAGTATTAAGGTTGACCTGTTATATGGTATAGAAGGAATAATTGCAAGTCAAATACACTCACTGTCTGGACACTGGATACTGGATACTGAATTAAATGGTTGGTAATTAATATTCTTGTTGATTTGTCACAGTCATTGTCTGAATACAAATAAAAATGAATGCTATGTACATGTACACTCAATCACTCGTTCGAGAGGCATGTGCATATAGGTTCTGAAGTCATTTGAATTCCATTGACAAACACCTGTACTTTACAAACGCATCAAAACAGCTTATGATGCTAACAACAGTAATAAACCATATATTGTGTTTTATTTGGTACAAATATAGTGAAAACTTTAATTTCTATATTATTTTGAACTATATTTTTACTTATTTTTTTTTATCATTTTTAATTTAACAAGTGACCCTTCGATCTCACCATGCATTAACCTAGTGATCCAATATATTGACTCAGTCGACGAGGGGTCCGATTTTTAAAACACTGACTTATGGCATCCTCCTCGTTATTTCCTTTTCCACATCTCTTCTAAGATGGTGGTGGTAATAAGATAGAGAAAATTAAATACGACATTAAGGAGAGTTTTCTATACATATAACTTTACTATGGGGGAGTTTGTTGTGCATACAAAATACAAAAGAATCTCTATTTCTGTGGCTAAATGGATTGCTAAAATATTTAGCGATCAATTTTGCGAGATTGTTAAACCATTGGTCATTAATGTTTAGCAACCAATTGAGCAACTGATTTGAGATATGTGTCTCTAAATCAGTCACTTAGTATAATTATGGATTCATCCCACCTATAATAGAAAGGCAATGATTTTGATAGCAATTTTGTGAGATTAGATTGAGAAATTTTTTTCAAATAAAATCTTAGATCCTTTAGAGACCTTTTTTATAACTATATTATACTCATGGATAGTTTCTAGCTAGGTCTGAGTATAGCCAGCGTCTCTTCCAGATGCCCCAGGGTTCGAACTCGGTATGCGACACTCCATTTCTGTCTCTATTTCAAATTATTCTCTCTTCTTCCCCATGTTTCTCACAATTTCTCAGTCTCTTATATGCCTCAAATTATTTCAGCCTCTTCCCCCTCTTATCATTTAATCCAAATTATCTTTTATAAAATTTGGTCCAATAGCCCTGGGTTCGGGTGGAAAGGGTCGGTTAGTTTAGTTTTGGGCTTTATTGGACTGGACTTTTTTGACATGTTCACACTCTTTATTGGGGTTGTATTTTTTGTACCCCCGCCAATAGACACTATACTCCCCCCTATTTTTTCTATTCCTAGTTTACCCCTATGAAATGTGTTATAACAGATTTATCTAATTAAAAGATAAATTCAGATAAATTCGTTTTGGAAAAAAATTTCAAAACGAATTTATCTATAAATCCGTTTTCAATTTTTTATTGCAAAACAAATTTATCTATTTAATAGATAGATCCGGTTTTAAAAAATGTAAAACGGATTTATCCTAAAAATAGATAAATATGTTTTGTATTTTTTCATTATGGGCATTTTTGCTAAGGCTAGAGGGTATTTTTGGTTTTTCACTACAGGTGTGGAGGGTATGGGGTATCATCGTGGGGGTGCAAAATTGCAACCCTCTTTACTATTACTAGACTCTCACCCGTGCTCTGCACGGGTCTGAGCATCTAGGTTTTCATGAACAATGAGTATAATGGTTTTAGTTAATGGTGAAATAGATAAACGATAATGATATACTCTCATTGGTAACAATGGTAAAAAGCGATGTTGTTATTAGTGGAAGCATTTATTTTACATTCCGAAAGACCTTGTGGTAGACAACATTTGAAGTAATAGCTGGCGAAACAGGTGAATCATGTGCGATCAACACTTTTAAACCTTGTTTGGACGTTACTCGAGAGAAAGCAACATACAACTAGCCATGAGAAAAAACTGGACTTGGCAAATATACGCCTACTTGCTTCAACGACTGACCCTGGCTTTTGAACCTGGAAAAAAGTTCAAAATTTAAACAGTTCGGTTTGAACTCGAACTGCCGAACCGAACTATTAAGACTGCTAAGACAGTTCGATTCGACTGAACTGCTAAGACAGTTCGGTTCGGCTGAACTATTTGAATAGTTTGGTTCAGTTCTCCTTAATAACTGAACCATGAACAAGTCTAACGGTTTAGTTTAGTTTGGTTCGGTTAGTGAAACAAACACCGCGACCCGAAACAATCCGCGTACGTGGTTGACTCTATTGAACTTGTTCTAAATGCGTCCTTTTTAGTAGTTAGGTGGTTTAGCATATTCTTTGGTCAAGTTAAATGTTCTTTTAATCTGTGTAACTTGCAGAAGGTGTGGCTTCTTGAATGCGCGGGTATTAAGAAAATGATTGAATATGCTAAATTTTATGATAAAAAAATGATTGAATTTATATACAATTATTGACTTTATATACTCCCTCCGTCTCATATTAAGTGTCTCATATTAAGTGTCGTTTCGTGCCTCACCTTTTATCCATGAATTACCAGTAACTTCAAAAAAAAAATGTCATACATTGGAGTGGTTATATCTCACCAAAATTTTTTTTTTTGGAGTGGTCATATATATATATATATATATGCATCCCATGATAAAGAACTCCTGAGTTTTACGGGACAAAAATCATCATGACCACCTCTTCGTATGTGCATGTATACATGTAAGTCTGCTAGAAAGACCTGCAGAGTGTGTACATTACAAACGCATAGGAATGCCAAATACTCCCTAGTCTCAATTTAAGTGTCATCTTTGCTACTTTTCCTTGTTTCAAATTATTTGTCACTTTAAAATCCCAATGCAACATTTATTACTTTTTTCCAACAATACCCTTACTTTTATTTGTATTTCCAACTTTTCCATTCCTCTCTCCTCATAATAACATAGGGGTACTTTAGTCCTTCCATACTTTTTAAACATAAAAAATAGCATATCCAATAATTTTCTTAATACCTGCACATAACCTTAAACGACAGTTAAATTGAGACGGAGGGAGTAATTAGAGGAATGTTTTTGTGCAGCTTTTTATGACCATGTGTATTTTTTTATCATGTCAGGTGGTTGGTTAACATGTTACACAAAGAGTATTTTTTACTTTTTAGTTCCCCTCTTTTGGAAAGCAAAACCGTATATCAACGGTGTTTTTTTAGTGTTGTTGGATTATATAGCTTTATAAAAGAAAGGGATTATGTGTGTATTTTTTCAACCAAAAAACATTCATTTGTGGGCCTGTTTATTAATAAAAGCATACTAAAATGGGCTCTCTCAATACTCATTGATAAAAAGTAATCACATCAATGTTGGTTGCTTTGGCAATTTCAACGATATGAGGACATAAGCTCTCAGGTTCGAATTCGAGTGTGACCAGTTGTAGTGTGTGAATGGTATTTATTTGTCATTTTATTTAAGGAGACTAAAAAATCTATGTTTGGTTCTACCGTGTCGACTATCGAGAATTGAGTTTAAAAGAATTGATTTCTTAAAATTGAATTTTAGGTTAAATAATACTAATCAAAATACTTTTATACTTAACTACTACTCATCCAGGTATATCATTGTTGTTCAACAATTAGGTCAACATGTTTCTAAACCTCATCAAGTTCATTATCAAGCTGCAATAAAAATTTAAGAATATCCAATAAGCTTGTTAACAACTTATGTACTCACGTATCCTATGTGGCATGCCATGTTGGACTGCCATGTGGGATTTTAAATAAAAACAATATCATTTTTGGTTAAATTTGAAAAAACAACTCCTTCATCTCCTTCATCCATCAGGTCCAAGTGAAAGTATCCTAATCCAAGAACCCAAAATCCCTCATTCATCATTCCAGTCAAAGAAAGAACATTGTTTGCCACCATATGCCCGAAAAACAATGTTTTTTAACTCGTGATTTGAAAGAGGGAGCAATGATTTTAGAAATTGAGAAAAAAGGAGAACCAAATTTTTGGGAAAAAAAGTTGGAGGACTAAAATCGTGAGTACGTGACAACAGGGAACCAAAAGTGTAATTAACCCAATAGATTATCATATTATAAGAGAAAAGATCCAACTTGATCTTATTCATTTATTCCCTATTCCTCCAACTGCACTAATTGCATATACCACCACCAAAGTCCAAACCCTTACACGGTCTTTCGTTCCTTTCCCTAATTTTCAAGCTTGGCCTTCATGACTTTCACAGTTCAGCTTGTGGGGATATTATAGTTAGATACTTAACTATTGGTTAATTATTTTTTCTGTTTATGTTAGTTGCTAACTGGTTTTACAATAGAGTATTAATGAGTCTTTTTTTTGTTACAAAAAGTTTAAGTGAGTTGGACTCCGGAGGCTCACCAGAGTCAGGGCAGGCCTCAAGACTCTTTAAGCGCTTACAGAGGTACTTACAAATCACCCACCCACCAAAGAGGTTCTCATATCGGCAGCGGGAGTTGAACCCATAATCTTGTGGGGAATGAGCCAACTCCTTACCAACTGAGCCAACCTTCATCGACAAAGTATTAATGAGTCTAATATCAAATGAAACTGAAAGGTGTTATTGCTATTGATTCAACGATGAAGGAAAGAGCAACACATCCGGTGTGTTGGTTGAAATTACAAATAGTGAAAACAAGTCGGTCTCAAGACGGAGACACGGATTGCAGAAATGAGGAAAGAAGAACAGAAATAGAATCAAAAAAGCGAAAATATATATAGACTCGGGGAAAGAGAGAATTCAACTAAATGACAGGGAACCATAATACAAATGCATACCATTAACAAGATACTCCCTCTCCCTCTGTACCTATTTATAAACAGAAAAGAATTTTTTAGGTTCATTGGAAAACTAATGTATTTAGACTATAATATAGTCATTCCTTAACCAAGTGTCGATGGTTCAATCCTCGCCTTAGGTATGAAGAAACTTTAAATCCCTGATCCAGTTGTCCTACCCTTCGAGGTGCCTTCAATCCAGCGAGGGGACTAGTCACTGCGTTCGGGGTTGGATATATCCTGATCTCGACCAAGAAAAGACTATAATATAGTCCAAATACATTAATTTTTCAAGTGAATCTAAAAAGTGACTTTTTTTTGCTTATAAATAGGTTCGGAGGGAATAGTAATATATCTATATATCCTTGACCCATGCATACCCCCATAAGTGAAGGTTAATTATTTTGCTAAATATAATTCTGATAGATAGATTATTTTATGTTCACACGTGGAATCTCTAGATATATCATGGAGCAGGAGCAGGAGCAGGAGTAGGGGCATTAGCAGCTTCTTGGCTTTCAACTTCAAGACTTCCACTGTTAGCTGCTGTGGATTTCGCCAGCGGTATACAGATCCAATTACAAATCAAAGGGTTAGGAAACATATAACAAGACCAAATATTATAATGACAAAACGGAAAAAATCCTTGGTTTTTGTAAATACGATCATCTTTTTTGGGTACATCACCTCTTCCTGCAGCTTCAGCACTATTCAGAATTGCTGCAAAAATGAGAACTAAAACAAGGGAAGCAATAGCTTTTGCCATAGTAGCATATGTGTTTGGTGCTTGTTCTGTTTTTCTTTGTTTAATTTGCATGGAAAAAGTTGGCTTCAAATTGCTCCAATTTATAGAAATGGAAAGTTAGACTGATGAGCTGCGAAACACCGACACTTCTTCTAAATGTTGTGTCGTGTCGGTAGAGGTGGGAATAGGTTGGACCGAGTTGGGCTTTGCATAGTCTCGGCCTGGATTGTGTTGAAAGTGTTAGGCCTGAGCCTGATACAGTGGCTTGTCTTAGGTTCATTTTTTAGGTATGGTCTATCGAAATCAGATATATCGATACTCATTATTATTGATTGCTTTCCATTGTAATTTGTAGAAATTTAGGAATTTTAGGTTTTTTTTGTCATGAAATTATGTAAACGGTAAAAACTAATAATATTTTTTTGAGAAAATATTATAGACCATATTTTTGTCCCCACTAATAAGAATTTCTGGATCCGTCACTAACACAAGACACATTAGCGGCGCCTACGTGGGCTCCAACCCCATGTGTTTTGTAATTCTTTTATACATACTGCTCATCTAATTTTTTTAAAACTATTTTGATATTTTCACTTATATTTTAAAGAATAGCTAAGTAGTGTATGCAATGTGTCTATTTTGTGTTTAGATACTTTGAAATTTTATCTCCAAATACAAATTAGTATTATCAATAAGAGTTGCTAATATACACATTCATTTATGTGATTTAACTAATAGTTCATTGTTTCAATCACTAATCTATTGTGGCCGAGTCCATGAACAATTAATGACTAATACCATTAATGATTCGGCCTGGGCCGAGGGCCCGATCCGCTCTAAACGGGCCACAATGGGCTGATCAAAGAATGATTCACTCAATGGTATGATCAGCGCTTGCACGCACGTGATCAACTGCTGATATCAACCTGGTCCATCCAACGACCAAGAAGAACAACCTGACACTATAAATAGGGGTCCAATCCCCACTGACACGTACACTTTTGGACTCACACGTTACTTCTGCTTTTACTCCTACCCCACTGACTTGGGTGTCAGAGTGTCTTTATAGGTACAACCCGGACCAAGTACTGCTCCCGACTTATACATCAATAGTACGACTAGACACCTAGACTGGCTCATCTCCAGGACCCTAAGGTACGGTTCAAAAACAGTTGTAAAAGATATTTTTTAGTATAAATCGAGCATCTCTATGCACAACTGCAAAAACTAAAAAAACTAAAACCATAGCAGAATATTGGAACACAGTTTCCTTTTTGTGTTCGTCCACGTCAAAAAAGAAAAAAGGTTTACCTGGTAGTAGTTAAGTATACTGGCTACTAAATTAAATGGATAGTGACTGATTTTACTCCTGGAATCAGTAATTAATATTTTGTTGAAGTGTACTGTCATTGTCTCAATTAAATTTTTTCGAATTCCTCTTATTTCTCTTTTTATATTTCAAATTATTTTCTCTTTTCCATGATCAATCAATTTCAGTTTTATATATTTGGCTCAAATCCAGTTCACCTTTTAGACAAAACTTTTTTTTGTTTGAAAACATTTTTGGCTACTCACGGAGTATCCGAACGTTTTCAACGAAAGACTAATTTTCGCTCGTGTTTAGGATTAAGTTTCGTACTGACCAACACCGAGTTTGTTCACTGCAGAAATCGAACCTGAGAGCACTGGATCGACCCTCCGTGTCCCATGGTAGTACAACATTTTGTTAGTTCCGTTTGAAAGCCATCCATAGCCAAAACATTGAAATCAAAAACCATTGTCAAAGCATATATAAATATTATGCTGGAGGGATTGAACTGACTTTGTTTTGTAAAACCGGATTTATTTATTAAAATGATAAATCCATTTTTGTTAAAAAAATACAAAGCGGATATTTATCATTTTAATAGATAAATCCGTGTTGCTTTTTTTTAAAGCAGATTTATCTGTTAAAATGATAAATCCGTTTTGTTAAAAAAATGCAAAATAGATTTACCATTTTAATAGATAAATCTGTTTTGAATTTTTTAAATGCGGATTTATCTATTAAAATGATAAATCCGTTTTGTATTAAAATAAAAAACGTATTTTTTTTTTTATTTTTTTTAAAAAAGTGATAAAAACACCACTAAAAATCCGTTAAAGAATCAAAAATTATCTAATTTTTTTAAAAACACCACTAAAAATCTAATAAAATCAGGAGATGGTTGTGAATTTTTTTCAGTTATTATGGAGATTATGAAAAATTCAAAAAATTAATAAAAAAATAGTAAACGATATAATTTTGAGCACCAATGTCACGTAAGAAGTCCCTTTCAATGAAGCTATGAGCCCTGATTTTTTTTTTTGGATTTTCTGAATGTGGTTTCAGCCTTTCAGGACAATCGAAGTAGGTTGCCTGAAAACTGATTTGTTTGCCTGAAAACTAATGGTGGGGGTACAAAAAATGTTATCCAATCATAAAATGTGCAAGCCTAAACCGATTACAATCAATAGCATAGACCAGCCAGTGGGCTACGCATAAACAACCCAACCCAAACCCTCTAGCGAGGAAACAGAAAAACAAAAGCACCTGCTAGATTGGAACTAAAAGATATATAGGAGCAGTGGTGGATCTTGACAGAAGTTTTCGAGGGGGCCAAAATAGTAACAAATATGTAAAAAAAACTATGCATTCATAATGGTTCGGCCACTGGGTAACTTTCTTGCTTAACGTTCATTCAATTACATATATAATCTAACTTTAAGTATAAAATATATGTGTATATATTAATTTTTTTTACAAAATTTTGGAGGTATCGTGGCATCGCTGGCTCCCAATAAAATCCGCCACTGTATAGGAGGCTAGGACCGTTGTTTGCCTTCGACACCGGGCATCCAGAAACTAGTGCTAGATTGGAGTTACGTGTATCTCACAAAACTTTTTTGTTGAGCTCTACCATGCTTCTCAACTAATATTAATTAGGTGTCCAAAAAACCATTTTAGCCATTTTCATAGGAGGTACAACTGCGCACTGAGTCTGAAATACATGTAACTCCACGTCTGAGTTGGAATGGAACCGAACATAGACATAGTTTGTGAGACTTAGCTTGAATTACTTCTATTTATACAATGTTTATTTATTTCATAAATAACATATGAATGGTTTTAAGGGATTCATTATTCATGGTTGATACTCCAAGGCCAGCATGCAGGTCTCCAGTTTTTAATTAAGTAATGAAATAATCAAAGAAATATAGAAACTAATTATAAGGAACCTGCAAGGAAATAAAGATGCTATTATGATGCTTCGAATTTAAGGTACTAATGAAACAGTAGTTATGAAATTTTTATTTCAACCTGCAGTATGTAACTATAACAGGCCACAATAATACAACTGCATTAAGCAGCTACAAGAAGTTATTATTTTGATATAGATATATAGATATGTTATTATTTTCACACACAAACATGCCATGATATATCATGGAACAGTAGTAGTAGGAGGAGGGGTATTACGTTGAACAGTTCCAGCCGGCGGCGGT
Source organism: Astragalus glycyphyllos (assembly GCA_963573325.1). Lineage (NCBI taxonomy): Eukaryota > Viridiplantae > Streptophyta > Magnoliopsida > Fabales > Fabaceae > Astragalus > Astragalus glycyphyllos. The sequence continues at coordinate 119,748,465 of OY754307.1, read as the reverse complement.
GGACAAAACAACCACAGAGGCCAAGTACACGGCAGAAAGAAGAACCCTTCACTTTTGTAAATACGATCATCTTTCTCCGGCACACCTCTTCCTGCAGCCACTGCACCATTCAGAATTGCTGCTACAACCAGAACTAATACAAGGCAAGCAGTAGCTTTTGCCATAGTAATTTAATATTTTAAGTTTGACGCTTGTTCTCTTTTTATTTGTTTAATTAATTTGCATGGAAATTATTGGCTCCAAATCCCTCCAATTTATAGAACCAATGAGAACTACTGATTTCCTAATTGAGATGGAAACTTAATTAGATTGGCCTTTGCGTGGAAAATTGATTTTTGCCAATTTAAGGTAATGTGAGAAGAGTCTTATTAAATACAATGGAACACTGTTTCCTTTTTATGTTCAAGTTTTAAGGTTGACCTGATGGATGGTACAGAACGAATAGTATACAAATTAATAAAACCCACTTACTAGCTACTGAATTAAATGGGTAGTTGGTAGTGACTGATTTTGATCTGTGAATTAGTAATTACTCCTTCCGTTTCTCAATAGATGTCGTTTAAGGTTGTGACACGGGAACTAAGGAATGCAATTATTAGTACAAAATTTGTAAGTAAAATTTACATTCTTCCCAACATGCCCTTGTAATTGACTTTGGCCTTGAAAAATTTTTGGTGGTCATTTCAAACAGACTGTACTACAGCTGTAATGCAAATTCACTTTGGCCTACCTCACGTGTGGTAGGTACTACAGCTAAAACCATTATTAGCAGTACTTTTGCTTTGGGTACATTTTTTTAATCCACAATAACACTTCATTTTCTGGCTAGACATGTTTTAAGTTTGAGGGTATAATATGAAAAACATGATTTAGACTTTATTGGTATTCGGAAAAGACATGTAATATGGGACAAATTTTTTGGCTAGAAAGACACTTAATATGCGACGGAGGGAGTAATATTCTTCTTGACATGTCATTGACAAAAATATCTTTGCTATAAGACGGTGGTAATATGATAGAGAAAATCAGAGGGCACATCATGGAGACTTTGTTATGCTTACAAATTTAATCTGGGGGATAACAAAGTCTCTATTTTGATAGCTAGTTTAAATAATTAGCAACCCATTTTTCGAAGTTAATAAACCACTAGTCGTTTTTATAGATAAGTCAAAATTTTATTGATGAGGTACAAGGGGTACCCCAATCCCTTTTACAATTCATGAGTTCAATGATAAATAATAGTAAAGGCTGCTGCACCAGCTCTCAAAATTAACTTGTGTTAATGTTTAGCGATCGATTTAGCAATTGTTTTGAGATTTTTGTGTCTAAATCAGCCGCTAAAATCGTTTGCTAAATAGAGTGTTTTCGTTAGTATAAATATGAATTCATCCCACCTATAAGGAATATAGTGACTATGATAGCTATTTTGCATACAATTTTCTATGGGGAGTTTGTTGTGCTTATAAAATACCAAAGAATCTCTATTTCGATAGTTTAAATAATTAGCGACCCATTTTTCGAAGTTACTAAACAACTAATCTTTATTGTTTAGCGAACGATTTAGCAATTGTTTTGAGATTTCCGTCTCTAAATCAGCTGCTAAAATCGGTCGCTGAATAGAGTATCTTCTGTGGTATAAATATCAATTCATCCCACCCATAAGGAAGATATTGACTATGATCGCTATTTTGCTAGATTAGATTGAGAGAATTTTTTTGAATGAAATCTTAGATCCTTTAGAGACAATTTTTATAATCAAATTATATTCATGGAAATAGTTTCTAGCTAAGTCTAAGTTTAGTCAGTGCCTTTTCTATGAATGATAAGTTGATCTTTTAGATTGAACATCAATATTAGAAATAGGTTTAAATATGCGTTTGGCCCCTGCAAATACACGCACAATCCAAACAGGCCCCTGTAAAAAAAAAAACTTTAAAATAGCCCCTGCAAAATATAAATTGTTTACGGTTAGGCCCCTCGGTCAGTTTTCCATCAAAAAAAACTTTAAAATAAAAATAATTGCCACGTGTCATCATCTCATTGGACCATTACGCCACGTGTCACTGACATGCCACGTCATCATCCCATGTCACCATGGACACATGGCACTGACATGTGCCACGTCAACAACCAATAGATGGCAGCCACGTGGCACTTGGGTGGCAAAGTTGGGCACATTGTTATTATTAAAAAAAATAGCAATTTTGGCAACAATCAAGAGTTGAACTCGTGACCTGCAACTGGTAACAACTCTGAATACCACTTGAACCACTTAATAACTTGTGATTTTTAACACCACTGTAAATATATATTACATAAAACCAAATTAATTAAAAAAAAAAACTACAACAATGGAGAACACAGAATCAGATCTGGAAATAATTGGGGGTTTCAATCTCAAAGGATTTCTATGTTTATGGGTTTCCATTTCTCTTCTTTGTTCTTCATGGGTTTCAATTTCTCTTCTTTGTTCGATTTCTCTTCTTTGTTCTACAAACAATTTCTTCAAACGAATCAGATCTGGAAACGAAAATTGATCTTCATTCACGCGATTGAAAACGAAAAAGATGAAGAAATCTCAGAAAAAACCAAATCTGAGAATCAACGAAATCGAATTTGAGAAAAATCGAAGATGAACTTATGATGAAGATGAACTTCTGCATATGATGAAGATGAACTTATGATGAAGAAGAACTTCATTTTGTTCCAGCGTTTTGGCTTATGATGAACTTCATGGGTTATGTAATATCTATCTATAGGTTGGTTAATAAACACAAATAATCTGGTAGTTTGATGGTATGAGGAAGTGTGTATCACTAGAGGGTCACGGGTTCAACACCCATATCCCCCAAAATTGCTATTTTTTTAATAATAACAATGTGCCCCACTTTGCCACCCAAGTGCCACGTGGCTGCCATTTATTGGTTGCTGACGTGGCACATGTCAGTGTCATGTGTCCATGGTGACATGAGATGATGACGTGGCATTCAGTGACACGTGGCATAATGGTCCAATGAGATGATGACACGTGGCAATTATTTTTATTTTAAAGTTTTTTTTGATGGAAAACTGACCGAGGGGCCTAACCGTAAACAATTTATACTTTGCAGGGGCTATTTTAAAGTTTTTTTTTTACAGGGGCCTATTTGGATTGTGCGTGTATTTGCAGGGGCCAAACGCATATTTAAACCTTAGAAATATGAGTTATTAATATTAGCTTTCTACTGGCTTGAGTCAAGTTACCTTGATATCCGTGCACTAGCAAAAAATAGGTATTTTTGGTGGTATTTGGCCGCCAGTAAAAACGCCATAAGAAATGGTTACTGGCGACCATGCCGTCTGTAATTTTTACCGGCCGTTGAACCCTTGATTTGTCATGTCATTGTCTGATATACAAGAAAAATGAATTCCATGCACATGTACACTGCACACACATTCGAGAGAGAGCTTGAGAGTTCTGAGAGCACGTATATATGCTTACTAATTCACAATGACATTCTCCTCATTATTTTCTTTTCCATAGCTCTTCTAAGACGGTGGTAATAAGATAGAGAAAATCAGATGCCACATCATGGAGACTTTGTTATGCATACGAATTTACTATTGGGAGTTTGTTGTGCATACAAAATACCAAATAATCTCTATTTCATTAGTTAAAAATAATTTTGAAACCCATTTTGCGAAGTTGCTAAATCACTAGTCGTTAATGTTTAGCATCGATTTAGCAACTGTTTTGAGATTTTTGTCTCTAAATCGGTTACTAAATAGAAAATTTTCGATAGTATAATTATGTATTCATCCCACTGATAAGGAAGATGTTGATTATAGGGGCGAAGGGTATATTAATGGGGTAGTTTGGCTACCCCAAAAATAATATATATATATAATTATGTTTATTTTATTTTTAGCTACTTCAATAATATATTATTTAACTACCTCAATTAAGTTTATTTGACTAAGGAGATAACAAGTTAACTAGTTTAAGTCCATCGGTCTATTAAAATTCCAACCAGATATGGTGATTTTTGTAATTGGTTTCTCTATTTTACTTAGGACAATTTTGGTCCTTAATTTTCTTAATTTGACAAATTTTGTCCTCATACTTTTTAATTGCACTTTTAGTTCCTTAAAATTATGGATTATTTGCACTTTTGATACTCAAAAATGTTAGATTTTGAGAAAATGGAGAATCAAAATTTTGGGGAATAAATAAATTTTAAAACTTTTCGTGCAGTTCAAATCGGGTCAACGACGGTTCAAAATGGTTCGACCACGGTTCAAACTGGTCCAACCCGATTTTGTGAGGTTCAACCTGACTGTGGTCCAATTAGCTAGGGCCGAACCAAATGTTCGCCTGTCCGGTCTGATTCTCACAACATTTCCTAGAAGAGATCTATACCAAGGTGCTATCAATGGTTTTTCTATCTTTAAACAATATGTCTAACAATTTTTAAACGCGTGACTAAGACTATATTTTAGAGGTTGTGTTCGATCATTAATTATCAAGTCTTTTAGACATGCTTTTTTATGAGGGTATCCATTGTTTTCTCTGTGAGAATTAGGCGAAAAATAGTAGGTCTTTAGGCGTGACAATAATCGTCTAAAGGCTTGTAGTTTGCACTTCGTTTAACCACTTGGTTAGACCGTATCAACAAACTTTTAATTATCAAAAAAACTATTATAAATAACAATGAATAGTATACATTAACTTACACCAAAATCACATTAGTCACCACAAATGACTTGAGAAGATTATTTAGCTATAATTTTTTATGAGGGTATTCATTATTTCCTTGTGAGGATTAGGCGAAAAATAGTAGGTGTTTAGGCTTGCTATGGTCCTCTAAAGGCTTGTAGTTTTCTCTACATTTAACCACTTGGTTCGACGGTAACAATAAACTTCTAATTATCGAAAAAGTCATTATATTTAAAAAAAGAGTTTACGATATTTGGCTAGACGCCCATTTATACATTTATTTTTATTTCCCAAGTTAAAGATTCCATATTCATGTATGAAAAGGTTTTTATGTGAGCTGCTTATAGATTTTTTTAAAAAAAAAAATTGGAGTTTGGGACAAAGAAATATAAATATATACATACATATATGGAATTTCAATAAGGGAGAAAGAAAAAAATAAGAATATCTATATATATATATATATATCATTAAAAAAAGAAAAATGAGTTTTATTAATGATAATTGGGCAAAGCACAACCCAGGCCCAAGAACAATACACACAATATTAACTTACACCAAAATCACATAAATTGTCACCACAAATGACTTGAGGTGATTATTTAGCTATAATCTTGATATGCATTATTTTCACACACATAAATGCAATGATACCTATATCCATGCATCGCCACATGCAATCACTATAATAAATCATGGAACAGTAGTAGTAGGGGCATTAGCTTCTTGGTTCTCAACTTTACGACTTGCACCATAAGCTGCAGCATCTTTGTGAATTTTTTTAAAACAAAACCATGGACAAAGCAAAGGAAAATGGTAACAATACCAAGGAGGAAAAAACCAACAAATATTTATTGGCCAAAATAACCCTTCAGCTTTGTAAATATTATCATCTTTCCCTGGTTCACCTCTTCCTCCAGCCTCAGCACCATTCAGAATTGTTGCAACAAGGAGAATTATAACAAAGGAAGCAGTGAATTTCGCCATAGTAATAGTAATTAATGAGTCACTCTTAATGTATTATATTATTTTTTCTTTGTTTTGTACTGAAAAAATTGCTCCAAGTTGCTCTAAATTTATAGAACCAGAAATGTTGAGAACTACTCATTGCTTAAGAGTTAAGATGTGAAGTGAATTAAATTAGCCTTTGCGTGAGGGAAATTGATTTTAACAAAATTAAGGTAGGGGAATAACGTGTGGGAGACATCTTGAACAATAGAATGAAGGAATTTGCTGGATTTTGTTTTTGGTTTTTAATTTTGTGGAGCACGGTTTCCTTTTTGTGTTTGTGTTTAAGGTTGACCGGGTTGAAGGAATAAAAAAGAAGTTAAGTCCACTGATAGTATAAGTGGCTAATGATCAATTAATTATGGGCGGTGATCAGTAATATCTTTTTTTTTCTTCGATAAGCCAGTAATATCTTGTTGATGTATCATTGTCATTTGTCTGAACTACAAAATAAATGTCGTGTAAACTCTTTGAATTACTCAAGTCAATTTTGAGATTTTGAATTGGTTTCGGGATTGAAGATTGTTGGAGATAACTGCTCTGATACCACTGTTGGGGAAAACCGCACACGTCAGCGGATTAACCCACACACCCAGGAATCTTTGAGGGAATATAGATAAACACACCGCAAAAATTATGGAAAAAAGAACCCAAATAATTTAAGTGGTTTGGCACCTCTTGTCTACGTCCGTCCACGGAAACATCTCAACGTAATTCATTCATCAACTCAAACATGATTACAATATTAGTAACCCAACCCAAGTTGTGTATCACCCTACAATAATCTTCTCACTCTAAGAGTTACAACGAATGATAACACTCACATCACACAATAAATGATCACCAAATTCTCCTCTACCCAGAATTTTGCTTGTAGTATTATAGTGTCCTGAATTATTTCCTGATGATATTCTGGATTTACCACCAAGAAGGCAGAAAGGATTTGCACTATCTCTCTCTCTCATGTGTTATTAGAGCATTATTAACAGTGATGCTTCATTGAACTTTGAAGTGTTGTTGGCTATTATGTTATAGATCAGTATAGTTATGGTCACTAGGATCACCTGATGTTAAATTTTACCTATAGTTGATGCCACATTTTTGTCTAGATAAAAGTCTAGTGTCTTTGAATTATGAATTCTTTTCTCTGAAACTGGTTCAATATAAAAGTCTAGGCACAATGAGGTTAATTAGTTTGAATTTTGCTGCTCAAATTATTACATATGTTTACCTCTTTGGTGCATAATGCATGGAAATGTGAATTAACATAATGTGTTAGTAAAGTATTCTGTTGATCCGAGCGGGATTATATGTAAATCAGTTATAAGATTATGAGTTATTTAGTAATGTGCTTATAAGATTAATGATGCTGGTTCCTTCTTAGTATCTATTTTGAACATAATATATAAGTGAGAAATTAATGTTGGAGATATTTAATCAGAGCATTTGGTAAAAGCTTATGAAACTCTTCGAATAATACATACATCATGTTTGCATCACTTGATTTTTGCAGTTCTAGTGTCACTTGTTTAAATGAGTTTAGTTTTAGATTTCAAAAGGTTGTAATGATTTATGTGTTTTATGTACTTGCTGCGATATTGAACCCATGCGTGTTGTCCAAATACAATTGGTATATTTCAAGTTTTCTAGAAACCAATAATGTAATTTCGTTGCATTCATGCTAAATGACATTGCTTTTCTTGCAGTGGGTTCTTTGAGGACTTTGGATTGGCAATGGCATGTGTCTTCATACTTAAGGTGTTTCGATTCTAAACTCTAGGATCCATCTTACATTGAAGTTGAGATCATGTGCTAGTACTTGATTCTATTGTCAGAGATATGCATCATGTTTAGGTTGTTTTGCAAGTGTTAAGTACACATGAATGAACTTGGAAAAATGTTGATCTTGGTTTGTATTTGTCGCCTCTAAATTTGATAGTTCCATTTTAGTTTATTGGTTTACGTAGGAGTTTCTTATGTGTAAATGTCCGAACGGACTGGTTTTGGTAGTTTATAATTCTATATTGGTGGCAATTTACCAAAACTAGTTATATGGGAAGCCTTTTTTTTTTTGAAAAAAAACTAGGTGAGCCACGGATAATCTGTGGCTAAATCTCAACTTAACCGTGGCTAATTAGCAACGGATTTAGCGATGGAAATTTCCTTCGCTAATTAGCGATGAAAATATTATGTCGCTATGTATTATCGACGAGCATTTTAGCAATGAAATTAGGTTGTCGCTATAATTCTATCGCAATAGTGCAATAGCGGCGGATTTAGGGCTGCTAGCGACGAATTTTTCCGTCGCTCATTGCCTTTTTTTGTAGTATACTCAACAAAAGAGTGAAAGTATAGCCATTTTGATCAAATCAAAATGGAAACTAACATTCCCAAACCCCCACGAACATTTGCTTATAAAAAATGAAAACAGAAATAAGTTCTTTTTTACAAGAAAATGGTAATAAGAGTTTTTTTTTTGGTACAAGTGAAATTTAGGGTGAGGGAATGGCGTCTCAGTACAAAAGTAATTACATTTACCTTGCCTCAAAGAGACAAGTGAAAAGTTGAACCCGGGACCTCTCGGATGCAAGTTCTGTCATGTAATGGAAATAAGAGTTGATATCAAGTTTGTTAAGAAAAATTAAATTTATTGATATGTGAATGTGAGTTCGCTAACGATTTTGATGATAAGATCAATCAAAAAGATTAACTCTTATCTAAACTAAAAATGAGAGATTCAAACACCTTTTAATTTCTAACAAGGATTCAAACACCTTCTAAAATAGTAATAATTATATATTTAGATAAATATTATCCAACAAACTAATCTAAAAAACGATAAGATCAAAAAAACCAATTTCTTCTAAAAAATATTATCACCAAAAATAAATCTATTTTGACATAAATAGATAAGCTTGATTATTTGTTTGTTATAACAGCAAACTAAACTAAAAATTAATCAAGCTGTCAATTTGCACAAATAGTAATTTTAAATTGCATATAAGAGACATGAATTTGTATCGTCTCAAAGAAGAACATAACATCATAGAAATTTTTGGGTTCAACAATTCTCACCATGAAGGTGTGGTTCATTTGCTTTCTTCTTCTTAGTATGGCTATGATCAAGCATGGTGCAGCACCGGTTGGACATATTAGTTATGAAGTCTTACGAAAGATTAGAGCAGGACATTTTGGTATAAGCAAAGCACCACCATTGAAGCACAATCACAAACATCGCTGCGACCCATTACAAAAATGTCGTGGATAATATGCCTACTTTAATAACAACAATTATATGTATATAACATTAACTATTCTGTCTCATAAAACTATGTTTCTACGCTAATGTAAAATCTAATTCAAATCTTTATGTATTTTCTCTCCTGTATGGTTAACTATGTTTCTATTCTGTCGCATTGTTTGGAATAGGTATTCCTTATTTTGTGGTCGTGTTTCCTTAATCTTGTCATATTTACTCTTATTGTTTTTCTTAAATTCTTTCTCGTGTTTAAAAAAATTAAATTATATTTCTATTTTATCTTTTCTATGAGTTTACCATTGTTATATATCAATTATTATATGTAAGTAAAGTTACATATATATATATATATATATATATATATATAAAAACTAATACAAAAGATTTTTTTTTTTAGAATAGTTAACTTAAAACATTAGAATAATGAAATATAAATTTTAACTTCTAAATATTTATAAACATTTTTTCGTATTTTATATTGATTAAAAAAATTTAATCATGAATTAAACATGTTCTTTTAGGTATACAACATTGTTTCTATTCTGGTTAAACCCTTTTGGAGGTTTTAACCAGAATCCAGACCCAACGTGGGTGCATGGGAGAGAAATGAGGATGGTGTATCTTTTAGTTGGGAATTTTGGTTAAACCCTTTTGGGGGTTTTAACTTCTAACGTTCTTGGAAAGTGGAAGAATGTCTTTAATAATACTTGTACAAAAACCAAACATATTTGCTGTAACAGCCTAGACCCTTTTCTCTCTAGTAGGATACCCCAGAACTGCACATCATGACGTTCTCTATCCCCCATGGGAATCAAACCATGTACTCTAGGGCTCAAATACATATTCAATGCATTCTCACTACCAATTAGCTATATTGGTAGAGAAGGTAGTGGGAATGCATTCTCACTACCAATTGAGCTAGTACTTCAATTGGTAGTTGGAATGCAATGAGTATGTACCTTGAGCCCCAGAGTACATGGTTCGATTCCCACCGAAGGCAAAAACTCTATATGGGGGTAGAGAAGGTCATGATGTGCAGTTCTGGGATAGCCTACTAGAGAGAAAAGGGCCCGGGCTGTTACATTTGCTAAGGTCAATCCACTAACTTATAGCACATAAGTCTTTTGAAAGGTTCTGTTGGGCAAGTCATATCCACTAACTTATAGCACATAAGTCTTTTGAAAGGTTCTGTTGGCAAGTCATATTCACTAACTTATAGCAAATTTTGTTAGATAGCAGTTAAAAAAATTAATTAAACTTGTTTAGCAAGCAGTAGCAGTTAGCATTTTTGAGATATCTTATAGCGTTTTTTTAAACACTACGTACTTCAACTACCATTTAAGCTTATAACGTATAGTGTATGACTTTTTTTTACCATTTTTATCCTCACTATTTGTATTAAATTTCGTCTTTACCCCTTATAATTGTCAGTTGCATTACACGACACCGTTCACCTTATTAATTTTCAATCAGGCCTACTTCCTCCCTGCTCTAACTTCACGAGAAAGTTTTTTTTAATACTTGCAGCCCAGTTATTTTCTTTGTTTTTGTTTCTTTTCTGGGGTGCTTCTAGGGTGAGGGAGCAAATCAAATCCTTCACCGGTGAACCATTAAATATGATCGTAGGATTTAGTATAAAAATTCATTAACCGTTGAGATTTAATACTGGTTGATTCAGTCTTAACCACTCATAGCATTTTACATAATATCCTACGGTTAAGTTTAGTGGTTCACTGGTGAGAAATTTGATATGTTCTCACTCCTAGAAGCACTTTGTTTTCTATTGTTATCTTTTCTTCATAAAAAATTGTGTGAATGCTTGTCACCATGCAGTTTACTATTTTTATTTAATCCTACTATTTATACCTGATCTGACCCCTGGTGTGCTTGATCGCTGTTCCACAGGTATCAGATCTCTGATGTTCTTTTAGTCGTGCTCCGAGCTCCGCTTCGGGGGGCGGGTGTACCTGCGAAGACACTCCAACGCCCAAGTCAGGAGTGAACGAGCAGAGTATAGATCTCAATGAATAGTGTGTACCTGACAACTGACGCCATCAATGCTTTTATAGCGTTGGCGAGCGATCCTCGAGCGTTGGATCTATTCGTACGGATCAATTGGGACCGTTGATCCAGCTCTCTGCTCCTTTGCCCCTTTATTGCTAGGCCGGTCCAGGTAAAATCGCTGGAATTGGCTTCGGCCCATTCCGCAACAGTTGCCCCCCAAGCCAAGGTCGTTCGTTGACCGGGCGTAGGCTTGAATCTTGACCGTACAGATGCTCGCTCCTTTTCGACAGGAGGTTGTTTGGTCGTTCATTCGAAATAGTGATAGATCCTGCTCCGAGTGTGCGACACGTGGCATCTTCATGAAGCGACGTTTTACGTCCTTTCATGGATCGTTAATGGTGCCTCGAAATTCGAAAAGGCGGCGCCTGATTATGATAACGGTTCGGTTTTTCAAGACGCGCGCAAGTGAAAGGTCCCGACGTTTCGTTTGCTTGCTCCCTAATCCTTATAAAAATGCTGCCCCCTCTCCTCATTCTTCACTCTTTATCCTGAAGCTCTGAAAACGGTCATACTTTTGCTCTCGAGACGAACAACAGTCTACTGTTCTATTCTGGCCAGGTGCTCGCCCGTGCACGACTTCCAACTCAGGCGATCTCACTCGTCCGGTCGCTTGATTTTGCTCATCAAGGAGATTTCTACCTTGAGTCCGAACTTTTCCCTTACTCCAAGTATGCGCTTTTTGCTCGTTTTTCCTTAGTTTGATTCTTCGTTGCGTAGAGCGAGGAGGGGGTGTCAGGCTCGGGGTCGACCTTGTCGCCCCCTTCTGCAAATCATCGTTTAGGGTGAGCCTGACTTCCCTCTCCTTGCAGGGTAAAGTAGTGGCGCGAACAAAGAAGATTGCGAGGATATCCGGCCGTCAATCTGCAAAGATGGCTGAGTGTGCTGCTCGCTCTAGGGGCACTGGTGCGGGCGGTCTTCCGTCCGAGACTTTCTCTTCCACCGATCTCTCTACGTCGTCATCGTCTGGTTGCTCGTCGAACACTGTCGACACCGTTCAATCTCTTCGAGTGAACCCTGCGCCTCCTCCCGTTCTGACCAATGAGGTGCTGCCTGAAAAGCACGATTGGAGGGGTAGGCTTGATGATGAGCGCTCGTGGATTTCTTCCGCTATAACCAACGAGCGTTCGGTCTTCCCACCAGGTGATGAGATGTTGCCGCTCTTTACTAAGCTAATTGGTTATGGTGACCAGGAATGGCTTCCTGAGGGTGTGCCGGCTCACGAGCATGCTGCCATGATCCCGACCTCCCTAAAATTTATCATGTACACCAATGTTCTCCGAGATTTGAGGGTGCGACCTCCCTTCACCTTCTTCCAGAGACGCGTTCTGAGAACCCTTGGGGTCGTCCCCTCACAACTTCACTTCAACGCTTGGGCGCTTGTTAAATCCTTCGAGATAATAATGGCCGCTCTTGACCGGGAAGTGAATTGCCGTCTTTTCTTTTCCCTATTCGATGTTAGTTGTACCGTGGAGATGAAGAGTGATCCCAGGCGATGGGAACAAGTTTCTTTGAAAGGGCGAAAGGGTATTGTCAGACTCTTCAAACCTTTCTGTGAATCGGCCAAACCTTGGAGGCATGCTTTCCTTTGGGTCGTTCCAATCAATGATCGGGCTAAGGAGATGGTGGGAACTGTGGACGCTGAAAGTCATATTACTTCGATGAAATTCCCTCTAGGTTGGTCGCACTCACACTATGACCGCGACACCATCCACTATAGGCATCAGAGGAGGCTGAGTGATTACGATATTGAGAGCATCTTAATGCTAGAGACCCTGGTTACTTGGCTGCCCGAAGGGGTTATTCCTTGCAACAAATTTGCTAGTCTTAGGACGTCTGAGCAAGCTGAAAATAAACTTGGTGTGCTTTTACTTTTTCTTTTGTTCGTTAGCTTTGATCGTTTTTACTTCGTCTTGCCTCTCACCCTTTCTCTTTTCAGCTGAAATGTCGGGCATAGGCTTTGAAGCCCTTTTGGCCAAGACAAAGTCAAGGAAGCAGAAGAGGGTGACCTTTGCTTCTCCTTCTCAACCTCTCTACGCTGAGGGCGATCACAAAGCTCCTGTTCGCGAACAGGGAACGAACTCCGCTTCTAAGAAGAGAGATCGGGCTCAGAATTCTGTGGACGCCGTTGCGATTGACCTTGACCCTCCCCAAAAAAGAAGAGAAACACCGAGGAGGTCGTCCTTGGAACGCCTTCGAGCAGACCCTCTGCTGTTCGTTGCAGAAATTGCTCAAGCTGCTTCTCATAAGCTTGCTCGTTATAAATCTGAAGAAGCTAGCTGTCAAGCAGGTATGCGCTTACTCCATAGAAACTTATGGTTGGAGGGTGACCTCTTGGATAAAACTGACAAGTATAAGTCTGCTCTTGGTCATATTACAGATTTGCGGGCAGAACTCGAGAGTACCAAGAAAAAGCTTGAGGATACTGAGGTCGCCCTCCTACCGACGAAGAATGCACTTGGGTCGGTCACTGCCGAACGAGACGCGGCCATAACAGCCAAGGTAGACGCTGAAGCCAAACTTGCCACCGCTACTGCCGGTTTGACCGAGCAATCTACCAAGGTGAATCAGCTGGAGGAGCAGGTGGTCGGCCTGAAGGAAACCTTGAAGGCCGTCGAGGACGAACAGGATCAGGCTAAGGGCGAGCTAGAGGCCTTGGAGGACATGACTATTTCAATCGCCAAAGGGCGCTTCGATGAGGCTGTTGCTCAGATCCAATATTGCTATCCTTCTCTGGAGATTAACCCTGAGATCGTGAGCAACGATCATTTTTTGAGGAACGGCCAAATCGTTCGTCTTGCGGAAAAAGATGAGCATGAGAACGTCATCCAAGAAGAAACAGTCATCTACAGCCGTCCTGAGTGACTCGCCCTTTTTTGTACTTTCAACAAGTGTACTTTGTTTTCTTGTAATCTTTATGGAGCCCGCGCGCCTCTATAATCGCATTTTCTCTTGTAAGCTTTTTGGAGCCCGGCTTTCTCTGGGCAGACTTTAATGTTAACTATCTTTACTTTTTCTAAGTTTTGATTTACTTTGCTCGCGGCCTACGGGCTTTATAATACTGTTTCAGCTCTCGTTGGGCCGATCTTCATAGGGATCCCTGTAAATAGCTTACCAAGTTTCTACTTGAGATTTAGCTCGTTTATCGGGTGTGTTCGTACTTAAGATCGCTTAAGTTTCCTCCTAAGCAGTTTATCAAACTCGGTTTGAACTTAACTCGCTTAAGAGGTAATTGGTTAAGATCGCTTAAGTTTCCTCCTGAGCAGTTTATCAAACTCGGTTTGAACTTAACTCGCTTAAGAGGTAATTGGTTATTTGGGTCGATCAACATCTTTTAAAGAGAATCAAATTAAGAAATACCATCGCTGTTCAAATGACGGGCGAGCGGGCCTCGATAAAAAACCCCGTAGGGAAAAAGAGTGTCCCGCTCGTTTGATTTTTTATTCATTTCCAAGCAACAACATGACATTTTTACAAACTTTCAAGTGAAATATCTTCTAAGATTTGCTACATTCCAAGTATTTGGAATGATGCCTCCGTCAACATTCTGCAAGATGTACGCCCCTTTGCCCGTCTTGGCCGCCACTTGGTAAGGAGCTTCCCAATTTGGGGCGAGCTTTCCTTGACCGGCATTTCTTCGGCCAATATCCGCCCTTCTTAGGACGAGCTGCCCTTTCTCGAAGGCTCTAGGAACGACCTTGGCGTTGTGTCTTGTGGCCATCGCTTGTTTCACTAACGCTTCCCTAAGGGCAGCCTTACTCCGTAGCTCTTCCACTAGATCGAGCTCTTCTCTGGTCGCCCGTTCGTTTCCTGACGGCGGCATAGGATTGCTCGTTCTCCAGCTTAGTTCTCCCATTTCGACGGGAATAAGCGCATATGTTCCATAGACCAGTTTGAAGGGGGCTTCCCCAGTGGTCGAGTGTGGGGTTGTTCTGTACACCCATAGTACTGAAGGGAGCTCTTCTGCCCACTTTCCTTTAGCTTCATCTAGTCTTCTTTTGAGGCCTCTTTTTAGGGCTGTGATAGGTCGCAAGTGCACGGTTCTATCGCGTAATAAAAAGTATCGATCCACAGGGAGTTTTTGTGATTACCAATCTAATTTTTTTGATGGTGATTAGCTGAAAGGAATGATTTGAAGAAGAGATTTTTGATTAAATTAAATTCAGGAATGTAAAGAATCTCGGGTTATTAGTTTCATCACAATGACGAGAACCCATGTAACTCTTTAACTATCCTCCAACTCACAAAAAGTAATATATTCTAAAGGCAAGGTAACAAATGTAATCATAGTCTTCTTTCAAAGTAAAATGATGTGTTTTGATCTAACTTTCAATCCTATTCTCATGGTTGAAAGTTAGCAAAACCCTTTAAGAACAAAACCTTTTAAATACCTCAAGAGAATTAGGATTATTCTCATATCTTAATTCTCTTCTCTATTTTCATAGGTCAAACATAGAATTTCACCTCTCGGTACTTCACTCTAATGTTAAAAATAAGATTGAGGTATAATGAAAATAGATTAGAATTAGAAAAACAATTGGAGTGGAGAATAGTCTTTGGGAATTACTAGGGACCTATCATTGTGATTACTCCCAATAACCCAAGACCATATTTCTACTCACTCATGCTTAGAAGATAAATTGCAATAAGATAAAGAGACATAATTGTAAATGACTGAAATCTAAATTGCGTAATGTAAATGATGGGAATTGAAATAAAGCGATAAATTGCTGAATGTAAAGTTGCTGGAAAGATAAAGAACAGAAATTATAAAAGCAAGACAGTAAAGAACATGAAAATAAAAGAGCAAAAGCTAAAGAGAATTGCAAGAACTTAGATTAAACTTTGGAGTGAGATTACAAGTATGCTAAGGTGAGATTACACCTGAAATAAGATCCTATTTATAGGCTAGGATCAGTAGACAAACACTTAAATTCGAATTACAAACCATAATGCAGAGAATGGGAAAAGCTTGTAACAGTTGCTGAGTCTGCTAATGCGCCACGGACCGTGGCCAGCCACACGGGCGCCCGTGGTAAAATCTGTTTGACGAGAAAACTTTCAGCATTCCAACGCAACACGGGCCGTGTGGTGCAACACGGGTGCCCGTGTAAGCATCAGCCAGGGAGTGATTTTTCATGCAAATTCTAACTGTTTTGATCCTTTGTGAATCTCTTATCCTTCGGACTTCAATGCTATGCTTTTTAGTGCTTGAAATACTTCCTTTGCTCTTGATTTGCTCTACAAAATAGAATTCAAATAAAAGCAGTAAAATAGTCCTAAAAGAGAAATAAAAATACTAAATAACTAATTGAAACAAACACTAAAATAACAACTAATTTGGACTTATCAGGCTGCTAGCGACAAATTTTTACGTCGCTCATTGCCTGTTCTTTGTACTATACTCAACAAAAGAGTGAAAGTATAGCCATTTTGATCAAATCAAAATGGAAACTAACATTCCCAAACCCCCACCAACATTTGCTTATAAAAAATGAAAACGGAAATAAGTTCTCTTTTACAAGAAAATGGAAATAAGAGTTTTTTTTTGGTACAAGTGAAATTTAGGGTGAGGGAATGGTGCCTCAGTACAAAAGTAATTACATTTACCTTGCCCCAAATGGACAAGTGGGAAGTTGAACCCGAGACTTCTCGGATACAAGTTCTGTCATGTAATGGAAATAAGAGTTGATATCAAGTTTGTTAAGAAAAATTAAATTTATTCATATGTGAATGTGAGTTCGCCAACGATTTTGATGATAAGATCAATCAAAAAGGGTGAGATACAATATCAGTGAGTTTTACCGTGGTGTTATGCTCCAGCCATGATGAGGACTCGTGGCATCTCTTCTTCAAGTGTAGCATCGCGGAACAGCTTTGGGAACAAGTTTTCTACTGGGCTGGCGTGATTACAACAGATTGTCAAGATGCTTGGGAACATTTAACGAAACACAGATGCAGATCAGCTGGGAAGAAAAATAAAAGAGTGAGATTTATGATATGGCTTGCTGTTGTGTGGGTGGTTTGGATTAATAGGAATAGAGCTCTATTTAGAGGTGGTGTGCCAAATGTAAATCAAATGCTAGATCATGTAAAGGGTATAAGTTGGGGATGGTTTGCCAATAGGGCGGGAATTCATTTATCTATTGACTTTGAAAAATGGGTAGATAATCCTTTAGCGTGTTTTGATCTTGTGAGCTAAATTGTAAAAG
Source organism: Astragalus glycyphyllos (assembly GCA_963573325.1). Classification (NCBI taxonomy): domain Eukaryota; kingdom Viridiplantae; phylum Streptophyta; class Magnoliopsida; order Fabales; family Fabaceae; genus Astragalus; species Astragalus glycyphyllos. The sequence goes on along the minus strand of OY754307.1, from coordinate 119,731,229 downwards.
GGTTGAGGTACCCCTTGTACCTCCTAATTAATAAATTCTTTGACTTATTAAAAAAAAAACCATAATAATACAACTGCAATAAGCAGCTACAAGAAGTTATTATTTTGATATAGATATATCGATATCATATTATTTTCACACACAAACATGCCATGATATATCATGGAACAGTAGTAGTAGGAGGAGGGGTATTAGGTTGAACAGTTCCAGCCGGCGGCGGTGGACAAAACAACCACAGAGGCCAAGTACACGGCAGAAAGAAGAACCCTTCACTTTTGTAAATACGATCATCTTTCTCCGGCACACCTCTTCCTGCAGCCACTGCACCATTCAGAATTGCTGCTACAACCAGAACTAATACAAGGCAAGCAGTAGCTTTTGCCATAGTAATTTAATATTTTGATTTTGTTGCTTGTTCTCTTTTTCTTTGTTTAATTTGCATGGAAATTATTGGCTCTAAATCCTTCCAATTTATAGAACCCATGAGAACTACTGATTTCCTAATTGAGATGGAAACTTAATTAGATTGGCCTTTGCGTGAGAAAATTGATTTTGGCCAATTTAAGGTAATGTGAGAAGAGTCTTATTAAATACAATGGAACACTGTTTCCTTTTTATGTTCAAGTTTTAAGGTTGACCTGTTGGATGGTACAGAACGAATAATATACAAATTAATAAAACCCACTTACTAGCTACTGAATTAAATGGGTAGTTAGTAGCGACTGATTTTGATCTGTGAATTAGTAATTAATATTCTTGTTGACTTGTCACTGACAAAAACATCTTTGCTATAAGATGGTGGTAATATGATAGATAAAATCAGAGGCCACATCATGGAGACTTTGTTATGCATACAAATTTAATATGGGGGATAACAAAGTCTCAATTATGATAGTTTAAATAATTAGCGTACCATTTTTCGAAGTTACTAAACCACTAGTCGTTTTTTAGATAAGTCAAAATTTTATTGAGGAGGTACAAGGGGTACCCCAATCCCTTTTACAATTCATGAGTTCAACGATCGATAAATAATAGTAAGGGCTGCTGTACCAGCTCTCAAAATTAACTTGTGTTAATGTTTAGTGATCGATTTAGCAATTGTTTTGAGATTTTTATGTCCAAATCAGCCGCTAAAATCGTTTGCTGAATAGAGTATCTTCTGTGGTATAAATATCAATTCATCCCACCCATAAGGAAGATATTGACTATGAACGCTATTTTGCTAGATTAGAAATGAGAGAATTTTTTCAAATGAAATCTTAGATCCTTTAGAGACAATTTTTATAATCAAATTCATGGAAATAGTTTCTAGCTAAATCTAAGTTTAGTCAGTGCCTTTTCTATGAATGATAAATCTTTTAGATTGAATATCAATATTAGAAATATGAGTTATTAATATTGGCTTTCTGCTGGTTTGAGTCAGAAAATAGGTATTTCTGGTGGTATTTGGCCGCCGGTAAAAACGCCGTAGGAAATGGTTACCGGCGACCATGCTGCCTGTAATTTTTACCGGCTGTTGAACCCTTGATTTGTCATGTCATTGTCTGAAATACAAGAAAAATGAATGCCATGTACATGTACACTACACACACATTCGAGAGAGAGCTTGAGAGTTCTGCGAGCACGTATATATGCTTACTAATTCACAATGACATTCTAAGACGGTGGTAATAAGATAGAGAAAATCAGATGCCACATCATGGAGACTTTGTTATGCATACAAATTTACTATTGGGAGTTTGTTGTGCATACAAAATACCAAATAATCTCCTTTTCAATAGTTAAAAATAATTTTGAAACCCATTTTGCGAAGTTGCTAAATCACTAGTCGTTAATGTTTAGCGATCGATTTAGCAACTGTTTTGATATTTTTGTCTCTAAATCGGTTACTAAATAGAAAATTTTCGATAGTATAATTATGTATTCATCCCACTGATAAGGAAGATGTTGATTATAGGGGTGAAGGGTATATTAATGAAGTAGTCTTGGCTACCCCAAAAAATAATATATATATATAATTATGTTTATTTTATATTTAGCTACTTCAATAATATATTATTTAAGTACCTCAATTAAGTTTATTTGACTAATGAGATAACAAGTTAACTAATTTAAGTCCATTGGTCTATTAAAATTCCAACCAGATATGGTGATTTTTGTAATTGGTTCCTCTATTTTACTTAGGACAATTTTGCTCCTTAATTTTCTTAATTTGACAAATTTTGTCCTCATACTTTTTAATTGCACTTTTAGTTCCTTAAAATTATGGATTATTTGCACTTTTGATACTCAAAAATGTTAGATTAAGAGAAAATGGAGAATCAAAATTTTGGGGAATAAATAAATTTTAAAACTTTTCGTGCAGTTCAACTTGGGTCAACGACGGTTCAAAATGGTTCGACCACGGTTCAAACTGGTCCAACCCGATTTTGTGAGGTTCAACCTGACTGTGGTCCAATTAGCTAGGGCCGAACCAAACGTTGGCCTGTCCGGTCTGATTCTCACAGCATTTCCTAGAAGAGATCTATACCAAGGTGCTATCAATGGTTTTTCTATCTTTAAACAATATGTCTAACAATTTTTAAACGCGTGACTAAGACTATATTTTAGAGGTTGTGCTCGATCGTTAATTATCAAGTCTTTTAGACGTGCTTTTTTATGAGGGTATCCATTGTTTTCTCTGTGAGGATTAGGCGAAAATAGTAGGTCTTTAGGCGTGACGATAATCATCTAAAGGCTTGTAGTTTGCACTTCGTTTAACCACTTGGTTAGACCATATCAACAAATTTTTAATTATCGAAAAAACTATTATAAATAACAATGATTAGTATACATTAACTTACACCAAAATCACATTAATTAGTCACCACAAATGACTTGAGAAGATTATTTAGCTATAATTTTTTATGAGGGTATTCATTATTTCCTAGTGAGGATTAGGCAAAAAATAGTAGGTGTTTAGGCTTGCTATGGTCCTCTAAAGGCTTGTAGTTTTCTCTACATTTAACCACTTGGTTCGACGGTAACAATAAACTTCTAATTATCGAAAAAATCATTATATTTAAAAAAAGAGTTTACAATATTTGGCTAGACGCCCATTTATACATTTATTTTTATTTCCCAAGTTAAAGATTCCATATTCAAGTATGAAAAGGTTTTTATGTGAGCTGCTTATAGATTTTTTAAAAAAAAAAATTGGAGTTTGGGACAAAGAAATATAAATATATACATACATATAAGGAATTTCAATAAGGGAGAAAGAAAAAAAAAGAATATATATATATATATATATATATATATATATATATATATCATTAAAAAAAGAAAAATGAGTATTATAATGTCCTGAATTCTCCTCTACCCAAAATTTTCCTTGTAGTATTATAGTGTCCTGAATTATTTCCTGATGATATTCTGGAGTTACCACCAAGAATGCAGAAAGAATTTACACTCTCTCTCTCTCTCTCTCATGTGTTATTAGAGCATTATTAACAGTGATGCTTCATTGAACTTTGAAGTGTTGTGGGTTATTATGTTATAGATCCGTATAGTTATGGTCACTAGGATCACCTGATGTTAAATCTTAACTATAGTTGATGCCACATTTTTGTCTAGATAAAAGTCTAGTGTCTTTGGATTATGAATTCTTTTCTCTGAAACTGGTTCAATATAAAAATCTAGGCACAATGAATGAGGTTAATTAGTTGGAATTTTGCTTCTCAAATTATTACATATGTTTACCTCTTTGGTGCATAATGCATGGAAATGTGAATTAACATAAAGTGTTAGTAAAGAATTCTGTTGATCCGAGCGGGACTATATGTAAATCAGTTATAAGATTGAGTTATTTAGTAATGTGCTTATAAGATTAACGATGCTGGTTCCTTCTTAGAATCTATTTTGTACATAATATATAAGTGAGAAATTAATGTTGGAGATATTTAATCAGAGCATTTGGTAAAAGCTTATGAAAATCTTTGAATCATACATAAATCATGTTTGCATCACTTGATTTTTGCAGTTCTAGATCTAGTGTCACTTGTTTAAATGAGTTTAGTTTTAGATTTCAAAATGTTGTAATGATTTATAAGTTTTATGTGCTTGCTGCGATATTGAACCCATGCATGTTGTCCAAATACAATAATGTAATTTCATTGCATTCATGCTAAATGATTATTATTGTTTTTCTTGCTGTGGGCTCTTTGAGGACTTTGGATTGGCAATGGTATGTGTCTTCATACTTAAGGTGTTTCGATTCTAAACTCTAGGATCCACCTTACATTGAAGTTGAGATCATGTGCTAATACTTGATTCTATTGTCAGATATATGCATCATGTTTAGGTTGTTTTGCAAGTGCTAGTTTGCAAGTGTTGAGTACACATGAATGAACTTGGAAAAATGTTGATGTTGGTTTGTATTTGTCACCTCTAAATTTGATAGTTTCATTTTAGTTTATTGGTTTACGTAGGAGTTTCTTATGTGTAAATGTCTGAAAGGACTGGTTTTGGTAGTTTATAATTCTATATCACTGGCAATTTACCAAAACTAGTTTTATGGGAAGCCTTTTTTTTTGGAAAAAAAAAACTAGGTTAGCCACGGATAAACAGTGGCTAAATCTCAACTTAACTGTGGCTAATTAGCGACGGATATAGCGACAGAAATTTTAGCGATGGAAATATTCTGTCGCTATGTATTATCGACGAGCATTTTAGAAACGGAATTAGGTTGTTGCTAATTCCATCGCAAAAGTGCAATAGCGGCGGAATTAGGGCTGCTAGCGACAAATTTTTTCGGCACTCATTACCTGCTTTTTTGTAGTATACTCAACAAAAGAGTGAAAGTATAGCCATTGTGATCAAACCAAAATGGAAACTAACATTCCCAAACCCCACCAAGATTTGCCTATAAAAAAATGAAAATGGAAATAATTTCTTTTTTACAAGAAAATGGAAAATAAGAGTTTTTTTTTGGTACAAGTGAAATTTAGGGTGAGGGAATGGTGCCTTAGTCTAAGGCATGGAAGACCTTCGGGCTCTTTGAGCACTTACGAAGGTAATTACATTTACCTCGCCCCAAGGAGACTAGTGGAGAGCTGAACCCGTGACCTCTCGGATACAAGTTCCGTCATGTAATGGAAATAAGAGTTGATATCAAGTTTGTTAAGAAAAATTAAATTTATTGATTGATATGTGAATCCGAGATCGCCAACGATTTTGATGATAAGATCAATCAAAAAGATTAACTTATCTAAACTAAAAATGAGAGATTCAAACACCTTTTAATTTCTGACAAGGATTCAAACACCTTCTAAAATAGTAATAATTATATATTTAGATAAATATTATCCAACAAACTAATCTAAAAAACGATGAGATCAAAAAAACCAGTTTCTTCTAAAAAATATTATCACCAAAAATAAATCTATTTTCACATAAATAGATAAGCTTGATTATTTGTTTGTTATAACAGCAAACTAAACTAAAAATTAATCAAGCTGTCAATTTGCACAAATAGTAATTTTAAATTGCCTATAAGAGACATGAATTTGTATCGTCTCAAAGAAGAACATAACATCATAGAAATTTTTGGGTTCAACAATTCTCACCATGAAGGTGTGGTTCATTTGCTTTCTTCTTCTTAGTATGGCTATGATCAACCATGGTGCAGCACCGGTTGGACATATTAGTTATGAAGTCTTACGAAAGATTAGAGCAGGACATTTTGGTATAAGCAAAGCACCACCATTGAAGCACAATCACAAACATCGCTGCGACCCATTACAAAAATGTCGTGGATAATATGCCTACTTTAATAACAACAATTATATGTATATAACATTAACTATTCTGTCTCATAAAACTATGTTTCTACGCTAATGTAAAATCTAATTCAAATCTTTATGTATTTTCTCTCCTGTATGGTTAACTATGTTTCTATTCTAGCTCATTGTTTGGAATAGGTATTCCTTATTTTGTGGTCGTGTTTCACTAATCTTGTCATATTTACTCTTATTGTTTTTCTTAAATTCTTTCTCGTGTTTAAAAAAATTAAATTATATTTCTATTTTATCTTTTCTATGAGTTTACCATTGTTATATATCAATTATTATATGTAAGTAAAGTTATATATATATATATATATATATATATATATATATAAACAAATACAACAGATTTTTTTTTTAGAATATGTAACTTAAAACATTAGAATAATGAAAAATAAATTTTAACTTCTAAATATTTATAAACATTTTTTCGTATTTTATATTGATGGAAAAAATTTAATCATGAATTAAACATGTTCTTTTAGGTATACAACATTGTTTCTATTCTGGTTAAACCCTTTTGGAGGTTTTAACCAGAATCCAGACCCAACGTGGGTGCATGGGAGAGAAATGACAATGGTGTATCTTTTAGTTGGGAATTTTGGTTAAACCCTTTTGGGGGTTTTAACTTCTAACGTTCTTGGAAAGTGGAAGAATGTCTTTAATAATACTTGTACAAAAACCAAACATATTTGTTGTAACAGCCTGGACCCTTTTCTCTCTAGTAGGCTACCCCAGAACTTCACATCATGACGTTCTCTATCCCCCATGGGAATCGAACCATGTACTCTAGGGCTCAAATACATGTTCAATGCATTCTCACTGCCAATTGAGCTATATTGGTAGAGAAGGTAGTGGGAATGCATTCCCACTACCAATTGAGCTAGTACTTCAATTGGTAGTTGGAATGCATTGAGCATGTACCTTGAGCCCCAGAGTACATGGTTCGATTCCCACCGAAGGCAAAAACTCTACATGGGGGTAGAGAAGGTCATGATGTGCAGTTCTGGGGTAGCCTACTAAAGAGAAAAGGGCCTAAGCTGTTACATTTGCTAATGTCAATCCACTAACTTATAGCACATAAGTCTTTTGAAAGGTTCTATTGAGCAAAGTCATATTCACCAACTTATAGAAAATTTGGTTAGATAGCAGTTAAAAAAATTAATTAAACTTGTTTAGCAAGCAGTAGCGGTTAGCATTTTTGGGATATCTTATAGCGTTTTTTTAAACACTACGTACTTCATCTACCATTTAAGCTTATAACGTATAGTGTATGACTTTTTTTTACCATTTTTATCCTCACTATTTGTATTAAATGTCTTTACCCCTTATAATTGTCAGTTGCATTACACGACACCGTTCACCTTATTAATTTTCAATCAGGCCTAATTCCTCTCTGCTCTAACTTCACGAGAAAGTTTTTTTTAATAGTTGCAGCCCAGTTACTTTCTTTGTTTTTGTTTATTTTCTGGGGTGCATCAAGGGTGAGGGAGCAAATCAAATCCTTCACCGGTGAACCATTAAATATGATCGTAGCATTTAGTATAAAAATTCATTAACGGTTGAGATTTAATATTGGTTGATTCAGTCTTAACCACTCATAACATTTTACATAATATTCTACGGTTAATTTTAGTGGTTCACTGGTGAGGAATTTGATATGTTCCTCACTCCTAGAAGCACTTTGTTTTCTATTGTTATCTTTTCTTCATAAAAAATTGTGTGAATGCTTGTCACCATGCAGTTTACTATTTTTATTTAATACTACTATTTATACCACTATGCACTAACTTTTTGTGTTAATAAATTATATTAATAAAAAATAAATTTTCAAATTTTAACTACCATAATTTATAGAATAGTAATTTATTAATATTTTTTCATATTTTATATTTATTAAATAAATCTAAGCATTATTTAACAATATAATATTCATTAAACATGTTCTTTTATAAGTCATTATATATTTATCACTTAGTTTAATAGCCATTTTTACTAAAAACTTCATTCGTTATCCGTTAGCTTATCCAGTACTATCCACTATATATATATATCAGCTAGATCATCTGCTATCCGCTATAAATGTAACACCCTAATAACTCTAACAAGTAGAAATACTAGAATGCACAATTTAGCATACATCAGAGATATATTTCCTGTTTACATATTGATCAAAACTAAAAAATTTCGATAATAAATTTCAAACTGTCATAACCTTCATAATTTAATCAAAACCATATTGGTTCCATGACTTAAATATCCTCACATCCCTAGTGTTCTATACCATCACAAGAAAAAGCGGAAACGATTATATAACTTAAAAACAATTCAAGTCATATTATCGAGTTACAAAGACAACAAGGGAAATATAACATAAACTTTGAAGAACTAAGTTTTCAATATTCTCCTCGAGAAAATCTCCTACTCGTGCCTCTTAGCTTTCTTCTTTCCCTGTTTCTCTGTAAAAACATCAACAACATAAAGGGCGAAATACAATATCAATGAGTTTTACCGTGACCCCTAACTACACTCTCGGTTCATTTATGAATCCTTTTAATCGTAGTTTAATTTATAAACTACGTGCCTTTTTAACATTTTTCACACACTGACTGCCACTCCGCTAATCCCGGTGAATTGTGCAACCATTTTTAGCATAACACCGACTGCCAATCCGCTAATCCCGGTGAACCCCATAGTATCTAACGTAGGGCCTAGGTTTAGGGCTCATGACCTTCCCCGTCTAGTATGCTACCTCTTTGAGTCGTCACCCATATAAGTCTATATTGACCTATCTGTCTTTTATAATTAACCTCAACTTCATAGAACATATAGTTCGTCATTATCATAAACTTTACTATCTCGTTAAACTAGTCATACGGTTTATAAAAATTGTACAACTCAATTAATTATGAAAATATCCCAATCATGCGTAAAAACAATGGTTTAATTGGTCTAATATCATGAGGAATAGTTGGAGAGGAGATTAGAAGAGGTTTGGTATCGAAATGATCAACGAAACGAGAATTTGGCATCAAGAGACAGCAACATACACACGGTCTGTGTGCCTAGGCGCACGACCCATGCGTGCTGAGAAAATTGTTAGGCAACAAACAGAGCCATGCGCACGCTCCGTGCGCTGCTGACAACACAGAATTTCCCAATTTAGATGTTTGCAGCATTTGAAACATCATAGGTTTAAATTCAAAATGGACAGCCTCTATGTGAGGTCTGGCTATGCTTATTTGCATGTTTTGATAGGTCTATCTCTATCATTAAGCATACCTATTGGTCCCATGTGAATGAATTGATTCCTGTGATCTGCTTCAGCATCTCGTTGTGATCCGCTTCAGCATCTCGTTGTGATCCAGGACCACCTCTGACTGAGGCTGGTCTTGAGCCTTCTCCTTCACCTTGTTGAGACATAGTATTGCTGCAACTTTGAAGTTTTTGTTTTTGGAGTTTTCGCAACCTTCTAAACTGTCTTTCTATTTCTGGATTAAGTTCAAATTCTGGTGATCTATCCCTGGGCATAAGATAGTAATAAAACAAAACACTAATTTACTATCTTTAAAACAACAAAAATTAATGACAATCCCCGGCAACGGCACTAAAAACTTGGTGTGTGGAAACGTGTGCAAGTATACACAGTTACAAACAAGTAGTATAAAAGATCGAACCCACAGGGATTGGATTAACTCTTATATATTGTTGTAAAGACTTATAAGCTAGTGCAGCTACACTACTCACAATTTTGGTTGAAGTTGAAATGAAAATAAATTAAAGGAAAGCAAGTAAATTGTGCAAGAAATCAGTTGAGAATGATAGTTGAGATGTCTTCACTATCTAAATCACTTTTGAGTGTATTGTGTTTTCTTGTGGTGCAGATGCACTTAGGTGCAGCTGCATCAGTGTGTGCTGGTCAACTACTTTCTTCAGAGTTTCGTTACAAGCTCTTATGATCCTGTTTTTTTGCGGTAAAGAAAGAAGTAGTCAATTCCTTTCTCGCTCCCTTACAGATAATCCAAGTTGCTAAATAGGTACACTCTTGTATCTTAAGATCTTACTACACTCTTGTAAGGACTATGTTAACCTAAGGTTAGGAATTCACGCGGAATTAACAAGCTAACTTCATTAAAACAAGTTTAACAAAAAGCTTCATTAAACACTTATCCTTACTTAGTTCTTGATTTCTAGTTATAAGCCAATTAAGTGAATATAATTCTACTTGTTCTAATCGATCAACCTTAAACAAGATTAAGAATTTAAACACAAGAACTAAAGTGCTTACACCACTTGAAAACACAATAACTTTCCTCAAAAGATCATTGGAAAGTTAGAACATCCCAACTTAAGAAATTTAGTTCAATATGGGCATAACAAAGCAAATATATTTGAATGAAAACATGTTGTAATGAAGGAAAGTACAAGAGAATTCAAAAGAGTAAGAATTACAACAATTGAAAGACTCTTGCATATATTTGCTTACAACCAATTTCTTGCACCTATTAGCTCTTTGAAGAAGTGGAGAGAGAAGTTGTCAATTTCCTCTCACCTTCCTCTCAAACTAACACTAAGAAAATATAAAAAGAACTACAAGAAAATAAACTTGAAACTATGAAAAACTAAGATGAAAACAACATGAAAAAGATTATAAAAGTTTATGATATATCTTTCAAGTGAAGAGTTGAGTCCTATTTATAGCCTTTGGAGATTTCCTTCATGTGGGTGTTTCCTTGATGATTAAGCTAACCAAAGGGTGTTAACCATGGTTACTTTTCAGAAGATGGAGATAAGCTTTTGATTCCCATACTCAACCTTAAAGGGAGGTCCAATAGGAAGTAGCCACATGTCTTTTGTGAATGATTATTCATTATGGTCTTCCATTGTAGGCGCCTCCTTTTGCAAGTGGCCATGTGCCCCCATGTGACTCAGAAGCAAGCAGCAAGCCAACTAAGCATTATAGCAATGGTAAGAATTGAGGTGCTTCCAATGTGGGGTTGTGAGCTGCTTCGGTGTAGGAAGGTGCAGTTGCACCTAGTGCAAATGCACTAAACTACAGCTGTACTGAACAAACACATCAAACATACCAATATACATGTAAAATGCTAAGTTATGGACATCTTTCACCTTAAAACCATAAATGTTGTTATTTTATTCATACTAGCATATTTAACACATATTATACTTGATTATGGCAATTATTTAAGTGTAGAAGCACGAATAACTCTATAAAAAATAGAGTTATCAGGTGGTAACTAGACCGAAGCTTGATGGGGTAGACTTCAAGTCAGTCTCGGAAGAGGAATCACAAAGTATGATAGCACCATTCACTATGGATGAGGTGGAAGAAGCCGTATGGAGTTGTGAAGGGGATAAGAGCCCAGGACCCGATGGTTTTAACTTCAATTTTATCAAGACTTGTTGGGGGTACTATAAAAGCGGAAATTCTGGAATTATTGAATCAATTTCATGCTAATGGAAGGTTGCCAAAAGCTTTCACATCATCATTTGTTGCATTGATTGGTAAAAAGAGAAATCCACAAGGTTTGAATGATTTTAGACCTATCTCACTCATAGGTTGTGTATACAAAATCATATCTAAGATCTTGGCACTGAGGTTGAAGAAGATTCTACCCGGATTGATTTCACCGACACAAACGACTTTTTTAAAAGGAAGGCAAATATTAGATGGTGCCTTGGTGGCAAATGAGATAATAAATTTCGCAAAAAAGAAAAATAAGCCTCTCTATTTACTCAAAGTGGACTTTGAAAAGGCTTACGATTCGGTAAGTTGGGGGTTCTTAGATTATATGATGATAAGGTTTGGATTTTGTGAAAAATGGAGATCATGGATGAAGGCGTGTATTTTCACCGGCAATGTTTCAATTTTAGTAAATGGGAGTCCAACCGAGGAGATTGTTATGGAGAAAGGATTGAGACAAGGGGATCCATTGGCTCCATTTTTGTTTTTGATGGTTGTGGAAGGTCTTACCAGGTTAATAAATAAAAGTGCTGAACTTGGATTTCTTGAAGCGTTCTCTATTAATGAAGACCTCTCTTTTCCGGTTTTACAATTTGCGGATGACACTCTTTTATTGTGCAAAAAATCAAGGGAGAACCTATGGTGCTTAAAGTCGGCGTTAAGGATTTTTGAATTGGTATCGGGGCTTAAAGTAAATTTCCACAAAAGCTGCCTATTTGGTTTAAATATTGATGAAGATGAGGTAAGAGTAGGTGCTCGATTTCTACATTGCAATATTGGTGAATTTCCCTTTAAGTTTCTAGGAGTTCCGGTGGGTGCTAATCCTAGGATCGGATCCACTTGGCAACCGATAGTAAAAAAGATGAAAGACAAGTTATCATTATGGAGGGGGAGACAATTATCAATAGGGGGTAGAATCACATTGGTCAATTCGGTTCTTGCAAGTCTACAACTATATTACTTCTCTTTCTTTAAGGCTCCTAAACAAGTGATTAGAGAAATGATCAAGATACAACGCAATTTTTTATGGGGAGGAAGTGAGGATGCTCAAAAGATGGCATGGGTGAGGTGGAGTAGAATATGTTTACCAAAAGAAAAAGGTGGTCTAGGTGTTAGGAACATGGAGATTTTCAACTTTTCTCTACTAGGGAAATGGAAGTGGAGGATGAAAGCAAATGAAGAATGTACCTAGAATAACTTGGTTAAAAGGCTTTATGGTGAAGATGGTATGTTAACAAGGAAGCAACACTCTACATGGTGGAAAGATCTCCAGAGCATTGATGAGTGCTTGAATTATGGAAGAAACTGGTTTAAAGATTCTATTAAGCTGAAACTCGGATCCGGTGCTGGTGTAAAATTCTGGTCAGAAAAGTGGTGCAGTCCTTAGACATTTCAGGAGCTGTTCCCTCAATAGTTTGAACTGTCCACGATGAAGAACGGGTATGTAGCTGAGTTTGGTAAATGGAGAGACAATAGATGGTGCTGGCTAATTAATTGGAATGAGGCGCTATAAACTGAAAACCAGCAGACCGAAGCAATGCTTCTCAATCTGCTGTTTCCGATTCAACCAGAGAGGGAGGCACAAGACGTTTGGCGGTGGACGCTCACGAAGACAAGGCAATATACGGTGAAGTCAGCATACACATTGCTAACAAATCAAAGTGAAGAATCACTGTTGGATGATGAAAAGAGGAAAATAATTAAAAAAATGTGGATGACAGCAATTCCATCTAAATTCCTCGTTCACGGTTGGAGGCTCCTACTGGATCGTTTGCCAACAAAATCACTACTACAGCAGCGTGGTGTTATGACATTTCAGCCCAGCCCCTGGTGCGTGTTATGCTCCAGCCATGATGAGGACTCGTGGCATCTCTTCTTCAAGTGTAGCATCTCGGAACAGCTTTGGGAACAAGTTTTCTACTGGGCTGGCGTGATTACAGCAGATTGTCAAGATGCTTGGGAACATTTAACGAAACACAGATGCAGATCAGCTGGGAAGAAAAATAAAAGTGTGAGATTTATGATATGGCTTGCTGTTGTGTGGGTGGTTTGGATTAATAGGAATAGAGCTCTATTTAGAGGTGGTGTGCCAAATGTAAATCAAATGCTAGATCATGTAAAGGGTATAAGTTGGGGATGGTTTGCCAATAGGGTGGGAATTCATTTATCTATTGACTTTGAAAAATGGGTAGATAATCCTTTAGCGTGTTTTGATCTTGTGAGGTAAATTGTAAAAGGGTAGATAATCCTGCAGCCACTGCACCATTCAGAATTGCTGCTACAACCAGAACTAATACAAGGCAAGCAGTAGCTTTTGCCATAGTAATTTAATATTTTGATTTTGTTGCTTGTTCTTTTTTTCTTTGTTTAATTTGCATGGAAATTATTGGCTCCAAATCCTTCCAATTTATAGAACCCATGAGAACTACTGATTTCCTAATTGAGATGGAAACTTAATTAGATTGGCCTTTGCGTGAGAAAATTGATTTTTGCCAATTTAAGGTAATGTGAGAAGAGTCTTATTAAATACAATGGAACACTGTTTCCATTTTATGATCAAGTTTTAAGGTTGACCTGTTGGATGGTACAGAACGAATAATATACAAATTAATAAAACCCACTTACCAGCTACTGAATTAAATGGGTAGTTAGTAGTGACTGATTTTGATCTGTGAATTAGTAATTAATATTCTTGTTGACTTTTCACTGACAAAAACATCTTTGCTATAAGATGGTGGTAATATGATAGATAAAATCAGAAGCCACATCATGGAGACTTTGTTATGCATACAAATTTAATATGGGGGATAACAAAGTCTCAATTATGATAGTTTAAATAATTAGTGTCCCATTTTTCGAAGTTACTAAATCACTAGTCGTTTTTTTAGATAAGTCAAAATTTTATTGAGGAGGTACAAGGGGTATCCCAATCCCTTTTACAATTCATGAGTTCAACGATAAATAATAGTAAGGGCTGCTGCACCAGCTCTCAAAATTAACTTGTGTTAATGTTTAGCGATCGATTTAACAATTGTTTTGAGATTTTTATGTCCAAATCAGCCGCTAAAATCGTTTGCTGAATAGAGTATCTTCTGTGGTATAAATATCAATTCATTCCACCCATAAAGAAGATATTGACTATGATCGCTATTTTTCTAGATTAGAAATGAGAGAATTTTTTCAAACGAAATCTTAGATCCTTTAGAGACAATTTTTATAATCAAATTATATTCATGGAAAAAGTTTCTAGCTAAGTCTAAGTTTAGTGAGTTCCTTTTCTATGAATGATAAATCTTTTAGATTGAATATCAATATTAGAAATATGAGTTATTAATATTGGCTTTCTGCTGGTTTGAGTCACGTTACCTTGATACCCGTGCACTAGCAGAAAATAGGTATTTCTGGTGATATTTGGCCGCCGGTAAAAATGCCGTAGGAAATGGTTACCGGCGACCATGCTACCTGTAATTTTTACCGGCTGTTGAACCCTTGATTTGTCATGTCATTGTCTGAAATACAAGAAATTAAAATGAATGCCATGTACATGTACACTACACACACATTCGAGAGAGAGCTTGAGAGTTCTGCGAGCAAGTATATATGCTTACTAATTCACAATGACATTCTCCTCATTATTTTCTTTTCCATAGCTCTTCTAAGACGGTGGTAATAAAATAGAGAAAATCAGATGCCACATCATGGAGACTTTGTTATGCATACGAATTTACTATTGGGAGTTTGTTGTGCATACAAAATACCAAATAATCTCTATTTCAATAGTTAAAAATAATTTTGAAACCCATTTTGTGAAGTTGCCAAATCACTAGTCGTTAATGTTTAGCGATCGATTTAGGAACTGTTTTGAGATTTTTGTCTCTAAATCGGTTACTAAATAGAAAATTTTCGATAGTTTAATTATGTATTCATCCCATTAATAAGGAAGATGTTGATTATAGGGGCGAAGGGTATATTAATGGGGTAGTCTTGGCTACCCCAAAAATTATATATATATATATATATAATTATGTTTATTTTATATTTAGCTACTTCAATAATATATTATTTAACTACCTCAATTAAGTTTATTTGACTAATGAGATAACAAGTTAACTAGTTTAAGTCCATCGGTCTATTAAAATTCCAGCCAGATGTTGGCCTGACTGTGTTCCAATTAGCTAGGGCCGAACCAAATGTTGGCCTGTCCGGTCTGATCGATTCTCACAGCATTTCCTAGAAAAGATCTATACCAAGGTGCTATCAATGGTTTTTCTATCTTTAAACAATATGTCTAACAATTTTTAAACGCGTGACTAAGACTATATTTTAGAGGTTGTGTTCGATCATTAATTATCAAGTCTTTTAGACGTGCTTTTTTATGAGGGTATCCATTGTTTTCTCTGTGAGGATTAGGCGAAAATAGTAGGTCTTTAAGCGTGACGATAATCGTCTAAAGGCTTGTAGTTTGCACTTTGTTTAACCACATGGTTAGACCGTATCAACAAACTTTTAACTATCAAAAAAACTATTATAAATAACAATGAATAGTATACATTAACTTACACTAAAATCACATTAGTCACTGTAGCGACCGAAAAATCCGAAGGAGGGATCCTTCAAGGTTTAAGGTGAAGCCGCCATCAAAGTTTAGGTTAAAGGGGCAAACATTGAGAAATCCCCTACAAAGGTCTACGAACCAAATATGGGTTCGGGAGTCGGTTATGCGCAGGGAAGGTATTAGCACCCTACGACATCCTTCCTAAGGAAGGTTACCTTTTAACTAAATGCGTAAACAAAAGTTAATTTGAAAATATATTCATTTTTACCCTTTTACAAATTAAAACTAAATAAAAGACTTGATAAATAGTTAGTTGTTTTTGTCATTTTCTTGAAAGATAAGAAATAAGAAATTTACAAAAAAAGACTAAAAAAAAAGGTTTTTATTAATGCAATTGACAGAGGTCGGCCGCCCTCTGCTCCTACGTATCTCCTGGTAGAGAATCAAATCACACGTAGTTCTTGGGTAGAAAATATTTGTGTGTTGGGTGTTTTTTAATTAATGTTTTGGTAAAAAAATGATTTTTGATGAGTGGTAAAAATAAACAAGGAGGAATAGTTAGAAAAAGAAGGAGTAGGAGGCAATCAGTAATAAGATAGGTGTAATTAGCAACAGGGTGTTGTATTATTAGAGTGGGGTGCGAATAGCAGAACCCAATTTGTTTTGGGGTCATGAGCTGATGGTTTATGAACTTGGGCTTATGTGCAGAGGGATGCGCATTATCAAAACAGGGGTGTAAAAATAATTCTGATGTTATTTTAAAATTAAAATAAAATAAATATAAGATATATAAGGCAACTTGTGTTATTTGGAAACCTAATTTTCCTATCTTCCTTCTCCAGCGCCGCACCAACATCATCTCTAGATGACAGAGGGAGATAGTTTGCAAAAATGGAGAGAGAATGAGAGAGAGAGAGAGAGAGAGAGAGAGAGAAGAAACAAGAGAGAAGGAAGAAAGAGAGAGGGAAGAAGAAGGCCACGACAGTGGGGAGTCCGTGGAGGGTGCCACGACGATGACAACGCCGAAGTGTTGCGAAGACGACGGGAGAGAGAGACGGTGGTGACGGGGTGTTCGCCGAAGGTCACGGCGGCGAGGCGTTGGTGCGCCAGTCATCTTCAACGGCGGTGACGGAGTTGGGGAATCGAACGCTTGGTTCATGTTTGACAGTGGCGGTTACGACGGCGAACAGGGACGACCACCGTGTGCGGTGGCCGGAGGTATTTCACGGTTTACACTTCTTGCTTTTAATTTTTTTTCAATTTTTCTCTTCTATTCCTCCTCTGATTCTTTACACTTCTTCTACTGATCTGGCTAAAATTGTTTTTCTTGTTTGCTTTTCTTCTAAAAATAACTAACTTTTCACTAATTACTTGATTAATTTTTGGGGCAGATTAGTATAACCTAATTTTTCTATGTTCTGTTCATGATACAAGTTATTTTTCTAAAACTAATGTTAAATTGAAACCTGGTTGATTTCTAAATTTTAAAAACCTAATCTATACGGAAAACGTATAAAGGGCATACGTACTACTAGAAGAATGATAAAACATGTGTACAAATTATGAAAACCTAACAAAACTAAAGCATTTCAGATCACACCTATATCTACATGTTTCTTTATTTTCGTATTAAAAAAAACGTATGACAAGACCTACTTGATTTCCAGCTTCTGTATGGCTTTCTCTTTGCTCCGCTGCCGCTTATTATTGTCCTTCTCGTTCCAGAATTTTGGTGCTTCGTGATTAGGGTTTCGGTGCAAAATCCTAATCCTTTTTTTGTTCTGAATTTATGTGAATTTCTTGTGTGTATTATTGTTTGGATTCCTATGCTTTTATAGGCATTTTTTAGGTTTAGGAAATTGAATTCGTTGATTCTGATGCGATTTCTTTCTTTTTCAGGTATCGGGCTTGGAGAGAAGCCTTGGGGAACAAGTAGAGCACCAAAGCCTATGGAGCAACGGAATGATTTTTTTGTATTTTCGTTTTTGATTTTTTTGTATTTTTTATTTATTTTCGTTTTTTGTATTTTTGGTATTTTTTGGATTACTTTTTTAGACTTTTGGACAATTGGACACATTTGTAATATTATTTTGATTTTATTTAATATACATGTATTTTATTGATTTTATGCTATGTTTTTTCATTAACTAGATGAATAACTAAGTTGGGCTAAACCCAATAATGAGAAAGAAACTACAACCGAACTCAATTGAGTAAAGTATCAAGCATAGGCCCAATCGTAGCAAATTTCTAAGTATAGGCCCAATCAAATAAATAGTACTAAACAGAACTTGAATTATATTGGCACGTGTTATTTGAGCCAAGACTTACAAACTTCCTACTATTTACAATCGTGCTCGAAACATATATACAGGCTAAAACAAAAATTGTAATGATAAAATAAGAGGGCGAACAAAATTGGGGTATAACAGTCACCACAAATGACTTGAGAAGATTATTTAGCTATAATTTTATGAGGGTATTCATTATTTCCTTGTGAGGATTAGGCGAAAAATAGTAGGTGTTTAGGCTTGCTATGGTCTTCTAAAGGCTTGTAGTTTTCTCTACATTTAACCACCTGGTTCAACGGTAACAATAAACTTCTAATTATCGAAAAAATCATTATATTTAAAAAAAGAGTTTATGATATTTGGCTAGACGCCCATTTATACATTTAATTTTATTTCCCAAGTTAAAGATTCCATATTCATGTATGAAAAGGTTTTTATGTGAGCTGCTTATAGATTTTTTTAAAAAAAAAAATTGGAGTTTGGGACAAAGAAATATAAATATATACATACATATAAGGAATTTCAATAAGGGAAAAAAAAAAGAATATATATATATATCATTAAAAAAAGAAAAATGAGTATTATAGTGTCCTGAATTCTCCTCTACCCAAAATTTTCCTTGTAGTATTATAGTGTCCTGAATTATTTCCTGTATTATAGTTACCACCAAGAATGCAGAAAGAATTTGCACTATCTCTCTCTCTCTCTATCTCATGTGTTATTAGAGCATTATTAACAGTGATGCTTCATTGAACTTTGAAGTGTTGTTGGCTATTATGTTATAGATCAGTATAGTTTTGGTCACTAGGATCACCTGATGTTAAATCTTAACTATAGTTGATGCCACATTTTTGTCTAGATAAAAGTCTAGTGTCTTTGAATTATGAATTCTTTTCTCTGAAACTGGTTCAATATAAAAGTCTAGGCACAATGAGGTTAATTAGTTTGAATTTTGCTTCTCAAATTATTACATATGTTTACCTCTTTGGTGCATAATGCATGGAAATGTGAATTAACATAAAGTGTTAGTAATGAATTCTGTTGATTCGAGCGGGATTATATGTAAATCAGTTATAAGATTATGAGTTATTTAGTAATGTGCTTATAAGATTAATGATGCTGGTTCCTTCTTAGTATCTATTTTGAACATAATATATAAGTGAGAAATTAATGTTGGAGATATTTAATCAGCGCATTTGGTAAAAGCTTATGAAACTCTTTGAATCATACATACATCATGTTTGCATCACTTGATTTTTGCAATTCTAGTGTCACTTGTTTAAATAAGTTTAGTTTTAGATTTCAAAATGTTGTAATGACTTATGGGTTTTATGTACTTGCTGCGATATTGAACCCATGCATGTTGTCCAAATACAATAATGTAATTTCATTGCATTCATGCTAAATGATTATTATTCTTTTTCTTGCTGTGGGCTCTTTGAGGACTTTGGATTGGCAATGGTATGTGTCTTCATACTTAAGGTGTTTCGATTCTAAACTCTAGGATCCACCTTACATTGAAGTTGAGATCATGTGCTAATACTTGATTCTATTGTCAGAGATATGCATCATGTTTAGGTTGTTTTGCAAGTGCTAGTTTGCAAGTGTTGAGTACACATGAATGAACTTGGAAAAATGTTAATGTTGGTTTGTATTTGTCACCTCTAAATTTGATAGTTTCATTTTAGTTTATGGGTTTACGTAGGAGTTTCTTATGTGTAAATGTCTGAAAGGACTGGTTTTGGTAGTTTATAATTCTATATCGCTGGCAATTTACCAAAATTAGTTTTATGGGAAGCCTTTTTTTTGGAAAAAAAAACTAGGTTAGCCACAGATAAACAGTGGCTAAATCTCAACTTAACTGTGGCTAATTAGCGACGGATATAGCGACAGAAATTTTAGCGACGGAAATATTCTGTCGCTATGTATTATCGACGAGCATTTTAGCAAGGAATTAGGTTGTTGCTAATTCCATCGCAAAAGTGCAATAGCGGCGAATTTAGGGCTGCTGGCGACGAATTTTTTCGTCACTCATTGCTTGCTTTTTTTTAGTATACTCAACAGAAGAGTGAAAGTATAGCCATTGTGATCAAACCAAAATGGAAACTAACATTCCCAAACCTCCACCAACATTTGCCTATAAATAAATGAAAATGGAAATAATTTCTTTTTTACAAGAAAATGGAAAATAAGAGTTTTTTTTGGTACAAGTGAAATTTAAGGTGAGGGAATGGTGCCTCAGTCTAAGGCATTGAAGACCTTCGGGCTCTTTGAGCACTTACGAAGGTAATTACATTTACCTCGCCCCAAGGAGACTAGTGGAGAGTTGAACCCGGTGTCATACCCTAATTTTGTCCGCCTAGTTTCAAAACCCTAATTTTCAGCAAAAATAAATAATTTTGTGAGTGATGCATTATTTGAGAAAGGGTTTAGGGTATTTACCCAAGCATTCTAAGGTTTTCAAAATCATTTTTGAGAAATTAAGGAATTTTGGGGCATTTAAAAGGGGCATTGTTTGGTCAATTTCAATTTAATAAATTTTTGCTAGCTGAAAATCCAATTAATTAATTTTTGGGAATTTATTTAATGAAATGGTATTATTTTGAACAAAAAAATAAATAAAGAAAATCATTTTTCAAATTATGCGCATATTTTATATGTGTAGTAAAAATCAAGTTCAAATTAATTCAAGAAAGCATTTCAAAAAAATAGTACAAGGAATATTCCCAAAAATTATATGATAAGATTTTTGTTGGCAATTTTGGTCATCTCTCATTTTCAAAAATGGCATATTCTTCAAGATACCTTGTATATGGCTCAAAATGGTTAGATTTATGTACAATTATCTTGAAAAGAATAATCAAAATTGAGAGGATAATAGAATGGTCATATGATAGTACAATAGTACAAGATGACAACTTGCAAAGCTTGGGCACCACTCCTCTCCCATTGTGGCCGAATTCTCTCCCCTTCATTTCCCTCTCATTTTTGCATTTTTTGACCTCAATCCATGTGTGGTTCAATCCTCACCCTTGATTCAAAATTAAAATGCAATCCTAGAATGAGATGAGGTACACAATGACTTAAATGCCCCTAAACCTAATTGCACATTATATATACCCTCATATCCTCACCTCTCATAAGGTTTTTGCTCACAATTCACACTCAAAACCCTAGCACACAAACCTCTCCTCTCCTTTCCTCCTTTGGCCGAAATCACCCCCTCATTCCCTCACCTCATTTCTTCACTTTTTCACTTCAAATCAACATTCTAGTCCTAAATCCTTCATCATCCTTGCATTCTCTTCAAAGATCCATCTTCAAATCTCAAGAATCAAGCTCAAGATTGAAGATTAGAGGGTTGATTCAAGTGGTTTAGTGTTCATTCACCTTATTTCTTTTGCTATTCTAGCTTGGAGTTGAGGTATACTCTCACTCTTAACATCATCAAATTTTAGCATAAAAAATGTAGATCATCAATCTATTTTTGCATATCAAGCATTTCTTTGCATTTTAGTGCTCTATTTTTTTGTTGAAATGTTGATATAATTGTGGTTGTTGAATGAGAGATGTGTTTCAAGCATTTTGACAAACACTTTGGGAGGTTTGGATGCTTGAAATGCATCTCTCTCTTGGAATAAATTGTGTGTTGGTGCTATTTTCATTTTGTGCTTGCATTTTCATGAATAAAATTGTGATTTGGGATTATGTTTCATTTCGCATATTGTAGAAAAATTAGGGTTTGTGTGATTTTAGTGCATTCCTTTGCTTAATCATGTGAATCCTTGCCAAAAAGCTTGATCTATGTCATTTGCTTGCATGATTTTGTTGCTTTCAAAGAATAAAATGAGGTTTTAGCTCTATGTTGGTGTCGCAAATCATGATTAGAATTAGGGTTCGTTAATTTTCTTGTGAAATGGGTTTGCAATTGTGATCAAAAGCGTTTTCTCAAGTTATTTTGTTGCTAATTGATTGTATCTTGCTTGCAAATTGTTATATGTTGATGATTGGCAAGAGGACTCACACTTGTGTCTTTGTGCACTTCACTTTAAGTGTTGAGGATTGCCTAAGATGATTCAACACAACCTTGTGCTTTGATTGTAAACTTTGGTTTGCTTGTTAGTAACTTGTTTGCAAAGTTATTCTATGTTGAGGATTGGCAAGAGGACTCTCACTTGTGCCTAGTGCACTTCACTTTAAGTGATGAGGATTGCCTAAGATGATTCAATTTTCTTTGTGCAATTCTTGCTTAAAAATTCAAATGCTAGTTTTCTAACTTGATTAATCAATTTTGGTTACAAAAATGACTTGTTAATGCCCTCTTTTGGTCACTTTTGGTCTTGCAAATGTGATGTTCTTTCTAGGTCAATGTTATGCTTTAATGTTGATGATTTGGTAAAAGGACTAGACACTTATGCACTTGTGCATTGTCTCAAGCGTCAAGGATTACCAAAAGGGATTCAACCTGGTGTTTTTATCTTGTGTTGATGCCTAATTGAATTAAACTTTTGCATTATCTATTTGTGTGCCTATTCATGTAACCTATTTGGTTAATGTTGATCTTACATATGCATGCCATTAGATGTTGATGACTAAGTGTCATTCTTGTGCTCAAATGTTGTAATTGGTAATGTTTATGCTTATGCTTACATTGTTGATTGCTTTGCTTGCAATTTGTTAAATGTTGCACTTTGGTTCTTGACTTGGAAATTGATTGAATGTTCTACTTTCTTTTCCTTTTGGATGCCACGCCATCCCAACAAACCTTTTGTGACCAATGTCACCCTCAAACTCCCTTCTCCTTTCTTCAAATCAATCATTTTCTAAAGCTTTTTCCAAACTCAATCTTTTCTCAAATTGTTTTCATAAGACAATCAAATTCTTTCTAAGATCAACAATAAACCTTTTGAAAACTCATAAGGAGGCAAGTCGGACGTACGGCCGGTGTTGTCTAGCGTCCTAAGATCGGAGCTGTACAGCTCAAACATCTTGGGATACTTATGAGAATCAAAACAAGTAATTAACAACTTGAACCCTATTTCAAAAATGAGTAAGGAATCGAGTCGGATGTACATCCGGTATTGGTTAGCGTCTTAGGGTTAGCGAGCTGTACAGTTCGTGCGAGCCTAAGATACTTGCTCAAATAAAAGCAACCAACCTCACAACAAATCTTTTTCTTCCTTAATCAAAAAAAACATTTTTAATAAGTAGGGGCACGTCGTCTGTACAGGCGGGGTTGTCTTTGTTCTAGGTCTAGTGGACTGTACAGTCTAGGACCGAAAACCCCTACAATAAAAAACACCAACACAAAGTTTCTCAACTCAGGAGAATTACGTAAGCTTTGAATTCTCCATCGCACCGAGAGATACGTAGGAGCGGGTCACATCCCGTTAAGCACACTTTTAAAAAATAATAAAAAGATTCTTCTTTTCCCCCGTTTTCAAAAACACTTTTCTCAAATAAAAAAAGAAGTAGAACGAATTGTTTCAAATCAACTCTGTCAAAACCGCACATCAAGTTAAAGGTTCCCTTTCGGTAGAAAGGAGGTGTGGGGTGCTAATACCTTCCCCACACCTAACCGACCCCTGAACCTACATCTCTAGTTCTCAAAGGGCCACCCGCCTTAAAAAGGACCCTTTTTCAATGTTTCGGTCCCTAAATAAAAAATGTTGGTGGCGGCTTCACAAATTTTCACGTTGTACGATGAAAGGTCCAATCCGAATTTTTCGGGGTGCAACAGCTGGCGACTTCACTGGGGACGTTCCTTTTAAAACGAGGGTCAGGCCTAATTAACTTGATGTGCGGTTTAATTGTTTGATTTGAATGTGATTGTTCTATTTCTCTCTTTTCTTCTCCTTCTTTTTCTTCTCTCTTTCTGATGTTTGAATGTTCTCTTGCATTCTCGTGTTGTTATGTTGCATTCATGTGCATTTGACTCTTCTTCTTCTATGTTCGCTTCTTGTTCCTTCTTCTCCTTTCATCTTCTTTTGTTTATATGCTTAATATGATCATGCATTTCTCCAATCCCCATGTCCCCTTCTTCTTTGCTCCTTTTCTTCAAGGTAAGTTCATGCATTCCCCCGATTCTATTATGACCCCTCTTCTTGGCTCCCTTTCTTGAGGTAAGCAGTGCATATGATTGTTGTTGGAACCCTAGGTTAGTTTACTTGTTTGTATTGAAATGATATATGCTTGCAAAACCCTAGGGTAGACGACTCTTTGTATGGACTGTTTCTGGATTTTCTTTGCAGGTGGGGGGTATGTTTGTCGTTGTGCTCCTACACACACGTTGCACTCTTTTTACCTTTTTTTTTTTGGTGAGACAGCCCTATACCCGGGCTAGAGCATACCTTAGGCTAGAACGAAGTCATTAGTGGCTGCTCACTGGACGTACGTCTTGTTGGGTGGTTGCGAAGACTTCACCTAGAGTTTGGCTTTGTTTGAAGACATCATCACTTGGACGTACGTCCCTGGGATCGGTGCTCTCAGATGAGGTCGTTGGCTCTAGGAACCTTATTTAGGGTCCTTCTTTTAGTGCTATCCTTGAAGTGTGTACCCGTAGAAATAGCCATAGACCCTGTCTCTAAGAAACCTTGGTAGGACACAAAGGAGCTGCATAACCCTGCATCTGAATAAAGATTTTTGCAAATAAACCGAAAATTTTCAAAAAAAAATGTATGTGAATTTCTAACTTTTGAAAAACTGTTATGTTGAAAATATTATTATTTTTTTCATCATGCATCCATTCATACACTTTGCATGCATTCTCACCAGTGCCGGGGAAATTGTAGATACCAAAAAAGGAGAGAAAGAGAAATGGATCAGAATGTGAAAAGAACCCTCAAATGGAATTTCAAACAACAGGACGTCCAAAGCTTGGTTAGGTTTGGTAATCAGCTTCCCCCACGGCGAAAAGAGGCTTATCAGGGTACATATGGTAATCTCCTCGATTTGCTAGAGGTGAATGTTCAAACTGAGGCCCTCACTGCTTTGACCCAGTTCTTTGATCCCGAATACCGTTGCTTCACTTTCCAAGATTATCAGCTGGTCCCCACTTTAGAAGAATTTGAGAAGATCTTGGGCTTTCCTGCTGCGAACTGCAAACCGTATTCTTATGTGGAGAGGTATTCATTAGCAAAGGCTTTGGCTGGCATTCTTCAGATTAAAGAGGAACTTTTGATTAAAAATGTGGAAGTCAAGGGTCAAAGGCAAGGTCTGTCAAGAAAATTCTTAGAAGCAGAAGCTGAGGCCCTACTTGCCAAGAAGGAGTGGAAAGTTTTCTCTGATGTGCTTGCCCTCCTTGTCTATGGAGTTGTCTTGTTCCCTTGTGTTGAGAATTTTGTTGATGCTGCAGCTATTGATGTGTTCCTTGCATTCAAAAAGCGGGAACAAAACCCCACCTCTGTTATTTTAGCTGATTTGTACTATTCTCTTGTTGATCGTCACTCTAAGGGAGGAGGGATGGTTAGGTGTTGTTTGCCAGTTCTGTATCGGTGGTTCGCCTCACATGTGTTTAAAGGACACATTGAAAACAAAGGGAAAGATGAGTGGAAGCGGTTTATTGCTAGCCTTAGAGGAGGTGATATCTCGTGGTGCACTCTGGCCCGGGATACACCATAATTCATCTCTCAGCTCAACGGCTTTCCGAATGTTCCACTCATTGGCACTAGGGGATGTATCACTTACAACCCTGCTCTTGCGTTGAGGCAGTTGGGTTACCCGATGACAAGCTCACCATTGATGGAGTCTTTGGCTGGCTTTGTGTTACATGATAGAGGTTCCGGGGATTTGAGTTTGTTGAGAAGGATTGTTCGTGCTTGGAACAGGCCGGTAAAGAAAGGGCGTAATGAGTTGGGTCGCAAAGATACAAGTGTGGGTGAAGAGTACCTTCAGTGGGTCCAGCTCCGGGCTCGAGCAGTTAAGCTCCCATTTAGAGGCTTTCCTCAGGTTGAAGTTGAGGTTCCTCCACCTGCTCCTATTCTTAATGAGGAGGTTGAGGGGCTCAAGGCTGCCTTATCTCAGTCCCAGCAAGAGAAGTCAGAGTTGCAGGCCCAGTTGGAAAAGCTGCTCCAAGAGAAAAAGAGCTTAGAGCAAGAAAATGAATTCAAAGAGAAATGCCTTGCTGACTTCAAAGAGAGAATCGCTGCCAGTGACCAAAAGCTCATTGACATGCAGGGTGGTCTCAAAAGTGCTACAAGCGAAATCAGGGTGCGAAATCTGGATAGAAACAGAGCGCTGGATGATGCCCGTGCATGGAAGGTTCAGTTGAATGTCTCCAAAGAATTAGAGAGGACCTTGCGGGGCCAATTGAAGGAAGCAAAAGCACAGTTGAAGACTCTTACTGCTGACTATGAAAGCAAACTCAGAACTGAGGTGCAAGCAAGAAAGCTGGTACGAGAGAGGCTTGAAGACTGTCAGGCGCTGCTTCAGGGGGAGCTCAGGAAATCTAGGGCATTGGAGGACCATGTGAGGCACCAGGGTGATTTGCTAGAGAGGTTCAGGGCTGAGATGTCCTACTTGATGGAAGAGCATCGAAGATTGGATGATCATTGCCGGCGCTTGCAAGAGAAGTATGCACTCTTGTCCAAGCTGTGCTATGATACTGTTACAGGCCTTCCAAGGCGCCTCAGAGCTGCAGAGATTGCTGTGGATGTGTGCACTACTCCGGTAGAGGTCAGAAGATTCATCGAGTATGTCAGGGGTTTGATCTTGGAGATGAGGGGGCAGGCAGATCATCCTTCCACTTCAAGAAAGAGGAAGAGAAACCAATGCAAGGACTTAGCTGTTGTTTGAAATTCTGGTTAATTGTTGCTTTGAGAACTCTTTATGATGTATTCCTGTTTTTACGTTATGAATAAATAAAAGGATTGTGTGTCTCAGTTCAAATAAAATTGTATGGTTCATTTTACATTCTCGATCCTTGTTGTCTACCCAAATAAAATATGTGATATCCCTGGCACCAACAAAAAAACGCATTCTGCATCGCATGCATACACATATACTTATGCATCCATTCATTTCATGCATCCATGCATCTATTCATTCAGGCTCTTACACAATAAATATTTAAACAAACAGAAAAGGCAAGCTGGTTCGCCATCACCGTTACTACACTCGTCTACAGGCAAGGCTCATGGCAGAGAATCAAGAAAGTCCAGACATTGAGATTGAGAGTTATCACTCGGGTCCGGATGATCCGGTTATAGAGATACTCAACCCCGAGCAGCTAGCTCAAGAAAACCGGGTTTTGAAGGATAAGGTAGGGGCTATGGAGGCCCAGATGGTTGAAATAATGGGTATGCTGAGGAATCTGAAAGGTGGGGCCAGTGCTGAGGCCACCGCCGTTGTAAACCCTGATGGAGTTGTCACCTTCATTCCCCCTCCGAGGCCTGTTAATGCTGCAACTACTATTCCTCCTCCGGGAACGGGGATCCCTCATTTTGTCCACTCTCCAGGGGCAAGCGGTCAGAGCCATCCAGCTGCTCAGAGGTACCCGTGGGGAATGCCAGTCGGTTATACGTCTCAAAATGTTGAATCCAATCCAGCTGGGGTAACAGGGCCAAGTCAGGCTGCTGTGGTCGTACCTAGTGGAGTTGTTGGTAGACCACAGGTCCACGCTCTTAATCATGATGCTGCACTACAGAGAAATCCACTCAGTCCTACTCCTTGGATCACTACCAATCCTCAGAATGTTGCGTATCAAGTAGGAAATCCCGCTCAGTTTGGGGGAAATTATTATGGCATGAGTAGTCATCCTCAGGGGCATGTGTTTGAAAACTCTCAACCCAGAGACCAGTATCGTGTGCTTGAAGAACGGTTAAGGGCTGTGGAAGGTACAAGTGTTAGAGTCAAGGATGCCCGTGATTTGTGTCTCGTTCCAGATATAGTCCTTCCTCCAAAGTTTAAAGCACCTGATTTTGACAAGTACCGGGGTGCTGGTTGTCCATCAAGTCATATAACCATGTATTGCCGAAAAATGGCTGCGCATGCTAGTGATGATAAGCTGTTGATCCACTGCTTTCAGAATAGCTTAGCTGGGGTATCCTTAGACTGGTACATGCAGTTACAGTCTTCCGACATCCATAGTTGGAAGGACCTCTCAGAAGCCTTTTTGAAACAGTACCAGTACAATATAGATATGGCTCCAGATCGATCTCAATTACAGCACATGGGCAAAGGAGATAAAGAATCTTTTAAAGAATACGCCCAACGGTGGAGAAGTACAGCTGCACAAGTAAAGCCATCACTAACAGAGAAAGAGATGGTATACATGTTCATGGAAACTCTTCCGGCAATCTACTACGACAGGCTGATAGGGAGTGTCTCGTCAAATTTCTCAAACATGGTAGTTATTGGGGAAAGGCTTGAAAACGGTTTGCGTAGCGGGAAGATCGCCAACCACTTTGGTAGTTCAGGTAGTTCAGGCAGTTCAGGTGGACAAAGAAAGCCCTCTTCTCATTTCCCTAAAAAGAAAGAGGGAGAGACCAATGTAATTTCCGGAGGAAATCCATCTTTCAGTACTCCACCGCAGACGGTACGATTCTCGGCACCAGTGCAATCTCAACAAGCCAATGATGGTTATAAAGCCCAGAACTACCAGTATAAGAAGCGCGTCAGTTTTGATCCAATCCCGATGACTTACACGGAGCTGTTCAATCATCTGGTCTCCAAAAACTTAATCAACACTCGCTCGATGAAGCCTCTCCAGCCTCCTTTCCCTAGGAGCTATAATGCCAATGCTACTTGTAGTTTTCATGAGGGTGGAATCGGTCACACAGTGGAGGACTGCAAAGCTTTTAAGCACGTAGTCCAGGACTTAATCGACGCTAATTGGATTTCTTTCAAACAGAATAGTCCAAGTATAACTACAAATCCACTGCCAGGACATGGGAATCCGTCGACCAATGCAATAGAAGATTCTACTGGACAGGTGATAAGGGAGGTTGAGAAAATTAAGACTCCTTTGGATGCCATTCACACTGAATTGTGTCGATTTGAGGTCATTGAGAAAGGTTGTTGTCAGGAGAATGGGTGTGCTGATTCCCTGTGTAAAGGGGCCTGTGAAGTTTTTAAGCAGATCTTGCAAGACTTGATGGACCGCCGTGTAGTTCAGGTAGTTACTTTTGAAACAGAAGAAAGCGTGATGACCCTTCAGTCTAATAATGGCAGAGAAGTCAGAAGGCCAATTGAGATTTTATATGATTACAATCCGAGGCAAGTTCAAGCCAAAGCTCAGCCCATAGTCATTGAGGTCCCTGCTCCCTTTCCATATGAGAAAGATAGTGCTGTGCCCTGGAAATATAGCACTTTGCCTCCAGTGGAGAGTTCTCCAAGTGCATCTGCTGTCACCAATATATCAGGAGTGGGTAGAATGACGAGAAGTGGCCGTATGTATGCTCCGGAAACTCTTCGGGTTGAAACGTCTAAAGATGCTGAGGACAGGGTTAGAAAAGGAAAAGAGAAAGTATCAGAGGATACCCAGGGCAAGAAAGTAACAGAACAGGAAGCCAGTGAGTTCTTAAGGATTATCAGACAAAGTGATTATCAAATTGTTGATCAGTTGAAACAAACTCCAGCCAAGATCTCTATGCTGTCGTTACTGCTCAGTTCAGAAGCTCATCGGACTGCCCTGATGAAAGTACTCAATGAAGCCCATGTCGCTGAAGATATCTCTGTGTGTCAGTTTGATGGGATTGTAGGAAACATCGTGGCAGCTAATCATTTGACTTTTGCTGACGATGAGTTACCCCCAGGAGGAAGAAAGCACAACCAGGCTCTGCATATCTCCGTCAAATGCGGGGACTATGTGTTGGCTCGGGTTTTGATTGATAATGGGTCCTCGCTAAATGTCATGCCGAAGTCCACCATGGACAAAATGGATGTGGACTGCTCTTATATGAAGCCTAGTTCGACATTGGTGAGAGCGTTTGACGGGTCGAAGAAGGAAGTGCTAGGGGAAGTGGAGTTCCCAATTCAGATTGGGCCGGAGACCTTTTATGTGAATTTCCAGATCATGGACATCACTTCATCATATAGCTGCCTGTTGGGGAGACCGTGGATTCACATGGCGGGAGCTATTCCCTCTTCTCTACACCAGAGGGTCAAGTTTGTGGTAGATGACAAGATTGTTGTTGTGTTTGGTGAAGAAGAAATGTTAGTCAACAAGCCATCCCCATTACGTTATGTGGAAGCCGCTGAGGAATCTCTGGAGACCTCCTTTCAGTCCCTTGAAATTGCTAATGCTATATTCAGAGGGAGCAAGCTTCCGTCACCAGGGTCAAAATTGTCAAGGAACGAGGAAATGGTCGCCAAGATCATGTTAGAACAAGGATACAAGGTGGGATGTGGTTTAGGCAAGTCTGGTCAGGGGATTCTTGCGCCTATTCAACTGAAGGAAAATCGAGACCGTTGTGGGTTGGGGTACCATCCTAATCAAGTCGAGAGAAAGGGGATGGCAGAGGAAAGAAAGAGCAGGTGGTTGGCCAAACTGAGAGGGCATGATCCTTGGTCAAAAAAGATCCCTATCTGTGATATTCGTCAGAGCTTTAAGAGTGCAGGGTTGCTGGACCCTAATCAAATCGCTGCCATTGGGGATGGTCCTGGAGCTGAAAAAGGTGATACCAGCCTAGTCCGCCGTTGCTTTGCCGGTGAAAAGTTGAAGAATTGGGAAGCTGCTGACTTTCCCGTGGCTTTTAATTCAAAGTAATAATTTGTAATGCACCCCTGTGGCTCTGCCCAAGGCCATAGGATGAGTTGTTAGGGGCACGCATGTTTTTATCTTCATTGCTATCATCATCAATAAAAACGTTGTTTTTGAAATTCATCAATAAAATCATTTCCTTTAATTTCATGTGTCTTCTCCGCTTTATTTTATTTTGCCTGTTTGTTTCGCCTTTCATTCTGCTTTTTGCCTCTGCAAATGCAGATCAACAATAATTATCCCTGAAAATAACAATGCCGATGATCCATATTTTGACTTTGATCATCCAATTAATCAAACTGAGGGAGATGTTGAGAACAATTGGGAAGCTCCTCCAGAACTAATGAGATTAATGGAACAGGAAGAAAGGGTCATTCAGCCTCACGGAGAATCAACTGAGGTAATCAACTTGGGTACAGATGAGAACAAGAAAGAAGTTAAGGTCGGTACCGCAATGAACGACAGTGATCGTATGAAGTTAATTCAGCTCCTGCGCGATTACGTTGACATTTTTGCATGGTCGTATCAAGATATGCCTGGGTTGGATGCCGATATTGTTGTGCACAAGTTGCCAGTAAAGCCAGAATGCCCGCCTGTAAAGCAAAGACTGAGAAAAATGAAGCCAGAGATGTCGTTGAAAATCCGGGATGAGGTAAAGAAGCAGTTTGATGCCGGGTTTCTAGCGGTTGCCAAGTATCCTCAATGGGTTGCCAATATCGTCCCGGTTCCGAAGAAGGACGGGAAAGTCAGGATGTGTGTCGATTACAGGGATCTGAACAGAGCCAGCCCCAAAGATGATTTCCCCCTACCCCACATTGATATTCTGGTGGACAGTACAGCCCAACACTCTTTATTCTCCTTCATGGACGGATACTCAGGATACAATCAGATAAAGATGGCTCCGGAAGATATGGAGAAAACAACCTTCATAACTCTCTGGGGAACCTTTTGCTATAAGGTGATGCCTTTCGGACTCAAAAACGCCGGTGCAACGTATCAGAGGGCCATGGTGACATTGTTCCACGACATGATGCACAAGGAAATCGAGGTGTATGTGGATGATATGATTGCTAAATCCAAGACTGATGAAGAGCATATTGTGAATCTGCAAAAACTTTTTGAACGTCTAAGGAAGTTCAAACTCAGATTAAACCCAGCTAAATGCACCTTCGGTGTAATATCCGGAAAGCTACTAGGGTTCATCGTCAGTCAGAAAGGGATAGAAGTTGATCCAGATAAAGTCAAAGCAATCCTCGAAATGCCAGTACCAAAGACTGAAAGGGAGGTCCGTGGTTTTCTTGGGAGATTGAACTATATCTCAAGGTTCATATCCCAACTGACTGCCACTTGCGAGCCTCTCTTTAAGCTGTTGTGCAAGAACCAAGAATCCAAATGGAACGATGATTGTCAGAGAGCCTTCGAGAGAATTAAAGAGTATCTTCAGAATCCACCAATTCTGATGCCACCGGTGTCCGGAAGACCGCTGATCTTGTACCTAACCGTGTTAGACAATTCGATGGGGTGTGTGCTGGGGCAGCATGATGAGTCAGGCAAGAAAGAACATGCTATTTATTACCTGAGCAAGAAATTTACTGACTGCGAGACAAGATACACAATGCTGGAGAAGACTTGTTGTGCTTTGGCTTGGGCTGCTCACCGTTTAAGGCAGTACATGCTGAGCCATACAACTTGGTTGGTGTCTAAAATGTATCCGATCAAGTACATTTTTGAGAAACCAGCTCTCGCAGGACGGATTGCCCGTTGGCAGATGTTATTGTCAGAATATGATATCCTGTACGTCACGCAGAAGGCAGTCAAGGGCAGCGCACTTGCTGAGTACTTAGCTTGTCAGCCTATCCCAGAATACCAGTCGATGCAGTATGATTTTCCCGATGAAGACATCATGGCACTATTCGACGAGGGGAAGTCCCAAGAAGATGAAAGATGGAGGATGATATTTGATGGTGCATCCAACATGTGGGGGCATGGGGTCGGAGCTGTGTTAATCTCTCCAGACAATCGCTTCATTCCGGTCACTGCAAGACTGAGCTTTTATGTTACAAATAACATTGCGGAATATGAAGCATGCATCCTGGGTATTCAGGCAGCCCTTGAATGGAAGGTCAAAAGGCTTGATGTGTATGGTGATTCAGCCTTGGTTATTCATTAGGTGCGAGGTGATTGGGAGACCAGAGATCCCAAATTGATTCCCTATTGTGATTATGTTCAAGAATTGATGGAGTCCTTTGAGGAAGTCACTTTCCAGTATATCCCTCGAAGCGAAAACCAATTGGCCGATGCTTTGGCAACCTTGTCGTCAATGTTCAACATCAGCTGTGACAAGAGTTTAGCTCACCTCAGAATCCAGCATAGGGATCTACCAGCACATCATTACTGCACTGCAATATATGAAGAGCCTGATGACAAGCCGTGGTACCATGATATCAAGCAGTACATCACCACCAGGGAATACCCTCCTGGGGCATCAGAAAATGACAAGAGAACGCTCAGAAGGCTGTCGAGGAATTTCTTCCTGAATGGTGAAGTTCTCTACAAGAGAAATTATGACATGGTTCTCCTAAGGTGTGTTGCGAAGGAGGAGGCCGAAAAGATTATGAAAGAGGTCCATGAAGGCTCATTCGGGGTTCATTCCAGTGGACACACC
Organism: Astragalus glycyphyllos; assembly: GCA_963573325.1. Taxonomy (NCBI): domain Eukaryota; kingdom Viridiplantae; phylum Streptophyta; class Magnoliopsida; order Fabales; family Fabaceae; genus Astragalus; species Astragalus glycyphyllos. Next base: position 119,697,711 of record OY754307.1, on the reverse strand, counting down.
ATGGCCAGAAAAATCTTAAGAGCCGGCTATTATTGGCTGCAAATGGAATCTGACTGTTACAGCTTTGTAAGAAAGTGTCACAAATGCCAAATCTATGCCGATCATATCCATGTACCACCTGCTTCATTAAACGTTCTGACTGCTTCTTGGCCATTCTCAATGTGGGGGATGGATGTCATCGGTCCTATCGAGCCAAAAGCATCAAACGGGCATCGCTTCATCCTTGTCGCCATTGACTATTTCACCAAGTGGGTTGAAGCTGCCTCATACTCAAGCGTCACTAGCTCTGTGGTTGCAAAGTTTGTAAAGAAAGATCTGGTTTGTCGTTACGGCCTTCCAAACAGGATCATCACCGATAACGGCAGTAACCTGAATAGCAAGATGATGAAAGACCTGTGCACAGAATTCAAAATCCAGCATCATAATTCTTCCCCCTATCGACCCAAGATGAATGGGGCAGTCGAAGCGGCCAACAAGAATATCAAGAGAATAGTTCAAAAGATGGTGGTAACCTACAAAGATTGGCATGAGTTGCTTCCTTTTGCTTTGCACGGATACCGCACTTCAGTGCGTACCTCAACTGGGGCAACCCCTTTTTCTCTAGTATATGGGTCAGAGGCAGTCCTCCCTATTGAGGTTGAAATACCCTCCCTGCGGGTATTGATGGAAACCAAGTTGGAAGAAGCTGAATGGGTACAAGCTCGTCTGGATCAGTTAAATCTCATTGAGGAAAAAAGAATTGCAGCTTTGTGTCATGGACAGCTGTATCAACAGAGAATGAGGACGGCCTTCGACAAGAAAGTTCGCCCTCGAGAGTTCAACAAGGGAGATCTTGTGCTCAAAAAGATATTGCCCATTCAGAGCGATCCCCGAGGAAAATGGACTCCCACTTATGATGGACCTTATGTGGTCAAGAAAGCCTTCTCTGGAGGAGCACTAATACTCACCAACATGGACGGTGAAGAACTCAAAAACCCAGTCAATTCAGATTCGGTGAAGAAGTATTATGCTTGAATGAAATAGACGAAAAAAAGAGAAAGATAAGCCAAGTAAGAATTAGCTCGCTAGGTTGAAAACCCGAAAGGGTGGCCTAGGCAAAATCAGAGCGACCCGGTGGATTGAAAACCCGCAAAGGGCGATCCAGGCAAAAATTAGGGTCAGAAAACTTGGGCATGAAAATAAACAAGGGCATACAGCGCTCCTGAAGGTTTGGATAGAGGGGTGATCAAGGTCAAGGACATAAATGTTTGGCATTGTTCCACAGAGACGGACATTTAGAAACTAGCTTTTCTCTCCTTTTCGTGTCTTTTTGCAGTTTAAATTGTCAAATGTATTGAACAGTCGGCGTAACTTTCTGTACGACCGGTTTCCACATCAATAAAGTTCAATTTTTCTCATATCTGTTTGCTTTTCTATTTTCCGCTTTTTCAGCTCAAAATAAACGTTTTATGATAATGGTAATACTGAATTGTAAAACATGTGCATAAATCCTAGAGCATTGCAATCATTGCGAAATCCCCAAAAGTCACGGGAAGGAAGTGATTTCTCAAAAACAAATTAATGTTGCAAGGAAAGTAATTGCGCCCATCAAACAATTCAGATGGCAAATCATAAAGCAAACCTGCACCCGGCCCGTGCGCCGCAGCAACTCTAATAAGTTCCCCAATCTCGTGCCAGGAGTGTCGGGGGTCGGTTGAACCAGCAAAAGAATAAGCCTTTTATTAAAAAAAAAAAAGAAGAGCACAAAAAAGCAAATGATCAAAAAAAAAGCTGATCAGGCAAAAAGAAGAAAAAACAAATGATCAGAAAACAGAAAGCTGATCAAAAGAAGAATTAAAAGATGAAAGAAAAAAAACAATCAAAGCTGAAAGAAAAGCATTCCCCAGCATTCATCATTCACCCAAAATCATCGCATCGCATGCATTCGGATAACAGGCCTTTGCATAACATGCATTCATTCCATGCACCATGCATTGCATCTGCTGACATGTGCAGGTACCGCCAACCTGAGAAACCTGAAGAAAAGTGCTGCGACCAGAGTAGGCACCCCTGGATCAGTGTGGTAGCATTGACCAACTGAAGAAAGCTAATTGGATTTGCGGATCCCCCTTTGGACCCACGTGTCCCCCAGAAGATTGACTTCACTTCGTATCCGAGCTGCGAGTAAGTCCCTTTGACCTCAATAGGTCTAGTCGAAAAGGATAGTTGTGTTGGCCTAAAACATGGCGCAGTCCTAGGGAAATATCGAGATCTAGACTTGATATAGTACCCTCCCCCGGTCGCTCGAAAGACCACCCCTTTGAGCCCACGTGCTCCCCAGGCCCAAGTGCAAACTCGGATCGTTCGCGATTCGTTAAAGGGCTTTAGGCAGCCTCCTTCGCCGGCTTAATGAGGGCCGGCACCCCTTTTTTTCTGTTTTCTTTACTCCTTCGCCGGCTTAATGAGGGCCGGCACCCTTTTTTTTCTGTTTTCTTTACTGCTTTCGCTGGCTTATTGAGGGTTGGCACCAATTGATTCCAAAAAGGAACAAAAAAAAGGAATATGTTTTTCTGAGTAGACAAAATTGGTATAATTTCTGAATTCTTTATTTCTATTTTGCCTCGGAATATGTTTCGGCCAATTCATATTCCTTGTTAAAATCCAAATAAAGAGGGGCAGCTGTCATACCCTAATTTTGTCCGCCTAGTTTCAAAACCCTAATTTTCAGCAAAAATAAATAATTTTGTGAGTGATGCATTATTTGAGAAAGGGTTTAGGGTATTTACCCAAGCATTCTAAGGTTTTCAAAATCATTTTTGAGAAATTAAGGAATTTTGGGGCATTTAAAAGGGGCATTGTTTGGTCAATTTCAATTTAATAAATTTTTGCTAGCTGAAAATCCAATTAATTAATTTTTGGGAATTTATTTAATGAAATGGTATTATTTTGAACAAAAAAATAAATAAAGAAAATCATTTTTCAAATTATGCGCATATTTTATATGTGTAGTAAAAATCAAGTTCAAATTAATTCAAGAAAGCATTTCAAAAAAATAGTACAAGGAATATTCCCAAAAATTATATGATAAGATTTTTGTTGGCAATTTTGGTCATCTCTCATTTTCAAAAATGGCATATTCTTCAAGATACCTTGTATATGGCTCAAAATGGTTAGATTTATGTACAATTATCTTGAAAAGAATAATCAAAATTGAGAGGATAATAGAATGGTCATATGATAGTACAATAGTACAAGATGACAACTTGCAAAGCTTGGGCACCACTCCTCTCCCATTGTGGCCGAATTCTCTCCCCTTCATTTCCCTCTCATTTTTGCATTTTTTGACCTCAATCCATGTGTGGTTCAATCCTCACCCTTGATTCAAAATTAAAATGCAATCCTAGAATGAGATGAGGTACACAATGACTTAAATGCCCCTAAACCTAATTGCACATTATATATACCCTCATATCCTCACCTCTCATAAGGTTTTTGCTCACAATTCACACTCAAAACCCTAGCACACAAACCTCTCCTCTCCTCTCCTCCTTTGGCCGAAATCACCCCCTCATTCCCTCACCCCATTTCTTCACTTTTTCACTTCAAATCAACATTCTAGTCCTAAATCCTTCATCATCCTTGCATTCTCTTCAAAGATCCATCTTCAAATCTCAAGAATCAAGCTCAAGATTGAAGATTAGAGGGTTGATTCAAGTGGTTTAGTGTTCATTCACCTTATTTCTTTTGCTATTCTAGCTTGGAGTTGAGGTATACTCTCACTCTTAACATCATCAAATTTTAGCATAAAAAATGTAGATCATCAATCTATTTTTGCATATCAAGCATTTCTTTGCATTTTAGTGCTCTATTTTTTTGTTGAAATGTTGATATAATTGTGGTTGTTGAATGAGAGATGTGTTTCAAGCATTTTGACAAACACTTTGGGAGGTTTGGATGCTTGAAATGCATCTCTCTCTTGGAATAAATTGTGTGTTGGTGCTATTTTCATTTTGTGCTTGCATTTTCATGAATAAAATTGTGATTTGGGATTATGTTTCATTTCGCATATTGTAGAAAAATTAGGGTTTGTGTGATTTTAGTGCATTCCTTTGCTTAATCATGTGAATCCTTGCCAAAAAGCTTGATCTATGTCATTTGCTTGCATGATTTTGTTGCTTTCAAAGAATAAAATGAGGTTTTAGCTCTATGTTGGTGTCGCAAATCATGATTAGAATTAGGGTTCGTTAATTTTCTTGTGAAATGGGTTTGCAATTGTGATCAAAAGCGTTTTCTCAAGTTATTTTGTTGCTAATTGATTGTATCTTGCTTGCAAATTGTTATATGTTGATGATTGGCAAGAGGACTCACACTTGTGTCTTTGTGCACTTCACTTTAAGTGTTGAGGATTGCCTAAGATGATTCAACACAACCTTGTGCTTTGATTGTAAACTTTGGTTTGCTTGTTAGTAACTTGTTTGCAAAGTTATTCTATGTTGAGGATTGGCAAGAGGACTCTCACTTGTGCCTAGTGCACTTCACTTTAAGTGATGAGGATTGCCTAAGATGATTCAATTTTCTTTGTGCAATTCTTGCTTAAAAATTCAAATGCTAGTTTTCTAACTTGATTAATCAATTTTGGTTACAAAAATGACTTGTTAATGCCCTCTTTTGGTCACTTTTGGTCTTGCAAATGTGATGTTCTTTCTAGGTCAATGTTATGCTTTAATGTTGATGATTTGGTAAAAGGACTAGACACTTATGCACTTGTGCATTGTCTCAAGCGTCAAGGATTACCAAAAGGGATTCAACCTGGTGTTTTTATCTTGTGTTGATGCCTAATTGAATTAAACTTTTGCATTATCTATTTGTGTGCCTATTCATGTAACCTATTTGGTTAATGTTGATCTTACATATGCATGCCATTAGATGTTGATGACTAAGTGTCATTCTTGTGCTCAAATGTTGTAATTGGTAATGTTTATGCTTATGCTTACATTGTTGATTGCTTTGCTTGCAATTTGTTAAATGTTGCACTTTGGTTCTTGACTTGGAAATTGATTGAATGTTCTACTTTCTTTTCCTTTTGGATGCCACGCCATCCCAACAAACCTTTTGTGACCAATGTCACCCTCAAACTCCCTTCTCCTTTCTTCAAATCAATCATTTTCTAAAGCTTTTTCCAAACTCAATCTTTTCTCAAATTGTTTTCATAAGACAATCAAATTCTTTCTAAGATCAACAATAAACCTTTTGAAAACTCATAAGGAGGCAAGTCGGACGTACGGCCGGTGTTGTCTAGCGTCCTAAGATCGGAGCTGTACAGCTCAAACATCTTGGGATACTTATGAGAATCAAAACAAGTAATTAACAACTTGAACCCTATTTCAAAAATGAGTAAGGAATCGAGTCGGATGTACATCCGGTATTGGTTAGCGTCTTAGGGTTAGCGAGCTGTACAGTTCGTGCGAGCCTAAGATACTTGCTCAAATAAAAGCAACCAACCTCACAACAAATCTTTTTCTTCCTTAATCGAAAAAAACATTTTTAATAAGTAGGGGGCACGTCGTCTGTACAGGCGGGGTTGTCTTTGTTCTAGGTCTAGTGGACTGTACAGTCTAGGACCGAAAACCCCTACAATAAAAAACACCAACACAAAGTTTCTCAACTCAGGAGAACTACGTAAGCTTTGAATTCTCCATCGCACCGAGAGATACGTAGGAGCGGGTCACATCCCGTCAAGCACACTTTTAAAAAATAATAAAAAGATTCTTCTTTTCCCCCGTTTTCAAAAACACTTTTCTCAAATAAAAAAAGAAGTAGAACGAATTGTTTCAAATCAACTCTGTCATAACCGCACATCAAGTTAAAGGTTCCCTTTCGGTAGAAAGGAGGTGTGGGTGTTTCACCCCGAAAAATCCGGATTGGACCTTTCATCGTACAACGTGAAAATTTGTGAAGCCGCCATCAACATTTTTTATTTAGGGACCAAAACATTGAAAAAGGGTCCTTTTTAAGGCGGGGTGGTCCTTTGAGAACTAGAGATGTAGGTTCGGGGGTCGGTTAGGTGTGGGAAAGGTATTAGCATCCCACACCTCCTTTCTACCGAAAGGGAACCTTTAACTTGATGTGCGGTTTTGACAGAGTTGATTTGAAACAATTCGTTCTACTTCTTTTTTATTTGAGAAAAGTGTTTTTGAAAACGGGGGAAAAGAAGAATCTTTTTATTATTTTTTAAAAGTGTGCTTGACGGGATGTGACCCGCTCCTACGTATCTCCCGGTGCGATGGAGAATTCAAAGCTTACGTAGTTCTCCTTAGTCGAGAAACTTTGCGTTGGTGTTTTTTATTGTAGGGGTTTTCGGTCCTAGACTGTACAATCCACTAGACCTAGAACAAAGACAACCCCGCCTGTACAGACGACGTGCCCCCCTACTTATTGAAAATGTTTTTTTTTGATTAAGGAAGAAAAAGATTTGTTGTGAGGTTGGTTGCTTTTATTTGAGCAAGTATCTTAGGCTCGCACGAACTGTACAGCTCGCTAACCCTAAGACGCTAACCAATACCGGATGTACATCCGACTCGATTCCTTACTCATTTTTGAAATAGGGTTCAAGTTGTTAATTACTTGTTTTGACTCTCATAAGTATCCCAAGATGTTTGAGCTGTACAGCTCCGATCTTAGGACGCTAGACAACACCGGCCGTACGTCCGACTTGCCTCCTTATGAGTTTTCAAAGAGGTTTATTGTTGATCTTAGAAAGAATTTGATTGTCTTATGAAAACGATTTGAGAAAAGATTGAGTTTGGAAAAGCTTTAGAAAATGATTGATTTGAGGAAAGGAGAAGGGAGTTTGAGGGTGACATTGGTCACAAAAGATTTGTTGGGATGGCGTGGCATCCAAAAGGAAAAGAAAGTAGAACATTCAATCAATTTCCAAGTCAAGAACCAAAGCGCAACATTTATCAAATTGCAAGCAAAACAATCAACAATGCAAGCATAAGCATAAACATTACCGATTACAACATTTGAGCGCAAGAATGACACTTAGTCATCAACATCTAATGGCATGCATATGTAAGATCAACATTAACCAAATAGATTGCAAGAATAGGCACACAAATAGATAATGCAAAGGTTTAATTCAATTAAGTGTCAACACAAGATAAAGCACAAGGTTGAATCCCTTTTGGTAATCCTTGACACTTGAGACAATGCACAAGTGCATAAATGTCTAGTCCTTTTACCAAATCATCAACATTAAAGCATAACATTGACCTAGAAAGAACATCACATTTGCAAGACCAAAAGTGACCAAAAGAGGGCATTAACAAGTCATTTTTATAACCAAAATTGATTAATCAAGTTAGAAACTAGCATTTGCATTTTCAAGCAAGAATTGCACAAAGAAAATTGAATCATCTTAGGCAATCCTCATCACTTAAAGTGAAGTGCACTAGGCACAAATGAGAGTCCTCTTGCCAATCCTCAACATAGAAACTTTGCAAACAAGTTACTAACAAGCAAACCAAAGTTTACAATCAAAGCACAAGGTTGTGTTGAATCATCTTAGGCAATCCTCAACACTTAAAGTGAAGTGCACAAAGACACAAGTGTGAGTCCTCTTGCCAATCATCAACATATAACAATTTGCAAGCAAGATACAATCAATTAGCAACAATATTTTGCAATCAAAACATCAAAATAAACTTGAGAAAACGTTTTTGATCACAATTGCAAACCCATTTCACAAGAAAATTAACAAACCCTAATTCTAATCATGATTTGCGAAGCATCACATCATTTTATTCAACAAAAATGCAAGATCATAGTGAAAACAACATAAATCACAATTTATTCAAGGGTGAGAAGCATCTCAAACACCCAAGCCTCCCTAAGTGCTTGTCAAAATGCTTGAGACACCTCTCACCAACAACAATCAACAAATCAACAATATATCAACACTAAAATGCATGAATATGGTAGGATGCAAAATTAGAAACATGATATCTACATTTTGATGCAAAAAAGTTGAAGATGATGCTAGGTTTTAAGAAGTTTACCTCAAATCCAAGCTAAGGAATGACTAATATGAAGAACAAGACCACAAATCAACTTGAATCTTCACCAAACTTCAATGAAACCCACGAAATGCTTGCTTAAAAATGCCCTTTGATGATGCAAGTTTGAATTAAATTAGGAGAGAAGGAAGATATATGAAGTAGGAGTTAATATGAGATGGAAAATGGAAGTGAAATGAAGAAAAATGGAGGAGGGAGAGGTTATTGTGATTTCGGCCAAAGGAGGAGAGGAGAGGAGAGGTTTGTGTGCTAGGGTTTTGTGAATGAATTGTGAGGCCAAAAAGAAGGTGTCTATGTGAGATGAGGTTTCTAAGGTATATATAGAAAGCAATTAGGTTTAAGGGTAGTTAGGTCATTGTGCACTAGTTGTGCTCTAGGATTTGATTTTAATTTTGAATCAAAGGCTAGGATTGAGGCTCACATGGATTGAGGACATTGAGAAAACACAAAATGAGAGAATAGAGAGGGTGAAATTCGTGGTGAAGAGGTAGTGGGAGTGGTCACCAAGTTTTGCTAGTTGTCATCTTGTACTATTGTACTATTATATGACCATTCCATTATCCCTTCATTTTTGATTATTCTTTTCAAGATAATTCCATAAAAATCATGCCACTTTGGGCCATATCCTAGGAATCAATGATTGGGCCCAAAATTCCATGATATCACCCTTCCCAAAATTGATTTGAGACCTCACCTTGATGGAAATTCCCATTTTGCCCTTTTGCTTAAAATTTGAATTTTATGCCAAAAATCATGCATGCATGCGCACAAAAATTCATAACCCAAATCATATAGATCCAAATAAATTCCTCTGAGATTGAACAATGATTTTTGGTGAGAAATTGCTTAATTTTGGAAATGACCAAAATACCCTTTTGCCCTAAAAACATTGTTTTTTTACAACAAATGCATTTCCACTCTAACAATGAATTTAAAAGCCCTAGAATGACTTTTAAAAACACAAAAATGCATGCACAATGCTCTTCACTCTTCAAAATAAAACCACACTTCTCAATTTATTTATTTTTTTGTTGAGAATTAGGGTTTTGACCTAGGCGGACAAAATTAGGGTATGACAGTGGGGTGCTAATACCTTCCCCACACCTAACCGACCCCCGAACCTACATCTCTAGTTCTCAAAGGGCCACCCGCCTTAAAAAGGACCCTTTTTAAATGTTTCGGTCCCTAAATAAAAAATGTTGATGGCGGCTTCACAAATTTTCACGTTGTACGATGAAAGGTCCAATCCGGATTTTTCGGGGTGCAACACCCGGGACCTCTCAGATACAAGTTCCATCATGTAATGGAAATAAGAGTTGATATCAAGTTTGTTAAGAAAAATTAAATTTATTGATTGATATATGAATCCGAGTTCGCCAACGATTTTGATGAGAAGATCAATCAAAAAGATTAACTCTTATCTAAACTAAAAATGAGAGATTCAAACACCTTCTAAAATAGTAATAATTATATATTTAGATAAATATTATCCAACAAACTAATCTAAAAAACGATAAGATCAAAAAAACCAGTTTCTTCTAAAAAATATTATCACCAAAAATAAATCTATTTTGACATAAATAGATAAGCTTGATTATTTGTTTGTTATAACAGCAAACTAAACTAAAAATTAATCAAGCTGTCAATTTGCACAAATACTAATTTTAAATTGCATATAAGAGACATGAATTTGTATCGTCTCAAAGAAGAACATAACATCATAGAAATTTTTGGGTTCAACAATTCTCACCATGAAGGTGTGGTTCATTTGCTTTCTTCTTCTTAGTATGGCTATGATCAACCATGGTGCAGCACCGGTTGGACATATTAGTTATGAAGTCTTACGAAAGATTAGAGCAGGACATTTTGGTATAAGCAAAGCACCACCATTGAAGCACAATCACAAACATCGCTGCGACCCATTACAAAAATGTCGTGGATAATATGCCTACTTTAATAACAACAATTATATGTATATAACATTAACTATTCTGTCTCATAAAACTATGTTTCTACGCTAATGTAAAATCTAATTCAAATCTTTATGTATTTTCTCTCCTGTATGGTTAACTATGTTTCTATTCTGTCGCATTGTTTGGAATAGGTATTCCTTATTTTGTGGTCGTGTTTCCTTAATCTTGTCATATTTACTCTTATTGTTTTTCTTAAATTCTTTCTCGTGTTTAAAAAAATTAAATTATATTTCTATTTTATCTTTTCTATGAGTTTACCATTGTTATATATCAATTATTATATGTAAGTAAAGTTACATATATATATATATATATATATATATAAACTAATACAAAAGATATTTTTTTAGAATAGGTAACTTAAAACATTAGAATAATGAAATATAAATTTTAACTTCTAAATATTTATAAACATTTTTTCGTATTTTATATTGATTAAAAAAATTTAATCATGAATTAAACATGTTCTTTTAGGTATACAACATTGTTTCTATTCTGGTTAAACCCTTTTGGAGGTTTTAACCAGAATCCAGACCCAACGTGGGTGCATGGGAGAGAAATGAGGATGGTGTATCTTTTAGTTGGTGTCATACCTTAATTTTGTCCACCTAGGTTTAAAACCCTAATTTTCCGCAAAAATAAATAAATTGAGAAGTGTGGTTTTATTTTGAAGAGTGAAGAGCATTGTGCATGCATTTTTGGGTTTTAAAAGTCATTCTAGGGCTTTTAAATTCATTGTTAGAGTGGAAATGCATTTGTTGTTAAAAAACAAGGTTTTTGGGGCAAAAGGGTATTTTGGTCATTGTCAAAAATAAGATAATTTCTCATCAAGAATCATTGTGCAATTTTAGAGAAATTTATTTGAGGCAAAACATTTTTGGTCATGTATGTATGTATGCGCATGCATGCATACATTGTGCACAAAATTCAAATTCAAAAAAGGCATCAAAAAGGAATATTCTACAAAAAGTTCCAAGATGTGATTTTTATGACATTTTTGGTCATGGTGATCACATAAAATGGCATATTCCTCAAGATACCTTGTATGTGGCCTAAATTGGGTGCATTTTTGTACAATTATCCTAAGAAGAATAATCAAAAATGAAGGGATAATGGAATGGTCATATAATAGTACAATAGTACAAGATGACAACTAGCAAAACTTGGTCACCAAGGACCCCTCCCTTGCTATTTCGAATTTCTCCTCTCTATTCTCTCATTTTGTGTTTTCTCAATGTCCTCAATCCATGTGAGCCTCAATCCTAGCCTTTGATTCAAAATTAAAATCAAATCCTAGAGCACAACTAGTGCACAATGACCTAACCACCCTTAAACCTAATTGCTTTCTATATATACCCTATTCACCTCACAAGGAGAAGAGACTTTTGGCCTCATCATTCACTCACAAACCCTAGCACACAAAACCCTCCTCACCTCCTCTCCATTTTATGCGCCACCCCCTCTCCCTCCTCTCTAACTCACTTCTTCATTTCTCATCTACCCACACACATTCAATCCATTTTCCAAGCCTAAAACACTAATTTTTAACCATCAATCCTTCATAAAATCACACAAAAGTTCAAGATCAAGGGTCATTTTTTGGAGATTGGAGACCAAGCTTGAAGATAAGTTGATTTGGTTGATTGTTTCTTCATCTATTGTGTTTATTTAGAGCTCATCTTAAGGTATGTGATTCTTAGACCCCTTCTCTTGTAAATCCTTGCATAAAGTCATCATTTTTTGCATATTTGTGAGATTTCCACTTCCAAAAATGTAGATCCTCTCTTTTAACTTCATTTTTATGCTTGTACATATTTTAATCTCATGAATCTTTGTTTTGATGCTTTGATTTTGGGGTTATATGCATGATTTTGTTGTTTTAGTTGAAATAAAATGTTATTGGCTTTGATAATAATTTCGCATGTTTTAAATAAATATGTGTTTTATGATTTTTGTTGGTTATCATGGTTGAATCTTGTGAATAGATGCATCTATGTTTTGGTTATGTCACTCGCTTGCTTGATTTGGTTGACTTGTTGAAATAAATTGATGATTGGCCAATAAACTTGCAAATATTCAAACCTATGTTGTTAATTGTGAAATTTGTGATTTGAGAAAAATGAATTTGGGTTTTGGTTCATTTATGGTCCACAAATGATCTTGGGTTATGCTAAGTTGGCAAGAGATAGGTTACTTCAACCTTGATGCCTATGCTTGTAAGCATTTAAAAATTCAATTCCCATTTGATGTGCTTGTGAAATGTGAGCAAAAAGGGGTTTATAAACCATTGAATTTGCGCACATGATTGGTCTCCAATGACCTTGATGCATCCTCAAGTTTAATCATGCTTTCTTTGCTCTTTGAATTTAATGTAAATTGTTGTTTGAAGTTTGTGAAGTTTTGGCAAAGGATAGGCCATTTAGAGCCTTGATGCACCATTGCATTGTCTTAATAAATTGCAAAGGAGAGACTACTTGGAGTCTTGATGCACTTTCCATTTCTCAATCGGCAAAGGATAGGTTCATTTAACCTTGATGCACATGCATTTTGCCTACTCATGCATTCTTGAATTGAAGCTTGGTACTCAATGCTTGATATACTTGTTTATGTGCTTGTAGTGCATTAAAATGTTGAATTGGTGTTCACAATTTGCTTGTTTTGATTTCCACCAATTGTTACTCGTTAGTAACTCTCCAAAACTTCAAAACCATGTTGCATACAAAGAACAACTTGTTACTCGTTAGTAACGTTCCAACTTCAAAACATTTTTTTGCATTTACATAATCATTGACAAACAACTTCACTTCTTCTCAAAACAATTTCAAACTATTTTTCACAAATCAAACTTTGTTGAGGATAATGCGAAGCCTTTGCTTGCACGATTGTCAACAATGGGGTGCTAGTGGTGATCACTTGGAGTCTTTGCTCAATTGATTATCATGAACACTCATTTTTCAAAAGAACTCTCATTTCACAAATTAAAAACTTTGTTGAGGATAATGCGAAGCCTTTGCTTGCACGATCGTCAATAATGGGATGCTAGTGGTGATCACTCGAAACCTTTGTTGTTTGATCACTGCGAACATTCAATTTTCACAATTAAACAACTAAAAAATAAAAACCTTTTCTCGACAACCGAGAACTACGTAAGCTTTGAATTCTCCATCGCACTGGGAGATACGTAGGAGCGGGTCACATTCCCGTCAAGCACGACAAATAAAAACCATTTTCTTTTCAAAAAAAACAAACCCTTTTCCAAAACAAGGCAATTTCTAAAAACAAAACAATTTTCGAAAACAAGAACTACGTTGCTTTGATTCCCTCCCCGGGATACGTAGGCACGGTGCCCTCCCGTCAAGCGCAAAAGATTAAATTTTCCTTAAGTTTTTCCATAAAGTAAGGAGAGATAAAGAGAGATAAAAACAAAGCATTTCTTAAATCAACCTTTTAAATCACACGTCAAATCGAGGTTCCCTTTCAGTAGAAAGGATGTGTGGGGTGCTCGTACCTTCCCCATGCATAACCGACCCCCGAACTCAAATCTCGTGGTTCCAAGGACCATTGTCTTTCAGGAAAGGTTTTTTTCAATGTTTTACCTCTAAAAAAATATTGGTGGCGACTCCAATTCATGTTGTGCGAAGAGAAATCCCTCCAAAGGATTTTTCGGGGTGCAACAGTTGGGAATTTTGGTTAAACCCTTTTGGGGTTTTAACTTCTAACGTTCTTGGAAAGTGGAAGAATGTCTTTAATAATACTTGTACAAAAACCAAACATATTTGCTGTAACAGCCTAGACCCTTTTCTCTCTAGTAGGATACCCCAGAACTGCACATCATGACGTTCTCTATCCCCCATGGGAATCAAACCATGTACTCTAGGGCTCAAATACATATTCAATGCATTCTCACTACCAATTAGCTATATTGGTAGAGAAGGTAGTGGGAATGCATTCTCACTACCAATTGAGCTAGTACTTCAATTGGTAGTTGGAATGCATTGAGCATGTACATTGAGCCCCAGAGTACATGGTTCGATTCCCACCGAAGGCAAAAACTCTACATGGGGGTAGAGAAGGTCATGATGTGCAGTTTTGGGATAGCCTACTAGAGAGAAAAGGGCCCAGGCTGTTACATTTGCTAATGTCAATCCACTAACTTATAGCACATAAGTCTTTTGAAAGGTTCTGTTGGGCAAGTCATATCCAATAACTTATAGCACATAAGTCTTTTGAAAGGTTCTGTTGGCAAGTCATATTCACTAACTTATAGCAAATTTTGTTAGATAGCAGTTAAAAAAATTAATTAAACTTGTTTAGCAAGCAGTAGCAGTTAGCATTTTTGAGATATCTTATAGCGTTTTTTTAAACACTACTGAGGATGACTACTCATGCCATAATAATTTCCCCCAAACTGAGCGAGACTTCCTACTTGATACGCAACATTCTGAGGATTGGTAGTGATCCCAGGAGTAGGACTGAGTGGATTTCTCTGTAGCGCAACATCATGATTAGGAGCGTGGACCTGTGGTCCACCAACAACTCCACCAGGTACGACCACAGCAGCCTGACTTGGCCCTGTTACCCCAGCTGGATTGGATTCAACATTTTGAGGCGTATAACTGACTGGCATTCCCCACGGGTACCTCTGAGCAGCTGGATGGCTCTGACCGTTTGCCCCTAGAGAGTGGACAAAATGAGGGATCCCTGTTCCCGGAGGAGGAATAGTAGTTGCAGCATTAACAGGCCTCGGAGGGGGAATGAAGGTGACAACTCCATCAGGGTTTACAACGGCGGTGGCCTCAGCACTGGCCCCACCTTTCAGATTCCTCAGCATACCCATCATTTCAACCATCTGGGCCTCCATAGCCCCTACCTTATCCTTCAAAACCCGGTTTTCTTGAGCTAGCTGCTTGGGGTTGAGTATCTCTATAACCGGATCATCCGGACCCGAGTGATAACTCTCAATCTCAATGTCTGGACTTTCTTGATTCTCTGCCATGAGCCTTGCCTGTAGACGAGTGTAGTAACGGTGACGGCGAACCAGCTTGCCTTTTCTGTTTGTTTAAATATTTATTGTGTAAGAGCCTGAATGAATAGATGCATGGATGCATGAAATGAATGGATAAATAAGTATATGTGTATGCATGCGATGCAAAATGCGTTTTTTTTTTGTATCTACAATTTCCCCCGCACTGGTGAGAATGCATGCAAAGTGTATGAATGGATGCATGATGAAAAAAATAATAATAATATTTTCAACACGACAGTTTTTCAAAAGCTAGAAATTCACATACATTTTTTTTGAAAATTTTCGGTTTATTTGCAAAAATCTTTATTCAGATGCAGGGGTATGCAGCTCCTTTGTGTCCTACAAGGTTTCTTAGAGACAGGGTCTATGGCTATTTCTACGGGTACACACTTCAAGGATAGCACTAAAAGAAGGACCCTAAATAAGGTTCCTAGAGCCAACGACCTCATCTGAGAGCACCGATCCCAGGGACGTACGTCCAAGTGATGATGTCTTCAAACAAAGCCAAACTCTTGGTGAAGTCTTCGCAACCACCCAACAAGACGTACGTCCAGTGAGCAGCCACTAATGACTTCGTTCTAGCCTAAGGTATGCTCTAGCCCGGGTATAGGGCTCTCTCACCAAAAAAATAAAGGTAAAAAGAGTACAACGTGTGTGTAGGAGCACGACGACAAACATACCCCCCCACCTGCAAAGAAAATCCAGAAACAGTCCATACAAAGAGTCGTCTACCCTAGGGTTTTGCAAGCATATATCATTTCAATACAAACAAGTAAACTAACCTAGGGTTCCAACAACAATCATATGCACTGCTTACCTCAAGAAAGGGAGCCAAGAAGAGGGGTCATAATAGAATCGGGGGAATGCATGAACTTACCTTGAAGAAGGGAGCAAAGAAGAAGGGATCATAGTAGAATTGGGGGAATGATGCATGAGCTTACCTTGAAGAAAGGGAGCAAAGAAGAAGGGGACATGGGGATTGGAGAAATGCATGATCATATTAAGCATATAAACAAAAGAAGATGAAAGGAGAAGAAGGAACAAGAAGCGAACATAGAAGAAGAAGAGTCAAATGCACATGAATGCAACATAACAACACGAGAATGCAAGAGAACGTTCAAACATACGAAAGAGAGAAGAAAAAGAAGGAGAAGAAAAGTGAGAAATAGAACAATCACATTCAAATCAAACAATTAAACCGCACATCAAGTTAATTAGGCCTGACCCTCGTTTTAAAAGGAAGGTCCCCAGTGGAGTCGCCAGCTGTTGCACCCCGAAAAATCCGGATTGGACCTTTCATCGTACAACGTGAAAATTTGTGAAGCCGCCATCAACATTTTTTATTTAGGGACCAAAACATTGAAAAAGGGTCCTTTTTAAGGCTGCTGGTCCTTTGAGAACTAGAGATGTAGGTTCGGGGGTCGGTTAGGTGTGGGGAAGGTATTAGCATCCCACACCTCCTTTCTACCGAAAGGGAACCTTTAACTTGATGTGCGGTTTTGACAGAGTTGATTTGAAACAATTCGTTCTACTTCTTTTTTTATTTGAGAAAAGTGTTTTTGAAAACGGGGGAAAAGAAGAATCTTTTTATTATTTTTTTAAAAGTGTGCTTGACGGGATGTGACCCGCTCCTACGTATCTCCCGGTACGATGGAGAATTCAAAGCTTACGTAGTTCTCCTTAGTCGAGAAACTTTGTGTTGGTGTTTTTTATTGTAGGGGTTTTCGGTCCTAGATTGTACAGTCCACTAGACCTAGAACAAAGACAACCCCGCCTGTACAGACGACGTGCCCCCTACTTTTTGAGAATGGTTTGAATTACTTGAAGAAAAGGATTTGTTGTGAGGTTGATTATTTTTATTTGAGCAAGTATCTTAGGCTCGCCCGAACTGTACAGCTCGCTAACCCTAAGACGCTAACCAATACCGGATGTACATCCGACTCGATTCCTTACTCATTTTTTTTTAAAAAAAGGGTTCAAGTTGTTAATTACTTGCTTTGATTCTCATAAGTATCCCAAGAGGTTTGAACTGTACAGCTCCGATCTTAGGACGCTAGACAACACCGGCCGTACGTCCGACTTGCCTCCTTATGAGTTTTCAAAGAGGTTTATTGTTGATCTTAGAAAAAATTTGATTGCTATAGAAAAACAATTTGAAGAAAAGTTTTAATTTGTAAAATAATTTGGAAAAAGAAATGACTTGAAGAAGAGAGGAAGAGAATTGGAGGGTGATATTGATCACAAAAGTTTGTTGGGATGGCGTGGCATCCAAAAGAAAAAGAAGTAGAGAATTCAAATCAATTTCCAAATCAAGAACCAAAGTGTAAACTTTAACAAGTTGCAAGCAAAACAATCAACAATGCAAGCGTAAGCATATACAATTAAGGTGTTGAATCCCTTTAGGTAATCTTTAACACTTGGGATATGTACAAGTGCATAAGTGTTAAATCCTCTTACCAAATCATCAACACAAACATGATTTTCAAAGCAAGCAACAAAAACAAGCACAAACCCTAATTATCTCATGAAATGCGACACCAACATAGAGCTAAAACCTCATTTTATTCTTTGAAAGCAACAAAATCATGCAAGCAAATGACATAGATCAAGCTTTTTGGCAAGGATTCACATGATTAAGCAAAGGAATGCACTAAAATCACACAAACCCTAATTTTTCTACAATATGCGAAATGAAACATAATCCCAAATCACAATTTTATTCATGAAAATGCAAGTACAAAATGAAAATAGCACAAACACACAATTTATTCCAAGAGAGAGATGCATTTCAAGCATCCAAACCTCCCAAAGTGTTTGTCAAAATGCTTGAAACACATCTCTCATTCAACAACAACAATTATATCAACATTTCAACAAAAAAATAGAGCACTAAAATGCAAAGAAATGCTTGATATGCAAAAATAGATTGATGACCTACATTTTTTATGCTAAAATTTTGATGATGTTAAGATTGAGAGTATACCTCAACTCCAAGCTAGAATAGCAAAAGAAATAAGGTGAATGAACACTAAACCACTTGAATCAACCCTCTAATCTTCAATCTTGAGCTTTATTCTTGAGATTTGAAGATGGATCTTTGAAGAGAATGCAAGGATGATGAAGGATTTAGGACTAGAATGTTGATTTGAAGTGAAAAAGTGAAGAAATGAGGTAAGGGAATGAGGAGGTGTGTTCGGCCAAAGGAGGAGAGGAGAGGCTAGGTTTTTTTGAGTGTGAATTGTGAGCCAAAACCTTGTGAGAGGTGAGGATATGAGGGTATATATAATGTGCAATTAGGTTTAGGGGCATTTAGGTCATTGTGTACCTCATCTCATTCTAGGATTGCATTTTAATTTTGAATCAAGGGTGAGGATTGAAACACACTTTGATGAGGGGCAAAAAAAATGCAAAATGAGAGGGAAATGAAGGGGGGGATTCGACCACATTGGGGGAGTGGTGCCCAAGTTTTGCAAGTTGGCAATTGTACTATTGTACTATCCATGAACCTTCCAATTATCCTCTCCATTTTGATTATTCTTTTCAAGATAATTGTACATAAATCTAACCATTTTGAGCCATAAACAAGGTATCTTGAAGAATATGCCATTTTTGAAAATGAGAGATGACCAAAATTGCCAACAAAAATCTTATCATATAATTTTTGGGAATATTCCTTGTACTATTTTTTTGAAATGCTTTCTTGAATTAATTTGAACTTGATTTTTTACTACACATATAAAAATATGCGCATAATTTGAAAAATGATTTTCTTTATTTATTTTTTTTGTTCAAAATAATTCATTAAATAAATTCCCAAAAATTAATTAATTGGATTTTCAGCTAGCAGAAATTTATTAAATTGAAATTGACCAAACAATGCCCCTTTTAAATGCCCCAAAATTCCTTAATTTCTCAAAAATGATTTTGAAAACCTTAGAATGCTTGGGTAAATACCCTAAACCCTTTCTCAAATAATGCATCACTCACAAAATTATTTATTTTTGCTGAAAATTAGGGTTTTGAAACTAGGCGGACAAAATTAGGGTATGACAAGGAGCAGGTGGTCGGCCTGAAGGAAACCTTGAAGGCCGTCGAGGACGAATAGGATCAGGCTAAGGGCGAGCTAGAGGCCTTGGAGGACATGACTATTTCAATCGCCAAAGGGCGCTTCGATGAGGCTGTTGCTCAGATCCAATATTGCTATCCTTCTCTGGAGATTAACCCTGAGATCATGAGCAACGATCATTTTTTGAGGAACGGCCAAATCGTTCGTCTTGCGAAAAAAGATGAGCATGAGAACGTCATCCAAGAAGAAACAGTCATCTACAGCCGTCCTGAGTGACTCGCCCTTTTTTGTACTTTCAACAAGTGTACTTTGTTTTCTTGTAATCTTTATGGAGCCCGCGCGCCCCTATAATCGCATTTTCTCTTGCAAGCTTTTTGGAGCCCGGCTTTCTCAGGGAAGACTTTAATGTTAACTATCTTTAATTTTTCTAAGTTTTGATTTACTTTGCTCGCGGCCTACGGGCTTTATAATACTGTTTCAGCCCTCGTTGGGCCGATCTTCATAGGGATCCCTGTAAATAGCTTACCAAGTTTCTACTTGAGATTTAGCTCGTTTACCGGGTGTGTTCGTACTTAAGATCGCTTAAGTTTCCTCCTAAGCAGTTTATCAAACTCGGTTGGAACTTAACTCGCTTAAGAGGTAATTGGTTAAGATCGCTTAAGTTTCCTCCTGAGCAGTTTATCAAACTCGGTTTGAACTTAACTCGCTTAAGAGGTAATTGGTTATTTGGGTCGATCAACATCTTTTAAAGAGAATCAAATTAAGAAATACCATCGCTGTTCAAATGACGGGCGAGCGGGCCTCGATAAAAAACCCCGTAGGGAAAAAGAGTGTCCCGCTCGTTTGATTTTTTATTCATTGTCCAAGCAACAACATGACATTTTTACAAACTTTCAAGTGAAATATCTTCTAAGATTTGCTGCATTCCAAGTATTTGGAATGATGCCTCCGTCTACATTCTGCAAGATGTAGACCCCTTCGCCCGTCTTGGCCGCCACTTGGTAAGGACCTTCCCAAATTGGGGCGAGCTTTCCTTGACCGGCATTTCTTCGGCCAATATCCGCCCTTCTTAGGACGAGCTGCCCTTTCTCGAAGGCTCTAGGAACGACCTTGGCGTTGTGTCTTGTGGCCATCGCTTGTTTCACTAACGCTTCCCTAAGGGCAGCCTTACTCCGTAGCTCTTCCACTAGATCGAGCTCTTCTCTGGTCGCCCGTTCGTTTCCTGACGGCGGCATAGGATTGCTCGTTCTCCAGCTTAGTTCTCCCATTTCGACGGGAATAAGCGCATCCGTCCCATAGACAAGTTTGAAGGGGGCTTCCCCAGTGGTCAAGTGTGGGGTTGTTCTGTACACCCATAGTACTGAAGGGAGCTCTTCTGCCCACTTTCCTTTAGCTTCATCTAGTCTTCTTTTGAGGCCTCTTTTTAGGGCTGTGATAGGCCGCAAGTGCACGGTTCTATCGCGTAATAAAAGTATCGATCCACAGGGAGTTTTTGTGATTACCAATCTAATTTTTTTGTGGTGATTAGCTGAAAGGAATGATTTGAAGAAGAGATTTTTGATTAAATTAAATTCAGGAATGTAAAGAATCTCGGGTTATTAGTTTCATCACAATGATGAGAACCCATGTAACTCTTTAACTATCCTCCAACTCACAAAAAGTAATATATTCTAAAGGCAAGGTAACAAATGTAATCATAGTCTTCTTTCAAAGTAAAATGATGTGTTTTGATCTAACTTTCAATCCTATTCTCATGGTTGAAAGTTAGCAAAACCCTTTAAGAACAAAACCTTTTAAATACCTCAAGAGAATTAGGATTATTCTCATATCTTAATTCTCTTCTCTATTTTCATAGGTCAAACATAGAATTTCACCTCTCGGTACTTCACTCTAATGTTAAAAATAAGATTGAGGTATAATGAAAATAGATTAGAATTAGAAAAACAATTGGAGTGGAGAATAGTCTTTGGGAATTACTAGGGACCTATCATTGTGATTACTCCCAATAACCCAAGACCATATTTCTACTCACTCATGCTTAGAAGATAAATTGCAATAAGATAAAGAGACATAATTGTAAATGACTGAAATCTAAATTGCGTAATGTAAATGACGGGAATTTAAATAAAGCGATAAATTGCTGAATGTAAAGTTGCTGGAAAGATAAAGAACAGAAATTATAAAAGCAAGAAAGTAAAGAACATGAAAATAAAAGAGCAAAAGCTAAAGAGAATTGCAAGAACTTAGATTAAACTTTGGAGTGAGATTAAAAGTATGCTAAGGTGAGATTACAACTGAAATAAGATCCTATTTATAGGCTAGGATCAGTAGACAAACACTTAAATTCGAATTACAAGCCATAATGCAGAGAATGGGAAAAGCTTGTAACAGTTGCTGAGTCTGCTAATGCGCCACGGACCGTGGCCAGCCACACGGGCGCCCGTGGTAAAATCTGTTTGACGAGAAAACTTTCAGCATTCCAACACAACACGGGCCATGTGGTGCAACACGGGTGCCCGTGTAAGCATCAGCCAGGGAGTGATTTTTCATGCAAATTCTAACTGTTTTGATCCTTTGTGAATCTCTTATCATTGGGACTTCAATGCTATGCTTTTTAGTGCTTGAAATACTTCCTTTGCTCTTGATTTTCTCTACAAAATAGAATTCAAATAAAAGCAGTAAAATAGTCCTAAAAGAGAAATAAAAATACTAAATAACTACTTGAAACAAACACTAAAATAACAACTAATTTGGACTTATCAGGCTGCTAGCGACAAATTTTTACGTCGCTCATTGCCTGTTTTTTTGTACTATACCCAACAAAAGAGTGAAAGTATAGCCATTTTGATCAAATCAAACTGGAAACTAACATTCCCCACCCCCCCCCCCCCCCCACACCAACATTTGCTTATAAAAAATGAAAACGGAAATAAGTTCTTTTTTACAAGAAAATGGAAATAAGAGTTTTTTTTTGGTACAAGTGAAATTTAGGGTGAGGGAATGGTGGCTCAGTACAAAAGTAATTACATTTACCTTGCCCCAAATAGACAAGTGGGAAGTTGAACCCGAAACCTCTCCGATACAAGTTCTGTCATGTAATGGAAATAAGAGTTGATATCAAGTTTGTTAAGAAAAATTAAATTTATTGATATGTGAATGTGAGTTTGCCAACGATTTTGATGATAAGATCAATCAAAAAGATTAACTCTTATCTAAACTAAAAATGAGAGATTCAAACACCTTTTAATTTCTAACAAGGATTCAAACACCTTCTAAAATAGTAATAATTATATATTTAGATAAATATTATCCAACAAACTAATCTAAAAAACGATAAGATAAAAAAACCAGTTTCTTCTAAAAAATATTATCACCAAAAATAAATCTATTTTGACATAAATAGATAAGCTTGATTATTTGTTTGTTATAACAGCAAACTAAACTAAAAATTAATCAAGCTGTCAATTTGCACAAATAGTAATTTTAAATTGCATATAAGAGACATGAATTTGTATCGTCTCAAAGAAGAACATAACATCATAGAAATTTTTGGGTTCAACAATTCTAACCATGAAGGTGTGGTTCATTTGCTTTCTTCTTCTTAGTATGGCTATGATCAACCATGGTGCAGCACCGGTTGGACATATTAGTTATGAAGTCTTACGAAAGATTAGAGCAGGACATTTTGGTATAAGCAAAGCACCACCATTGAAGCACAATCACAAACATCGCTGCGACCCATTACAAAAATGTCGTGGATAATATGCCTACTTTAATAACAACAATTATATGTATATAACATTAACTATTCTGTCTCATAAAACTATGTTTCTACGCTAATGTAAAATCTAATTCAAATCTTTATGTATTTTCTCTCCTGTATGGTTAACTATGTTTCTATTCTGTCGCATTGTTTGGAATAGGTATTCCTTATTTTGTTGTCGTGTTTCCTTAATCTTGTCATATTTACTCTTATTGTTTTTCTTAAATTCTTTCTCGTGTTTAAAAAAATTAAATTATATTTCTATTTTATCTTTTCTGTGAGTTTATCATTGTTATATATCAATTATTATATGTAAGTCAAGTTACATATATATATATATATATATAAACTAATACAAAAGATATTTTTTTAGAATAGGTAACTTAAAACAATAGAATAATGAAATATAAATTTTAACTTCTAAATATTTATAAACATTTTTTCGTATTTTATATTGATTAAAAAAATTTAATCATGAATTAAACATGTTCTTTTAAGGATACAACATTGTTTCTATTCTGGTTAAACCCTTTTGGAGGTTTTAACCAGAATCCAGACCCAACGTGAGTGCATGGGAGAGAAATGAGGATGGTGTATCTTTTAGTTGGGAATTTTGGTTAAACCCTTTTCGGGGGTTTTAACTTTTAACGTTCTTGGAAAGTGGAAGAATGTCTTTAATAATACTTGTACAAAAACCAAACATATTTGCTGTAATACTTGTACAAAAACCAAACATATTTACTCTAGGGCTCAAATACATATTCAATGCATTCTCACTACCAATTAGCTATATTGGTAGAGAAGGTAGTGGGAATGCATTCCCACTACCAATTGAGCTAGTACTTCAATTGGTAGTTGGAATGCATTGAGCATGTACCTTGAGCCCCAGAGTACATGGTTCTATTCCCACCGAAGGCAAAAACTCTACATGGGGGTAGAGAAGGTCATGATGTGCAGTTCTGGGATAGCCTACTAGAGAGAAAAGGGCCCAGGCTGTTACATTTGCTAATGTCAATCCACTAACTTATAGCACATAAGTCTTTTGAAAGGTTCTGTTGGGCAAGTCATATTCACTAACTTATAGCAAATTTTGTTAGATAGCAGTTAAAAAAATTAATTAAACTTGTTTAGCAAGCAGTAGCGGTTAGCATTTTTGGGATAGCTTATAGCGTTTTTTTAAACACTACGTACTTCAACTACCATTTAAGCTTATAACGTATAGTCTATGACTTTTTTTTACCATTTTTATCCTCACTATTTGTATTAAATTTCGTCTTTACCCCTTATAATTGTGAGTTGCATTACACGACACAGTTCACCTTATTAATTTTCAATCAGGTCTACTTCCTCCCTGCTCTAACTTCACGAGAAAGTTTTTTTTAATACTTGCAGCTCAGTTATTTTCTTTGTTTTTGTTTCTTTTCTGGGGTGCTTCTAGGGTGAGGGAGCAAATCAAATCCTTCACCGGTGAACCATTAAATATGATCGTAGGATTTAGTATAAAAATTCATTAACCGTTGAGATTTAATATTGGTTGATTCAGTCTTAACCACTCATAGCATTTTACATAATATCCTACGGTTAATTTTAGTGGTTCACTGGTGAGGAATTTGATATGTTCTCACTCCTAGAAGCACTTTGTTTTCTATTGTTATCTTTGCTTCATAAAAAATTGTGTGAATGCTTGTCACCATGCAGTTTACTATTTTTATTTAATACTTCTATTTATACCACTATGCACTAACTTTTTGTGTTAATAAATTATATTAATAAAAAATAAATTTTCAAATTTTAACTACCATAATTTATAGAATAGTAATTTATTAACATTTTGTCATATTTTATATTTATTAAATAAATCTAAGCATTATTTAACAAAATAATATTCATTAAACATGTTCTTTTATAAGTCATTATATATTTATCACTTAGTTTAATAGCCATTTTTACCAAAAACTTCATTCGTTATCCGTTAGCTTATCCACTATCCACTATATATATCAACTAGATCATTTGCTATCCGCTATAAATGTAACACCCTAATATCTCTAACAAGTAAAAATACTAGAATGCACAATTTAGCATACATCAGAGATATATTTCCTGTTTACATATTGAACAAAACTAAAAAATTTCGATAATAAATTTCAAACAGTCATAACCTTCATAACTTAATCAAAACCATATTGGTTCCATGACTTAAATATCCTCACATCCCTAGTGTTCAATACCATCACAAGAAAAAGCGGAAACGATTATATAACTTAAAAACAATTCAAGTCATATTATCGAGTTACAAAGACAACAAGGGAAATATAACATAAACTTTGAAGAACTAAGTTTTCAATATTCTCCTCGAGAAAATCTCCTACTCGTGCCTCTTAGCTTTCTTCTTTCCCTGTTTCTCTGTAAAAACAGCAACAACATAAAGGGTGAGATACAATATCAGTGAGTTTTACCGTGACCCCTAACTACACTCTCGGTTCATTTATGAATCTTTTTAATCGTAGTTTAATTTATAAACTACGTGCCTTTTTAACTTTGCACACACCGATTGACACTCAGCTAATCCCGGTGAATTGTGCAACCATTTTTAGCATAACACCGACTGCCAATCCGCTAATCTTGGTGAACCCCATAGTATCTAATGTAGGGCCTAGGTTTAGGGCTCATGACCTTCCCCGTCTAGTATGCTACCTCTTTGAGTCGTCACCCATATAAGTCTATATTGACCTATCTGTCTTTTATAATTAACCTCAACTTCATAGAACATATAGTTCGTCATTATCATAAACTTAACTATTTCGTTAAACTAGTCATACGGTTTATAAAAATTGTACAACTCAATTAATTATGAAAATATCCCAATCATGCGTAAAAACAATGGTTTAATTGGTCTAATATCATGAGGAATAGTTGGAGAGGAGATTAGAAGAGGTTTGGTATCGAAATGATCAACGAAACGAGAATTTGGCATCCAGAGACAGCAACATACACACGGTCTGTGTGCCTAGGCGCACGACCCGTGCGTGCTGACAAAATTGTTGGGCAACAAACAAAGCCATATGCACGCTCCGTGCACTGCTGACAACACAGAATTTCCCAATTTAGATGTTTGCAGCATTTGAAACATCAACGGTTATTTTGTGGTCGTGTTTCCTTAATCTTGTCATATTTACTCTTATTGTTTTTCTTAAATTCTTCCTCGTGTTTAAAAAAATTAAATTATATTTCTATTTTATCTTTTCTATGAGTTTACCATTGTTATATATCAATTATTATATGTAAGTAAAGTTACATATATATATATATATATATATATATATATATATCTATATATATATATATAAACTAATACAAAAGATTTTTTTTTTAGAATAGGTAACTTAAAACATTAGAATAATGAAATATAAATTTTAACTTCTAAATATTCATAAACATTTTTTCGTATTTTATATTGATTAAAAAAATTTAATCATGAATTAAACATGTTCTTTTAGGTATACAACATTGTTTCTATTCTGGTTAAACCCTTTTGGAGGTTTTAACTAGAATCCAGACCCAACGTGGGTGCATGGGAGAGAAATGAGGATGGTGTATCTTTTAGTTGGGAATTTTGGTTAAACCCTTTTCGGGGGTTTTAACTTTTAACGTTCTTGGAAAGTGGAAGAATGTCTTTAATAATACTTGTACAAAAACCAAACATATTTGCTGTAACAGCCTAGACCCTTTTCTCTCTAGTAGGATACCCCAGAACTGCACATCATGAGGTTCTCTATCCCCCATGGGAATCGAACCATGTACTCTAGGGCTCAAATACATATTCAATGCATTCTCACTACCAATTAGCTATATTGGTAGAGAAGGTAGTGGGAATGCATTCCCACTACCAATTGAGCTAGTACTTCAATTGGTAGTTGGAATGCATTGAGCATGTACCTTGAGCCCCAGAGTACATGGTTCTATCCCCACCGAAGGCAAAAACTCTACATGGGGGTAGAGAAGGTCATGATGTGCAGTTCTGGGATAGCCTACTAGAGAGAAAAGGGCCCAGGCTGTTACATTTGCTAATGTCAATCCACTAACTTATAGCACATAAGTCTTTTGAAAGGTTTTGTTGGGCAAGTCATATTCACTAACTTATAGCAAATTTTGTTAGATAGCAGTTAAAAAAATTAATTAAACTTGTTTAGCAAGCAGTAGCGTTTAGCATTTTTGGGATAGCTTATAGCGTTTTTTTAAACACTACGTACTTCAACTACCATTTAAGCTTATAACGTATAGTGTATGACTTTTTTTTACCATTTTTATCCTCACTATTTGTATAAAATTTTGTCTTTACCCCTTATAATTGTGAGTTGCATTACACGACACCGTTCACCTTATTAATTTTCAATCAGGTCTACTTCCTCCCTACTCTAACTTCACGAGAAAGTTTTTTTTAATACTTGCAGCTCAGTTATTTTCTTTGTTTTTGTTTCTTTTCTGGGGTGCTACTAGGGTGAGGGAGCAAATCAAATCCTTCACCGGTGAACCATTAAATATGATCGTAGGATTTAGTATAAAAATTCATTAATGGTTGAGATTTAATATTTGTTGATTCAGTCTTAACCACTCATAGCATTTTACATAATATCCTACGGTTAATTTTAGTGGTTCACTGGTGAGGAATTTGATATGTTCTCACTCCTAGAAGCACTTTGTTTTCTATTGTTATCTTTGCTTCATAAAAAATTGTGTGAATGCTTGTCACCATGCAGTTTACTATTTTTATTTAATACTTCTATTTATACCACTATGCACTAACTTTTTGTTTTAATAAATTATATTAATAAAAAATAAATTTTCAAATTTTAACTACCATAATTTATAGAATAGTAATTTATTAACATTGTGTCATATTTTATATTTATTAAATAAATCTAAGCATTATTTAACAAAATAATATTCATTAAACATGTTCTTTTATAAGTCATTATATATTTATCACTTAGTTTAATAGCCATTTTTACCAAAAACTTCATTCGTTATCCGTTAGCTTATCCACTATCCACTATATATATCAACTAGATCATTTGCTATCCGCTATAAATGTAACACCCTAATATCTCTTCTTGTCAAAAAAAAAACACCCTAATATCTCTAACAAGTAGAAATACTAGAATGCACAATTTAGCATACATCAGAGATATATTTCCTATTTACATATTGAACAAAACTAAAAAATTTCGATAATAAATTTCAAACAGTCATAACCTTCATAACTTAATCAAAACCATATTGGTTCCATGACTTAAATATCCTCACATCCCTAGTGTTCAATACCATCACAAGAAAAAGCGGAAACGATTATATAACTTAAAAACAATTCAAGTCATATTATCGAGTTACAAAGACAACAAGGGAAATATAACATAAACTTTGAAGAACTAAGTTTTCAATATTCTCCTCGAGAAAATCTCCTACTCGTGCCTCTTAGCTTTCTTTTTTCCCTGTTTCTCTGTAAAAACAGCAACAACATAAAGGGTGAGATACAATATCAGTGAGTTTTACCGTGACCCCTAACTACACTCTCGGTTCATTTATGAATCTTTTTAATCGTAGTTTAATTTATAAACTACGTGCCTTTTTAACTTTGCACACACCGACTGACACTCCGCTAATCCCCGTGATTTGTGCAACCATTTTTAGCATAACACCGACTGCCAATCCGCTAATCCCAGTGAACCCCATAGTATCTAACGTAGGGCCTAGGTTTAGGGCTCATGACCTTCCCCGTCTAGTATGCTACCTCTTTTATAATTAACCTCAACTTCATAGAACGTATAGTTCGTCGTTATCATAAACTTAACTATCTCGTTAAACTAGTCATACGGTTTATAAAAATTTTACAACTCAATTAATTATGAAAATATCCCAATCATGCGTAA
The DNA here is from genome assembly GCA_963573325.1 of Astragalus glycyphyllos. NCBI lineage: Eukaryota > Viridiplantae > Streptophyta > Magnoliopsida > Fabales > Fabaceae > Astragalus > Astragalus glycyphyllos. The sequence goes on along the minus strand of OY754307.1, from coordinate 119,668,896 downwards.
AAACAATGGTTTAATTGGTCTAATATCACGAGGAATAGTTGGAGAGGAGATTAGAAGAGGTTTGGTATCGAAATGATCAACGAAACGAGAATTTGGCATCCAGAGACAGCAACATACACACGGTCTGTGTGCCTAGGCGCACGACCCGTGCGTGCTGACAAAATTGTTAGGCAACAAACAGAGCAATATGCACGCTCCGTGCGCTGCTGACAACACAGAATTTCCCAATTTAGATGTTTGCAGCATTTGAAACATCATGGGTTTAAATTCAAAATGGACAGCCTCTATGTGAGGTCTTGCTATGCTTGTTTGCATGTTTTGATGTTCAAACATAGCATAATCTCTCATAGGTCTATCTCTATCATTAATCATACCTATTGGTCCCATGTGAATGAATTGATTCCTGTGATCTGCTTCAGTATCTCGTTGTGATCCAGGACCACCTCTGACTGAGGCTGGTCTTGAGCCTTCTCCTTCACCTTGTTGAGACATAGTATTGCTGCAACTTTGAAGTTTTTGTTTCTGGAGTTTTCGCAACCTTCTAAACTGTCTTTCTATTTCGGGATTAAGTTCAAATTCTGGTGATCTATCCCAGGGCATTAGCTAGTGCATCTGCACCTGTTTCTGCACAGAAAAATAAACTACCAGAGTAATAAAACAAAACACTAATTTACTATCTTTAAAACAACAAAAATTAATGACAATCCCCGGCAACAGCACCAAAAACTTGGTGTGTGGAAACGTGTGCAAGTATACAAAGTCACAAACAAGTAGTATAAAAGATTGAACCCACAGGGATTGGATTAACTCTTATATATTATTGTAAAGACTTGTAAGCTAGTGCAGCTACACTACTCACAATTTTGGTTGAAGTTGAAATGAAAATAAATTAAAGGAAAGCAAGTAAATTGTGCAGGAAATCAGTTGAGAATGATACTTGAGATGTCTTCACTATCTAAATCACTTTTGAGTGTATTGTGTTTTCATGTGGTGCAGATGCACTTAGGTGCAGCTGCATCAGTGTGTGCTGGTCAGCTACTTTATTCGAAGTTTCGTTACAAGCTCTTATGATCCTATTTTTTTGCGGTAAAGAAAGAAGTAGTCAATTCCTTTCTCGCCCCCTTACAGATAATTCAAGTTGCTAAATAAGTACACTCTTGTATCTTAAGATCTTACTACACTCTTGTAAGGGCTATGTTAACCTAAGGTTAGGAATTAACAAGCTAACTTCATTAAAACAAGTTTAACAAAAAGCTTCATTAAACACTTATCCTTACTTAGTTCTTGATTTCTAGTTATAAGTCAATTAAGTGAATATAACTCTACTTGTTCTAAGCGATCAACCTTAAACAAGATTAAGAATTTAAACACAAGAACTAAAGTGCTTACACCACTTGAAAACACAATAACTTTCCTCAAAAGATATTGGAAAGTTAGAACATCCCAACTTAAGAGGTTTAGCTCAATATGGGCATAACAAAGCAAATATATTTGAATGAAAATATGTTGTAATGAAGGAAAGTACAAGAGAATTCAAAAGAGTAAGAATTACAACAATTGAAAGACTCTTGCATATATTTGCTTACAACCAATTTCTTGCACCTATTAGCTCTTTGAAGAAGTGGAGAGAGAAGTTGTCAATTTCTTCTCACCTTCCTCTCAAACTACACTAAGAAAATATAAAAAGAACTACAAGAAAATAAACTTGAAACTATGAAAAACTAAAATGAAAAGAACATGAAAAAGATTATAAAAGTCTATGATATATCTTTCAAGTGAAGAGTTGAGTCCTATTTATAGCCTTTGGAGATTTCCTTCATGTGGGGGTTTCCTTGATGATTAAGCTAACCAAAGGGTGTTAACCATGGTTACTTTTCAGAAGATGGAGATAAGCTTTTGATTCACATACTCAACCTTAAAGGGAGGTCCAATAGGAAGTAGCCACATGTCTTTTGTGAATGATTATTCATGATGGTCTTCCATTGTAGGCGCCTCCTTTTGCAAGTGGCCATGTGCCCCCATGTGACTCAGAAGCAAGCAGCAAGCCAACTAAGCATTATAACAATGGTAAGAATTGAGGTGCTTCCAATGTGGGGTTGTGAGCTGCTTCGGTGGAGGAAGGTGCAGTTGCACCAACTTCCCTTCAGGTGCAGTTACACCTAGTGCAGATGCACTAAACTACAGTTGTACTGAACAAACACATCAAACATACCAATATACATGTAAAATGCTAAGTTATGGACATCTTTCACCTTAAAACCATAAATGTTGTTATTTTATTCATACTACCATATTTAACACATATTATACTTGATTATGGGCAATTATTTAAGTGTAGAAGCACGAATAACTCTATATAAAATAGAGTTATCAGGTGGTAACTAGAGCGAAGCTTGATGGGGCAGACTTCAAGTCAGTCTCGGAAGAGGAATCAGAAAGTATGATAGCACCATTCACTATGGATGAGGTGGAAGAAGCCGTATGGAGTTGTGAAGGGGATAAGAGCCCAGGACCCGATGGTTTTAACTTCAATTTTATCAAGACTTGTTGGGGGTACTATAAAAGCGGAAATTCTGGAATTATTGAATCAATTTCATGCTAATGGAAGGTTGCCAAAAGCTTTCACGTCATCATTTGTTGCATTGATTGGTAAAAAGAGAAATCCACAAGGTTTGAATGATTTTAGACCTATCTCACTCATAGGTTGTGTATACAAAATCATATCTAAGATCTTGGCATTGAGGTTGAAGAAGATTCTACCCGGATTGATTTCACCGACACAAACGACTTTTTAAAAGGAAGGCAAATATTAGATGGTGCCTTGGTGGCAAATGAGATAATAAATTTCGCAAAAAAGAAAAATAAGCCTCTCTATTTACTCAAAGTGGACTTTGAAAAGGCTTACGATTCGGTAAGTTGGGAGTTCTTAGATTATATGATGATAAGGTTTGGATTTTGTGAAAAATGGAGATCATGGATGAAGGCGTGTATTTTCACCGGCAATGTTTCAATTTTAGTAAATGGGAGTCCAACCAAGGAAATTGTTGTGGAGAAAGGATTGAGACAAGGGGATCCATTGGCTCCATTTTTGTTTTTGATGGTTGCGGAAGGTCTTACCGGGTTAATAAATAAAACTGCTGAACTTGGATTTCTTGAAGCGTTCTCTATTAATGAAGACCTCTCTTTTCCGGTTTTACAATTTGCGGATGACACTCTTTTATTGTGCAAAAAATCAAGGGAGAACCTATGGTGCTCAAAGTCGGTGTTAAGGATTTTGGAATGGGTATCGGGGCTTAAAGTAAATTTCCACAAAAGCTGCCTATTTGGTTTAAATATTGATGAAGATGAGGTAAGAGTAGGTGCTCGATTTCTACATTGCAATATTGGTGAATTTCCCTTTAAGTTTCTAGGAGTTCCGGTGGGTGCTAATCCTAGGATCGGATCCACTTGGCAACCGATAGTAAAAAAGATGAAAGACAAGTTATCATTATGGAGGGGGAGACAATTATCAATAGGAGGTAGAATCACATTGGTCAATTCGGTTCTTGCAAGTCTACCACTATATTACTTCTCTTTCTTTAAGGCTCCTAAAAAAGTGATTAGAGAAATGATCAAGATACAACACAATTTTTTATGCGGAGGAAGTGAGGATGCTCAAAAGATGGCATGGGTGAGGTGGAGTAGAATATGTTTACCAAAAGAAAAAGGTGGTCTAGGTGTTAGGAACATGGAGATTTTCAACATTTCTCTACTAGGGAAATGGAAGTGGAGGATGAAAGCAAATGAAGAATGTACCTGGAATAACTTGGTTAAAAGGCTTTATGGTGAAGATGGTATGTTAACAAGGAAGCAACACTCTACATGGTGGAAAGATCTCCAGAGCATTGATGAGTGCTTGAATTATGGAAGAAACCGGTTTAAAGATTCTATTATGCTGAAACTCGGATCCGGTGCTGGTGTAAAATTCTGGTCAGAAAAGTGGTGCAGTCCTTGGACATTTCAGGAGCTGTTCCCTCAATTGTTTGAACTGTCCACGATGAAGAACGGGTATTGTGCTGAGTTTGGTGAATGGAGAGAAAATATATGGTGCTGGCTAATTAATTGGAATGAGGTGCTGTCAACTGAAAACCAGCAGACCGAAGCAATGCTTCTCAATCTGCTGTTTCCGATTCAACCAGAGAGGGAGACACAAGACGTTTGGCGGTGGATGTTGCTTGAAAACGTGAACGTTCTTTTGTGCAAGTGTACACAATCGTAACAAGTAATATAATGAAAGTAGAGATCGTTCCCACGAGGATTAATTTGCCAAACAAGAGTTTAATCAAAGTAACAATTAGTGATTTTAGTAACAAAAGTAAATGACACACAATTGGTTGGGTAACAAGTAACAAACAACTAAAAAGGTATTAGGGTAGTGGAAATCAGATTTGGGACAAGTTGAGATGCAATACTTCAATAAATCCATTAAAATGCTCAAAATGCTATGTTAAGTGCTGCAGCACTAGGTGCTGCCGCAATTGTGCATTATGTCTAATGCTTAACACTAGGCTTTAGTCGCCCCAAATTATGTCTAATTCGGAAGAGATTATTTCCCTAGGCTACTGGAGAACAAGCAGCATTACACCTAAGTGTTTTACCTCATGGCTTATGCCTCTCCTATGTCTAGGACTCAAGCAAGGAACAACTATATGTCTATAGTGCAACATACCATGTTATCTTGTGAGATATATATACAAACCATGTCTGTGAATGTATATCTACTTAGATTAGACGGCCAATCCTAATCTAAGATGGAAATAGTAAAAACACACAAGATAAAGCGCTCAACACAATAACACAAGCATTAAGAACAATTTTACTTCATTAAATTCATAATAGCGTCCCAACTACAGAGGTTTAGCTCATATTGAGCTTACACAACATTACAACTAAACTAAACATCAAGGGAAGTAAGAATTTCATACTAAAACCCGAGAAGAGAAGTTCAACTACAAGTCTTGATACTGAGACAGCTTCAATGGTGATCCACCAAGCAATTCCAACTCTCAAAATGTAGCTCCTTCGAAGTTGAAGTAGATCTAATGTTGCTGCAGCAATCAATATCCCAGCAATTGATTCTAAGTAACAATGGAGGCACGAAAACCTGAGGCTATGTCTATACCTCAGGAATTCGGCTTAACCTAATTCTGGGGGTGAGTGCCTTTATATAGGGAAGGCCTTGGGATGAGAGAAACCCTAAATGGTGGAGGCACATTTTGTCCTTTTCAAGGCACAATGTCCTTTTTGCCCAAAACCCTAGGTCATTCACGCATCACCAATGATTGGCACGCACACCCATGTTGCGTAAAATGGCAATGCTGCCACAACAGGTGCTACAGCAATTAAACACACATATTAAACCACAATTGGGCACAAAAGTGCCCATTAATAACATAATTAAGCTTGCACCTTTAATTATTCTAAACTAACATATTTACAACATAATTCACTCAATTGCTTGAGAATTAACCATGATTTAAGCTTGAAATAAGAGATAATAACAATCATATTCGATTGTTATCACACCCCCAAACTTGAACCATTGCTTGTCATCAAGCAATGACACTTGACACAGACAAGCAAAATACCAGCAACAAACCAGATAGTTGAATTATTCATAAAGGCACACAAAACAGAATATTAAGCTGAGCATAGCACTTTCAGATTGGCCACTCAACTTGCAAACCCACTGAATGATAAGTTCCCTAAATTACTCCTGCTCAGTAGTGTGTGTGTGTGGCATTCAACTCAGTTCAAAACATAGCAAGGTTCAAAACTTCACTTAACTAAAGACTAGAGAGGTTTTCTTTTGAGATAGCCAAAGATGTTTCAAACCTAAGGGTAGACTAACAATTCAGCACAGAAAGGGGGGATAAGCATGACAAAGGGCTTTGATTTAGCAATTATAGGATTCTAGGCCAGTGCACTTATTACAACTGAAATTTCAATGCTACAGCAACAGTTGCTGCAGCAATACAGACTAGAACAAAATTTTAAAAAAACACACAATACTTGACATTGATATTGCATTGCCCTTATTCTATCCTCACTTTTCACACAGGCTGACTGCTGATTTCGACTGAAACCAAAGTGTGTCACCACAAATTGGCCTCCCTACTTCACAATCAACCTAACTACCATTTATCATCCTTTTGACTGAAACTATAATGTGTCTCCACAGAATAGCCTCCCTACTCAGTTCAAAATGGCAGCTTATTGCACTCTTTTCTTTTTCTTTTTCTCTTATTACTTACTTTTTTTTTCAATGGGCAATGACAACAATTACACATATTTACAACACATTACAACGAATTGACTATGTGCACTTGACCTAAACCCATTCCTTCATGCTTTGCCTTAATATAACTTAAAGAACCCCCAAACTTAGTTTCTTATGCTACCCTAAGTTTTTAATAAAAATTTGGCAAGTCTCTAGGTCTACCAACACTAGTCTAGTTTCAGATCATTTCTAACTTACTAAGTCATTCCTAAGTTTCATGCAAAGTGTAAAAACAAGAGCAATATAGTTCACTCATAAACAGGGGCAATAATCACTCAATTCTCACCAGTTCATCACTAAGTTTTGCTCAACTTAACAACTGAAATTAAAAACTTTCATTCAACTAACTAGGCATACTGATATATTACAATGACCATAGGTCCTCCCCCCCCCCCCCCCCCCCCCCCCCCCCCCACTTAAGACCTTGCAGTGTCCCCACTGCTCATGAAATATAAGGGAGAGGCCTATTTTAAAGCAAAATAGAAATAAAACAAACAAACACAACTATTGAATTCAAACACGAACACGACACATTCAACAAATTTATTTAACTTGAAAGACTAACAAGACAGAATTTAAATGACAGAATATAAAAGATAAAGGTGCAACGAATCCTCATTTAGTTCTTGGGCTCTGCCTTGTTGCTGTTCCTCTTCTTACTGGCCTCTTGACTCTAGGTGATTTAATCACAGGGGCTTCTGGTGCCTTTGGGGTTTCTGTTGCTGCAGCACTGGGTTGCTGCAGCACTGGACCTGCATCTGCAACAGCAGGGCCAGCAGCAGAAACACTTGCCTTCTTTTGGGCAATCACCAAGTCCAGAGCAGCCTTTGATCTCTTTTCATATTCAGCCAATTTCTCAGCTTCAATTGCTGCAGCATCTTCAATTCCTGTCAGCACTGATTCCACAGTACCAGCAACAACAACGTCTTCCTCAGCAGTTATCTCTTCAATATTCAGCTCAACATCTTCAGGCACAACAGACATCTTCCTCCTTTTGGGGGCATGCTTGGTTCTCATTCTCTTAGAGGGTGAGAACACTGAGCTTTCAACATCAGCATCTGCAACATCAGTTGCTGCAGCAACAGGCACATCAGCTGTTTCAGGGACTTTTTCTGGTTGGCTTTCTTGGGGTGGATTTGTGGGTTGTGGTGGTTGATTTTCTGGGATTGGAGTGGTGATGGGGGTTGATGGTGGTGGAATGGTAGATCGGGTGGCTAGCTTGGCAGATTTGCTATTAGGGGGAGGGTCCATGTCAAAATGGATTGTATCTTCGAACTCATCTGAACTGTTATCTTCAGATCCTTCTCCCACCAGTGAGTCATCCTCTTCACTATCATCCTTCCTATTCAATTCTTTCATTATCTCTCTGTTTTCTTCTTTTTCCCCTTCACTCAATGTTTCATCAGTCTCAGAATTAAGAAGCTCTTCTTCTTCTTCACCCACCTTCTTCTTTCCCTTTTTCACTTCCTTCCTCTTTCTCTTTTTCTCAACTGCTTGCTCTTGCACATCATCATCAACTCCAGCATCTTCAAACAAGTCTTTATCAATTACCTCTTCATCAAGCACCCACTCAGGAAAAGAAGGTGCTTCAACTCCAATGTCAACTTGCAAATTTGCAGCAAACAAGGCCTTCAACCACTCCTGCTGCTTCCTCATAAACTCCCAGACAGAGCGTTGCTGCAGCATGAACTGTGGCAGCATGGTGGGATCACCAGATGCTGCAGCAACCTTAGGCTTTGATTTCAGAACAGTAGGGAAAGCAGCAAGAGGGAATCCTTTCTTCTCCCCCTTCATTTCAACACCGGCTTTAATACACAAATCAGTAATCAAGCAGGGAAAGAAAAGATACCCGACATTTTTGGAATAGCAAATCAGGATCTCCCTTGAAATTAATCTTCCAACATCAACGTCCTTTGCACCCAAAATTGCGTCCAGCAGCATCATTCTTTCCTTTTTAACATTTGTGGTGTGAGAAGTTGGCAGTAGAGTGTGCTTGACAAAGTTAAACCAGACCATTGCTTCATGGTTGAGGTTGCTTCTCTTAACCTTGAATTCATTGGCACTGCAGGGTTCCCATGGAGTACCAGGAATTGTGATGTTCTTCTTGACTGCTTCCATCTCCTTCTTGCCCCATTTTTCAAAATTCTTTGCAAATGTGAGGCCATGGTAACTCAGCCCCAAGCATTCATTGATCATCATGGAATCAAATTTGATGACCACTCCTCTAACATTTGAGAATAACTGAGGCTTTCCATCTTTCTCAGGCGCAATTCCAGCATAGAATTCACGAACCACAGAGGGGTAGAAGTATTTTGGTTGCTGCACCAACTGCTCCCAACCTAATGCCTTCACAACAGATGCGAACGCATCAGATGCATTTGTCAGCAAGAATCCCCTCTCTGCCTAGAAATTCATAGCAGAGAACATTTCCATAGCAGATACTTTCTGATTTTTCATGCTTCTTTGCCTTGCATGACTTGATTCACCACGGCCAGAGGATGATTGGCCCTTTCCAGAAGATTTGTTAGCACTGACCTTAGTTCTCACCATTGTTGATCAAAGATTGAAGTTAAAAACGTAAAGGTGAGTGAGAGATTTGGGTGATTTGGGAACGAGGGTTTGCTGTTTAATTGTTTCCAGGGATTGAGCGCAATTGAAGAGGAATTTGTGGGAAGGTTGCGGAAGAGTGGGTGGTTAAATAAGTTAAGGATTTGACGGTTTGGGTAAGGGCATAATGCATAAATGCACTAGCCGTTGGATGAAGGGCTATGTGTATGGTGGATAATGAGTGATTGGACGGTTATGTGACCGATTGGACAACACACTGTCACGCACAGGCCTTGGGTGAATAACTGCCATTATTTTATTTTATTCCTTAACTGCTCTCTATTGCTGTAGCAACGTTTCTGGAAGCAATGCTGCAGCATCAACTGCTGTCACACCCTCAAACTTCACCTTGCTGAAATTTTAATTCTTGCAACAAACACCAAACAAACAAAACAACTAATTTATTAGATTAAAAACCCTGGGCTGCCTCCCAGTAGCGCTTGGTTTAAGAGTCCTCAGCCTGACTTCCTTCAAAGGTCATGGATCCTTAATCATAGTGGTGAATTTACTCCTCACCACTGATTCACCATAGTACTTCTTCACTCTTTGACCATTAACCTTGAAGGTTTTGTCACTTGCATCATCATACAAATCCACAGCTCCATGAGGGTACACCTTTGCCAATTTGAATGGCCCAGACCACCTAGACTTGAGTTTTCCAGGGAATAGTTTAAGTCTTGAGTTAAACAATAACACTTGGTCACCTTCCACTAATTCCCTTTTTTGAATCTTTTTATCATGCCATGCCTTGGTCTTGGCCTTGTACAATTCTGAGTTCTCATAGGCAAAGTGTCTCATCTCTTCCAATTCATTCAATTGTAATAGCCTAGCTTCCCCTGCCCTTGTGTGATCAAAATTGAGCTTTTTGATAGCCCATTGCGATTTGTATTGAAGCTCCAAAGGCAGATGGCAAGCCTTGCCATACACAAGTCTGTAGGGGGACATTCCCAAAGGAGTTTTGTAAGCAGTTCTATAAGCCCATAAAGCATCATGAAGATGATTTGTCCATTCCTTTCTGGTAGGCCCTACCATTTTCTCCAACATTCTCTTGATCTCTCTATTAGACAACTCTGCTTGACCACTTGTTTGAGGATGATATGCTGTTGCAATCTTGTGCTTAACCCCATACTTGGCCAAGAGATTTTTTATCAATTTGTTGCATAAATGAGAACCTTCATCACTGATTATTGCTCTTGGAGTTCCAAACCTTGTAAAAATGTTTCTCAATAAGAACTTGCTAACAGACTTTGCATCATTGTTAGGTAAAGCCACTGCTTCAAGCCACTTTGATACATAATCTACAGCAACAAGGATGTAAGAGTTGCCAAAAGAGGGAGGAAAAGGTCCCATGAAGTCCATACCCCAAACATCAAAGAGTTCAACCTCTAAGATGTTTGACAATGGCATTTCATTTTTGTGTGATATATTTCCACTCCTCTGGCATCTATCACATTTCTTAACAAACTCATGAGCATCCTTGAAAATTGTAGGCCAAAAATAACCAGATTGAAACACCTTTGCTGCTGTTCTTAAACCTCCAAAGTGTCCTCCATAAGCTGCAGCACTCCTTGTTGTTCTTCATCAGCCACACATCTTCTTAGTAACTGATCAGGGCACTTCTTATACAAATATGGTTCATCCCAAAAATACTGCTTGATTGTGTGGAAGAACCTCTTCTTTTTCTGATAATTTAAATTACATGGCACCACTTTGCTCACTAGGAAGTTAACAATGTCTGCATACCAAGGTGCTGCAGCATCAGGTGCTGCAGCAGAAACGGCTAACAACTGCTCATCAGGGAAGCTTTCCTTGATTTCTCCAAAATGATTACCTGCACTATCACCTTCCAATCTAGACAAATGATCAGCAACTTGGTTCTCCACCCCCTTTTTATCTTTTACTTCCAAATCAAACTCTTGGAGGAGGAGAACCCATCTTATTAGCCTAGGTTTTGCATCTTTCTTAGCAATCAAATACTTAATGGCAGAGTGATCACTGAAAACAATTACTTTTGTACCAACTAAGTATGATCTAAACTTATCAAATGCAAAAACCACAGCTAATAATTCTTTTTCAGTGGTAGTGTAATTTAATTGAGCTTCAACAAGTGTTTTCCTAGCATAATAAATAGAATGAAAGACTTTATCATACCTTTGGCCAAGGACAGCACCTATGGCATAATCACTAGCGTCACACATGAGCTCAAAAGGCTTGCTCCAATCAGAAGTCACTATCACTAGGGCAGTAACTAGAGCATTTTGAAGTTTCTGGAATGCTACAGCACATGAGTCATCAAACACGAATGGAGTGTCATGCTGCAGCAATTGACATAATGGCTTTGAAATTTTAGAGAAGTCCTTGATGAACCTCCTATAGAATCCAGCATGTCCTAAGAAACTTCTAACACCTTTGACATTTGTTGGAGGATGCATCTTCTCAATCACCTCAATTTTAGCTTTGTCAACCTCAATTCCCTTCTTTGAGATTTTGTGTCCCAACACAATACCCTCTTGGACCATGAAGTGGCATTTCTCCCAATTCAAGACCAAGTTGGTTTCTTCACATCTATCCAGAATCTCTTCTAAGTTGTCAAGGCACAATTGGAATGTTTCTCCAAAGACAGAGAAATCATCCATAAACACCTCCATAGATTTTTCAATGAATTCAGAAAAGATTGACATCATACACCTTTGAAATGCTGGGGCATTGCACAACCCAAATGGCATTCTCCTGAAAGCAAAACTACCATAAGGACAAGTGAAAGTAGTCTTTTGTTGATCTTCAGGCACTATAGCTATTTGATTGTAGCCAGAGTAACCATCCAAAAAGCAATAGAACTCCTTGCCAGCAAGTCTATCAAGCATTTGGTCTATGAATGGTAGGGGGAAATGATCTTTTCTTGTAGCCTTGTTGAGTTTCCTATAATCCATACAAATCCTCCAACCAGTAACTGTTCTTGTGGGAATAAGTTCATTCTTCTCATTGGCTACCACTGTGACCCCTCCTTTCTTTGGAACACATTGCACAGGACTCACCCATGCACTATCAGTGATAGGATACACAATGCCAGCATCTAACCATTTGATGATCTCCTTTTTCACCACTTCTTTCATGATAGGATTTAGTCTCCTCTGCCCTTCAATGCTATTCTTAGCATTTTCATCAAGAATGATCCTATGCATGTAGATGGTAGGACTAATCCCCTTTATGTCAGCCATTTGCCACCCAATTGCCTTCTTATGCCTCTTTAGGGTAGTAATGAGATCATGCTCTTGACCTTGGGATAAGTCAGAAGCAATGATAACAGGTAAGGAATCATTTTCCCCTAAATAGGCATACTTCAGGTGCTTGGGCAACTCTTTCAATTCAAGCACGGGAGGTTTTTCAATAGATGGCACATTCTGTTTGAGATTAGAATCCCCTAGATCAAGTGATTCATAATGCCTACTCCATAATTCTTTCACCTCAGCCTCCTTGTGCACAATACCTTCTTCCACAAGTTCACTCTTATCAATCTCAGATAGAGCTTTCACCAGATGATCACTTTGCTTGTGGAAGTGTTGTTGAACCACAGATTCAAGAGACATCACAAAAGAGCACTCCTCAGTTCCTTGGTCAGGGAACTTGAGAGCATTCAACACATTAAACTTAATCTCTTGATCATTGACTCTCATAGTCAATTCTCCTTTTTGCACATCAATTAGAGTCTTTCCAGTAGCCAAGAAAGGTCTTCCAAGAATAATAGGTACCTCCTTATCTGCAACAAAATCTAAAATTACAAAGTCAACAGGAAATACAAATTTATCAACCTTTATCAGAACATCAAGCATCAGTCTAGTTTGAGGTTCCAACCCATTGTAAAAAGTTTCCATTTGAACAACCACAAGCAACCCATTATGTGGACATTTTCTTAACAATTCTTTGAATCTTTCCCATGCTTCAAACAATGTTTCAAATTCAATTTGTCTAAAAGATGTAATTTCAGTTCTCATCCTGGCATTCTTGATAGGTGGAAAATATTTTGTCATAAATTTTTCAGCCATCTCATTCCAAGTAGTGATAGAGTTAGGTTCCAAGGAATTTAACCAAACCTTAGCTCTATCCTTCAAGGAATAAGGAAAAAGTTTAAGTTTAAAAGCATCATCACTTACACCAGGGAGAATGAAATTACTACAAACTTCTACAAATTGTTTTAAATGCAAATGTGGGTCCTCAGTAGGTCCTCCACCAAATTGCCCAACTGTTTGAAGCATTTGAAACATCATTGGCTTGAATTCAAAATGATTTGTGGCAAGTTCAGGCCTCACTATGCTAGTTTGCATAGTGTGAGGGTCAAAAATTGCATAATCCCTCATAGGTCTGTCCCTGTCATTAGCCATGCTAATGACTGTTTCATTCAAAACTTGTCTCACATGTTCAGGTTGCTCAGTGGCAACTATAGTATGTCTGTCAGAACCATGGTTGTTAGGAGGTAGTGTGTTTCCATGATTAGAAGGTGGTGGTGTAGCCATATTGACAGCTCTTCCCAAAGAAATGAGACCAGAGTGGTCGTGTCCCCTTCTCAAAGCTCTAAACAGTCTGTCTATATCAAGATGAAGTTGATATTCTGGTGATCTGCGTCTGTACATATGCTGCAGCAACAGTTGCTGCAGCAGATATCTTACTGAAACAACCAGAAACACAGCACCAAAATTAGCAACAAAAGAATCACTAATTTGCCAACTAATTAAACAGTGTTTAACTAATTAATCCCCGGCAACGGCGCCAAAAACTTGTTGCTTGAAAACGTGAACGTTCTTTTGTGCAAGTGTACACAATCGTAACAAGTAATATAATGAAAGTAGAGATCGTTCCCACGAGGATTAATTTGCCAAACAAGAGTTTAATCAAAGTAACAATTAGTGATTTTAGTAACAAAAGTAAATGACACACAATTGGTTGGGTAACAAGTAACAAACAACTAAAAAGGTATTAGGGTAGTGGAAATCAGAATTGGGACAAGTTGAGATGCAATACTTCAATAAATCAATTAAAATGCTCAAAATGCTATGTTAAGTGCTGCAGCACTAGGTGCTGCCGCAATTGTGCATTATGTCTAATGCTTAACACTAGGCTTTAGTCGCCCCAAATTATGTCTAATTCGGAAGAGATTATTTCCCTAGGCTACTGGAGAACAAGCAGCATTACACCTAAGTGTTTTACCTGATGGCTTATGCCTCTCCTATGTCTAGGACACAAGCAAGGAACAACTATATGTCTATAGTGCAACATACCATGTTATCTTGTGAGATATATATACAAACCATGTCTGTGAATGTATATCTACTTAGATTAGACGGCCAATCCTAATCTAAGATGGAAATAGTAAAAACACACAAGATAAAGCGCTCAACACAATAACACAAGCATTAAGAACAATTTAACTTCATTAAATTCATAATAGCATCCCAACTACAGAGGTTTAGCTCATATTGAGCTTACACAACATTACAACTAAACTAAACATTAAGGGAAGTAAGAATTTCATACTAAAACCCGAGAAGAGAAGTTCAACTACAAGTCTTGATACTGAGACAGCTTCAATGGTGATCCACCAAGCAATTCCAGCTCTCAAAATGTAGCTCCTTCGAAGTTGAAGTAGATCTAATGTTGCTGCAGCAATCAATATCCCAGCAATTGATTCTAAGTAACAATGGAGGCACGAAAAATTTAGGCTATGTCTATACCTCAGGAATTCGGCTTAACCTAATTCTGGGGGTGAGTGCCTTTATATAGGGAAGGCCTTGGGATGAGAGAAACCCTAAATGGTGGAGGCATATTTTGTCCTTTTCAAGGCACAATGTCCTTTTTGCCCAAAACCCTAGGTCATTCATGCATCACCAATGATTGGCACGCACACCTACGCATGACACACGTTGACAGCTGTCCTTGCCTTGATTTCCGTGTTTCTTGCTACATTCTCTCTCATGTTGCGTAAAATGGCAATGCTGCCACAACAGGTGCTGCAGCAATTAAACACACATATTAAACCACAATTGGGCACAAAACTGCCCATTAATAACATAATTAAGCTTGCACCTTTAATTATTCTAAACTAACATATTTACAACATAATTCACTCAATTGCTTGAGAATTAACCATGATTTAAGCTTGAAATAAGAGATAATAACAATCATATTCGATTGTTATCAGTGGACGCTCACGAAGACAAGGCAATATACGGTGAAGTCAGCATACACATTGCTAACAAATCAAAGTGAAGAATCACTGTGGGATGATGAAAAGAGGAAAATAATTAAAAAGATGTGGATGACAGCAATTCCGTCTAAATTCCACGTTCACGGCTGGAGGCTCCTACTGGATCGTTTGCCAACAAAATCACTGCTACAGCAGCGTGGTGTTATGACATTTCAGCCCAGCCCCTGGTGCGTGTTATGCTCCTGCCATGATGAGGACTCGTGGCATCTCTTCTTCAAGTGTAGCATAGCGGAACAGCTTTGGGAACACGTTTTCTGCTGGGCTGGCGTGATTACAGCAGATTGTCAAGATGCTTGGGAACATTTAACGAAACACAGATGCAGATCAACTGGGAAGAAAAATAAAAGAGTGAGATTTATGATATGGCTTGCTGTTGTGTGGGTGGTTTGGATTAATAGGAATAGAGCTCTATTTAGAGGTAGTGTGCCAAATGTAAATCAAATGCTAGATCATGTAAAGGGTATAAGTTGGGGATGGTTTGCCAATAGGGTGGGAATTCATTTATCTATTGACTTTGAAAAATGGGTAGATAATCCTTTAGCGTGTTTTGATCTTGTGAGCTAAATTGTAAAAGGGTTGAGGTACCCCTTGTACCTCCTAATTAATAAATTCTTTGACTTATCTAAAAAAAACCATAATAATACAACTGCATTAAGCAGCTACAAGAAGTTATTATTTTGATATAGATATATAGATATGATATTATTTTCACACACAAACATGCCATGATATATCATGGAACAGTAGTAGTAGGAGGGATATATCATGTAGAAGAACCCTTCACTTTTGTAAATACGATCATCTTTCTCCGGCACACCTCTTCCTGCAGCCACTGCACCATTCAGAATTGCTGCTACAACCAGAACTAATACAAGGCAAGCAGTAGCTTTTGCCATAGTAATTTAATATTTTGATTTTGTTGCTTGTTCTCTTTTTCTTTGTTTAATTTGCATGGAAATTATTGGCTCCAAATCCTTCCAATTTATAGAACCCATGAGAACTACTGATTTCCTAATTGAGATGGAAACTTAATTAGATTGGCCTTTGCGTGAGAAAATTGATTTTTGCCAATTTAAGGTAATGTGAGAAGAGTCTTATTAAATACAATGGAACACTGTTTCCTTTTTATGTTCAAGTTTTAAGGTTGACCTGTTGGATGGTACAGAACGAATAATATACAAATTAATAAAACCCACTTACTAGCTACTGAATTAAATGGGTAGTTAGTAGTGACTGATTTTGATCTGTGAATTAGTAATTAATATTCTTGTTGATTCTTTGCTATAAGATGGTGGTAATATGATAGATAAAATCAGAAGCCAAATCATGGAGACTTTGTTATGCATACAAATTTAATATGGGGGATAACAAAGTCTCAATTATGATAGTTTAAATAATTAGCGTCCCATTTTTCGAAGTTACTAAACCACTAGTCGTTTTTTAGATAAGTCAAAATTTTATTGAGGAGGTACAAGGGGTACCCCAATCCCTTTTACAATTCATGAGTTCAACGATCGATAAATAATAGTAAGGGCTGCTGCACCAGCTCTCAAAATTAACTTGTGTTAATGTTTAGCGATCGATTTAGCAATTGTTTTGAGATTTTTATGTCCAAATCAGCCGCTAAAATCGTTTGCTGAATAGAGTATCTTCTGTGGTATAAATATCAATTCATCCCACCCATAAGGAAGATATTGACTATGATCGCTATTTTGCTAGATTAGAAATGAGAGAATTTTTTCAAATGAAATCTTAGATCCTTTAGAGACAATTTTTATAATCAAATTATATTCATGGAAATAGTTTCTAGCTAAATCTAAGTTTTGTCAGTGCCTTTTCTATGAATGATAAATCTTTTAGATTGAATATCAATATTAGAAATATGAGTTATTAATATTGGCTTTCTGCTGGTTTGAGTCAAGTTACCTTGATACCCGTGAACTAGCAGAAAATAGGTATTTCTGGTGGTATTTGGCCGCCGGTAAGAACGCCGTAGGAAATGGTTACCGGCGACAATGCCGCCTGTAATTTTTACCGGCTGTTGAACCCTTGATTTGTCATGTCATTGTCTGAAAGACAAGAAAAATGAATGCCATGTACATGTACACTACACACACATTCGAGAGAGAGCTTGAGAGTTCTGCGAGCACGTAATAAGATAGAGAAAATCAGATGCCACATCATGGAGACTTTGTTATCCATACGAATTTACTATTGGGAGTTTGTTGTGCATACAAAATACCAAATAATCTCTATTTCAATTAAAAAATAATTTTGAAACCCATTTTGCAAAGTTGCTAAATCACTAGTCGTTAATGTTTAGTGATCGATTTAGCAACTGTTTTGAGATTTTTGTCTCTAAATCGGTTACTAAATAGAAATTTTTCGATAGTATAATTATATATTCATCCCACTGATAAGGAAGATGTTGATTATAGGGGCGAAGGGTATATTAATGGGGTAGTCTTGGCTACCCCAAAAATAATATATATATATATATATATAATTATCTTTATTTCATATTTAGCTACTTCAATAATATATTATTTAACTACCTCAATTAAGTTTATTTGGCTAATGAGATAACAAGTTAACTAGTTTAAGTCCACCGGTGTATTAAAATTCCAACCAGATATGGTGATTTTTGTAATTGGTTCCTCTATTTTACTTAGGACAATTTTGGTCCTTAATTTTCTTAATTTGACAAATTTTGTCCTCATACTTTTTAATTGCACTTTTAGTTCCTTAAAATTATGGATTATTTGCACTTTTGATACTCAAAAATGTTAGATTTTGAGAAAATGGAGAATCAAAATTTTGGGGAATAAATAAATTTTAAACTTCTAATTATCGAAAAAATCATTATATTTAAAAAAAGAGTTTACAATATTTGGCTAGACGCCCATTTATACATTTATTTTTATTTCCCAAGTTAAAGATTCCATATTCATGTATGAAAAGGTTTTTATGTGAGCTGCTTATAGATTTTTAAAAAAAAAAAATTGGAGTTTGGGACAAAGAAATATAAATATATACATACATATAAGGAATTTCAATAAGGGAGAAAGAAAAAAAATAAGAATATATATATATATATAAATGTATATATATATATATATATATATATCATTAAAAAAAGAAAAATGAGTATTATAGTGTCCTGAATTCTCCTCTACCCAAAATTTTCCTTGTAGTATTATAGTGTCCTGAATTATTTCCTGATGATATTCTGGAGTTACCACCAAGAATGCAGAAAGAATTTGCACTATCTCTCTCTCTCTCTCATGTGTTATTAGAGCATTAATAACAGTGATGCTTCATTGAACTTTGAAGTGTTGTTGGCTATTATGTTATAGATCAGTATAGTTATGGTCACTAGGATCACCTGATGTTAAATCTTACCTATAGTTGATGCCACATTTTTGTCTAGATAAAAGTCTAGTGTCTTTGGATTATGAATTCTTTTCTCTGAAACTGGTTCAATATAAAAGTCTAGGCACAATGAATGAGGTTAATTAGTTGGAATTTTGCTTCTCAAATTATTACATATGTTTACCTCTTTGGTGCATAATGCATGGAAATGTGAATTAACATAAAGTGTTAGTAAAGAATTCTGTTGATCCGAGCGGGACTATATGTAAATCAGTTATAAGATTGAGTTATTTAGTAATGTGCTTATAAGATTCACGATGCTGGTTCCTTCTTAGTATCATGTTTAGGTTGTTTTGCAAGTGCTAGTTTGCAAGTGTTGAGTACACATGAATGAACTTGGAAAAATGTTGATGTTGGTTTGTATTTGCCACCTCTAAGTTTGATAGTTTCATTTTAGTTTATTGGTTTACGTAGGAGTTTCTTATGTGTAAATGTCTGAAATGACTGGTTTTGGTAGTTTATAATTCTATATCGCTGGCAATTTACCAAAACAAGTTGTATGGGAAGCTTTTTTTTGGAAAAAAAAACTAGGTAAGCCACGGATAAACAGTGGGTAAATCTCACTAGCGACGGATATAGCGACGGAAATTTTAGCAACGGAAATATTCTATCACTATGTATTAACGACGAGCATTTTAGCAATGAAATTAGGTTGTCGCTATAATTCCATCGCAATAGTGCAATAGCGGCGGATTTAGGGCTGCTAGCGACGAATTTTTCCGTCGCTCATTGCCTGTTTTTTTGTAGTATACTCAACAAAAGAGTGAAAGTATAGCCATTTTGATCAAATCAAAATGGAAACTAACATTCCCAAACCCCCACCAACATTTGCCTATAAAAAAATGAAAATGGAAATAAGTTCTTTTTTACAAGAAAATGGAAAATAAGAGTTTTTTTTGGTACAAGTGAAATTTAGGGTGAGGGAATGGTGCCTCAGTCTAAGGCATGGAAGACTAGTGGAGAGTTGAACCCGGGACCTCTCGGATACAAGTTCCGTCATGTAATGGAAATAAGAGTTGATATCAAGTTTGTTAAGAAAAATTAAATTTTTTGATATGTGAATCTGAGTTCGCCAACGATTTTGATGATAAGATCAATCAAAAAGATTAACTCTTATCTAAACTAAAAATGAGAGATTCAAACACCTTTTAATTTCTGACAAGGATTCAAACACCTTCTAAAATAGTAATAATTATATATTTAGATAAATATTATCCAACAAACTAATCTAAAAAACGATAAGATTAAAAAAACCAGTTTCTTCTAAAAAATATTATCACCAAAAATAAATCTATTTTCACATAAATAGATAAGCTTGATTATTTGTTTGTTATAACAGCAAACTAAACTAAAAATTAATCAAGCTGTCAATTTGCACAAATAGTAATTTTAAATTGCATATAAGAGACATGAATTTGTATCGTCTCAAAGAAGAACATAACATCATAGAAATTTTTGGGTTCAACAATTCTCACCATGAAGGTGTGGTTCATTTGCTTTCTTCTTCTTAGTATGGCTATGATCAACCATGGTGCAGCACCGGTTGGACATATTAGTTATGAAGTCTTACGAAAGATTAGAGCAGGACATTTTGGTATAAGCAAAGCACCACCATTGAAGCACAATCACAAACATCGCTGCGACCCATTACAAAAATGTCGTGGATAATATGCCTACTTTAATAACAACAATTATATGTATATAACATTAACTATTCTGTCTCATAAAACTATGTTTCTACGCTAATGTAAAATCTAATTCAAATCTTTATGTATTTTCTCTCCTGTATGGTTAACTATGTTTCTATTCTGTCGCATTGTTTGGAATAGGTATTCCTTATTTTGTGGTCGTGTTTCCTTAATCTTGTCATATTTACTCTTATTGTTTTTCTTAAATTTTTTCTCGTGTTTAAAAAAATTAAATTATATTTCTATTTTATCTTTTCTATGAGTTTACCATTGTTATATATCAATTATTATATGTAAGTCAAGTTACATATATATATATATATATATAAACTAATACAAAAAATATTTTTTTAGAATAGGTAACTTAAAACGTTAGAATAATGAAATATAAATTTTAACTTCTAAATATTTATAAACATTTTTTGGTATTTTATATTGATTAAAAAAATTTAATCATGAATTAAATATGTTCTTTTAGGTATACAACATTGTTTCTATTCTGGTTAAACCCTTTTGGAGGTTTTAACCAGAATCCAGACCCAACGTGGGTGCATGGGAGAGAAATGAGGATGGTGTATCTTTTAGTTGGGAATTTTGGTTAAACCCTTTTGGGGGTTTTAACTTCTAACGTTCTTGGAAAGTGGAAGAATGTCTTTAATAATACTTGTACAAAAACCAAACATCTTTGCTGTAACAGCCTAGACCCTTTTCTCTCTAGTAGGATACCCCAGAACTGCACATCATGACGTTCTCTATCCCCCATGGGAATCAAACCATATACTCTAGGGCTCAAATACATATTCAATGCATTCTCACTACCAATTAGCTATATTGGTAGAGAAGGTAGTGGGAATGCATTCTCACTACCAATTGAGCTAGTACTTCAATTGGTAGTTGGAATGCATTGAGCATGTACCTTGAGCCCCAGAGTACATGGTTCGATTCCCACCGAAGGAAAAAACTCTACATGGGGGTAGAGAAGGTCATGATGTGCAGTTCTGGGATAGCCTACTAGAGAGAAAAGGGCCCAGGCTGTTACATTTGCTAATGTCAATCCACTAACTTATAGCACATAAGTCTTTTGAAAGGTTCTGTTGGGCAAGTCATATCCACTAACTTATAGCACATAAGTCTTTTGAAAGGTTCTGTTGGCAAGTCATATTCACTAACTCCGCTTCTAAGAAGAGAGATCGGGCTCAGAATTCTGTGGACGCCGTTGCGATTGACCTTGACCCTCCCCAAAAAAGAAGAGAAACACCGAGGAGGTCGTCCTTGGATTTGGACGATCTTAAAGATGTAGATTTGGAATGACTTCGAGCAGACCCTCTGTTGTTCGTTGCAGAAATTGCTCAAGATGCTTCTCATAAGCTTGCTCGTTATAAATCTGAAGAAGCTAGCTGTCAAGCAGGTATGCGCTTACTCCATAGAAACTTATGGTTGGAGGGTGACCTCTTGGATAAAACTGACAAGTATAAGTCTGCTCTTGGTCATATTACAGATTTGCGGGCAGAACTCGAGAGTACCAAGAAAAAGCTTGAGGATGCTGAGGTCGCCCTCCTACCGACGAAGAATGCACTTGGGTCGGTCACTGCCGAACGAGACGCGGCCATAACAGCCAAGGTAGACGCTGAAGCCAAACTTGCCACCGCTACTACCGGTTTGACCGAGCAATCTACCAAGGTGAATCAGCTGGAGGAGCAGATGGTCGGCCTGAAGGAAACCTTGAAGGCCGTCGAGGACGAACAGGATCAGGCTAAGGGCGAGCTAGAGGCCTTGAAGGACATGACTATTTCAATCGCCAAAGGGCGCTTCGATGAGGCTGTTGCTCAGATCCAATATTGCTATCCTTCTCTGGAGATTAACCCTGAGATCATGAGCAACGATCATTTTTTGAGGAACGGCCAAATCGTTCGTCTTGCAGAAAAAGATGAGCATGAGAACGTCATCCAAGAAGAAACAGTCATCTACAGCCGTCCTGAGTGACTCGCCCTTTTTTGTACTTTCAACAAGTGTACTTTGTTTTCTTGTAATCTTTATGGAGCCCGCGCGCCTCTATAATCGCATTTTCTCTTGTAAGCTTTTTGGATCCCGGCTTTCTCAGGGCAGACTTTAATGTTAACTATCTTTAATTTTTCTAAGTTTTGATTTACTTTGCTCGCGGCCTACGGGCTTTATAATACTGTTTCAGCCCTCGTTGGGCCGATCTTCATAGGGATCCCTGTAAATAGCTTACCAAGTTTCTACTTGAGATTTAGCTCGTTTACCGGGTGTGTTCGTACTTAAGATCGTTTAAGTTTCCTCCTAAGCAGTTTATCAAACTCGGTTTGAACTTAACTCGCTTAAGAGGTAATTGGTTAAGATCGCTTAAGTTTCCTCCTGAGCAGTTTATCAAACTCGGTTTGAACTTAACTCGCTTAAGAGGTAATTGGTTATTTGGGTCGATCAACATCTTTTAAAGAGAATCAAATTAAGAAATACCATCGCTGTTCAAATGACGGGCGAGCGGGCCTCGATAAAAAATCCCGTAGGGAAATAGAGTGTCCCGCTCGTTTGATTTTTTATTCATTGTCCAAGCAACAACAAGACATTTTTACAAACTTTCAAGTGAAATATCTTCTAAGATTTGCTGCATTCCAAGTATTTGGAATGATGCCTCCGTCTACATTCTGCAAGATGTACGCCCCTTTGCCCGTCTTGGCCGCCACTTGGTAAGGACCTTCCCAATTTGGGGCGAGCTTTCCTTGACCGGTATTTCTTCGGCCAATATCCGCCCTTCTTAGGACGAGATGCCCTTTCTCGAAGGCTCTAGGAACGACCTTGGCGTTGTGTCTTGTGGCCATCGCTTGTTTCACTAACGCTTCCCTAAGGGCAGCCTTACTCCGTAGCTCTTCCACTAGATCGAGCTCTTCTCTGGTCGCCCGTTCGCTTCCTGACGGTGGCAGAGGATTGCTCGTTCTCCAGCTTAGTTCTCCCATTTTGACGGGAATAAGCGCATCCGTTCCATAGACCAGTTTGAAGGGGGCTTCCCTAGTGGTCGAGTGTGGGGTTGTTCTGTACACCCATAGTACTGAAGGGAGCTCTTCTGCCCACTTTCCTTTAGCTTCATCTAGTCTTCTTTTGAGGCCTCTTTTTAGGGCTGTGATAGGCCGCAAGTGCACGGTTCTATCGCGTAATAAAAAGTATCGATCCACAGGGAGTTTTTGTGATTACCAATCTAATTTTTTTGATGGTGATTAGCTGAAAGGAATGATTTGAAGAAGTGATTTTTGATTAAATTAAATTCAGGAATGTAAAGAATCTCGAGTTATTAGTTTCATCACAATGATGAGAACCCATGTAACTCTTTAACTATCCTCCAACTCACAAAAAAGTAATATATTCTAAAGGCAAGGTAACAAATGTAATCATAGTCTTCTTTCAAAGTAAAATGATGTGTTTTGATCTAACTTTCAATCCTATTCTCATGGTTGAAAGTTAGCAAAACCCTTTAAGAACAAAACCTTTTAAATACCTCAAGAGAATTAGGATTATTCTCATATCTTAATTCTCTTCTCTATTTTCATAGGTCAAACATAGAATTTCACCTCTCGGTACTTCACTCTAATGTTAAAAATAAGATTGAGGTATAATGAAAATAGATTAGAATTAGAAAAACAATTGGAGTGGAGAATAGTCTTTGGGAATTACTAGGGACCTATCATTGTGATTACTCCCAATAACCCAAGACCATATTTCTACTCACTCATGCTTAGAAGATAAATTGCAATAAGATAAAGAGACATAATTGTAAATGACTGAAATCTAAATTGCGTAATGTAAATGACGGGAATTTAAATAAAGCGATAAATTGCTGAATGTAAAGTTGCTGGAAAGATAAAGAACAGAAATTATAAAAGCAAGAAAGTAAAGAACATGAAAATAAAAGAGCAAAAGCTAAAGAGAATTGCAAGAACTTAGATTAAACTTTGGAGTGAGATTAAAAGTATGCTAAGGTGAGATTACAACTGAAATAAGATCCTATTTATAGGCTAGGATCAGTAGACAAACACTTAAATTCGAATTACAAGCCATAATGCAGAGAATGGGAAAAGCTTGTAACAGTTGCTGAGTCTGCTAATGCGCCACGGACCGTGGCCAGCCACACGGGCGCCCGTGGTAAAATCTGTTTGACGAGAAAACTTTCAGCATTCCAACACAACACGGGCCATGTGGTGCAACACGGGTGCCCGTGTAAGCATCAGCCAGGGAGTGATTTTTCATGCAAATTCTAACTGTTTTGATCCTTTGTGAATCTCTTATCATTGGGACTTCAATGCTATGCTTTTTAGTGCTTGAAATACTTCCTTTGCTCTTGATTTTCTCTACAAAATAGAATTCAAATAAAAGCAGTAAAATAGTCCTAAAAGAGAAATAAAAATACTAAATAACTACTTGAAACAAACACTAAAATAACAACTAATTTGGACTTATCAGGCTGCTAGCGACAAATTTTTACGTCGCTCATTGCCTGTTTTTTTGTACTATACTCAACAAAAGAGTGAAAGTATAGCCATTTTGATCAAATCAAACTGGAAACTAACATTCCCCACCCCCCCCCCCCCCCCCCCACACCAACATTTGCTTATAAAAAATGAAAACGGAAATAAGTTCTTTTTTACAAGAAAATGGAAATAAGAGTTTTTTTTTGGTACAAGTGAAATTTAGGGTGAGGGAATGGTGTCTCAGTACAAAAGTAATTACATTTACCTTGCCCCAAATAGACAAGTGGGAAGTTGAACCCGAAACCTCTCCGATACAAGTTCTGTCATGTAATGGAAATAAGAGTTGATATCAAGTTTGTTAAGAAAAATTAAATTTATTGATATGTGAATGTGAGTTCGCCAACGATTTTGATGATAAGATCAATCAAAAAGATTAACTCTTATCTAAACTAAAAATGAGAGATTCAAACACCTTTTAATTTCTAACAAGGATTCAAACACCTTCTAAAATAGTAATAATTATATATTTAGATAAATATTATCCAACAAACTAATCTAAAAAACGATAAGATAAAAAAACCAGTTTCTTCTAAAAAATATTATCACCAAAAATAAATCTATTTTGACATAAATAGATAAGCTTGATTATTTGTTTGTTATAACAGCAAACTAAACTAAAAATTAATCAAGCTGTCAATTTGCACAAATAGTAATTTTAAATTGCATATAAGAGACATGAATTTGTATCGTCTCAAAGAAGAACATAACATCATAGAAATTTTTGGGTTCAACAATTCTAACCATGAAGGTGTGGTTCATTTGCTTTCTTCTTCTTAGTATGGCTATGATCAACCATGGTGCAGCACCGGTTGGACATATTAGTTATGAAGTCTTACGAAAGATTAGAGCAGGACATTTTGGTATAAGCAAAGCACCACCATTGAAGCACAATCACAAACATCGCTGCGACCCATTACAAAAATGTCGTGGATAATATGCCTACTTTAATAACAACAATTATATGTATATAACATTAACTATTCTGTCTCATAAAACTATGTTTCTACGCTAATGTAAAATCTAATTCAAATTTTTATGTATTTTCTCTCCTGTATGGTTAACTATGTTTCTATTCTGTCGCATTGTTTAGAATAGGTATTCCTTATTTTGTGGTCGTGTTTCACTAATCTTGTCATATTTACTCTTATTGTTTTTCTTAAATTCTTTCTCGTGTTTAAAAAAATTAAATTATATTTCTATTTTATCTTTTCTATGAATTTACCATTGTTATATATCAATTATTATATGTAAGTAAAGTTACATATATATATATATATATATAAACTAATACAAAAGATATTTTTTTAGAATAGGTAACTCAAAACAATAGAATAATGAAATATAAATTTTAACTTCTAAATATTTATAAACATTTTTTCGTATTTTATATTGATTAAAAAAATTTAATCATGAATTAAACATGTTCTTTTAAGGATACAACATTGTTTCTATTCTGGTTAAACCCTTTTGGAGGTTTTAACCAGAATCCAGACCCAACGTGAGTGCATGGGAGAGAAATGAGGATGGTGTATCTTTTAGTTGGGAATTTTGGTTAAACCCTTTTCGGGGGTTTTAACTTTTAACGTTCTTGGAAAGTGGAAGAATGTCTTTAATAATACTTGTACAAAAACCAAACATATTTGCTGTAACAGCCTAGACCCTTTTCTCTCTAGTAGGATACCCCAGAACTGCACATCATGACGTTCTCTATCCCCCATGGGAATCGAACCATGTACTCTAGGGCTCAAATACATATTCAATGCATTCTCACTACCTATTAGCTATATTGGTAGAGAAGGTAGTGGGAATGCATTCCCACTACCAATTGAGCTAGTACTTCAATTGGTAGTTGGAATGCATTGAGCATGTACCTTGAGCCCCAGAGTACATGGTTCTATTCCCACCGAAGGCAAAAACTCTACATGGGGGTAGAGAAGGTCATGATGTGCAGTTCTGGGATAGCCTACTAGAGAGAAAAGGGCCCAGGCTGTTACATTTGCTAATGTCAATCCACTAACTTATAGCACATAAGTCTTTTGAAAGGTTCTGTTGGGCAAGTCATATTCACTAACTTATAGCAAATTTTGTTAGATAGCAGTTAAAAAAATTAATTAAACTTGTTTAGCAAGCAGTAGCGGTTAGCATTTTTGGGATAGCTTATAGCGTTTTTTTAAACACTACGTACTTCAACTACCATTTAAGCTTATAACGTATAGTCTATGACTTTTTTTTACCATTTTTATCCTCACTATTTGTATTAAATTTCGTCTTTACCCCTTATAATTGTGAGTTGCATTACACGACACAGTTCACCTTATTAATTTTCAATCAGGTCTACTTCCTCCCTGCTCTAACTTCACGAGAAAGTTTTTTTTAATACTTGCAGCTTAGTTATTTTCTTTGTTTTTGTTTCTTTTCTGGGGTGCTTCTAGGGTGAGGGAGCAAATCGAATCCTTCACCGGTGAACCATTAAATATGATCGTAGGATTTAGTATAAAAATTCATTAACCGTTGAGATTTAATATTGGTTGATTCAGTCTTAACCACTCATAGCATTTTACATAATATCCTACGGTTAATTTTAGTGGTTCACTGGTGAGGAATTTGATATGTTCTCACTCCTAGAAGCACTTTGTTTTCTATTGTTATCTTTGCTTCATAAAAAATTGTGTGAATGCTTGTCACCATGCAGTTTACTATTTTTATTTAATACTTCTATTTATACCACTATGCACTAACTTTTTGTGTTAATAAATTATATTAATAAAAAATAAATTTTCAAATTTTAACTACCATAATTTATAGAATAGTAATTTATTAACATTTTGTCATATTTTATATTTATTAAATAAATCTAAGCATTATTTAACAAAATAATATTCATTAAACATGTTCTTTTATAAGTCATTATATATTTA
Organism: Astragalus glycyphyllos; assembly: GCA_963573325.1. Lineage (NCBI taxonomy): Eukaryota > Viridiplantae > Streptophyta > Magnoliopsida > Fabales > Fabaceae > Astragalus > Astragalus glycyphyllos. The sequence goes on along the minus strand of OY754307.1, from coordinate 119,641,132 downwards.
TCACTTAGTTTAATAGCTATTTTTACCAAAAACTTCATTCGTTATCCGTTAGCTTATCCACTATCCACTATATATATCAACTAGATCATTTGCTATCCGCTATAAATGTAACACCCTAATATCTCTAACAAGTAAAAATACTAGAATGCACAATTTAGCATACATCAGAGATATATTTCCTGTTTACATATTGAACAAAACTAAAAAATTTCGATAATAAATTTCAAACAGTCATAACCTTCATAACTTAATCAAAACCATATTGGTTCCATGACTTAAATATCCTCACATCCCTAGTGTTCAATACCATCACAAGAAAAAGCGGAAACGATTATATAACTTAAAAACAATTCAAGTCATATTATCGAGTTACAAAGACAACAAGGGAAATATAACATAAACTTTGAAGAACTAAATTTTCAATATTCTCCTCGAGAAAATCTCCTACTCGTGCCTCTTAGCTTTCTTCTTTCCCTGTTTCTCTGTAAAAACAGCAACAACATAAAGGGTGAGATACAATATCAGTGAGTTTTACCGTGACCCCTAACTACACTCTCGGTTCATTTATGAATCTTTTTAATCGTAGTTTAATTTATAAACTACGTGCCTTTTTAACTTTGCACACACCGACTGACACTCAGCTAATCCCGGTGAATTGTGCAACCATTTTTAGCATAACACCGACTGCCAATCCGCTAATCTTGGTGAACCCCATAGTATCTAACGTAGGGCCTAGGTTTAGGGCTCATGACCTTCCCCGTCTAGTATGCTACCTCTTTGAGTCGTCACCCATATAAGTCTATATTGACCTATCTGTCTTTTATAATTAACCTCAACTTCATAGAACATATAGTTCGTCATTATCATAAACTTAACTATTTCGTTAAACTAGTCATACGGTTTATAAAAATTGTACAACTCAATTAATTATGAAAATATCCCAATCATGCGTAAAAACAATGGTTTAATTGGTCTAATATCATGAGGAATAGTTGGAGAGGAGATTAGAAGAGGTTTGGTATCGAAATGATCAACGAAACGAGAATTTGGCATCCAGAGACAGCAACATACACACGGTCTGTGTGCCTAGGCGCACGACCCGTGCGTGCTGACAAAATTGTTGGGCAACAAACAGAGCCATATGCACGCTCCGTGCACTGCTGACAACACAGAATTTCCCAATTTAGATGTTTGCAGCATTTGAAACATCATGGGTTTAAATTCAAAATGGACAGCCTCTATGTGAGGTCTTGCTATGCTTGTTTGCATGTTTTGATGTTCAAACATAGCATAATCTCTCATAGGTCTATCTCTATCATTAATCATACCTATTGGTCCCATGTGAATGAATTGATTCCTGTGATCTGCTTCAGTATCTCGTTGTGATCCAGGACCACCTCTGACTGAGGCTGGTCCTGAGCCTTCTCCTTCACCTTGTTGAGACATAGTATTGCTGCAACTTTGAAGTTTTTGTTTCTGGAGTTTTCGCAACCTTCTAAACTGTCTTTCTATTTCTGGATTAAGTTCAAATTCTGGTGATCTATCCCAGGGCATAAGCTAGTGCATCTGCACCTGTTTCTGCACAGAAAAATAAACTACCAGAGTAATAAAACAAAACACTAATTTATTATCTTTAAAACAAAAAAAATTAATGACAATCCCCGGCAACAGCACCAAAAACTTGGTGTGTGGAAACGTGTGCAAGTATACACAGTCACAAACAAGTAGTATAAAAGATTGAACCCACAGGGATTGGATTAACTCTTATATATTATTGTAAAGACTTGTAAGCTAGTGCAGCTACACTACTCACAATTTTGGTTGAAGTTGAAATGAAAATAAATTAAAGGAAAGCAAGTAAATTGTGCAGGAAATCAGTTGAGAATGATACTTGAGATGTCTTCACTATCTAAATCACTTTTGAGTGTATTGTGTTTTCTTGTGGTGTAGATGCACTTAGGTGCAGCTGCATCAGTGTGTGCTGGTCAGCTACTTTCTTCGAAGTTTCGTTACAAGCTCTTATGATCCTATTTTTTTGCGGTAAAGAAAGAAGTAGTCAATTCCTTTCTCGCCCCCTTACAGATAATCCAAGTTGCTAAATAAGTACACTCTTGTATCTTAAGATCTTACTACACTCTTGTAAGGGCTATGTTAACCTAAGGTTAGGAATTAACATGGAATTAACAAGCTAACTTCATTAAAACAAGTTTAACAAAAAGCTTCATTAAACACTTATCCTTACTTAGTTCTTGATTTCTAGTTATAAGTCAATTAAGTGAATATAACTCTACTTGTTCTAAGCGATCAACCTTAAACAAGATTAAGAATTTAAACACAAGAACTAAAGTGCTTACACCACTTGAAAACACAATAACTTTCCTCAAAAGATATTGGAAAGTTAGAACATCCCAACTTAAGAGATTTAGCTCAATATGGGCATAACAAAGCAAATATATTTGAATGAAAATATGTTGTAATGAAGGAAAGTACAAGAGAATTCAAAAGAGTAAGAATTACAACAATTGAAAGACTCTTGCATATATTTGCTTACAACCAATTTCTTGCACCTATTAGCTCTTTGAAGAAGTGGAGAGAGAAGTTGTCAATTTCTTCTCACCTTCCTCTCAAACTACACTAAGAAAATATAAAAAGAACTACAAGAAAATAAACTTGAAACTATGAAAAACAAAGATGAAAAGAACATGAAAAAGATTATAAAAGTCTATGATATATCTTTCAAGTGAAGAGTTGAGTCCTATTTATAGCCTTTGGAGATTTCCTTCATGTGGGGGTTTCCTTGATGATTAAGCTAACCAAAGGGTGTTAACCATGGTTACTTTTCAGAAGATGGAGATAAGCTTTTGATTCACATACTCAACCTTAAAGGGAGGTCCAATAGGAAGTAGCCACATGTCTTTTGTGAATGATTATTCATGATGGTCTTCCATTGTAGGCGCCTCCTTTTGCAAGTGGCCATGTGCCCCCATGTGACTCAGAAGCAAGCAGCAAGCCAACTAAGCATTATAACAATGGTAAGAATTGAGGTGCTTCCAATGTGGGGTTGTGAGCTGCTTCGGTGTAGGAAGGTGCAGTTGCACCAACTTCCCTTCAGGTGCAGTTACACCTAGTGCAGATGCACTAAACTACAGCTGTACTGAACAAACACATCAAACATACCAATATACATGTAAAATGCTAAGTTATGGACATCTTTCACCTTAAAACCATAAATGTTGTTATTTTATTCATACTACCATATTTAACACATATTATACTTGATTATGGGCAATTATTTAAGTGTAGAAGCACGAATAAACCTATATAAAATAGAGTTATCAGGTGGTAACTAGAGCGAAGCTTGATGGGGCAGACTTCAAGTCAGTCTCGGAAGAGGAATCACAAAGTATGATAGCACCATTCACTATGGATGAGGTGGAAGAAGCCGTATGGAGTTGTGAAGGGGATAAGAGCCCAGGACCCGATGGTTTTAACTTCAATTTTATCAAGACTTGTTGGGGGTACTATAAAAGTGGAAATTCTGGAATTATTGAATCAATTTCATGCTAATGGAAGGTTGCCAAAAGCTTTCACGTCATCATTTGTTGCATTGATTGGTAAAAAGAGAAATCCACAAGGTTTGAATGATTTTAGACCTATCTCACTCATAGGTTGTGTATACAAAATCATATCTAAGATCTTGGCATTGAGGTTGAAGAAGATTCTACCCAGATTGATTTCACCGACACAAACGACTTTTTAATAGGAAGGCAAATATTAGATGGTGCCTTGGTGGCAAATGAGATAATAAATTTCTCAAAAAAGAAAAATAAGCCTCTCTATTTACTCAAAGTGGACTTTGAAAAGGCTTACGATTCGGTAAGTTGGGATTTCTTAGATTATATGATGATAAGGTTTGGATTTTGTGAAAAATGGAGATCATGGATGAAGGCGTGTATTTTCACCGGCAATGTTTCAATTTTAGTAAATGGGAGTCCAACCGAGGAGATTGTTGTGGAGAAAGGATTGAGACAAGGGGATCCATTGGCTCCATTTTTGTTTTTGATGGTTGCGGAAGGTCTTACCGGGTTAATAAATAAAACTGCTGAACTTGGATTTCTTGAAGCGTTCTCTATTAATGAAGACCTCTCTTTTCCGGTTTTACAATTTGCGGATGACACTCTTTTATTGTGCAAAAAATCAAGGGAGAACCTATGGTGCTCAAAGTCGGTGTTAAGGATTTTTGAATGGGTATCGGGGCTTAAAGTAAATTTCCACAAAAGCTGCCTATTTGGTTTAAATATTGATGAAGATGAGGTAAGAGTAGGTGCTCGATTTCTACATTGCAATATTGGTGAATTTCCCTTTAAGTTTCTAGGAGTTCCGGTGGGTGCTAATCCTAGGATCGGATCCACTTGGCAACCGATAGTAAAAAAGATGAAAGACAAGTTATCATTATGGAGGGGGAGACAATTATCAATAGGAGGTAGAATCACATTGGTCAATTCGGTTCTTGCAAGTCTACCACTATATTACTTCTCTTTCTTTAAGGCTCCTAAACAAGTGATTAGAGAAATGATCAAGATACAACGCAATTTTTTATGGGGAGGAAGTGAGGATGCTCAAAAGATGGCATGGGTGAGGTGGAGTAGAATATGTTTACCAAAAGAAAAAGGTGGTCTAGGTGTTAGGAACATGGAGATTTTCAACTTTTCTCTACTAGGGAAATGGAAGTGGAGGATGAAAGCAAATGAAGAATGTACCTGGAATAACTTGGTTAAAAGGCTTTATGGTGAAGATGGTATGTTAACAAGGAAGCAACACTCTACATGGTGGAAAGATCTCCAGAGCATTGATGAGTGCTTGAATTATGGAAGAAACTGGTTTAAAGATTCTATTAAGCTGAAACTCGAATCCGGTGCTGGTGTAAAATTCTGGTCAGAAAAGTGGTGCAGTCCTTGGACATTTCAGGAGCAGTTCCCTCAATTGTTTGAACTGTCCACGATGAAGAACGGGTATTGTGCTGAGTTTGGTGAATGGAGAGACAATAGATGGTGCTGGCTAATTAATTGGAATGAGGTGCTGTCAACTGAAAACCAGCAGACCGAAGCAATGCTTCTCAATCTGCTGTTTCCGATTCAACCAGAGAGGGAGACACAAGACGTTTGGCGGTGGATGTTGCTTGAAAACGTGAACGTTCTTTTGTGCAAGTGTACACAATCATAACAAGTAATATAATGAAAGTAGAGATCGTTCCCACGAGGATTAATTTGCCAAACAAGAGTTTAATCAAAGTAACAATTAGTGATTTTAGTAACAAAAGTAAATGACACACAATTGGTTGGGTAACAAGTAACAAACAACAAAAAAGGTATTAGGGTAGTGGAAATCAGATTTGGGACAAGTTGAGATGCAATACTTCAATAAATCCAATAAAATGCTCAAAATGCTGTGTTAAGTGCTGCGCACTAGGTGCTGCCGCAATTGTGCATTATGTCTAATGCTTAACACTAGGCTTTAGTCGCCCCAAATTATGTCTAATTCGGAAGAGATTATTTCCCTAGGCTACTGGAGAACAAGCAGCATTACACCTAAGTGTTTTACCTCATGGCTTATGCCTCTCCTATGTCTAGGACTCAAGCAAGGAACAACTATATGTCTATAGTGCAACATACCATGTTATCTTGTGAGATATATATACAAACCATGTCTGTGAATGTATATCTACTTAGATTAGACGGCCAATCCTAATCTAAGATGGAAATAGTAAAAACACACAAGATAAAGCGCTCAACACAATAACACAAGCATTAAGAACAATTTAACTTCATTAAATTCATAATAGCGTCCCAACTACAGAGGTTTAGCTCATATTGAGCTTACACAACATTACAACTAAACTAAACATCAAGGGAAGTAAGAATTTCATACTAAAACCCGAGAAGAGAAGTTCAACTACAAGTCTTGATACTGAGACAGCTTCAATGGTGATCCACCAAGCAATTCCAGCTCTCAAAATGTAGCTCCTTCGAAGTTGAAGTAGATCTAATGTTGCTGCAGCAATCAATATCCCAGCAATTGATTCTAAGTAACAATGGAGGCACGAAAACTTGAGGCTATGTCTATACCTCAGGAATTCGGCTTACCCTAATTCTGGGGGTGAGTGCCTTTATATAGGGAAGGCCTTGGGATGAGAGAAACCCTAAATGGTGGAGGCACATTTTGTCCTTTTCAAGGCACAATGTCCTTTTTGCCCAAAACCCTAGGTCATTCACGCATCACCAATGATTGGCACGCACACCCACGCATGACACACGCTGACAGCTGTCCTTGCCTTGATTTCCGTGTTTCTTGCTACATTCTCTCTCATGTTGCGTAAAATGGCAATGCTGCCACAACAGGTGCTGCAGCAATTAAACACACATATTAAACCACAATTGGGCACAAAAGTGCCCATTAATAACATAATTAAGCTTGCACCTTTAATTATTCTAAACTAACATATTTACAACATAATTCACTCAATTGCTTGAGAATTAACCATGATTTAAGCTTGAAATAAGAGATAATAACAATCATATTCGATTGTTATCACACCCCCAAACTTGAACCATTGCTTGTCATCAAGCAATGACACTTGACACAGACAAGCAAAATACCAGCAACAAACCAGATAGTTGAATTATTCATAAAGGCACACAAAACAGAATATTAAGCTGAGCATAGAACTTTCAGATTGGCCACTCAACTTGCAAACCCACTGAATGATAAGTTCCCTAAATTACTCCTGCTCAGTAGTGTGTGTGTGTGGCATTCAACTCAGTTCAAAACATAGCAAGGTTCAAAACTTCACTTAACTAAAGACTAGAGAGGTTTTCTTTTGAGATAGCCAAAGATGTTTCAAAACTAAGGGTAGACTAACAATTCAGCACAGAAAGGGGGGATAAGCATGACAAAGGGCTTTGATTTAGCATTTATAGGATTCTAGGCCAGTGCACTTATTACAACTGAAATTTCAATGCTACAGCAACAGTTGCTGCAGCAATACAGACTAGAACAAAATTTTAAAAAAACACACAATACTTGACATTGATGTTGCATTGCCATTATTCTATCCTCACTTTTCACACAGGCTGACTGCTGATTTCGACTGAAACCAAAGTGTGTCACCACAAATTGGCCTCCCTACTTCACAATCAACCTAACTACCATTTATCATCCTTTTGACTGAAACTATAATGTGTCTCCACAGAATAGCCTCCCTACTCAGTTCAAAATGGCAGCTTATTGCACTCTTTTCTTTTTCTTTTTCTCTTATTACTTACTTTTTTTTTCAATGGGCAATGACAACAATTACACATATTTACAACACAATACAACGAATTGACTATGTGCACTTGACCTAAACCCATTCCTTTATGCTTTGCCTTAATATAACTTAAAGAACCCCCAAACTTAGTTTCTTATGCTACCCTAAGTTTTTAATAAAAATTTGGCAAGTCTCTAGGTCTACCAACACTAGTCTAGTTTCAGATCATTTCTAACTTACTAAGTCATTCCTAAGGTTCATGCAAAGTGTAAAAACAGGAGCAATATAGTTCACTGATAAACAGGGGCACTAATCACTCAATTCTCACCAGTTCATCACTAAGTTTTGCTCAACTTAACAACTGAAATTAAAAACTTTCATTCAACTAACTAGGCATACTGATATATTTCAATGACCATAGGTCCCCCCCCCCCCCCCCCCCCCCCCACCCCCACTTAAGACCTTGCAGTGTCCCCACTGCTCATGAAATATAAGGGAGAGGCCTATTTTAAAGCAAACCAGAAATAAAAACAAACAAACACAACTATTGAATTCAAACACGAACACGACACATTCAACAAATTTATTTAACTTGAAAGACTAACAAGACAGAATTTAAATGACAGAATATAAAAGATAAAGGTGCAAGGAATCCTCATTTAGTTCTTGGGCTCTGCCTTGTTGCTGTTCCTCTTCTTACTGGCCTCTTGACTCTAGGTGATTTAATCACAGGGGCTTCTGGTGCCTTTGGGGTTTCTGTTGCTGCAGCACTGGGTTACTGCAGCACTGGACCTGCATCTGCAACAGCAGGGCCGGCAGCAGAAACACTTGCCTTCTTTTGGGCAATCACCAAGTCCAGAGAAGCCTTTGATCTCTTTTCATATTCAGCCAATTTCTCAGCTTCAATTGCTGCAGCATCTTCAATTCCTGTCAGCACTGATTCCACAGTAGCAGCAACAACAGCGTCTTCCTCAGCAATTATCTCTTCAATATTCAGCTCAACATCTTCAGGCACAACAGACATCTTCCTCCTTTTGGGGGCATGCTTGGTTCTCATTCTCTTAGAGGGTGAGAACACTGGGCTTTCAACATCAGCATCTGCAACATCAGTTGCTGCAGCAACAGGCACATCAGCAGTTTCAGGGACTTTTTCTGGTTGGCTTTCTTGGGGTGGATTTGTGGGTTGTGGTGGTTGATTTTCTGGGATTGGAGTGGTGATGGGGGTTGATGGTGGTGGAATGGTAGATCGGGTGGCTAGCTTGGCAGATTTGCTATTAGGGGGAGGGTCCATGTCAAAATTGATTGTATCTTCGAACTCATCTGAACTGTTATCTTCAGATCCTTCTCCCACCAGTGAGTCATCCTCTTCACTATCATCCTTCCTATTCAATTCTTTCATTATCTCTCTGTTTTCTTCTTTTTCCCCTTCACTCAATGTTTCATCAGTCTCAGAATTAAGAAGCTCTTCTTCTTCTTCACCCACCTTCTTCTTTCCCTTTTTCACTTCCTTCCTCTTTCTCTTTTTCTCAACTGCTTGCTCTTGCACATCATCATCAACTCCAGCATCTTCAAACAAGTCTTTATCAATTACCTCTTCATCAAGCACCCACTCAGGAAAAGAAGGTGCTTCAACTCCAATATCAACTTGCAAATTTGCAGCAAACAAGGCCTTCAACCACTCCTGCTGCTTCCTCATAAACTCCCAGACAGAGCGTTGCTGCAGCATGAACTGTGGCAGCATGGTGGGATCACCAGATGCTGCAGCAACCTTAGGCTTTGATTTCAGAACAGTAGGGAAAGCAGCAAGAGGGAATCCTTTCTTCTCCCCCTTCATTTCAACACCAGCTTTAATACACAAATCAGTAATCAAGCAGGGAAAGAAAAGATACCCAGCATTTTTGGAATAGCAAATCAGGATCTCCCTTGAAATTAATCTTCCAACATCAACGTCCTTTGCACCCAAAATTGCGTCCAGCAGCATCATTCTTTCCTTTTCAACATTTGTGGTGTGAGAAGTTGGCAGTAGAGTGTGCTTGACAAAGTTAAACCAGACCATCGCTTCATGGTTGAGGTTGCTTCTCTTAACCTTGAATTCATTGGCACTGCAGGGTTCCCATGGAGTACCAGGAATTGTGATGTTCTTCTTGACTGCTTCCATCTCCTTCTTGCCCCATTTTTCAAAATTCTTTGCAAATGTGAGGCCATGGTAACTCAGCCCCAAGCATTCATTGATCATCATGGAATCAAATTTGATGACCACTCCTCTAACATTTGAGAATAACTGAGGCTTTCCATCTTTCTCAGGCGCAATTCCAGCATAGAATTCACGAACCACAGAGGGGTAGAAGTATTTTGGTTGCTGCACCAACTGCTCCCAACCTAATGCCTTCACAACAGATGCGAACGCATCAGATGCATTTGTCAGCAAGAATCCCCTCTCTGCCCAGAAATTCATAGCAGAGAACTTTTCCATAGCAGATACTTCCTGATTTTTCATGCTTCTTTGCCTTGCATGACTTGATTCACCACGGCCAGAGGATAATTGGCCCTTTCCAGAAGATTTGTTAGCACTGACCTTAGTTCTCACCATTGTTGATCAAAGATTGAAGTTAAAAACGTAAAGGTGAGTGAGAGATTTGGGTGATTTGGGAACGAGGGTTTGCTGTTTAATTGTTTCCAGGGATTGAGCGCAATTGAAGAGGAATTTGTGGGAAGGTTGCGGAAGAGTGGGTGGTTAAATAAGTTAAGGATTTGACGGTTTGGGTAAGGGCATAATGCATAAATGCACTAGCCGTTGGATGAAGGGCTATGTGTATGGTGGATAATGAGTGATTGGACGGTTATGTGACCGATTGGACAACACACTGTCACGCACAGGCCTTGGGTGAATAACTGCCATTATTTTATTTTTTTCCTTAACTGCTCTCTATTGCTGCAGCAACGTTTCTGGAAGCAATGCTGCAGCATCAACTGCTGTCACACCCTCAAACTTCAACTTGCTGAAATTTTAATTCTTGCAACAAACACCAAACAAACAAAACAACTAATTTATTAGATTAAAAACCCTGGGCTGCCTCTCAGTAGCGCTTGGTTTAAGAGTCCTCAGCCTGACTTCCTTCAAAGGTCATGGATCCTTAATCATAGTGGTGAATTTACTCCTCACCACTGATTCACCATAGTACTTCTTCACTCTTTGACCATTAACCTTGAAGGTTTTGTCACTTGCATCATCATACAAATCCACAGCTCCATGAGGGTACACCTTTGCCAATTTGAATGGCCCAGACCACCTAGACTTGAGTTTTCCAGGGAATAGTTTAAGTCTTGAGTTAAACAATAACACTTGGTCACCTTCCACTAATTCCCTTTTTTGAATTTTTTTATCATGCCATGCCTTGGTCTTGGCCTTGTACAATTCTGAGTTCTCATAGGCAAAGTGTCTCATCTCTTCCAATTCATTCAATTGTAATAGCCTAGCTTCCCCTGCCCTTGTGTGATCAAAATTGAGCTTTTTGATAGCCCAATGCGATTTGTATTGAAGCTCCAAAGGCAGATGGCAAGCCTTGCCATACACAAGTCTGTAGGGGGACATTCCCAAAGGAGTATTGTAAGCAGTTCTATAAGCCCATAAAGCATCATCAAGATGATTTGTCCATTCCTTTCTGGTAGGACCTACCATTTTCTCCAACATTCTCTTGATCTCTCTATTAGACAACTCTGCTTGACCACTTGTTTGAGGATGATATGCTGTTGCAATCTTGTGCTTAACCCCATACTTGGCCAAGAGATTTTTTATCAATTTGTTGCAAAAATGAGAACCTTCATCACTGATTATTGCTCTTGGAGTTCCAAACCTTGTAAAAATGTTTCTCAATAAGAACTTGCTAACAGACTTTGCATCATTGTTAGGTAAAGCCACTGCTTCAACCCACTTTGATACTTAATCTACAGCAACAAGGATGTAAAAGTTGCCAAAAGAGGGAGGAAAAGGTCCCATGAAGTCCATACCCCAAACATCAAAGAGTTCAACCTCTAAGATGTTTGACAATGGCATTTCATTTTTGTGTGATATATTTCCACTCCTCTGGCATCTATCACATTTCTTAACAAACTCATGAGCATCCTTGAAAATTGTAGGCCAAAAATAACCAGATTGAAACACCTTTGCTTCTATTCTTAAACCTCCAAAGTGTCCTCCATATGCTGCAGCATGGCATTGCTGCAGCACTCCTTATTGTTCTTCATCAGCCACACATCTTCTTAGTAACTGATCAGGGCACTTCTTATACAGATATGGTTCATCCCAAAAATACTGCTTGATTGTGTGGAAGAACCTCTTCTTTTGCTGATAATTTAAATTACATGGCACCACTTTGCTCACTAGGAAGTTAACACTTCATGCATACCAAGGTGCTGCAGCATCAGGTGCTGCAGCAGCAACGGCTAACAACTGCTCATCAGGGAAGCTTTCCTTGATTTCTCCAAAATGATTACCTGCACTATCACCTTCCAATCTAGACAAATGATCAGCAACTTGGTTCTCCACCCCTTTTTTATCTTTTATTTCCAAATCAAACTCTTGGAGGAGGAGAACCTATCTTATTAGCCTAGGTTTTGCATCTTTCTTAGCAATCAAATACTTAATGGCAGAGTGATCAGTGAAAACAATTACTTTTGTGCCAACTAAGTATGATCTAAACTTATCAAATGCAAAAACCACAGCTAATAATTCTTTTTCAGTGGTAGTGTAATTTAATTGAGCTTCAACAAGTGTTTTGCTAGCATAATAAATAGAATGAAAGACTTTATCATACCTTTGGCCAAGGACAGCACCTATGGCATAATCACTAGCGTCACACATGAGCTCAAAAGGCTTGCTCTAATCAGAAGTCACTATCACTAGAGCAATAACTAGAGCATTTTGAAGTTTCTGGAATGCTACAGCACATGAGTCATCAAACACGAATGGAGTGTCATGCTGCAGCAATTGACATAATGGCTTTGAAATTTTAGAGAAGTTCTTGATGAACCTCCTATAGAATCCAGCATGTCCTAAGAAACTTCTAACACCTTTGACATTTGTTGGAGGATGCATCTTCTCAATCACCTCAACTTTAGCTTTGTCAACCTCAATTCCCTTCTTTGAGATTTTGTGTCCCAACACAATACCCTCTTGGACCATGAAGTGGCATTTCTCCCAATTCAAGACCAAGTTGGTTTCTTCACATCTATCCAGAATCTCTTCTAACTTGTCAAGGCACAATTGGAATGTTTCTCCAAAGACAGAGAAATCATCCATAAACACCTCCATAGATTTTTCAATGAATTCAGAAAAGATTGACATCATACACCTTTGAAATGCTGGGGCATTGCACAACCCAAATGGCATTCTCCTGAAAGCAAAAGTACCATAAGGACAAGTGAAAGTAGTCTTTTGTTGATCTTCAGGCACTATAGCTATTTGATTGTAGCCAGAGTAACCATCCAAAAAGCAATAGAACTCCTTGCCAGCAAGTCTATCAAGCATTTGGTCTATGAATGGTAGGGGGAAATGATCTTTTCTTGTAGCCTTGTTGAGTGTCCTATAATCCATACAAATCCTCCAACCAGTAACTGTTCTTGTGGGAATAAGTTCATTCTTCTCATTGGCTACCACTGTGACCCCTCCTTTCTTTGGAACACATTGCACAGGACTCACCCATGCACTATCAGTGATAAGATACACAATGCCAGCATCTAACCATTTGATGATCTCCTTTTTCACCACTTCTTTCATGATAGGATTTAGTCTCCTCTGCCCTTCAATGCTATTCTTAGCATTTTCATCAAGAATGATCCTATGCATGTAGATGGTAGGACTAATCCCCTTTATGTCAGCCATTTGCCACCCAATTGCCTTCTTATGCCTCATTAGGGTAGTAATGAGATCATGCTCTTGACCTTGGGATAAGTCAGAAGCAATGATAACAGGTAAGGAATCATTTTCCCCTAAATAGGCATACTTCAGGTGCTTGGGCAACTCTTTCAATTCAAGCACGGGAGGTTTTTCAATAGATGGCACATTCTGTTTGAGATTAGAATCCCCTAGATCAAGAGATTCATAATGCCTACTCCATAATTCTTTCACCTCAGCCTCCTTGTGCACAATACCTTCTTCCACAAGTTCACTCTTATCAATCTCAGAGAGAGCTTTCACCAGATGATCACTTTGCTTGTGGAAGTGTTGTTGAACCACAGAATCAAGAGACATCACAAAAGAGCACTCCTCAGTTCCTTGGTCAGGGAACTTGAGAGCATTCAACACATTAAACTTAATCTCTTGATCATTGACTCTCATAGTCAATTCTCCTTTTTGCACATCAATTAGAGTCTTTCCAGTAGCCAAGAAAGGTCTTCCAAGAATAATAGGTACCTCCTTATCTGCAACAAAATCTAAAATTACAAAGTCAACAGGAAATACAAATTTATCAACCTTTATCAGAACATCCTCAATAATTCCTTCTGGATGAGCAACAGATCTATCAGCAAGCTGTAAGGTAACAGTTGTAGGTCTGGCAACACCTATACCAAGCTGATCAAAAATAGACTTAGGCGTCAAATTGATGCTTGCACCTAAGTCACAAAGAGCTCTGCCAGTATAAGTTTCACCAATTGAGAATGGAATAGTAAAACTGCCTGGATCCTTCAACTTGCTTGGAAGCTTGTTCTGCATGATCATACTACACTCTTCTGACATAGCTACTGTTTCAAACTCCCCAAGTCTCTTCCTTTTGGAAAGCACATCTTTCATAAACTTTGCATAATTGGGCATTTGTTGAAGTGCTTCTACCAAAGGAACATTGATGTGAAGTTGTTTTAGCACCTCCAGAAATTTGCTAAATTGCTTATCTTGTTGAGCCTTTTTCAACCTTTGAGGATAAGGTGGATCAGGCAAAACTTGATCAGCAATCTTTGATGGAATTGCTGCAGCATCAGATGCTGCAGCATCAACTGTGACAGCATCTGGTGCGTTTTGTTTCTCTTTTTTGTCTTTTTCTTTTATTGCAGTTCCATTACTAGGATCAGTAGATGGTCCCTTCAAGTCCTTCCCACTCCTTAAAGATATAGCCTTGACTTGTTCCTTTCCCTTAGAAGATGTTGGTTCAGTAGTGGAAGGTAATGCTCCACTAGGTCTTTGGGTCAGGGCAGAGGCTATTTGACCAAGTTGATTCTCCAAGTTCTTGATTGCAGCTCCTTGGGTTTGATACTGAGTTTTAGTTTCATTCATGAAAGCCTTCAGCATAGTTTCCATAAAACTCTCTTCTTTTTCCTTGGATGGAGCAGGTGTTCCTGGTGGTGTTGCAGGAGCTGTAGCAGGTGTTGCATTGTTGCTCCATTTAAAATTAGGATGGTTCTTCCACCCAGGATTGTAGGTACGAGAATAAGGATTATTGTTCTTGTCATACCCAACATAGTTGACTGAAATAGGGTTTGCAGGGCATTCTTCATACAAATGGCCTCCTCCACAGTACACACAACTAGCAGAACCCACTGGTACTTGTTCAATTGCTGCCACTTTAGTTTCTGGTACAGATTCAATTGCTGCAGCAGGTGTTGCACTCATATTTTTGATCATGTTGGACAAGGATGCAGCCTGAGCAGATAAAGCAGTAACCTCACTCACTTCATGCATACCAGCAACTTTCTTTTGAGCACTAACCCTGGCTGTTGGCCATTGATAACTGTTTCCAGCAATAGTTTCAAAAGATCATAAGCATCTTGGTAAGAGCCATTCAGGAAGACTCCACCAGAAAGAGCATCAAGCATCAGTCTAGTTTGAGGTTCCAACCCATTGTAAAAAGTTTCCATTTGAACAACCACAAGCAACCCATTATGTGGACATTTTCTTAACAATTCTTTGAATCTTTCCCATGCTTCAAACAATGTTTCAAATTCAATTTGTCTAAAAGATGTAATTTCAGTTCTCATCCTGGCATTCTTGATAGGTGGAAAATATTTTGTCATAAATTTTTCAGCCATCTCATTCCAAGTAGTGATAGAGTTAGGTTCCAAGGAATTTAACCAAACCTTAGCTCTATCCTTCAAGGAATAAGGAAAAAGTTTAAGTTTAAAAGCATCATCACTTACACCAGGGAGAATGAAATTACTACAAACTTCTACAAATTGTTTTAAATGCAAATGTGGGTCCTCAGTAGGTCCTCCACCAAATTGCCCAACTGTTTGAAGCATTTGAAACATCATTGGCTTGAATTCAAAATGATTTGTGGCAAGTTCAGGCCTCACTATGCTAGTTTGCATAGTGTGAGGGTCAAAAATTGCATAATCCCTCATAGGTCTGTCCCTGTCATTAGCCATGCCAATGACTGTTTCATTCAAAACTTGTGTCACATGTTCAGGTTGCTCAGTGGCAACTATAGTATGTCTGTCAGAACCATGGTTGTTAGGAGGTGGTGTGTTTCCATGATTAGAAGGTGGTGGTGTAGCCATATTGACAGCTCTTCCCAAAGAAATGAGACCAGAGTGGTCGTGTCCCCTTCTCAAAGCTCTAAACATTCTGTCTATCTCAGGATGAAGTTGATATTCTGGGGATCTGCGTCTGTACATATGCTGCAGCAACAGTTGCTGCAGCAATTATCTTACTGAAACAACCAGAAACACAGCACCAAAATTAGCAACAAAAGAATCACTAATTTGCCAACTAATTAAACAGTGTTTAACTAATTAATCCCCGGCAACGGCGCCAAAAACTTGTTGCTTGAAAACGTGAACGTTCTTTTGTGCAAGTGTACACAATCGTAACAAGTAATATAATGAAAGTAGAGATCGTTCCCACGAGGATTAATTTGCCAAACAAGAGTTTAATCAAAGTAACAATTAGTGATTTTAGTAACAAAAGTAAATGACACACAATTGGTTGGGTAACAAGTAACAAACAACAAAAAAGGTATTAGGGTAGTGGAAATCAGATTTGGGACAAGTTGAGATGCAATACTTCAATAAATCAATTAAAATGCTCAAAATGCTATGTTAAGTGCTGCAGCACTAGGTGCTGCCGCAATTGTGCATTATGTCTAATGCTTAACACTAGGCTTTAGTCGCCCCAAATTATGTCTAATTCGGAAGAGATTATTTCCCTAGGCTACTGGAGAACAAGCAGCATTACACCTAAGTGTTTTACCTCATGGCTTATGCCTCTCCTATGTCTAGGACTCAAGCAAGGAACAACTATATGTCTATAGTGCAACATACCATGTTATCTTGTGAGATATATATACAAACCATGTCTGTGAATGTATATCTACTTAGATTAGACGGCCAATCCTAATCTAAGATGGAAATAGTAAAAACACACAAGATAAAGCGCTCAACACAATAACACAAGCATTAAGAACAATTTAACTTCATTAAATTCATAATAGTATCCCAACTACAGAGGTTTAGCTCATATTGAGCTTACACAACATTACAACTAATCTAAACATCAAGGGAAGTAAGAATTTCATACTAAAACCTGAGAAGAGAAGTTCAACTACAAGTCTTGATACTGAGACAGCTTCAATGGTGATCCACCAAGCAATTCCAGCTCTCAAAATGTAGCTTCTTCGAAGTTGAAGTAGATCTAATGTTGCTGCAGCAATCAATATCCCAGCAATTGATTCTAAGTAACAATGGAGGCACGAAAAATTGAGGCTATGTCTATACCTCAGGAATTCGGCTTAACCTAATTCTGGGGGTGAGTGCCTTTATATAGGGAAGGCCTTGGGATGAGAGAAACCCTAAATGGTGGAGGAACATTTTGTCCTTTTCAAGGCACAATGTCCTTTTTGCCCAAAACCCTAGGTCATTCATGCATCACCAATGATTGGCACGCACACCCACGCATGACACACGCTGACAGCTGTCCTTGCCTTGATATCCGTGTTTCTTGCTACATTCTCTCTCATGTTGCGTAAAATGGCAATGCTGCCACAACAGGTGCTGCAGCAATTAAACACACATATTAAACCACAATTGGGCACAAAACTGCCCATTAATAACATAATTAAGCTTGCACCTTTAATTATTCTAAACTAACATATTTACAACATAATTCACTCAATTGCTTGAGAATTAACCATGATTTAAGCTTGAAATAAGAGATAATAACAATCATATTCGATTGTTATCAGTGGACGCTCACGAAGACAAGGCAATATACGGTGAAGTCAGCATACACATTGCTAACAAATCAAAGTGAAGAATCACTGTGGGATGATGAAAAGAGGAAAATAATTAAAAAGATGTGGATGACAACAATTCCGTCTAAATTCCACGTTCACGGCTGGAGGCTCCTACTGGATCGTTTGCCAACAAAATCACTGCTACAGCAGCGTGGTGTTATGACATTTCAGCCCAGCCCCTGGTGCGTGTTATGCTCCTGCTTTGATGAGGACTCGTGGCATCTCTTCTTCAAGTGTAGCATAGCGGAACAGCTTTGGGAACACGTTTTCTGCTGGGCTGGCGTGATTACAGCAGATTGTCAAGATGCTTGGGAACATTTAACGAAACACAGATGCAGATCAACTGGGAAGAAAAATAAAAGAGTGAGATTTATGATATGGCTTGCTGTTGTGTGGGTGGTTTGGATTAATAGGAATAGAGCTCTATTTAGAGGTGGTTTGCCAAATGTAAATCAAATGCTAGATCATGTAAAGGGTATAAGTTGGGGATGGTTTGCCAATAGGGTGGGAATTCATTTATCTATTGACTTTGAAAAATGGGTAGATAATCCTTTAGCGTGTTTTGATCTTGTGAGCTAAATTGTAAAAGGGTTGAGGTACCCCTTGTACCTCCTAATTAATAAATTCTTTGACTTATCTAAAAAAAACCATAATAATACAACTGCATTAAGCAGCTACAAGAAGTTATTATTTTAATATAGATATATAGATATGATATTATTTTCACACACAAACATGCCATGATATATCATGGAACAGTAGTAGTAGGAGGGATATATCATGTAGAAGAACCCTTCACTTTTGTAAATACGATCATCTTTCTCCGGCACACCTCTTCCTGCAGCCACTGCACCATTCAGAATTGCTGCTACAACCAGAACTAATACAAGGCAAGCAGTAGCTTTTGCCATAGTAATTTAATATTTTGATTTTGTTGCTTGTTCTCTTTTTCTTTGTTTAATTTGCATGGAAATTATTGGCTCCAAATCCTTCCAATTTATAGAACCCATGAGAACTACTGATTTCCTAATTGAGATGGAAACTTAATTAGATTGGCCTTTGCGTGAGAAAATTGATTTTGGCCAATTTAAGGTAATGTGAGAAGAGTCTTATTAAATACAATGGAACACGGTTTCCTTTTTATGTTCAAGTTTTAAGGTTGACCTGTTGGATGGTACAGAACGAATAATATACAAATTAATAAAACCCACTTACTAGCTACTGAATTAAATGGGTAGTTAGTAGTGACTGATTTTGATCTGTGAATTAGTAATTAATATTCTTGTTGATTCTTTGCTATAAGATGGTGGTAATATGATAGATAAAATCAGAAGCCAAATCATGGAGACTTTGTTATGCATACAAATTTAATATGGGGGATAACAAAGTCTCAATTATGATAGTTTAAATAATTAGCGTCCCATTTTTCGAAGTTACTAAACCACTAGTCATTTTTTAGATAAGTCAAAATTTTATTGAGGAGGTACAAGGGGTACCCCAATCCCTTTTACAATTCATGAGTTCAACGATCGATAAATAATAGTAAGGGCTGCTGCACCAGCTCTCAAAATTAACTTGTGTTAATGTTTAGCGATCGATTTAGCAATTGTTTTGAGATTTTTATGTCCAAATCAGCCGCTAAAATCGTTTGCTGAATAGAGTATCTTCTGTGGTATAAATATCAATTCATCCCACCCATAAGGAAGATATTGACTATGATCGCTATTTTGCTAGATTAGAAATGAGAGAATTTTTTCAAATGAAATCTTAGATCCTTTAGAGACAATTTTTATAATCAAATTATATTCATGGAAATAGTTTCTAGCTAAATCTAAGTTTAGTCAGTGCCTTTTCTATGAATGATAAATCTTTTAGATTGAATATCAATATTAGAAATATGAGTTATTAATATTGGCTTTCTGCTGGTTTGAGTCAAGTTACCTTGATACCCGTGCACTAGCAGAAAATAGGTATTTCTGGTGGTATTTGGCAGCCGGTAAAAACGCCGTAGGAAATGGTTACCGGCGACCATGCCGCCTGTAATTTTTACCGGCTGGTGAACCCTTGATTTGTCATGTCATTGTCTGAAAGACAAGAAAAGTGAATGCCATGTACATGTACACTACACACACATTCGAGAGAGAGCTTGAGAGTTCTGCGAGCACGTAATAAGATAGAGAAAATCAGATGCCACATCATGGAGACTTTGTTATCCATACGAATTTACTATTGGGAGTTTGTTGTGCATACAAAATACCAAATAATCTCTATTTCAATTAAAAAATAATTTTGAAACCCATTTTGCGAAGTTGCTAAATCACTAGTCGTTAATGTTTAGTGATCGATTTAGCAACTGTTTTGAGATTTTTGTCTCTAAATCGGTTACTAAATAGAAAATTTTCGATAGTATAATTATATATTCATCCCACTGATAAGGAAGATGTTGATTATAGGGGCGAAGTGTATATTAATGGGGTAGTCTTGGCTACCCCAAAAATAATATATATATATATATATACATATATATATATATATAATTATCTTTATTTCATATTTAGCTACTTCAATAATATATTATTTAAGTACCTCAATTAAGTTTATTTGGCTAATGAGATAACAAGTTAACTAGTTTAAGTCCACCGGTCTATTAAAATTCCAACCAGATATGGTGATTTTTGTAATTGGTTCCTCTATTTTACTTAGGAAAATTTTGGTCCTTAATTTTCTTAATTTGACAAATTTTGTCCTCATACTTTTTAATTGCACTTTTAGTTCCTTAAAATTATGGATTATTTGCACTTTTGATACTCAAAAATGTTTAGAGAAAATGGAGAATCAAAATTTTGGGGAATAAATAAATTTTAAACTTCTAATTATCGAAAAAATCATTATATTTAAAAAAAGAGTTTACGATATTTGGCTAGACGCCCATTTATACATTTATTTTTATTTCCCAAGTTAAAGATTCCATATTCATGTATGAAAAGGTTTTTATGTGAGCTGCTTATAGATTTTTAAAAAAAAAAAATTGGAGTTTGGGACAAAGAAATATAAATATATACATACATATAAGGAATTTCAATAAGGGAGAAAGAAAAAAAATAAGAATATATATATATATATATGTATATATATATATCATTAAAAAAAGAAAAATGAGTATTATAGTGTCCTGAATTCTCCTCTACCCAAAATTTTCCTTGTAGTATTATAGTGTCCTGAATTATTTCCTGATGATATTCTGGAGTTACCACCAAGAATGCAGAAAGAATTTGCACTATCTCTCTCTCTCTCTCATGTGTTATTAGAGCATTAATAACAGTGATGCTTCATTGAACTTTGGATTATGTTATAGATCAGTATAGTTATGGTCACTAGGATCACCTGATGTTAAATCTTACCTATAGTTGATGCCACATTTTTGTCTAGATAAAAGTCTAGTGTCTTTGAATTATGAATTCTTTTCTCTGAAACTGGTTCAATATAAAAGTCTAGGCACAATGAATGAGGTTAATTAGTTGGAAATTTGCTTCTCAAATTATTACATATGTTTACCTCTTTGGTGCATAATGCATGGAAATGTGAATTAACATAAAGTGTTAGTAAAGAATTCTGTTGATCCGAGCGGGACTATATGTAAATCAGTTATAAGATTGAGTTATTTAGTAATGTGCTTATAAGATTCACGATGCTGGTTCCTTCTTAGTATCTATTTTGTACATAATATATAAGTGAGAAATTAATGTTGGAGATATTTAATCAGAGCATTTGGTAAAAGCTTATGAAAATCTTTGAATCATACATAAATCATGTTTGCATCACTTGATTTTTGCAGTTCTAGATCTAGTGTCACTTGTTTAAATGAGTTTAGTTTTAGATTTCAAAATTTGTAATGATTTATAAGTTTTATGTGCTTGCTGCGATATTGAACCCATGCAGGTTGTCCAAATACAATAGTGTAATTTCGTTGCATTCATGCTAAATGATTATTATTGTTTTTCTTGCTGTGGGCTCTTTGAGGACTTTGGATTGGCAATGGTATGTGTCTTCATACTTAAGGTGTTTCGATTCTAAACTCTAGGATCCACCTTACATTGAAGTTGAGATCATGTGCTAATACTTGATTCTATTGTCAGAGATATGCATCATGTTTAGGTTGTTTTGCAGGTGCTAGTTTGCAAGTGTTGAGTACACATGAATGAACTTGGAAAAATGTTGATGTTGGTTTGTATTTGCCACCTCTAAATTTGATAGTTTCATTTTAGTTTATTGGTTTACGTAGGAGTTTCTTATGTGTAAATGTCTAAAAGGACTGGTTTTGGTAGTTTATAATTCTATATCGCTGGCAATTTACCAAAACAAGTTGTATGGGAAGCTTTTTTTCGGAAAAAAAAACTAGGTTAGCCACGGATAAACAGTGGCTAAATCTCACTAGCGACGGATATAGCGACCGAAATTTTAGCGACGGAAATTTTAGCAACGGAAATATTCTATCACTATGTATTATCGACGAGCATTTTAGCAATGAAATTAGGTTGTCGCTATAATTCCATCGCAATAGTGCAATAGCGGCGGATTTAGGGCTGCTAGCGACGAATTTTTCCGTCGCTCATTGCCTGTTTTTTTGTAGTATACTCAACAAAAGAGTGAAAGTATAGCCATTTTGATCAAATCAAAATGGAAACTAACATTCCCAAACCCCCACCAACATTTGCCTATAAAAAAATGAAAATGGAAATAAGTTCTTTTTTACAAGAAAATGGAAAATAAGAGTTTTTTTTAGTACAAGTGAAATTTAGGGTGAGGGAATGGTGCCTCAGTCTAAGGCATGGAAGACTAGTGGAGAGTTGAACCCGGGACCTCTCGGATACAAGTTCCGTCATGTAATGGAAATAAGAGTTGATATCAAGTTTGTTAAGAAAAATTAAATTTTTTGATATGTGAATCTGAGTTCGCCAACGATTTTGATGATAAGATCAATCAAAAAGATTAACTCTTATCTAAACTAAAAATGAGAGATTCAAACACCTTTAAATTTCTGACAAGGATTCAAACACCTTCTAAAATAGTAATAATTATATATTTAGATAAATATTATCCAACAAACTAATCTAAACAACGATAAGATCAAAAAAACCAGTTTCTTCTAAAAAATATTATCACCAAAAATAAATCTATTTTCACATAAATAGATAAGCTTGATTATTTGTTTGTTATAACAGCAAACTAAACTAAAAATTAATCAAGCCGTCAATTTGCACAAATAGTAATTTTAAATTGCATATAAGAGACATGAATTTGTATCGTCTCAAAGAAGAACATAACATCATAGAAATTTTTGGGTTCAACAATTCTCACCATGAAGGTGTGGTTCATTTGCTTTCTTCTTCTTAGTATGGCTATGATCAACCATGGTGCAGCACCGGTTGGACATATTAGTTATGAAGTCTTACGAAAGATTAGAGCAGGACATTTTGGTATAAGCAAAGCACCACCATTGAAGCACAATCACAAACATCGCTGCGACCCATTACAAAAATGTCGTGGATAATATGCCTACTTTAATAACAACAATTATATGTATATAACATTAACTATTCTGTCTCATAAAACTATGTTTCTACGCTAATGTAAAATCTAATTCAAATCTTTATGTATTTTCTCTCCTGTATGGTTAACTATGTTTCTATTCTGTCGCATTGTTTGGAATAGGTATTCCTTATTTTGTGGTCGTGTTTCCTTAATCTTGTCATATTTACTCTTATTGTTTTTCTTAAATTTTTTCTCGTGTTTAAAAAAATTAAATTATATTTCTATTTTATCTTTTCTATTAGTTTACCATTGTTATATATCAATTATTATATGTAAGTCAAGTTACATATATATATATATAAACTAATACAAAAAATATTTTTTTAGAATAGGTAACTTAAAACATTAGAATAATGAAATATAAATTTTAACTTCTAAATATTTATAAACATTTTTTCGTATTTTATATTGATTAAAAAAATTTAATCATGAATTAAACATGTTCTTTTAGGTATACAACATTGTTTCTATTCTGGTTAAACCCTTTTGTAGGTTTTAACCAGAATCCAGACCCAACGTGGGTGCATGGGAGAGAAATGAGGATGGTGTATCTTTTAGTTGGGGATTTTGGTTAAACCCTTTTGGGGGTTTTAACTTTTAACATTCTTGGAAAGTGGAAGAATGTCTTTAATAATACTTGTACAAAAACAAAACATATTTGCTGTAACAGCCTGGACTCTTTTCTCTCTAGTAGGCTACCCCAGAACTGCACATCATGACGTTCTCTATCCCCCATGGGAATCGAACCATGTACTCTAGGGCTCAAATACATGTTCATTGCATTCTCACTACCAATTGAGCTATATTGGTAGAGAAGGTAGTGGGAATGCATTCCCACTACCAATTGAGCTAGTACTTCAATTGGTAGTTGGAAATCATTGAGCATGTACCTTGAGCCCCAGAGTACCTGGTTCGATTCCCACCGAAGGCAAAAACTCTACATGGGGGTAGAGAAGGTCATGATGTGCAGTTCCGGGGTAGCCTACTAGAGAGAAAAGGGCTCAAGCTGTTACATTTGCTAATGTCAATCCACTAACTTATAGCACATAAGTCTTTTGAAAATTTCTGTTGGGCAAGTCATATTCACTAACTTATAGTAAATTTTGTTAGATAGCAGTTAAAAAAATTAATTAAACTTGTTTAGCAAGCAGTAGCGGTTAGCATTTTTGGGATAGCTTATAGCGTTTTTTTAAACACTACGTACTTCAACTACCATTTAAGCTTATAACGTATAGTGTATGACTTTTTTTTACCATTTTTATCCTCACTATTTTGTATTAAATTTCGTCTTTACCCCTTATAATTGTCAGTTGCATTACACGACACCGTTCACCTTATTAATTTTCAATTAGGCCTACTTCCTCCCTGCTCTAACTTCACGAGAAAGTTTTTTTTAATACTTGCAGCCTAGTTATTTTCTTTGTTTTTGTTTCTTTTCTGGGGTGTTTCTAGGGTGAGGGAGCAAATCAAATCTTTCACCGGTGATCCATTAAATATGATCTTAGAATTAAGTATAAAAATTCATTAACGGTTGAGATTTAATATTGGTTGATTCAGTCTTAACCACTCATAACATTTTACATAATATCCTACGATTAATTTTAGTGGTTTACTGGTGAGGAATTTGATATGTTCCTCACTCCTAGAAGCACTTTGTTTTCTATTGTTATCTTTTCTTCATAAAAAATTGTGTGAATGCTTCTCACCATGCAGTTTACTATTTTTTATTTAATACTACTATTTATACCACTATGCACTAACTTTTTGTGTTAATAAATTATATTAATAAAAAATAAATTTTCAAATTTTAACTACCATAATTTATAGAATAGTAATTTATTAACATTTTGTCATATTTTATATTTATTAAATAAATCTAAGCATTATTTAACAAAATAATATTCATTAAACATGTTCTTTTATAAGTCATTATATATTTATCACTTAGTTTAATAGCCATTTTTACCAAAAACTTCATTCGTTATCCGTTAGCTTATCCACTATCCACTATATATATCAGCTAGATCATCTGCTATCCCCTATAAATGTAACACCCTAATATCTCTAACAAGTAGAAATAGTAGAATGCACAATTTTGCATACATCAGAGATATATTTCCTGTTTACATACTGAACAAAACTAAAAAATTTCGATAATAAAATTCAAACAGTCATAACCTTCATAACTTAATCAAAACCATATTGGTTCCATGACTTAAATATCCTCACATCCCTAGTGTTCAATACCATCACAAGAAAAAGCGTAAACGATTATATAACTTAAAAACAATTCAAGTCATATTATAGAGTTACAAAGACAACAAGGGAAATATAACATAAACTTTGAAGAACTAAGTTTTCAAAATTCTCCTCGAGAAAATCTCCTACTCGTGCCTCTTAGCTTTCTTCTTTCCTTGTTTCTCTGTAAAAACATCAACAACATAAAGGGTGAGATACAATATCAGTGAGTTTTACTGTGACCCCTAACTACACTCTCAATTCATTTATGAATCCTTTTAATCGTAGTTTAATTTATAAACTACGTGCCTTTTTAACTTTGCACACACCGACTGCCACTCCGCTAATCCCGGTGAATTGTGCAACCATTTTTAGCATAACACCGACTGCCAATCCGCTAATCCCGGTGAACCCCATAGTATCTAACGTAGGGCCTAGGTTTAGGGCTCATGACCTTCCCCGTCTAGTATGCTACCTCTTTGAGTCGTCACCCATACAAGTCTATATTGACCTATCTGTCTTTTATAATTAACCTCAACTTCATAGAACATATAGTTCGTCGTTATCATAAACTTAACTATCTCGTTAAACTAGTCATACGGTTTATAAAAATTGTACAACTCAATTAATTATGAAAACATCCCAATCATGCGTAAAAACAATGGTTTAATTGGTCTAATATCATGAGGAATAGCTGGAGAGGAGATTAGAAGAGGTTTGGTATCGAAATGATCAACGAACACACGGTCTGTGTGCCTAGGCGCACGACCCGTGCGTGCTGAGAAAATTATTAGGCAACAAACAGAGCCATGCGCACGCTCTGTGTGCTGCTGACAACACAGAATTTCCCAATTTAGATGTTTGCAGCATTTGAAACATCATGGGTTTAAATCAAAATGGACAGCCTCTATGTGAGGTCTTGCTATGCTTGTTTGCATGTTTTGATGATCAAACATAGCATAATCTCTCATAGGTCTATCTCTATCATTAATCATACCTATTGGTCCCATGTGAATGAATTGATTCCTGTGATCTGCTTCAGCATCTCAATGTGATACAGGACCACCTCTGACTGAGGCTGGTCTTGAGCCTTCTCCTTCACCTTGTTGAGACATAGTATTGCTGCAACTTTGAAGTTTTTGTTTCTGGAGTTTTCGCAACCTTCTAAACTGTCTTTCTATTTCTGGATTAAGTTCAAATTCTGGTGATCTATCCCTGGGAATAAGCTAGTGCATCTGCACCTGTTTCTGCACAAAAAAAAACAAACTACCAGAGTAATAAAACAAAACACTAATTTACTATCTTTAAAACAACAAAAATTAATGACAATCCCCGGCAACGGCACCAAAAACTTGGTGTGTGGAAACGTGTGCAAGTATACACAGTCACAAACAAGTAGTATAAAAGATCGAACCCACAGGGATTGGATTAACTCCTATATATTGTTGTAAAGACTTGTAAGCTAGTGCAGCTACACTACTCACAATTTTGGTTGAAGTTGAAATGAAAATAAATTAAAGGAAAGCAAGTAAATTGTGCAGGAAATCAGTTGAGAATGATAGTTGAGATGTCTTCACTATCTAAATCACTTTTGAGTGTATTGTGTTTTCTTGTGGTGCAGAGGCACTTAGGTGCAGCCGCATCAGTGTGTGCTGGTCAACTACTTTCTTCGGAGTTTCGTTACAAGCTCTTATGATCCTGTTTTTTTGCGGTAAAGAAAGAAGTAGTCAATTCCTTTCTCGCCCCCTTACAAATAATCCAAGTTGCTAAATAAGTACACTCATGTATCTTAAGATCTTACTACACTCTTGTAAGGACTATGTTAACCTAAGGTTAGGAATTAACATGGAATTAACAAGCTAACTTCATTAAAACAAGTTTAACAAAAAGCTTCATTAAACACTTATCCTTACTTAGTTCTTGATTTCTAGTTATAAGTCAATTAAGTGAATATAACTCTACTTGTTCTAAGCGATCAACCTTAAACAAGATTAAGAATTTAAACACAAGAACTAAAGTGCTTACACCACTTGAAAACACAATAACTTTCCTCAAAAGATCATTGGAAAGTTAGAACATCCCAACTTAAGAGATTTAGCTCAATATGGGCATAACAAAGCAAACATATTTGAATGAAAATATGTTGTAATGAAGGAAAGTACAAGAGAATTCAAAAGAGTAAGAATTACAACAATTGAAAGACTCTTGCATATATTTACTTACAACCAATTTCTTGCACCTATTAGCTCTTTGAAGAAGTGGAGAGAGAAGTTGTCAATTTCTTCTCACCTTCCTCTCAAACTAACACTAAGAAAATATTAAAAGAACTACAAGAAAATAAGCTTGAAACTATGAAAAACTAAGATGAAAAGAACATGCAAAAGATTATAAAAGTCTATGATATATCTTTCAAGTGAAGAGTTGAGTCCTATTTATAGCCTTTGGAGATTTCCTTCATGTGGGGGTTTCCTTGATGATTAAGCTAACCAAAGGGTGTTAACCATGGTTACTTTTCAGAAGATGGAGATAAGCTTTTGATTCCCATACTCAACCTTAAAGGGAGGTCCAATAGGAAGTAGCCACATGTCTTTTGTGAATGATTATTCATGATGGTCTTCCATTGTAGGCGCCTCCTTTTGCAAGTGGCCATGTGCCCCCATGTGACTCAGAAGCAAGCAGCAAGCGAACTAAGCATTATAGCAATGGTAAGAATTGAGGTGCTTCCAATGTGGGGTTGTGAGCTGCTTCGGTGCAGGAAGGTGCAGTTGCACCAACTTCCCTTCAGGTGCAGTTGCACCTAGTGCAGATGCACTAAACTACAGCTGTACTGAACAAACACATCAAACATACCAATATACATGTAAAATGCTAAGTTATGGACATCTTTCACCTTAAAACCATAAATGTTGTTATTTTATTCATACTACCATATTTAACACATATTATACTTGATTATGGGCAATTATTTAAGTGTAGAAGCACGAATAACTCTATATAAAATAGAGTTATCAGGTGGTAACTAGACCGAAGCTAGATGGGGTAGACTTCAAGTCAGTCTCGGAAAAGGAATCACAAAGTATGATAGCACCATTCACTATGGATGAGGTGGAAGAAGCCGTATGGAGTTGTGAAGGGGATAAGAGCCCAGGACCCGATGGTTTTAACTTCAATTTTATCAAGACTTGTTGGGGGTACTATAAAAGCGGAAATTCTGGAATTATTGAATCAATTTCATGCTAATGGAAGGTTGCCAAAAGCTTTCACGTCATCCTTTGTTGCATTGATTGGTAAAAAGAGAGCACAAGGTTTGAATGATTTTAGACCTATCTCACTCATAGGTTGTGTATACAAAATCATATCTAAGATCTTGGCATTGAGGTTGAAGAAGATTCTACCCGGATTGATTTCACCGACACAAACGACTTTTTTAAAAGGAAGGCAAATATTAGATGGTGCCTTGGTGGCAAATGAGATAATAAATTTCGCAAAAAAGAAAAATAAGCCTCTCTATTTACTCAAAGTGGACTTTGAAAAGGCTTTCGATTCGGTAAGTTGGGGGTTCTTAGATTATATGATGATAAGGTTTGGATTTTGTGAAAAATGGAGACCATGGATGAAGGCGTGTATTTTCACCGGCAATGTTTCAATTTTAGTAAATGAGAGTCCAACCGAGGAGATTGTTATGGAGAAAGGATTGAGACAAGGGGATCCATTGGCTCCATTTTTGTTTTTGATGGTTGCGGAAGGTCTTACCGGGTTAATAAATAAAACTGCTGAACTTGGATTTCTTGAAGCGTTCTCTATTAATGAAGACCTCTCTTTTCCGGTTTTACAATTTGCGGATGACACTCTTTTATTGTGCAAAAAATCAAGGGAGAACCTATGGTCCTTAAAGTCGGTGTTAAGGATTTTTGAATTTGTATCGGGGCTTAAAGTAAATTTCCACAAAAGCTGCCTATTTGGTTTAATATTGGTGAAGCACTAGTGCAGATTTGACATTTAGTATCGGTTGTTTTGCACATTTAGTATCGGTTGTGGAACCGATACTAAATCGACCGATACTAAATGTACGATCATTTAGTATCGGTTTTTTACCCGATACTAAATGTACTACTAAGGTACTGTTTGGGTACATTTAGTATCGGTTGTACATAAACACCCGATACTATATGTATTACTAAGGTACATTTAGTATCGGTGTTTCTGCATAACCGATACTAAATGTATTACTAAGGTACATTTAGTATCGGTTATACATAAAAACCGATACTAAATGTACCTTAGTATACATTTAGAAGTACATTTAGTATCGTTTTTTCTGTATAACCGATACTAAATGTATTACTAAGGTACATTTAGTATCGGTTTTACAGAAAAACCGATACTAAATGTACCTTAGTATACATTTAGAAGTACATTTAGTATCGTTTTTTCTGTATAACCGATACTAAATGTATTACTAAGGTACATTTAGTATCGGTTTTACAGAAAAACCGATACTAAATGTACCTTAGTATACATTTAGAAGTACATTTAGTATCGTTTTTTCTGTATAACCGATACTAAATGTATTACTAAGGTACATTTAGTATCGGTTTTACAGAAAAACCGATACTAAATGTACCTTAGTATACATTTAGAGGTACATTTAGTATCGTTTTTTCTGTATAACCGATACTAAATGTATTACTAAGGTACATTTAGTATCGGTTATATAGAAACACCGATACTAAATGTTCCTTAGTATACATTTAGTATCGTTTTTTGTGTATAACCGATACTATATGTATTACTAAGGTACATTTAGTATCGGTTATACAGAAAAACCGATACTAAATGTACCTTAGTATACATTTAGAGGTACATTTAGTATCGGTTATACAGAAACACTGATACTAAATGTACCTTAGTATACATTTAGTATCTGTGTTTCTGTATAACCGATACTAAATGTATTAATAGTTTTTAATATTTTTTTTGTTTTTATCCATACCGACATATTATTAACCTATTATATACAGCGATAATTCCAGTCATCAACACATAATAAATATATCTTACAAAATAACAATTTGTCAAATGATCTCTTTCCTAACATACTTTAAATTCCATTAAACATAATCTGTTACAAAATACAATTGTTCAAATTCCTAAAATACTTTAAATTCCTAACATACAATTGTTCACTTTTGCTCAAAATAACTTAATTGGTTGGAAATAAGGTATCCTTTTGCTCTGTACGTATCTTGACAAAGAATTCCGCCCAAAGCTGACGAATCTCTTTAATTTCCTCTTCGATGTATGCCTGGGTGTTATCAAATACCTACAAGTTTAAAAGTGACTTAAAAATTCAGAACATTCTGAAGATGAAAAGTCAGAATGGTCAGCATAGTTCTAAAGTTCTTGCTTTTCCTATACTAATATGTCAATTACAATGTTGAACTAAATTTGGGATGATCCCTTAAAGTGAATGAGAATCACGAAACAAAGTTTATTTGTAAATGGAATTCTTCTATCAACTTTTCCACACATCCGTGGATATCCCACTCATAGTGCCAATTCAAGATCATTATAAAAAAAAAATTGAAAAGATAAAGAAATCTGTAAATTCAGAATTCAATGGTTGCTTTGTGTTTCTTACTCAATCAAAGACCTTCTATCCCACCCCAACTTAATTCAACCATCACCAAAAACATAATATATATAATTCCATGAATGCAAAATGGTAATATCATAGAAATGAATTTCTTGACAGATGTACCCAAAAAAATATCATAGGAAATGGAGATCTCAAAAAACTTAAATATTTAACTTACACACATAAAACATCAAACTGTGGTCTAACTCAAAGAATCCTAAAGACTGAGTAGAACTAACTAAGTAAAATTTCAAAACCATTGGTACAGTTTTAAAGGCACAACGAAATCATATAGACACAAAGGCTAATGAAGTGCAACAATAAATAGGGGATCCAATCAGCTATAAGCCTATAAGGAATTATAAGGACATACTAAATATTAAAACACTAATGTGAAGGCAGTGTCTTTAGAGTGAAACCAATGATATTCGGCCATTTATGGTTCGAATCTTGCAAAATATGGCCACATTTCGGGAGCTTGAAGTCAGAAAGGACATAAAGGTTAAAATAGTTCGGTAAAAAAATTGTTCGGTAAAAAAAACTGTTAAATAAAAGTTCAGTAAGAAAGAGTTCTGTTAACAGGGATAATACCTTCTCCCAATTATCAACAATACCGGCAGTTAAAATGGTCAGCATAAACTTCATCACATAATAGCCGCAATGATAACCATTCGTTTGTATTGGCATCTACACAAATGAATTAACAAAGTTAACCAAAAAACAATATAATATATATATCATATATGAATTCACTCAAAATTAAATCAACCCAATATTTAAACTACTTACTATAGGGTACAACCATTTGGCGGCCGATGTAGAATCCCCTTTCACACCTCTAATAACAACATAAATATAAATTAGGTATAAAATTTCAACCCAAAGTTCAAATACTACAATATAAAGCATGATAAACAATTAAAACTTACTTGCTAAACATGTCTTTGATTGTTTTGCCTGGTTGGCGACTGTAGGAACACATCCAGACCACGGTATTTTGCTTCGGGAGTAGGGCAACTAGTTGCCAATGATTGCTGCAACATTGATAAACATAAAATTCAGCAACATGCAGTGATACAAGGACTGATAGTTAAACAGTTCTGTCAATATTGCACAACCAAAAAGACACCATGGATCAATTACTAATTCATGTACCTATGGCAAAATGGAGCCAGATATATTTCCTTATTGGTAGTAGTCAGTGTCCGTTGAATATATTCAGAAACATCCTGTTTGGTAATGTGACCAGGTTTCAAGTTCATCTTATGTGGACACAGAATTCCATACCGATCATCACCCTTTTCAACAACTTGGCGATACAGATATCTATTAATGGCACGTAAGAAAAACTATCAAATTGACTAATATATTAGAAACGCAAGAAATTTACATAATCAAATAAACCTTACTACTTACGTGCACCATATGCTCAAGTGGGCCAACTCAAGCCACCCTTTACCAGAAACCATGTCGTTGATCGCTTTGCCGCCAATAAAACACGTATATTTTTCATGCTCCAACTCTATCTTGGCATGTCTATCATCATCATCATAAGCAATCAAAAGTATCTTTTTCAACCAATCAATTTTCTCCTCCTCCCCCTCCTCCTTCCCCTCCTCCTCCTTCTCCTCCTTCACATTAGATGGTGAGCAGCTCCCCTTCGATCCAATAGTGGTCATGGGAGTGGGAACTTGAACAGCCGCATTTTGACATAATCCTCCACATGTTTGAGGCCTCTGAATAATTAAAAATACGATCTCAATCAATCTGTTTACAGTGAAAAATATACTATATAATTCATAAACATATACCTCTGCCAAAATCTTCTTAAGTCGTTCTTCCACCATCCCATCCATCTTATCCAGCACTTGATTCATGAACTCCTCTTTATTGAATCCTGAAGAACGATGCACACTTCTAAAGTATTTCTTTAGCCCAACACCTTTTCCAGCTGCGCGACAACGACCGGGATGCTCGGGTGTTCCAATGGCAGCGGTCAAAATATCATTCTTTCCTTGCGGAACGAAAGATCCTTGGCTGCTCATAACAGTAAGTTCGTCCTACAACAAAAACATGTTCACGTGTTAGAATCGAATTAATAAAGCAATAAATTTACAATTAAATAAATTAATAATACATGTTCAGTTGCTTCTATGATTGAGCAGTATGCATGATGATCAAAGAGGTATAAGAAGCAACGGTAATGTGCAGGCTCAATCAGATACTTACAATCTTAGATGCAACGGTATGCATGATGATCAAATAGTTACTTACAATCTTAGATGCAACTGCTGCTGACTCCTCAGATACAAAAGATCCAGACTTCTTTTTGCGGCCAGCCTTCCATAGCTCATGTCGCTCTTAGCCCCATTGTGTGTTTGTACATATTTTTTTTTTGAGTATTCTTGGCAGATTCTCTCTTAGCCTGTTACAAAGAACAAACACCACCACATATATAACAAATCCATAATATTGTTTAAGAAACTAAAATATTTGTGGTTAAAAGAATACCACAAACTCCGAAGTAGTGCGACTTTTAACATATGCAGCCCATGTCTCGGTAGATATGGCGCTATACTTGTGACATGGAGTAGTTTGACCGTCCGCATCCCCATTGCCAAAGACATATTCATTGTTGAGTCTTGTCTTGAACTGTTTCCAGCAACCACCGATATGAGACATCCAGAACTTGTGGAATTCCTCATTTTCGGGAACATCAAATGTTTGCTTAACATCATCCCAAGCAATCCTTTTTGTTTCGCCATCAACTTGGTCCCAGGAAAAGGGAAATATGCTTATTTTTGTTCGAGCAACCACCCCTAAATAGTTCTTGAATTTGTTAGCATATGGACCGATAATTTTGCCTTTACTATCAACAGCCACTCTATATTTTTCACCAGTTGGGAGCCTATTAGTGAACTTTTGTAATGATGTCGGACGTCTAGTTTTCTTTTTTGGAGGCTCGGCACTGGAAACATCCATGATATCTGTTTGAACAAAGGAAACAAAATATATTAATCAATTGCAACCCTGCCATTCAATAGAAATATGCAAAACAGTTATGCAAATGTGGGTCACTCACTCTTTACTCTTTATGACATTGACTCTGTTATTGAAAGTATCTGCTAAACAGAACACAACTCTGTTTTATGGATTTCAGATTTTAATGGTCACCTTCTACACAATTGCATTAAACAATATAGTGCTTTCTTTTAACACTTTGAAAAATATCAAGAAACAAATTAAGCCACTAAAAACAAATCTAACATAAACAAAAACCACTAAAAACAAAATATGCATTCATATTATATCATATAGTAGCTACCAAAACAAAACCAGAAAAATAATAATAAAAGATAACAAACAATAACTAATTTTCATCATCACTGATTCTATGATTCATGAGCAGCAAGATGAGCATCTAATTATCACAAACTTTTATCATCAAACAAAGAAATTGAAGGAGAAGATCTCATAGGGGTGGATTCCATATTCTAAAATTACAACCTCAAAAATCTGAGAGTAATAACAAAATTTCATTCAATCAACAACTACCATAAAGTCACAACCATCATTGTCATTAAAGTTCAACAATACAATTTCATAGATTCCAAAAAAAAAGAAGAACAAATCTAAACTCGTTCGTATAAAATCCCTTCATTATGATCATTGCGAGCGGCATGTTCATCGTCAACTTCATTATCATCAACTAAAGTAGGCACTTGTGTTAACAAACAAGGTGTTTCAGAAATTGCAACACTTGAATCTTCATCACTTCCTATTTTTCCTTGTAGGACCACTGACCACTTCCTGTTAGAAGGATCTTTCACATAGAATACTTGTTTTGCTTGGTCAGCCATGATGAAAGGTTCCTCATTATAACTTACCTTGTCAAGGTCCACTAGTGTAAATCCCATTTCGTCGGTATGCACACTATTTTTGCTAGTGTTAACCCACTTGCATTTAAAAAGTGGCACTTTAAATTTACGGTAATCGAGTTCCCAAATCTCATCAATGACACCAAAGTAAGCAATGGATGCGAGTATGGGATTAGCATCCTTTGAACTAGAGAAGTGCATTGAGGAAGCCATGACCATAACCCCACTGTTTTGCGTGGTACTCACCTCATCTTTCGACTTTGTGTAAAAGGTATAGTTATTTATGTCGTACCCGCTCCAACACACGACATTAAAGCAAGGGTCATGTGCTAACCATCTCAAAGTCTCAGAGGCACTTGGATCTTTCTTAATTTGTGATTTAAACCAATCTATGAATGTGTTGTTATGCTCGTTCAATAATTGATAGTTATTCATTCGATGGTTTTTGGCCTTTACTATCTTTTTATGATCAGACAAGTAAGGTATAACTTCCTCTGTGTTATTCAAAACATACAAATGTGCTTGAAGCACTCCAGCCCGACCCATGCTCTTAGTGGAACATCCATGTGTACCTTTACCTTGGCATCTCCCTGCATAACGAGACTTTGGTAGTCCTAGAGATTTCGCTTCTGACAAGTAGTCTGAACAAAACTCAATAGCTTCTTCTGTGACATACCTTTCTACAATGGATGCTTCAGGACGATATTGGTTCTTCACATACCCTTTCAAGATCTTCATGTATCGCTCGACTGGG
Organism: Astragalus glycyphyllos; assembly: GCA_963573325.1. Classification (NCBI taxonomy): domain Eukaryota; kingdom Viridiplantae; phylum Streptophyta; class Magnoliopsida; order Fabales; family Fabaceae; genus Astragalus; species Astragalus glycyphyllos. The sequence continues at coordinate 119,605,506 of OY754307.1, read as the reverse complement.
TACATCCACCTTAAATAAACAGGGCCGCATAATCTAATCTCCCTAACTAGATGAACAATTAAATGAACCATGATATCAAAGAACGAGGGAGGAAAAAACATCTCCAACTGGCACAAGATAATAGCAGCCTCATTTTCCAACTCGTCCAATTTTTCGGGGTCGATGACTTTAGCACATATACTATTGAAGAATAGACACAATCTAGTTATGGTATGTCGGACATCTTTCGGCAAGATGCCACGAATCGCCACAGGTAGTAGTTGTTGCATCAAGACGTGGCAGTCATGCGACTTCAAGCCAACTAATTTGAGATCTTTCATTGAAACCAGTCGCTTTACATTTGAAGAGTAACCATGTGGCACTTTGATTCCCCGTAGACATTCGCAAAAGCTCATTTTCTCTTTTTTTGACAAGGTATAACATGCTGGAGGCAAATATGTGCCTTTGCCTCTTTCCACTGGATGTAATTGTTCTCTTATGCCCATCTCACGCAAATCTAGACGAGAATTTATACCATCCTTTGTCCCTTGAATGTTGAGAAGAGTCCCGATGACACTATCACAAACGTTTTTCTCGATGTGCATGACATCAAGACAATGCCTTACATCAAGATTGGACCAATACGGAAGATCAAAGAACACCGATCTCTTCTTCCACTTGCTTTTCTCGTTGGACTGCTTCTGCTTTTTGCCGAATACAACTTTGATGTCCTTAACCACTTGATAAACTTCTTCACCGGTCAACGCAATCGGAGCAATGTCATTTTCCTGGCACCCATTAAAAGCTTTTTTCAACTTACGATATCTGTGATTAGGTTTGAGAAATTTTCGATGCCCAAGGTAAACCGTCTTCCTTCCATGTTTCAGTTGATGGTGGCACGTTCCTTCTGCACAAATAGGACAACCTTTATGCCCCTTGACACTATACCCAGACAAGTTTCCGTATGCTGGAAAGTCATTGATCGTGCAAAATAACATGGCTCGCAGCTTGAAAGTTTCACTAGAATACCCGTCAAACACATCCACACCTTCATCCCACATTGTCCTCAAGTCTTCAATCAATGGACTAAGGTAAACGTCTATGTCATTACCTGGCTGTCTCGGACCAGAAATCATCATGGATAACATCACATATTTGCGCTTCATGCACAACCATGGAGATAGGTTGTAAATTACAAGGAGAACAGGCCACGAGCTATGATTCGTACTTAAGTTACCATATGGATTCATACCATCTGAAGCAAGTGCAAGCCTAAGATTTCTTGATTCAGCGCTAAAATCCGGATACAAATTATCAACTTTCTTCCATTGCAAAGAATCGGCCGGATGGCGAAGCTGCCCGTCACATTTCCTCTCATCTGCATGCCATCTAATGCTCTTCGCGTCATTTGCATTAGCAAACAAGCGTTTGAACCTACGTATTATTGGAAGATACCACAAAACCTTCGCAGGGGAACCCCTTGTGCTGTTGTCTTCAAAACTAGATTCACCCGACTTCACTTTGTAGCGCGACCAATTACACATAGGGCACTTATGTAAATCCTCAAAGTCTTTCCAATACAATATGCAGTCATTGGGACATGCATGTATTTTCTTATACTCCACACCCATCGGACACAGAATCTTCTTCGCATCATACGTACGTTTTGGCAGTGTGTTACCTATGGGAAGCATGTCTTCCAACAGCTCAAGCAATTCAGTGAATCCCTTATCAGTCCACCCATGTATCGCCTTCAGATTGATCAATTTTAACGAAGCAGACAATCGTGTGTATTTTGTGCAACCCAAATACAGAGGTTGATCTTTGTCTTTGCACAAAGTATCATATTCATGCGCTCGCTTAAAAGATTCAGGACCAATGTCACGTATCATGTCCTCCATTCGATCATCCATATCTTGATCGACTTTCTCACTTTTGGACACACTTGGGTTGCCGGTTGATTCACCATGCCATATCCATGTGGTATAACTAGGTAAGATCCCATAAACAAAGAGATGGTCCCGTATTACACCTAGTGGTTGTGGAGACCGATTCACACAATTACAACAAGGGCAGGAATAAGTTACATCAGTTTCGGGAACATCAGTTTCAGGAACATCAGTTTCACGAAGATTTGCTTGAGCAAAATTAATAAACTCTTCGACTCCTTTCGCATACTCATCACTCAGACGATTACTTTGCATCCAACTACGATCCATGGCTACGCTCCAAATAATCAACCAAGTATTTATTGTTAAAACAAAATCAAACTATCACATCAAACCAATATAGTAAAAATAAATTCATAAATCAAAACAAGTAAAATATTCAAAGTATACAAAATAACTGACTACTAATCAATTCATTTGAAATTTGATATACATGTTCTAGTTGATAGTATCTCATGATCAATTGATTTTATAGATAAAATGCACATTTTATAAATGTAATTTTATAGGGTAAATGCACCAAAATCCAACAAGGCCAATGAATGCCTATCCAACAAGGCCAATGAATGCATTGAGCTGACTTATAACATTATCATATGCAGAAGGATAAATGTTGAGATATTTCTATTCCTTATTCCTTATAACATTACCTGAGTGCATAAATGTTGAGATATTTCATAGCAAAAGGATATGAATGAAACAAAATTCTATTCCTTATTCCTTATAACATTACCTGAGTGCATATATGTTGAGATATTTCTTAGCAAAAGGATAAATGAAAATGTGATCTAATAATTAGAAGAACACCAACCTGTGTCCCAGATAGTAACCTTCAATGTTTTACCACCAACTGTGAAAAGCTTGATCTTGGAATCCACTCCTGCAAGGATTATAAATTACAAATTCAAATACACAAAAAGATACATGAACCAAATCTATTTCTCCAACAACAGAGTCCTATTAATTCAAAAAAGGGGAGTCAAGTGTCCTTAAAAACAGAAACAATTGACTAAAGCAGTGGAATAAAAATAACCAGTAGCCTGTTTTGGAATGAGTAGGCAATTTCTACACAAGGTAATATACAAGTGCATGCATGTTCATATGACATCTCAAACTAAACCAAAGAATTGTAAGATGACCAGCTATTTACTTTCACTTTGTCATTGCATCATTATCATTACTAAATATGACTCTTTAAACATCAAGTTTTGCCTCGCATGCTTCAGTTCTAAAGTTCTAAAAGTAGTCATTAAAGTTTTGTAAGATTTATCTGATTAGTCCATACAAGGGACTACTTACAAGACTTTATAGACTACTAATCTTTTTATTATATGATTTCTAAAAAAACAAACATGTAAATAAAACTAAAACAATTTAATAAAATATTATTATTATTTATTTTATAAGGCCTCGCACAAGAGTTGATGAATATGTAATCCTCTCTATATTTGGCCTTGACAGTATCCATACAGTCAATATTCAAACCAAGTAATAGCTTTATCATTCATTTAGTAAAAATCCATCCACACAACACAAGCATGCATTACATATGAAATCTACTAGAACATGGTGAAATTTGGTATATGGTTTCCTTACGTCCTAGCAACGATTTTAGATCAATTTTGCAGAATTGTAAAATTCCTTAAGTGGGAAACTGACAAAAACAGATTGCATCTCAATCAAAGTTGCAGAAAAATACCTAATATAGTCTTAAATACTCTATTTATACCCTTTACAGCTAAGTGTCACTGGACAAACACTCACTATGAAGCAAGATCAGATCAAATACATCCATTTTATCAAGGCTGCCAGAAATTTAAATTTCCAACAAGCAGTTTAGATTAGATATAGGATGCCCATTGTTTCCTTTAGTAGTCTATAGCATGGTTCAACTAGTCAAGTTTGTATAAATCCACTTTTCTACCACCAATAACTAACTCTTCTCAAGTTCAATTGTATATGAAAAATCTTCTTCAAAGCTTTAGGAGTGTAGATTATGCAGAAAAAAAGGATTTATGCACCAGTACACACGATCATTACTTGTTTCATTCCTTTTCACTAGTAGTTCATGCCCTTCAGTTACCAAATTGCGCCTCTATGTGATGAACTATTTATAAATCTAACGATACATGTATCTTACTTTATAAACCATCCTAAATCGGGTGTTGCAGCTGATTTATGGAGCAACAAAATTTGTCATGCAGAAAGTACCTCCTTAGGCTTTCAATGTGATGGTATTCTTTATTCTTGTATGTAAATAACTGTGAGTCTCTAAATACCTAAAAAACCCTATGAAATAAGTAATAACAATTGAAATAGAGCATATATAAAACCATCTGCGTAAACCAAAACACACTGAGCAGATTTACTAGCAAGTCATGCAAGTTGCTCACTACAATTGAGCATAAGCAAAGTTCTTCATTTTCTCTTGATAATATTGTGTTGTTAATTTGGAGTCACTATGACAAAGACGACAGAGTACATTATCATATGCAGAAGTTAGTTCTATAACCAATCAGCTATAACTTTCAAATAACATTCCCCTATGAGTGCAAGACAAACAAAAAGGACAAGTACCAGCCAAACAAAAAGGAAGCTTCAATATGTGAAAAAACAACACTGACACTAAAATAATAAAAGAAGAATGTGATGTGATCCTGAGCTGAAGTCACATTCCAACAGAATACCATATTGAGCATAAAGCAGCCAATGAAAAATTATATAGGCACAACTCACAAGCAGGAAATGAAAACTTCAAAACCCAAACACCACAAAATTCTGATGAACTACTACCAGCCTAATGTAACAGAGAAAGAACAAGAAATGAACACCATAAACTTTTCTACTTGAGGCTTCTAATTTCAAAACATTGTTGCCTTGACAACTAATACTTCTTTAATTGAATATTACTAACTTCTTACGTTCTTAAGCAAAAATTCAACAAATTAGGGAAAGTTGAACTACTACAAGCTGAATTGGTGACAACAAATTCAACATATTAGGGAAAATTCAGAATTAGAGAAAAAAGAATTAGGGTTTCAAAATTGGGGGAAAATTAGGGCTGGGGATGTGTGAGAGAGTAGAGCACACACAGTTTGAGAGAAGAGAAGTTTGCGATAGCTAACCCTAACGAAAACGAAAACGAAGGGAGATGAAAGTAACCTTACCATTTGAAAACGAAAACGAAGTGAGCTTGAAGATTTCTGGACGAATTAAGCTTCAAAGATTTCTGAACGAAGTTCTAAACGAAGTGAGTTTGTGAGGAAGATTTCTGGACGAAAACGAAAACAGATGCAAACGAAAACAGATGCAAACTGAAATGCGACTCAGAATTAGTGAGAAAACGAAAACAGATGCAAACGAAGTGAGTTGAGTTTGTGACGAATTAAGCTTCAAAGCTTCAAAGATTTCTGAACGAAGTGAGTCGTTTGTGAGGAAGAGAAGGTGAGCATCGCGTAGGGTTTCGAAACTGGGTTGTGTTTTGTGTGAGCATTGCGAAGTGAGTTGTGTTTTGTGCGAGAAATTAAAACTGGTGCATAGTCATTTAGCATCGGTTCTTTTGACAGCCGATGCTAAATGTCCCAAGCAAGTACATTTAGCATCGGCTGTTAAAAGAACCGATGCTAAAAGTCTAACGTGAACTTAAACTTTTGCTCGTAATTTCAAAAATGCCACCGGTTACACATTTAGCATCGGCTGTTCAAACAACCGATGCTAAATGTTGCTTTCTAAAGTCATTTTTCCACTAGTGAAGATGAGGTAAGAGTAGGTGCTCGATTTCTACATTGCAATATTGGTGAATTTCCCTTTAAGTTTCTAAGAGTTCCGGTGGGTGCTAATCCTAGGATCGGATCCACTTGGCAACCGATAGTAAAAAAGATGAAAGACAAATTATCATTATTGAGGGGGAGACAATTATCAATAGGAGGTAGAATCACATTGGTCAATTCCGTTCTTGCAAGTCTACCACTATATTACTTCTCTTTCTTTAAGGCTCCTAAAAAAGTGATTAGAGAATGATCAAGATACAACGCAATTTTTTATGGGGAGGAAGTGAGGATGCTCAAAAGATGGCATGGGTGAGGTGGAGTAGAATATGTTTACCAAAAGAAAAAGGTGGTCTAGGTGTTAGGAACATGGAGATTTTCAACATTTCTCTACTAGGGAAATGGAAGTGGAGGATGAAAGCAAATGAAGAATGTACCTGGAATAACTTGGTTAAAAGGCTTTATGGTGAAGATGGTATCTTAACAAGGAAGCAACACTCTACATGGTGGAAAGATCTCCAGAGCATTGATGAGTGCTTGAATTATGGAAGAAACTGGTTTAAAGATTCTATTAAGCAGAAACTCGGATCCGGTGTTGGTGTAAAATTCTGGTCAGAAAAGTGGTGCAGTCCTTGGACATTTCAGGAGCTGTTCCCTCAATTGTTTGAACTGTCCACGATGAAGAACGGGTATGTAGCTGAGTTTGGTGAATGGAGAGACAATAGATGGTGCTGGCTAATTAATTGGAATGAGGCGCTGTCAACTGAAAACCAGTAGACCGAAGCAATGCTTCTCAATCTGCTGTTTCCGATTCAACTAGAGAGGGAGGCACAAGACGTTTGATGGTGGACGCTCACGAAGACAAGGCAATATACGGTGAAGTCAGCATACACATTGCTAACAAATCAAGTTGAAGAATCACTGTTGGATGATGAAAAGAGGAAAATAATTAAAAAGATGTGGATGACAACAATTCCGTCTAAATTCCTCGTTCACGGTTGGAGGCTCCTACTGGATCGTTTGCCAACAAAATCACTGCTACAGCAGCGTGGTGTTATGACATTTCAGCCCAGCCCCTGGTACGTGTTATGCTCCAGCCATGATGAGGACTCGTGGCATCTCTTCTTCAAGTGTAGCATCGCGGAACAGCTTTGGGAACAAGTTTTCTACTGGGCTGGCGTGATTACAGCAGATTGTCAAGATGCTTGGGAACATTTAACGAAATACAGATGCAGATCAGCTGGGAAGAAAAATAAAAGAGTGACATTTATGATATGGCTTGCTGTTGTGTGGGTGGTTTGGATTAATAGGAATAGAGCTCTATTTAGAGGTGGTGTGCCAAATGTAAATCAATTGCTAGATCATGTAAAGGGTATAAGTTGGGGATGGTTTGCCAATAGGGTGGGAATTCATTTATCTATTGACTTTGAAAAATGGGTAGATAATCCTTTAGCGTGTTTTGATCTTGTGAGGTAAATGGTAAAAGGGTTGTGGTACCCCTTGTACCTCCTAATTAATAAATTCTTTGACTTATCTAAAAAAAACCATAATAATACAACTGCAATAAGCAGCTACAAGAAGTTATTATTTTGATATAGATATATAGATATCATATTATTTTCACACACAAACACGCCATGATATATCATGGAACAGTAGTAGGAGGAGGAGGGGTATTAGGTTGAACAGTTCCAGCCGGCGGCGGTGGACAAAACAACCACAGAGGCCAAGTACACGGCAGAAAGAAGAACCCTTCACTTTTGTAAATACGATCATCTTTCTCCGGCACACCTCTTCCTGCAGCCACTGCACCATTCAGAATTGCTGCTACAACCAGAACTAATACAATGCAAGCAGTAGCTTTTGCCATAGTAATTTAATATTTTGATTTTGTTACTTGTTCTCTTTTTCTTTGTTTAATTTGCATGGAAATTATTGGCTCCAAATCCTTCCAATTTATAGAACCCATGAGAACTACTGATTTCCTAATTGAGATGGAAACTTAATTAGATTGGCCTTTGCGTGAGAAAATTGATTTTGGCCAATTTAAGGTAATGTGAGAAGAGTCTTATTAAATACAATGGAACACTGTTTCCTTTTTATGTTCAAGTTTTAAGGTTGACCTGTTGGATGGTACAGAACGAATAATATACAAATTAATAAAACCCACTTACTAGCTACTGAATTAAATGGGTAGTTAGTAGCGACTGATTTTGATCTGTGAATTAGTAATTAATATTCTTGTTGACTTGTCACTGACAAAAACATCTTTGCTATAAGATGGTGGTAATATGATAGATAAAATCAGAGGCCACGTCATGGAGACTTTGTTATGCATACAAATTTAATATGGGGGATAACAAAGTCTCAATTATGATAGTTTAAATAATTAGCGTACCATTTTTCGAAGTTACTAAACCACTAGTCGTTTTTTAGATAAGTCAAAATTTTATTGAGGAGGTACAAGGGGTACCCCAATCCCTTTTACAATTCATGAGTTCAACGATCGATAAATAATAGTAAGGGCTGCTGCACCAGCTCTCAAAATTAACTTGTGTTAATGTTTAAGCGATCGATTTAGCAATTGTTTTGAGATTTTTATGTCCAAATCAGCCGCTAAAATCGTTTGCTGAATAGAGTATCTTCTGTGGTATAAATATCAATTCATCCCACCCATAAGGAAGATGTTGACTATGATCGCTATTTTGCTAGATTAGAAATGAGAGAATTTTTTCAAATGAAATCTTAGATCCTTTAGAGACAATTTTTATAATCAAATTATATTCATGGAAATAGTTTCTAACTAAGTCTAAGTTTAGTCAGTGCCTTTTCTATGAATGATAAATCTTTTAGATTGAATATCAATATTAGAAATATGAGTTATTAATATTGGCTTTCTGCTGGTTTGAGTCAAGTTACCTTGATACCCGTGCACTAGCAGAAAATAGGTATTTCTGGTGGTATTTGGCCGCCGATAAAAACGCCGTAGGAAATGGTTACCAGCGACCATGCCGCGTGTAATTTTTACCGGCTGTTGAACCCTTGATTTGTCATGTCATTGTCTGAAATACAAGAAAAATGAATGCCATGTACATGTACACTACACACACATTCGAGAGATCAGAGCTTGAGAGTTCTGCGAGCACGTATATATGCTGACTAATTCACAATGACATTCTCCTCATTATTTTATTTTCCATAGCTCTTCTAAGACGGTGGTAATAAGATAGAGAAAAACAGATGCCACATCATGGAGACTTTGTTATGCATACGAATTTACTATTGGGAGTTTGTTGTGCATACAAAATACCAAATAATCTCTATTTCAATAGTTAAAAATAATTTTGAGACCCATTTTGCGAAGTTGCTAAATCACTAGTCGTTAATGTTTAGCGATCGATTTAGCAACTGTTTACTCACTACAAGAAAATCGCTCATTTGCGACGGCAATTTCCGTCGCAAATTTACCTTTTCCCGTCGCAAATCTGCATTTGCCACGGAATTTGCGACGGCAAAAATGTCGTGGCAAAAGCGTTCGTCGCAAAGCGTTTCCGACGAAATTCCCCGTCGCAAATCCCTCCGTCGCAAACTCGTCGCAAGTTCGTCGCAAATTTCCGTGGCAAAGTCGTCGCAAACACTGACAGTTTTCTGTCGTAAATCCGTGGCAAATCCGTCGCAAATTTAAGTGGCAAAGTCGTCGCAAACTCTAACAATTATTTGTAGTAAATCCGTGGCAAATCCGTGGCAAAGTCATCGCAAAGTCTGACAGCTTTTTGTCGTAAATCCGTGGCAAATCCGTGGCAAATTATTTGAAAATTTATAAATAGATGTTGAAATTTCCGTCGCAAATGTTAAAAATTCCGTGGCAAATTCAGTAACTACCAAAAAAAATTCCGTCGCAAATTCTAGCAATATTTGACATTTACATTGTCATTCCTATTTGCAATACTTCCCTGCCAATTTGATCTGTGCCTTAGATGTCCTTGCTTGCTGTTTTCCAGGTCTCAGATCTCTGTATGCCTCGGTCGTTCAGCTAGCTCTGCTCCAGCGGGCGGGTGTACCTGCGATAACCCTCCGACGCCCAAATCAGGAAAGGACGAGCAAAAATATAGGTATTGATGAACAGTGTGTACCTGACAACTGACGCAATGAATGCTTAAATAGTGAGCGTGAGTCATGCTCGGCCGTTGGATGGACGTACGGACAGATCAGGGCCGTTGATGCGGTTCCTTGCTTTGTGCCCCACGGTTGGGCCGATCTAGCGCCAGAGCACTGGATAGTGGGCTTCGGCCCACTCCAGAACAGTTGCCCCCCAAGCCAAGGTCGCTCGTGTGGCGGGCGTGGGCTTGTTTTATGATCGTTTCTGATTCGCGGTGGGCTTCGCTTACGCTCGCATGATACGTGGCTCCTGTCAGGAAGTGACGTTTCGATTTTCCCTAGGGATCATTAATGGTGCCTCGAATTCTGAAAAAGGTGGCGCTTTGTCATGATGGCGGTCTGGTTTTCAAGGCGTGTGAAAGTGAGGGGTCGTGTCGTTTGGCTTGCTTGCTTTCCAATCCTTATAAATATGTTGCCCCCTCTCTTTCTCAGTTTCCACTTTTATTGTCGGAGCTCAAAAAACGGTCACAAACTCTTAGACCGATCAAAAAGCTTGCTTCTTTATTCTGGCCAGGTGTTTACCCGTGCATAAGTTTCAACTCAGGCGGTCTTATTCTTCTGGTCGATTGATTTTATTCATCAAGGAGTATACTACCCTTAGACCGAACTTCTCTCCCACTCCAGGTATGCCCTTTTCGTCTTGTTTATTTTGGCTAATTTTGCTTGCATAGGGCGAGGAGGGGGCGTCAGGCTCGGGGTCGACCTTGTCGCCCCCTTCGGCAACTCATCGTTTAGGGTGAGCCTGACTTTCCTTCTCCTCACAGGTCAAAGCAGTGGCGCGAACAAAGAAAACTGCGAGAATTTCCGGTCGTCTACCTGCGAGTATGGCTGAGCATGCTCACTCCGGAGATGTCGGCACGAGCGGGTTCCCATCTGAGACCTTTTCTTCTACCGATTTCTCTTCTTCATCGTCCTCCGGACGCTCGTCAAACACGGTTGATACCGTCCAGTCTCCCCGAATGAATCCTTCGCCCCCTCCGGTTCCAGTCAACGAGGTACTGCCCGAAGAGCACGATTGGAGGGGTAGGGTTGATGTCGACCGCTCCTGGATATCCTCCGCTATAATCAACGAACGCTCTGTCTTCCCCCCTGGTGATGAGGTGTTGCCTCTCTTCACCAAGTTAATAGGTTACGGTGATCAGGAATGGCGAGCGGAGGGCGTAAGACCTGACGAGCATGCTGCCGTAATCCCGAGTTCTTTAAAATTTATCATGTATTCCAAGGTCCTCCGTGATTTGAGGGTGCGACCTCCCTTTACATTTTTCCAGAGGCGTGTCTTAAGGACTCTTGGTGTTGCCCCTTCTCAACTTCACTTTAATGCTTGGGCGCTGGTTAAGTCGTTCGAGGTAATAATGGCCGCTCTTGATCGGGAGGTAAATTGCCGTCTTTTCTTCTCATTGTTTGACGTTAGTCGCACAGTGGAGATGAGGAGCGAACCCAGGCGATGGGAGCAAGTTTCCTTGAAGGGACGGAAGAACACGATCAGGCTCTTTAAGCCATTCTGCGAATCGGTAAAAACTTGGAGGCACGCTTTCCTCTGGGTCGTTCCTGTTAATGATCGTGCTAAGGCAATGGTGGGAACCGTGGATGACGAAGGTCGTGTTTCCTCAATGAAGTTTCCTCTAGGTTGGTCGCACTGGCACTACGATCGCGACACAATCCATTATCGGCATCAAAGGAGGCTGAGCGACTATGATCTTGAGAGTATTCAGATGTTAGAGACCTTGGTTACTTGGCTGCCAGAAGGAGTCATCCCCTGCAATAAATTCGCTTGTCTCCGGACATCCGAGCAAGCCGAAAACAAACTTGGTGTGCCTTTATTTTCGTTTTTACTTTAATCGTGCTTTATTTGCCCTGCCTCCTAACTCATCTTTTTGCTTTTCCAGCTGAAATGACGGGCATCGGTTTTGAAGCTCTTTTGGCGAAGACAAAGTCAAGGAAGCAGAAGAAGGTGTCCTTTGCCTCTTCGTCCCAACCAACTCGTGCTGAAGGCGATCATAGACCTACTGGGGGCGATCAAGGAACAAACTTATCTTCCAAAAAGAGAGATCGGGCTCAAGGTCCTCTGGACGCTATTCCGATCGACCTTGATCCTCCTCAAAAAAGAAGAGAGGTATCAAGAAGGTCGTCTTTGGATTTGGACGATCTCAAGGATGTGGATTTTGAACGTTTGAAGGCCGATCCCCTCCTCTTCGTAGCCGAAATTGCCCAAGCAGCTTCTCAAAAGATTGCTCGTTACAAATCTGAGGAGGCCGACCGCCAAGCAGGTATGCGCTTACTTCACAGAAATTTGTGGTTGGAGGGTGATCTTTTGGATAAAACTGACAAGTATAAGTCCGCTCTTGGACATATTACAGATTTGCGAGCAGAGCTCGAGAGCACCAAAAAGAAACTAGAGGATGCTGAGGTCGCCCTCCAACCCACGAAGGACGCACTTGGCGCAGTTACTGCCGAGCGTGATGCGACCATGACAGCCAAGGTAGATGCTGAGGTCAAACTTGCCACCGCTACTGCCGGTTTGGCCGAGCAGTCTACCAAGGTTATGCAGCTGTAGGAGCGGGTGATCAGGCGAGGGGCGACCTGGAGGCCCTGGAAGACATGACCATCTCTATTGCTAGCGGGCGTTTCGAAGAGGCCGTAGCTCAAATTCGGTATTGTTACCCATCGCTGGAGATTAATACAGAGATAGTGAACAACGACCACTTCCTGAAAAACGGGCAAATCGTTCGCCTCGCGGAGAAAGACGACGATGGGAACGTTATCCAAGAGGAGACGATCGTCTATCGTCGCCCTGAATGAGCTACTCCCTTTGTACTCGTCCGTTTGGACTTTGATTGTCTTTGTCTTCCTTTTCAAGAATGTATCGTTTTTTGCTTTGGGGGTCTCGTGGCCGTCCTTTACTTGTAATCACCAAATAGCCCGGTTTTCTCCGGGTAACTTTTAATGTTTAAACCTCTTTGTCATAATCGTTTATTTAGATTTTTGCTTTATCTAACTATTGAATTCTTCATGTTCGTATGGGTCGGTCTAAGCTTGCGAAGCTACCTGCAAACAGCTTACCAAGTTTCTACTTTAGATTTAGCTCGTTTGCAAGCGAATTCAGACTTAAGGTCGCTTAAGTTCGACCCTTGGCAGTTTATCAAACTCGGTTTGAATTTAACTCGCCTTAGGGTTTGTTCGTTATTGGATGGATCAATCACCATAATCAAGAATTTAAGAAATTCCTCGTCGTTCTATTGACGGACGAGCGGGCCTCAATAAAAAACCCCGTAGGGAAAAAGAGTGTCCCGCCCGTTTTGATTTTTATTCATCATTTAACTGGAAACATGACATTCTTTCATATATTACATGGCATCAAGTGAAATATCTTCTAAGGTTTGTTGCATTCCAAGTGTTTGCAATCATCCCTCCACCCATGGTCTTTAAGATATATGCTCCTTTGCCCGTCTTGGCAGCTACTCTGTAGGGTCCTTCCCAAGTTGGGGCTAGCTTGCCCTGGCCAGCATTCTTCTGACCGATATCTGCCTTTCTTAGGACGAGCTGTCCCACTTCAAACGATCTAGGAACGACCTTGGCGTTGTGTCTTGTGGCCATGTTCTGTTTGACCAACGTCTCTTTGAGTGCTGCTTTGTGCCGCAGTTCTTCCACTAGGTCAAGCTCTTCTCTCGTTGCCTGCTCGTTTTCGGACGGCCGTAGAGGATTAGCCGTTCTCCAAGTCAACTCTCCCATTTCCACAGGGATCAGTGCGTCCGTTCCATAGACCATCCTGAAGGGGGGCTCTCCCGTGGTTGAGTGTGGCGTGGTTCTATACGCCCATAGCACAGAGGGAAGCTCTTCTGCCCACCTTCCCTTGGCTTCATCCAGTCTTCTCTTTAGCCCCCTTAGGATGACTCTGTTGGCCGCCTCCGCCTGCCCGTTTGTTTGCGGGTGTTCGACCGACGTAAAACGCTGTTTTACGCCTAGTTTGACTAGAGTTTCTTGGAAATGTCGGTCCGTGAATTGTGTGCCGTTGTCTGACACGATGACTTCGGGAATCCCAAACCGTACCAAGATGTTTCTTTTGACGAACTTTAGACAATTCTTCGAAGTGATTTTGGCTAAGGGTTCGGCCTCGATCCATTTTGTGAAGTAGTCCACTGCGACGATCAGAAATTTAAACTGACCAGGGGCGAGGGAAAAGGGTCCTAACAGGTCGATTCCCCACCATGAAAATGGCCATGGAGAAGTCAAACAGTTGAGCTCGGTTGGAGGTGCAACGTGGGTATCTGCGTGCCTCTGGCACTTGTCACATTTCTTGACTAGGTCTTTCGCGTCTGCCTCCATCGTGGGCCAGAAGTAGCCCGCTCTTAAAGCCTTCTTTGCCAAAGCTCGTGAACCCAAGTGGTTCCCGCAGATTCCTTCATGAATCTCCTTCAACACATAGGCCGCTTCTGCTGGGAGGAGGCACTTGAGCAGGGGCATGGTGAATCCTCTTCTGTAGAGTTGCTCGTTAATTATTGAGTACGACGATGCTCGCCTGCGAACGAGAGCAGCTTCTTTTGGGTCGCTGGGTTCCTCCCCGTTCTTTATGTAGTTAAAGATCGGGGCGATCCAGGAAGGCGTTGATTCGATCGTACATATCTCTGCTCCTAAGGCCGTATCTAACCTCACACTTGGTTGAGATGGGACCTTTTGTATTACGCTTCTATGGTTACCATTTTTCTTGGTGCTCGCTAGTTTGGACAAGATGTCCGCCCTAATGTTTTCCGACCTTGGGACGTGCTTGACTTCAGCATGCTCGAACTTCTTCATCAACTCTTTGACCTTCGCCAAATATTTCTGGAGTATCTCGTCTTTGGCTAAAAAGACGTCTTTGATCTGGGAGACCGCTAGAAGTGAGTCTGATCGAAGCTCTACCCTTTTGACTTGCATCTCTAAAGCGAGCAACAGCCCAGCGATGCAGGCCTCGTATTCGGCCTGATTGTTAGAAGTTGGAAACGAGAAGGCCAAGGAGACTTCAATGGTCGTCCCTTCCTCATTTTCAAGAATTAAGCCCGCTCCGCTGCCTTTACCATTGGACGATCCGTCAACGTGCAAAGTCCATGAGTTCTGAACTGGGTTTTCTGACCCTGGGGTTAATTCTGCGATAAAATCGGCTAAGACTTGTGCTTTTGCAGACGATCTAGGCTCATACTTTATTCCGAATTCTGATAATTCTACAGCCCATTTGATCATTCTGCCCGCTAGATCTGGGCTATGCAAGATTTGCCTAATGGGTTGGTCGGTGCGTAAGGTGATCTGGTGGGCCACAAAGTATGGTCTCAACCTTCGGGCTGAGACAATCAATGCCAGAGCCAATTTCTCAATCCTCTGATATCTTAGCTCGGGTCCTTGCATAACTTTGCTGACAAAGTAGATTGGATTCTGTTTCGTTCCTTCTTCTCGTACCAAGACGGCAGCCAAAGCCTCGTCCGTGATGGACAAGTACAAATAAAGAGTTTCCCCAGGCTTGGGAGTCGTCAAAATTGGAGGTTCTGCCAGAGATGTCTTCAATTGTTCGAGGGCCTGGTCGCACTCGGGCGTCCATTCAAATGTGGTCTCTTTTTTCAACAATTTAAACAAGGGCAAAGACTTGTTTGCTGCCTTTGAGATAAAACGAGAGAGAGCGGCCACCATACCATTGAGTTTCTGTATTTCTTTTTTGGTCGTTGGTGGTCTCATCTCAGTCACTGCTCTACATTTGTCTGGGTTGGCTTCAATTCCCCTTTCTGTGAGATGGAAACCAAGGAATTTGCCCGCTCTAACCCCAAAAGTGCATTTTTCTGGATTGAACCTTAACGAATTCTTTCTGGCTTCTTTGAATAATTCTTTCAAGTCGTTTACATGGGTTTGGTCCTGCTTGGTTTTGACAATCATATCGTCCAAATACACTTCCACCGTTTCCCCTATCTGATCCTGAAAGACATAGTTCATCATGCGCTGGTAGGTCGCTCCAGCGTTCTTCAATCCAAATGGCATGACCGTGTAACAGAAGTTCCCCTTGTCCGTCATAAATGCGGTCTTCTCTTGATCTGGTGGGTGCATGGCAATCTGATTGTACCCGGAATAGGCGTCCAAGAAAGACAGGATCTTGTATCCACTTGCATTATCGACAAGACGATCGACACTTGGGACGGGAAAAGCATCCTTCGGGCATGCTCGGTTGAGATCAGTGTAGTCCACGCACATCCTCCACTTTCCATTCGCCTTCTTGACCAAGACGACATTGGATAACCACGTGGTGTATTTTATTTCTTTAATGAACCCTGCTTCGAGCAGGTCTTCAACGGCTTTGCATGCTGCTCGAGCTTTTTCTTCCTTCTGAACTCTTCTTTTTTGAGCCACCCATTTTACTCCCGGGTCCACAGCTAAGTGGTGGCAGGCTACTTGGGGTGGGATACCGGGCATGTCGGCCGTACTCCAAGCGAACAGGTCCGCATGATCCTTCAGACATTGAACGAGCTCATCCCGAACCTCAGGGAGAAGGTTTTTCCCTATTTTGATCGTTTTCTCCGGGTCGTCACCTAGCATGATGCGATAGAATTCCCCGTCTGGTTCAGGTCGCTTGATTCGTTTCTTTAGCTCTTTAGTCAGAAGATCGTCCCCTTCTTCTTCTTCGCTATCAGGGTCATAGCGGGCATCTAGGTCGGCCAGGTTAACTTGCCCGCCGCTTTTCATTTCTTTCTCTATTTCTATCGCTACGCTTTTCCCTTTTTCTTTAAGCCCCAAAAGAAAAACTCGCTTGGCGGACAATAAGTCTGCCTGGATGGTGGAAACTTCCCCAGCTTTGGTGTAGAATTTCATTTTCAAGTGGACGGTGGAGGGCACTGCTTCCAAACGGGCAAGGGTTGGTCTACCAATGATACATTGATACACGGACTTACAGGGTAACACAATGAAATCCGTCCTGACAGTCCTACAGAGGGGATTCTCTATCGTGTCGTCCCCAAAAGTTACCATCAGCTCTATCCGTCCTACGGGAGTTGTCGAGGCTCCATTAAACCCGGTCAAGACCGTTCCTCTATACGGCCTCAGATCATCCTTTGAAATTTTTAGGACGTCCAAAAGGTCTTCAAATATTATGTCTGCTGAACTCCCTTGGTCCACCAATATTCTCCTAACCTCCGTGTTTGCCATTACTGCTACTATGACTAAGGGAACCTCGTAGTTGGGGGTTCCATCAATGAGATCCTTGTCTCCAAAGGAGATGGGTGGTCGCCCACTAAGTGGTCGTGGAGCCGAGGTCGAGGCAACGCTCATGATTTCGTCCCATCTCCTTTTGATCGATCTGCTGGTCGAGGCGTTGGTGGGGACTCCTCCCGAGATTACCATGGCGACTGGCCTCCCTCTTGACTTTCTCGTGTCTACTGGTTCTTCATCATCGTCGCCCTCTTCTACGACTTTGATCGTTTCATTTGCCACTGCTTTCCCTCTACTAGGTGAACGTGCCACTTGCCTTTCTCGCGTTTCACCGTTATCTCTTTTCACATATTGAGTCAATTTTCCTCTTCTGATTAGGGCCTCCACATCATCTTTAAGAGCCATGCAATTGTTGGTGTCATGCCCGTTGCTCTTGTGGTATCTACAGTATTTTTTTGATGGGCGCTGCCCGTCTTTAAGCACGAGAGGTTCTGGTGGTTTAATATCCCTGAATTCAGTGTTCGCACATTCCGCCAATATGTTCGCGTACGAAGTGTTCAACTTGGTGCACTCAGCGAACCTTTTGGCCTTATTTTCCTTGCTCGGTCGACTGCCGTTATACTCTTCCCTAATCCTTTGATCTTTTTCTGGTCGCGGGCGCTGACTCATGCCCGCCTCGGCGGCTTCTATGGCGGTCGTTCTTTCCTCGTAATTCATGAACCTTTGAGATCGCCTGAGGAACGTCTCCAGGTCTCTGGGAACGTGGAGTCCCACTTCTACTTCAAAACGAGTTCCTCTTAAGAGTCCTGTCCTTAGGAAGAACAACCTCTGGTTGTCGTCTAAGTTCCTGACTTGGTCGGCTTCTCGGTTGAACCTTTCCACATAACTCCTCAAAGACTCCTCCGGACCCTGTCTGATGGCGATCAGAACATCTTGGGACTTTGGTTTGACTCTGGAAGTTGTAAACCGAGCGGTGAACACCCTTGCCATCTGTTCCCAGGATGAAATGGTATTGGGTTTAAGCTCGGTGAACCAATCCAACGCTGACCCCTCTAAAGTAAGGGGAAAGATCTTGCATTTGACCGGCCCGGGCGCTCCACGATACTTCATCATAATATCAAAGTGCTTTAAATGAGCGTCCGGATCTTTCATGCCGTTGTACATCTTAAGGTCGGTTGGAGGCTTCTGCAAAGAGCGCGGGATGCGGAATTCGTCTATCTCTCTAGTATACGGTCCAAGTCCGGCGTCCCGATCTTGACCGTAGTGTTTGGCGCAAGCTTTCGATCGATACGAGCATCGTTCGACAGATCGGCTTCGAGAACGGGCGGGCGAAACAGTCGAACCGTGGGAGGAACCTTCGTGCGACGATTCTTCGGGCCAGTAAGTATAATCAGTCGTGGACGGGGTCTTTCTTGGTGGGGTGGTCGCTCCTCCTCGTCCCCTCCTCGGGGGTGGAGATCGATGGACCAGCTGCCTTCGCGGAGGCGATCGATGGGCCCTTGAAGGGCGTGCCCGCACGGTTGAAGCTCCCTCATGGTGAGGTCGTTGCTCTGGTGCAGTGTGCGCTCTCCTTGAGGCGATCTGATCTTCTAGGTATGTGAGGCAGTCATCATTGCGATTCAGAGCTTGATTACGGTCGCGCAGTAGTTCTCGGAGCTCTTGGACCAGGTCGGCGGGGAGTTCCACGGTAACCTGTTGTGCGGGGGTGGCGCTGATGCCTTCAACACCTGCCGGAGGTGGTCGAGTGGGGATTTCAGCCACACTTTGTAGACGAGCGGTGGCCCTTGGTCGGCCCCGAGCTGCCTTTGGTGGCATCCGTACGAATGGTGGAAAGCGCGCGGGCTCCCACTGTGGTCGCCAATTGATCTGTGCCTTAGATGTCCTTGCTTGCTGTTTTCCAGGTCTCAGATCTCTGTATGCCTTGGTCGTTCAGCTAGCTCTGCTCCAGCGGGCGGGTGTACCTGCGATAACACTCCGACGCCCAAGTCAGGAAAGGACGAGCAAAAATATAGGTATTGATGAACAGTGTGTACCTGACAACTGACGCAATGAATGCTTAAATAGTGAGCGTGAGTCATGCTCGGCCGTTGGATGGACGTACGGACAGATCAGGGCCGTTGATGCGGTTCCTTGCTTTGTGCCCCACGGTTGGGCCGATCTAGCGCCAGAGCACTGGATAGTGGGCTTCGGCCCACTCCAGAACACAATTCAATTCAGACTCTAATCCACCAATTCAAACATACATAAACTACACTAATGTTAAAAGTGACAAACATACAAAATATCAAAAATCAAAACATATCACTAAGTTAGTTAAAATGTCAACCCAATCCACCAAGTTAGTTAAAAGTGTCAAACATACCAAATATCAAAATATATCAAAACATACCAGTACTAGTTTATGTCAAACATACATAAACTACACTAATGTCCAGTAAACTCAAAATCTTCAAGTCCAAATCTGAACAATGTACCTAACAAATCAAAAACGATAGATTACTAATTAATTCATAAAACTAATATATTTTGCACATTAATTAAAACATAGATTACCTAAATCTCGTCAATAACCCTTATCATAAACGTGGTCTCCGTGATCTCCGCATTCTCCATCATCTACTTCTTCGTTCTCGTCCTGCTGGGCGGGCTGGTCCTGCTCGGGCGGATGCCAATCAGGTGGAGGCATTGGAATCCCAGAATGGTTAAATACGTACTCAATTAGTTGTTGCTGTCATGCAAACCGCTCTGCAAATTGTTGTGACATTTGTTGGATGATCCTACGGGCCTCTGGAGACAGGCTCGCGCTCGTCGAAGCTCCAGAGTCTACCATATTGTCAATTATGCCTCCTGTCCCATACACACCACGACTCTTATAGGGGCCTCCAGCAGCTTGCTCCCACAACAAACGCTTCAACTTAGCCAACTCATCGGGGTCTACTGGTATTCTGACTGAGACAACAGTCGCTGAAACTCCTCCTATCAAATGCACAATTTATAATCATAATCAAAATAAATGAGACATTTTTTCAGACACATTCCTAATAACATAGACAGAAATGTCTTTAACATTGAAATGACTCATATCTATTTGCAATACAATATCCTGCAAATTCAAGACAAACACACCAATTATAACCAAACACACCAACTATAAGTTCAATAAACTAAGTGAGACCAATTATAACCGATTCAACAACTTCCAAACATACCAATTCAATTCACATAAACTAACTTATATTTTCAATTCACATAACCAACTATAAGTTCAATAAACTAAGTTAGACAAATTATAACCGATTCAACAACTTCAAACACACCAATTCAATTCACGTAAACTAACTTATATTTCCAATTCACAAAACCAACTATAAGTTCAATAAGCTAAGTGGGACCAATATTATAACCGATTCAACAACTTCAAACACACCAATTCAATTCACATAAACTAACTTATATTTCCAATTCACAAAACCAACTATAAGTTCAATAAGCTAAGTGGGACCAATATTATAACCGATTCAACAACTTCAAACACACCAATTCAATTCACATAAACTAACTTATATTTCCAATTCACAAAACCAACTATAAGTTCAATAAGCTAAGTGGGACCAATATTATAACCGATTCAACAACTTCAAACACACCAATTCAATTCACATAAACTAACTTATATTTCCAATTCACATAACCAACTATAAGTTCAATAAACTAAGTGGGACCAATATTATAACCGATTCAACAACTTCAAACACACCAATTCAATTCACATAATCTAACTTATATTTCCAATTCACAAAACCAACTATAAGTTCAATAAGCTAAGTGGGACCAATATTATAACCGATTCAACAACTTCAAACACACCAATTCAATTCACATAAACTAACTTATATTTCCAATTCACAAAACCAACTATAAGTTCAATAAGCTAAGTGGGACCAATATTATAACCGATTCAACAACTTCAAACACACCAATTCAATTCACATAAACTAACTTATATTTCCAATTCACATAACCAACTATAAGTTCAATAAACTAAGTGGGACCAATATTATAACCGATTCAACAACTCAAACACACCAATTCAATTCACATAAACTAACTTATATTTCCAATTCACAAAACCAACTATAAGTTCAATAAGCTAAGTGGGACCAATATTATAACCAATTCAACAACTTCAAACACACCAATTCAATTCACATAAACTAACTTATATTTCCAATTCACATAACCAACTATAAGTTCAATAAACTAAGTGAGACAAATTATAACCGATTCAACAACTTCAAACAAACCAATTCAATTCACATAAACTAACTTATATTTCCAATTCACATAACCAACAATAAGTTCAATAAGCTAAGTTGGACCAATATTAGAACCGATTCAACAACTTCCAAACACACCAATTCAATTCACATAAACTAACTTATATTTCCAATTCACATAACCAACTATAAGTTCAATAAGCTAAGTGGGACCAATATTATAACCGATTCAACAACTTCAAACACACCAATTCAATTCACATAAACTAACTTATATTTCCAATTCACATAACCAACTATAAGTTCAATAAGCTAAGTGGGACCAATATTATAACCGATTCAACAACTTCCAAACACATCAATTCAATTCACATAAACTCACTTATATATATGACAAAATTTCTTTATACCTGAGTAATACGAGCGCGGTCCTCTACAAACTCGCCTGTGCCCTTCCTAATGTGAGTGTGGCGATGAATCTCATCTACATGTGGCTTCCTCCCCATCTTCTTCGCCTATTATTAATAACTTAAGTTTGTAAATGGTAAATTATAATTAATTATATTGACATTAGGAAAATATAAGTTTAAGAATATACCAATCTCTCTGCATGCTCCAACATAGAGATAGAACCTCCAGTGTGCAAGCTTCCACCTTTTTCTGATGCCCTGTTCTTCTTATTCCGCTCACACTTAACTTTGAATTTAGGATCATTCCAGATGTGATCTCTTAGGCGATTGTAGACTAGATCCCCCATCCAAAGAGGCCTGCCCCTCCCCATGCGGACACGTCTGAGCATATCAGGGAGTCGGAGAGCAGCTTTTGTATGAAAAAGATCCCGAACAGCGGCCACCTGAGACTTACGCCATGCAACATGCTTCTGCATTGTGAAAACATATACAAAACAAATGTTACATCAAATCAAATAACTTAACAAATTCTCAAAAATAAAAACGACAAACATTGTGATATGTTAAAATGTACAGTTACTCTAAAAGTGTTAAAAAAATTGGTTCGTTCCTTCGCGAATAGTCAGTCGGATAGCATTTGCGGCTGGCCTTGAAGGAAGAAACCTGGAAAGTTAAAACAATTGAAACGATTAAAACACATATATATGACAAAACAAACAAGCAATCAAACAAAGTTATAAAAAACTTTACATACCCTCCATTCTCAACACGGATGACAACTCGCCCGTCGCCTAACACAATCTCATCCTCATCCTCATCCTCACCCTCATCATCACCCCCTCAACATCATGCATCTGATCATCTCCAGGTGAAAGTGGCTCTGTCGGTGATGGCAAAGGGGACGGAGTAGGCACAACATCTGGTAAAGGGGTAGGAGTAGGTATCGCACGAAAGCCTGGTACCGAAATCATGCGATATGGAGAACTCTGTGATGGTGGAGGAGTCACTCGCGCAGATGAAGTACGACCATGTACATCTCGGGGAGATGGAGTAGGTGAAGGAGTAACTCGCGGCGACGAACAAGATCCAATATGTAAGGACCTAACTCCAGAGGTCTGCTGCAAGGACCTAACTCCAGAGGTCTGCTGTGGCGTATCTAAAGACCTAACTCCAGAGGTCTGTTGCGTCTGTGTCAGAGAACTCTGCAATGATCTCACTCTACTTTCATGTGCTGGGCGTGTCTGTGTAGGGGTAGATGTCGTAGGCATCTCTGAATAATCGCCTGTGTCCTCGACACATATCACCCTTTTCATACGACGGGGGACAACTTTAGACTTCCCCTTACGATCATGGGGCGGTCTAGGTGGCGACGAATCACCTTCACCTGATGCCATGCTGCAGAGGAAACCAAACATAAACATAAACACAAACACAAACAATTTAAAAACATAAACTTTACTTCTAAAAAAATTCATGAAACAATTCACACACAATTCAAACACAAACATCAATTAAAAAGCAGTTCAAGTTGTTTGGATACATCCATTCACACACAATTCAAACACAAACATGAATTAAATGCGGTTCAAGTTGTTTGGATACATCAATTCACACAATTCAAACACAAACATGAATTAAAAGCGGTTCAAGTTGTTTGGTACATCAATTGTCACAATTCAAACACAAACACATTATATAATATATCTAATTTTCTGGCCATTCATCTTCTTCATCGTCTTCATCTTCTACATCAACTGGAACCTCATGCGAGTCCTCTCCTTCCAAGTTGTTTGGATCCACTTCTTCACCATTGCTTTCCATATCACGTAAATTAGAAATCAGTTCAACTTCATTAACTTCATTTACAGGTGACATATCATCTGTCTGATAGGGAACATCTTCCATTGGCTCATTTGTTTCAATGCGACTCCTTGGCTTTGTCTTGATTGCGACACACCAACCTCGCTTGTCTCTTCGATTTGATGGATAAGGAACATAGTACACTTGTCTCACATTCTCTGCCATTATAAACGGATCAAAAGCTGGATATCTTTTGTCCATTCGTATGTCCACTCTATTATACTTTGGATCCATTTTGGTGCCTATAGCTGACGGATCAAACCAGTCACAATAAAACAACACTACAGTTTTAGCGTAGTCTAACGCACTGAACTCTAGTTCATAAATGTGTTGGATTACACCGTAATAATCATCTTCACCTCCTTCATTGACCCCTTTTACATAAACTCCGCTGTTAATTGTTGCTTTGTTTTTCGTCCATGAGTGGGTATGAAACTTGTAGCCATTCACGTAAAATGTGTGATACTCTTTCACTTTTTTATAAGGATCATCAGATAAGTTTCTCAAGTGTTGATTGATTGGAGTTGGTTCCTCGGAGTAAACCTACGTACGTGACATACAAACAAGTTATTTCGTGGGGAACACATGATTAAGGTTGAGGAACAAGTAACTCAACACTTACTTTTTCTTGAAACCATATTGGAAAATTTTCATATATATGAGCAGATGCCTGATCATCTCTTACATCTTCAGACAACAAGAATGACCTGATCAAATTAGACGTTACGTACTAAATGAGCTAACAGATATAAACAATTAACTGAATGAAAATATTGATATACGTACTCAATGTATGGTTTAACTTCAGTGCAATTGTTCAACACATGAACATGAGCTGACTTATACTCCGCATCTGTTAACCAATGAATCGACTCCTTCCCAGAATGCCGACCAGATTGGCTGAAGACCGATAACATTAATGAGTGTCTAACACAATCATTTTGCATTTCATTCCTTTTATTTCTCAATGTGAAGTTGGTGAAATAATGTGAGCAAAAGTGGGTTATTTCGCGGTGTAGGTATGATGCACAAATTGATCCTTCAACTCTCGCCTTGTTTTTCACCGATCGTTTAGAATCACCCATGAATCTATAAAACAACTTGATTAGATGGAAAATTATACTAACCTCAAATGGAAAAAAAAAAGAGTATGTTCTCAAAATGATACCTTTCAAAGGGATACATCCACCTGTACTGAACCGGTCCACCAAGTCTTGCTTCATATGCTAGATGAACGGGGAGATGCTCCATAGAATCAAAGAAACCAGGTGGAAATACTCTCTCCATCTTACATAGAATGAATGAAATGTTCTGTTCCATCCTAACAAGGTCAACATCTCTTAAAGACGCAGAACACAAATCTTTAAAAAATTGACTCATTTCATTTAGCGGATTTAAAACATGCGCCGGTAAAGAACTAAATGCAATAGGGAGTAAACATTCCATAAATACATGACAATCATGGCTTTTCATCCCAATCATTCTTCTCTTATTCACATCAACACATCTTGCCAAATTAGAAGAATATCCATCTGGGAATTTCAGTTCTTTTATCCACTGATAAACTGAATTTGTTTCCTCGATAGTTAATGAGTAACATGCTTTGGGTTTGAGCATCTTCCCATTAGCTTGTGGCTTCAAATGTAAGTCCTTTCGATTGCAGTAAAGAGCAATGTCCAATCTCGCCTTATCATTGTCCTTTGTTTTGCCTTTTATGTTCATCACTGTGTTAAATATATTGTCAAAAAAATTCTTCTCTATGTGCATCACATCAAGATTGTGCCTCAATAAATTATCTTTCCAATACGGGAGATCCCAAAAGATACTCCTTTTTGTCCAATTATGCTCTTGTCCATATCCATGAAATCGAGAAACAAAGGGATCATCTGTGATTTTGGGCAAATCTCTAACTTTATCCCAAACCTGGTCTGGAGTCAACCGAGGAGGCGGCTCATCATTTTCAGCTTCCTTCTTCTTAAATGCATTCTTGTTCCTTCTAAATGCATTATCATGTGGTAAAAACCTACGATGCGAGTCAAACC
Source organism: Astragalus glycyphyllos (assembly GCA_963573325.1). Taxonomy (NCBI): domain Eukaryota; kingdom Viridiplantae; phylum Streptophyta; class Magnoliopsida; order Fabales; family Fabaceae; genus Astragalus; species Astragalus glycyphyllos. The sequence goes on along the minus strand of OY754307.1, from coordinate 119,579,906 downwards.
AAGAACTCTTACCCCCATGTTTCAAGGTAAATGCCTTTGTATTCTCCATACAATGTGGACATGCTAATTTACCATGAGTTTGCCAACCAGACAACATGCCATAAGCAGGGAAGTCATTAATGGTCCACATCAAAGCGGCTCTCATCATAAAATTCTCCTTCCGTGCGTAATCATAAGTCAAGACACCATTCCACAACCTCTTCAAATCATCAATTAGTGGTTCTAAATAAATGTCAATGCCTGCTTTTGGATTTTCTGGGCCAGGTATCAGACAAGTCAAAAACATGTAAGGTTTAGTCATACACATCTCGGGGGGAAGGTTGTACGGGGTAACAATAACGGGCCAACAAGAATATGGCGAAGCCGATGCTTGGGTATATGGCGTAAAACCATCGGAGCATAACCCAAGTCGTACGTTGCGTGGATCCGCTGCAAACTCAGGCTGTACCCGATCAAAGTGTTTCCATGCTTCCCCATCAGACGGATGGCGCAACACACCGGGACATTTATTCTCAAAAATGCCACGTCATTTTCCCTGCAATGTGCTCTGATGCAAACATTCTCTGCAACCTTGGAATTATCGGCAAGTAGAACATTGACTTCACCGGAACTGGTTTATTCTTACTACTAGTCCCCCTTTTGCGAGCATGATACCTCGGCGCACTACAAAATTTGCATTCAAGTAGTGCAGCATCCTTTTTCCCAAACTCATTGTCATAATACAACATGTGACCTTCCGGACAACAATCGATCCTTCTAGCTTCCAATCCCAACTTAGAAACTAACCTCTTAGCCTCGTAAAAATTCTTTGGTAAATTTTCGTTCATAGGTGTCACGCCTGACATCATATCACATATCAAGTCCATTCCCACCTCGGATGTATTACTCAACGATTTGAGAGCTAAAAGCTTCGCACAAATCGATAACTTTGAGTTCGATGACCCTTCAAACAATGGTTTATTTGCATCTAACAACAGATTATAAAATCTCTGTGCTTGCTCATTCAGAAGCTCATCCAGGTTATCATATTGCTGCTCCTCGAATGACACATTCACCCCAAGACCGTCACAAACCATATTCTGCATCAAGTTGATTTGGTCACCACATCCTACATTACTTGCAGCACCCCTGCAATTTTCGCCAACCATTGGGACGACATCAAACCCTTTCTCACCATTACTTGTCCAAATCCAATAATTAGGCCTAAACCCAACTCTCTTCAAGTGATCAATGACCTCCGTTGGATTCCTAATCTTTCCACATTCGCATTTGACGCACGGACATCGAATCCCCCCTTCAACTCTAAATTGTTCTTGTGTCATTGCAAAAAGAATAAACTCCCACACGCCATCTACAAAAGATTGTTTCAAACCCGCTCTTTTTGGAAACAACCTATCATACATCCAAAGGCGGTGCGAAGGAGGAAACTCCATTCTGCACATTTAAAATTGTCAATATATAAAAGAGAGAGAGTGAGTGAGAGAGAGAGAGAACGAGACAAGAATGTAAACGATGGATGCCCACCGAGAGCTAAAATGCTAAAATAAAAACAAAATCAACCACTTCTAGCAACTAAGAAGCTACATATTTAAACAAGTCACGGCTACTTAGGTCAATCACTTTCAAGCCTTGCATGTAGAGGTTACCTATGTCATTACATATAAGCATGAGTACTCATCTATACTTTTAACACAACAATTTATGGAATTTCATTCTTCAATTATATTTATTCAATTTCCAACCAAATTAAGATATGGAAATTTCATAAAGCAAGAATTTTCAGCATTCAAGATGTTTCCAAACATAATTCCTTTAACAAACAATGAATACTAAGTTGTGATGCTATAAAATAAAAACTCAAGCATTAGGTATCAATCCCATAAATAAAACACTATTTTCTTTTCTCTACTTCTAACATGGTCCAATCACAATAGTCTCCAACAAAGAAATCTTTATTTACAAGTATTGAAAGTATGGACTCAAAACAAGAATAGGAAAAGAAAGAGAAAGTTACAAGATTTTGAGATTTTTAAGACGAGTGAGTTGTCTTCGGATGCATCCAGTGAGGTTGTTGTTGTTTAGCCGTCTACACAATCAAAACATTCAATTTAATTAAGTAATCAAATTGAAGTTTTTGTTTGGTTAAATTCAATCAACATAAGACTTACAGGTATTTAAGGGACTTCAACTTGGCCAATAATTTTGGTATTTTTCCTTGGAGTTTGTTATCATACAAATCCAAACTAATAAGGTTCTTCAAGTTACCAAGCTCCTTTGGAATCTTGCCGGTTATGTCATTGCTATACAGCTCCCTGCAAGCAATCAAGAATTTGAGAATCAGTCTAATAATAAGGAGAAATTAGTAGGACTAGGAGGAGGTGTAACCCATTGACATGAATACATACAAGTATTGGAGGTGATTTAGGTGGCCAAGTTCAGGGCCCAATGTTCCAGAGATGTTAGAATTGCCCAAGTCTCTGAAATAAACAAATGATTACTTGGAAGGCAATATATTTGGACCCTTATTTACTTTTACCTTCTGGGAAATCCTTTATTAGTTTCAAATGGAGTATATAAAATAAAAGATAGTTGCCAAAGATTTTACTCATATAGAAGGTGTTGATTTCTTTGACACTGATCACTAGCTTGTTGCTAAAATTACATCTATTTCCATTACTTCTTCAAAATCAGCTGATGTCGTGTTGTTACATCTATATAAAATTACATCTATTTCCATTATTTCAAGCCCAACAATCAACCTTTAAAAATAATGTTGTGTTGTTATTTAACTCAAAATTGCAGGAAAACAAAATTTAAATAATTCCCCAACAGAGAGCCTCAATTCCAAAGTACTACTAAACTATACTAAATCCAAAACACCTCAAACAATTCGGTTATAATTATCACATGCTGATGTGAAACATCATCCAATTAATATAAATTATTACAAAACCAAAACAATCACCTATCAAAAAGTAATAAGGCAGACCAAAATCTCAAATAACACATCAGACTTACTTAATCTGATGCACAAAGGCTCAAAATAAATCATAGCATCATCAATCACGATTTTGGGACGAAGCATCACAAAGTAGAAACAAACACTAAATTAAATTCTTTACTATATAGTTAGGGACGAGACAAAAGGAATTTTGAAGAGAAGAGGGTTAGGGTTTCGTTCAAAAAACATTGGGACATTTAGGATTTCTTTAATCAGTGAAATTAGGGACAAATTAAAGAAGATAGTAGAAATTACCTACAAGTGGAGAAGAGGTGCAGCAGCGGCGGAATACGACGGAGATGCGACAGAAAACGGTGGAGAAACAGTGGAGGTGAAATGGTGGAGGCGCAAAGGAGAGGGAGAGTGGAAGAGGGAGAACGCGTCTGTGGCCGTGGAGCTCGATTAGCGAAGGAGGAGGGCGGAGGAGGGTAGACGTCGACGGAGGAGGGCGGAGGAGGATGGAGGGCGGAGGAGGAGAGTGAGGGAGAGAACGTTCTCGTTTTTTTTAGGGAGAACGTATACTGACTTTCCCCAAGTGAGGGAGAGAACGTGTTGTTATAATTTTTTTTTTGGGTTGCGACGGGTTTACGACGGGATCCCCGTCGCAAATTTGCTGCCTTTTTAAAGCCCGTCGCAAACCCGTGGCAAACGCCAGCGGGAAATTTCGCGCTCCTATTTTTAACACTTGTCGTCGAAAATCCGTGGCAAATTATTGACGGAATAAGCTCCGTCGCAAATGTTGGTGGCTAAAACAGGTTTTTCTTGTAGTGACTTAGGACAATTTTGGTCCTCAATTTTCTTAGTTTGACAAATTTTGTCCTCATACTTTTTAATTGCACTTTTAGTTCCTTAAAATTATGGATTATTTGCACTTTTGATACTCAAAAATGTTAGATTTAGAGAAAATGGAGAATCAAAATTTTGGAGAATAAATAAATTTTAAAACTTTTCGTGCAGTTCAACTCGGGTCAACGACGGTTCAAAATGGTTCGACCACGGTTCAAACTGGTCCAACCCGATTTTGTGAGGTTCAACCTAACTGTGGTCCAATTAGCTAGGGCCGAACCAAACGTTGGCCTGTCCGGTTTGATTCTCACAGCATTTCCTAGAAGAGATCTATACCAAGGTGCTATCAATGGTTTTTCTATCTTGGGTTAAATATGTTTTTAGTCCCTACAAAATTTCACAATTTTGTTTTTAGTCCCTATAAAACTTTTCATCGACTTTTAGTCCCTATAAAATTTCAAATTTTCGTTTTTAGTCCCTATAAATGCCAACTAGTGTATATCCATTGAATTTTTGAGTGATGTTTTGCATACATGTTGAGGACATTATAAACATCTCTTCCAGAAAAACTTTGAATTTTTTAACAACGCATAAATTAAATCTAAATTTTTTAAGTGCAAAAGATTCGATAAACAAATTAAAGGAAATACTAACCTAGAAATCAAATTTTGAGTTTATTTTTTGTGAGGGAGATATTTTTAATATATTTAACGTGTATGTAAAATATCATTCAAAAATTCTAAAGGTATACAGGAGTTTACATTTTATAGGGACTTAAAACAAAATTGTGAAATTTTATAGGGACTAAAAGTTGACGAAATTTTTTATAGGGACTAAAAACAAAATAGCGAAATTTTGTAGGGACTAAAAACATATTTAACCCTTCTATCTTTAAACAATATGTCTAACAATTTTTAAACGCGTGACTAAGACTATATTTTAGAGGTTGTGTTCGATCATTAATTATCAAGTCTTTTAGACGTGCTTTTTTATGAGGGTATCCATTGTTTTCTCTGTGAGGATTAGGCGAAAATAGTAGGTCTTTAGGCGTGACGATAATCGTCTAAAGGCTTGTCTTTGTTTAACCACTTGGTTAGACCGTATCAACAAACTTTTAATTATCAAAAAAACTATTATAAATAACAATGAATAGTATACATTAACTTACACCAAAATCACATTAGTCACCACAAATGACTTGAGAAGATTATTTAGCTATAACTTTTTATGAGGGTATTCATTATTTCCTTGTGAGGATTAGGCGAAAAATAGTAGGTGTTTAGGCTTGCTATGGTCCTCTAAAGGCTTGTAGTTTTCTCTACATTTAACCACTTGGTTCGACGGTAACAATAAACTTCTAATTATCGAAAAAGTCATTATATTTAAAAAAAGAGTTTACGATATTTGGCTAGACGCCCATTTATACATTTATTTTTATTTCTCAAGTTAAAGATTCCATATTCATGTATGAAAAGGTTTTTATGTGAGCTGCTTATAGATTTTTAAAAAAAAAAAAAATTGGAGTTTGGGACAAAGAAATATAAATATATACATACATATAAGGAATTTCAATAAGGGAGAAAGAAAAAAATAAGAATATCTATATATATATATATATATATATATATATATGATTAAAAAAAGAAAAATGAGTATTATAGTGTCCTGAATTCTCCTCTACCCAATTTTCCTTGTAGTATTATAGTGTCCTGAATTATTTCCTGATGATAGTCTGGAGTTACCACCAAGAATGCAGAAAGAATTTGCACTATCTCTCTCTCTCTCTCTCATGTTTTATTAGAGCATTATTAACAGTGATGCTTCATTGAACTTTGAAGTGTTGTTGGCTATTATGTTATAGATCAGTATAGTTATGGTCACTAGGATCACCTGATGTTAAATCTTAACTATAGTTGATGCCACATTTTTGTCTAGATAAAAGTCTAGTGTCTTTGGATTATGAATTCTTTTCTCTGAAACTGGTTCAATATAAAAGTCTAGGCACAATGAATGAGGTTAATTAGTTGGAATTTTGCTTCTCAAATTATTACATATGTTTACCTCTTTGGTGCATAATGCATGGAAATGTGAATTAACATAAAGTGTTAATAAAGAATTCTGTTGATCCGAGCGGGACTATATGTAAATCAGTTATAAGATTGAGTTATTTAGTAATGTGCTTATAAGATTAACGATGCTGGTTCCTTCTTAGTATCTATTTTGTACATAATATATAAGTGAGAAATTAATGTTGGAGATATTTAATCAGAGCAATTGGTAAAACTTATGAAAATCTTTGAATCATACATAAATCATGTTTGCATCACTTGATTTTTGCAGTTCTAGATCTAGTGTCACTTGTTTAAATGAGTTTAGTTTTAGATTTCAAAATGTTGTAATGATTTATATGTTTTATGAGCTTGCTGCGATATTGAACCCATTCATGTTGTCCAAATACAATAATGTAATTTGGTTGCATTCATGCTAAATGATTATTATTGTTTTTCTTGCTGTGGGCTCTTTGAGGACTTTGGATTGGCAATGGTATGTGTCTTCATACTTAAGGTGTTTCGATTCTAAACTCTAGGATCCACCTTACATTGAAGTTGAGATCATGTGCTAATACTTGATTCTATTGTCAGAGATATGCATCATGTTTAGGTTGTTTTGCAAGTGCTAGTTTGCAAGTGTTCAGTACACATGAATGAACTTGGAAAAATGTTGATGTTGGTTTGTATTTGTCACCTCTAAATTTGATAGTTTCATTTTAGTTTATGGGTTTACGTAGGAGTTTCTTATGTGTAAATGTCTGAAAGGACTAGTTTTGGTAGTTTATAATTCTATATTGCTGGCAATTTACCAAAACTAGTTTTATGGGAAGCCTTTTTTTTGGAAAAAAAACTAGGTTAGCCACGGATAAACAGTGGCTAAATCTCAACTTAACTGTGGCTAATTAGCGACGGATATAGCGACAGAAATTTTTGAGACGGAAATTTTAGCGACGGTAATATTCTGTCGCTATGTATTATCGACGAGCATTTTAGCAACGGAATTAGGTTGTTGCTAATTCCATCGCAAAAGTGCAATAGCGGCAGAAGGCTGCTAGCGACGAATTTTTTCGTCACTCATTGCCTGCTTTTTTGTAGCATACTCAACAAAAGAGTGAAAGTATAGCCATTGTGATCAAACCAAAATGGAAACTAACATTCCCAAACCCCCACCAACATTTGCCTATAAAAAAATGAAAATTGAAATAATTTCTTTTTTACAAGAAAATGGAAAATAAGAGTTTTTTTTGGTACAAGTGAAATTTAGGGTGAGGGAATGGTGCCTCAGTCTAAGGCATGGAAGACCTTCAGGCTCTTTGAGCACTTACGAAGGTAATTACATTTACCTCGCCCCAATGAGACTAGTGGAGAGTTGAACCCGGGACCTCTCGGATACAAGTTCCGTCATGTAATGGAAATAAGAGTTGATATCAAGTGTGTTAAGAAAAATTAAATTTATTGATATGTGAATGTGAGTTCGCCAACGATTTTGATAATAAGATCAATCAAAAAGATTAACTCTTATCTAAACTAAAAATGAGAGATTCAAACACCTTTTAATTTCTGACAATGATTCAAACACCTTCTAAAATCTATACTAATAGATAAAGAGAGTTCACTAAAATAACTACTTTTTGGTGTCCACTTTTCATTTCCCTCAAATACCCTTTTAAAAGACCCGGAAGGCAGTGGGTGGAAAACTCACATAGAACAGTTAACATACAATATAACTGCTTTGTGATCTATTAAAAAATTACAGAATAAACCGTACCATACTGTTTCTTTTTCCAACTCAATTTCAAAAAACAATTAAAATAACTGAATGTATGGGGTTTGAAATTTTATCATTATCATTATTATTTTTTTGATGAAATTATTATACTTTTTGTATTAATAAATGAATTACAAGAGTTGTGTTCTGTTTAACTTTTTTTCATATGTATATAATTTACATTATATAATCAGCATAGCGACTTGCAGCAGTGTCTTTATTGGGCCTTTGGAGAGAAGCCCATTTGGACTGAGCTAAATCAATCCGGAACTCACGATAAACCAGTACTACATAAGTGTCTACTGTAGACCAATAATCAAAAGCGGAAGACGGGCGCGGGAGCGCCCGTCTTCCGCTAGTAGTAATCATTATATATTTAGATAAATATTATCCAACAAACTAATCTAAAAAACGATAAGTGTAACATCCCCAAAGTAATTATTTTAATTACTTTGATGTTTGAGTAATTTAATTAAATATGAATGACAATTTTATGAAGTTGATTGCACAATTATGAAATTGGTGTGAATTGTGTGTTGGTTGTTGCTTTAATATATTAGATATGTTTGGTGATTGCTAGATTTTGATCTTATTTTTATGAAATTGAATGTTTAAATACTTGATTGATTTAAGTGTTATTCATTTGAATTCCCAATTGTGAGAGTTAGTAATTATTTGGGTAAGGTAGAGAAGGGGGGGTGTTAGTAATTTTATTTGTACCCTGTCAGTCCAAATGAGTGAAGCCCTCCCATTTGCCCATTTCTTTAACAACCCATCAGCTGAATAATATTGAGGGAAGGGGTTTTTACTCTTCATTCTTGTCTTCCCAGCAACATAGAAATAGAAAGTTGAGAGGGTGAGAAAGAGAGAGCAACCCGAGAGAGAAAGATGAGTTGAGAGAGGAAACCTTCTCCTTTGTTTGCTCACCAAAACAGAATCAACACCATTACATTTCTCTTTTCTCTCAACTTCATTCTACTAGCTCAACATTCATGCATTGTAGAAGATCACCACCAAACCAGAAAATAGGGAACCATCCTTGTTCACCTCTATTTTGATTCTTGCATGTTGGAGTTGAAGTGAGAAATGAAGTCCAAGAACTGATTTAGGGTTAGGGATCATCAAAGGTCAGCTGGTGTAGATGGAAAAAGGTAGATTGGAGCTATTTGAGGGTGATTCAAGCTTTGGGGAAAAGTTAAAAGAGTTGTCCTAGAGAGTTTAAGTGGAAGAACACTAATCAAGTGAGTTCTTCACCTCTTCTTTTAGCTAATTAGAACTGAAATCATGTTAATTCCTCACTTTAATTCATGAAATTGATTGATGATTAGTCAATTGAATGTTATGTTAAGTTTGAGTTTGTATCTGGAATATCAATCGGTAATGTAGTGACATGCATATAAACTATTTGATGAAAAACTGAAGTGCTGTCCTCCAACCCGTATGGGTATAGCTTTGGTATTTTGTTTGTAACTCTCTGCACAGATATTGTTTGCGGTTTGTTTTTCCTTCATTGGAAACTAGACTGAATTTCTTACAAAGTAGGCACTGGTTTCACTAAATTTCATTAAGAATTGATGGATAAAACTGGATTGCAAGTTGAACAAAAATTGCTGTCTTGTCTCGGTACCCCTAAGTCTTATTTCCGAAAACTGTACTGTTTGGATGTACAAACAAATAAGTAAAAATTATATTTATAAACTACACATTCTAAGCTTTTTAAAGAATGGTCGTTTGTTAGATTTCGATATCGTTTGATATGTTAATTAAATCACCAAAGTAGCTGTATGTTTGCTGAAAATTCTGTCAATAAGTTGCTTGTGGAATTACTTGATTATTTCATAGTAACTTGTACGTATGAGCTTGATGAATTTGGTTAAACTTTGATTATTAACTAGAATGAATTAATGATTATGTGAATGATTGAATGATATGAATGTTGATTGATATGTAAAGAGGAGCATTGGGAGGTAAAGTCCCAATAAAAGGAGCATTGGGAGGTAAAGTCCCAATTAGAGGAACATTGAGAGGTAAAGTCTCAATATAGGAAAAAGGAACATTGGGAGGTAAAGTCCCAATTAGAGGAACATTGAGAGGTAAAGTCTCAATAGAAGAAAATGAATGGGAGGTAAAGTCCCAATTAGATGAATGATAGGAAACTAAAGATACAATAGGTATAGGAAGAGGGATGGTGTTATACCAGAGAGGGACTCATTGAGATTTTCTTAAATCTCACTGTTTATTTGTTGTGGTTTTCAGATTAGTCGAGCAAGCCAGTCGAAGCGGTATTTCAAGTCGAGGACATATGATGGACTCATGAAGACTCTAACATGCCTTTTGAAGGATCTAGTATAGGATGTTTATATTTTATTAGGATATGTACCATCTTTAAAGTTTTGGATTTATGTAGATTATGAGCCGATTGGAAGCTTTGTATTCCGATAGCTAATCCAAGTTTATCGGTACACCTCTAATATTGTAAATATGAAACACGTACTCGATTTTAATGACAATTTAAATTTAGGGTGTTACAATAAGATCAAAAAAACCAGTTTCTTCTAAAAAATATTATCACCAAAAATAAATCTATTTTGACATAAATAGATAAGCTTGATTATTTGTTTGTTATAACAGCAAACTAAACTAAAAATTAATCAAGCTGTCAATTTGCACAAATAGTAATTTTAAATTGCATATAAGAGACATGAATTTGTATCGTCTCAAAGAAGAACATAACATCATAGAAATTTTTGGGTTCAACAATTCTAACCATGAAGGTGTGGTTCATTTGCTTTCTTCTTCTTAGTATGGCTATGATCAACCATGGTGCAGCACCGGTTGGACATATTAGTTATGAAGTCTTACGAAAGATTAGAGCAGGACATTTTGGTATAAGCAAAGCACCACCATTGAAGCACAATCACAAACATCGCTGCGACCCATTACAAAAATGTCGTGGATAATATGCCTACTTTAATAACAACAATTATATGTATATAACATTAACTATTCTGTCTCATAAAACTATGTTTCTACGCTAATGTAAAATCTAATTCAAATTTTTATGTATTTTCTCTCCTGTATGGTTAACTATGTTTCTATTCTGTCGCATTGTTTAGAATAGGTATTCCTTATTTTGTGGTCGTGTTTCACTAATCTTGTCATATTTACTCTTATTGTTTTTCTTAAATTCTTTCTCGTGTTTAAAAAAATTAAATTATATTTCTATTTTATCTTTTCTATGAATTTACCATTGTTATATATCAATTATTATATGTAAGTAAAGTTACATATATATATATATATATAAACTAAAACAAAAGATTTTTTTTTAGAATAGGTAACTTAAAAGATTAGAATAATGAAATATAAATTTTAACTTCTAAATATTTATAAACATTTTTTCGTATTTTATATTGATTAAAAAAATTTAATCATGAATTAAACATGTTTTTTTAGGTATACAACATTGTTTCTATTCTGGTTAAACTCTTTTGGAGGTTTTAACCAGAATCCAGACCCAACGTGGGTGCATGGGAGAGAAATCAGAATGGTGTATCTTTTAGTTGGGGATTTTGGTTAAACCCTTTTGGGGGTTTTAACTTTTAACGTTCTTGGAAAGTGGAAGAATGTCTTTAATAATACTTGTACAAAAACCAAACATATTTGCTGTAACAGCCCAGACCCTTTTCTCTCTAGTAGGCTACCCCAGAACTGCACATCATGACGTTCTCTATCCCCCATGGGAATCGAACCATGTACTCTAGGGCTCAAATACATGTTCAATGCATTCTCACTACCAATTGAGCTATATTGGTAGAGAAGGTAGTGGGAATGCATTCCCACAACTAATTGAGCTAGTACTTCAATTGGTAGTTGGAATGCATTGAGCATGTACCTTGAGCCCCAGAGTACATGGTTCGATTCCCACCGAAGGCAAAAACTCTACATGGGGGTAGAGAAGGTCATGATGTGCAGTTCTGGGGTAGCCTACTAGAGAGAAAAGGGCCCAGGCTGTTACATTTGCTAATGTCAATCCACTAACTTATAGCACATAAGTCTTTTGAAAGGTTCTGTTGGGCAAGTCATATTCACTAACTTATAGCAAATTTTGTTAGATACCAGTTAAAAAAATTAATTAAACTTGTTTAGCAAGCAGTAGTGGTTAGCATTTTTGGGATAGCTTATAGCGTATTTTTAAACACTACATACTTCAACTACCATTTAAGCTTATAACATATAGTGTATGACTTTTTTTTACCATTTTTATCCTCACTATTTGTATTAAATTTCGTCTTTACCCCTTATAATTGTCAGTTGCATTACACGACACCGTTCACCTTATTAATTTTCAATCAGGCCTACTTCCTCCCTGCTCTAACTTCACGAGAAAGTTTTTTTTAATACTTGCAGCCCAGTTATTTTCTTTGTTTTTGTTTCTTTTCTGGGGTGCTTCTAGGGTGAGGGAGCAAATCAAATCCTTCACCGGTGAACCATTAAATATTATCGTAGGATTTAGTATAAAAATCCATTAACGGTTGAGATTTAATATTGGTTGATTCAGTCTTAACCACTCATAGCATTTTACATAATATCCTACGGTTAATTTTAGTGGTTCACTGGTGAGGAATTTGATATGTTCCTCACTCCTAGAAGCACTTTGTTTTCTATTGTTATCTTTTCTTCATAAAAAATTGTGTGAATGCTTGTCACCATGCAGTTTACTATTTTTATTTAATACTACTATTTATACCACTATGCACTAACTTTTTGTGTTAATAAATTATATTAATAAAAAATAAATTTTCAAATTTTAACTACCATAATTTATAGAATAGTAATTTATTAACACTTTGTCATATTTTATATTTATTAAATAAATCTAAGCATTATTTAACAAAATAATATTCATTAAACATGTTCTTTTATAAGTCATTATATATTTATCACTTAGTTTAATAGCAATTTTTACCAAAAACTTCATTCGTTATCCGTTAGCTTATCCACTATCCACTATATATATCAGCTAAATCATCTGCTATCCGCTATAAATGTAACACCCTAATATCTCTAACAAGTAGAAATACTAGAATGCACAATTTAGCATACATCAGAAATATATTTCCTGTTTACATATTGAACAAAACTCAAAAATTTCGATAATAAATTTCAAACAGTCATAACCTTCATAACTTAATCAAAACCATATTGGTTCCTTGACTTAGATATCCTCACATCCCTAGTGTTCAATACCATCACAAGAAAAAGCGGAAACGATTATATAACTTAAAAACAATTCAAGTCATATTATCGAGTTACAAAGACAACAAGGGAAATATAACATAAACTTTGAAGAACTAAGTTTTCAATATTCTCCTCGAGAAAATCTCCTACTCGTGCCTCTTAGCTTTCTTCTTTCCCTGTTTCTCTGTAAAAACATCAACAACATAAAGGGTGAGATACAATATCAGTGAGTTTTACCGTGACCCCTAACTACACTCTCGGTTCATTTATGAATCCTTTTAATCGTAGTTTAATTTATAAACTACGTGCCTTTTTAACTTTGCACACACCGACTCCCACTCCGCTAATCCCGGTGAATTGTGCAACCATTTTTAGCATAACACCGACTGCCAATCCGCTAATCCCGGTGAACCCCATAGTATCTAACGTAGGGCCTAGGTTTAGGGCTCATGACCTTCCCCGTCTAGTATGCTACCTCTTTGAGTCGTCACCCATATAAGTCTACACTACAAAAAAAAAAACACTTATTTGCGAGGGACGTTAGCGAGGGAATAACATTCCCTCCCTAAAACTGACTTTAGCGAGGGAATTAGCGAGGGAAATTTGATTCCCTCGCTAAAACTGACATTAGCGAGGGAATTTGAAAATTTTCCGTCGCTAATTGTTTGGAGGGAAAATTCAGTCAAATTCACGCGAATCAAGGAAATTAGCGACGGAAATTAAAATCCCTCGCAAATTAAAGTGACAATTAGCGATGGATTTGAAGGTTCCCTCGCAAATTTTTTTCACTTTTTTTACTTAAATCTGTTTGCACTCTTCTTTCTCACTCACTCTTCTTCTTCTCTCCTCTTCACCCTTCCTCTTCCTTTCCTCTTCCTCTACTCTCCACCACCACACAACCACCACCACCACCATCACCACCACACAACCAACCTACTCTCCCTTCCTCTTCCTCTACTATCTACTCTCCCCTTCCTCTTCCTCTTCCTCTACTCTCTCTCTCTCTCTCTCTCACCTACAAACTCTAACCCACCACCACACAACCACCACCACCACACAACAACCACCACCCATGCATGACACCACCACCACCGGAGCTCCTCTTCCTCTCCTCTCTCTCTCTCTCTCTCTCTCTTGATTTCCCCTTTCCCTCTTCTTCTCTCCACCTTCTTCCACCACACCACCACCACACAACCACCACCACCACCACCCACGACCACCACCACCACCACCTACAAATTTATTTCCTCTTTCTCTCCACCTTCCACACAACCACCACCTCAACCACAAAATTAACAATATAATATATAAAAAAATAATAAATAAATAAAAAAGCCATTTTCGAAATTTAATATAATAATAAATATAATAATAAATAAATAAAATTCCATTCTCGAAAAATTGCCCAAATTTGAAAAACTGCACAAATTTTGAGGCAGTCATTAGCGAGGGAAATTTCCCTCGCTAATTAGCGAGGGATTCAAATTCCCTCGCTAATCCCATTAGCGAGGAGTGATTTAGCGAGGGAATTGGTCCCTCGCTAATTCCCTCGCAAATGACCATTAGCGAGGGATTTTGGTCATTTTGCGAGGGAAATTTCCCTCGCTAATGACTGATTTTTTTGTAGTGCTATATTGACCTATCTGTCTTTTATAATTAACCTCAACTTCATAGAACGTATAGTTCGTCGTTATCATAAACTTAACTATCTCGTTAAACTAGTCATACGGTTTATAAAAATTTTACAACTCAATTAATTATGAAAATATCCCAATCATGCGTAAAAACAATGGTTTAATTGGTCTAATATCATGAGGAATAGTTGGAGAGGAGATTAGAAGAGGTTTGGTATCGAAATGATCAACGAAACGATAATTTGGCATCCAGAGACAGCAACATACACACGGTCTGTGTGCCTAGGCGCACGACCCGTGCGTGCTGAGAAAATTGTTAGGCAACAAACCGAGCCATGGGCACACTCCGTGCGCTGCTGACAACACACAGAATTTCGTTCATTTTCTCGTTTCGCTTCTCCGATCGCGTCCAATCCGTATTCCAATCACAATACAACCTCGAAACAGAATTTACAACACATCATTCCAGTCCAACCAATATCACTTAACAAATAATACATAGAGTAAATCATTCTGAAACTCCAAAAAAATACATGATTTTTGAAAATTACCGTTTTCGACTCGAAATTTTAAACAATATGCAACCAGCCACACTTAACAACAACATCCTAAACGTGAGTAAAACTCACCCGAAGTGACGATTTCACAATTAATGGAGATTCGATGAAATGCACTCAACACGATAACCACACAAACAATCCCCGTAACGGTTCCTCTAGCTCCCACAACCACGAAATCACTTCCAAAGCTAAACCAACAACCCAACTTCGAAAATCCAGCCACACCTATCCCTTATCTATGCTCCAATTCACAATGTGGGTGCCAAAATGCTTTAAACTTGTCCTAGTCTTAACATGCAAGACCTTAGAAGCTTCAAAACTCCATTAATGGCCAATATGAGCTTTGAACTTCAAAAATGGTGAAATGAGTTAGAGGGAAAATGAACTATTGAAATTGATATCATTGGAAAGAGGGTGGAAAATGGAGAAGAATGGTGGTCTTTGTACTTACATGCATCAACTATGGGTTGGATTCTTCTCTCTTCTCTTCTTCTCTTCGCGTCCCCTCTCTCTCTCTCTATGTTCTTTTTAATTTCAGAAATTGTGAGGAAAGTGAGAGTGTTTTTGTGTTGTTGACATTTATGAGCTGAAGGTTATTTAGAAGGTAAAATGACCAGAATACCCTTGTTTCCTAATTCTCAGCTTAAAACTCATTTCTATCCAATCAAGCACACAATCATTCATACAATTCAATCAATAATGCATAAACTCACATACTTAGGCAATTTAAATATTGCTTTCGTGACATGAACCTATCTATGACTCGACTTATCATTTAATCAAACAACAATCACTAGTTAATTTCGTAAATCGAAATTAGCCGAACTAGAAATGTTACAATAAACTCATCTGTTATCTGGTAGTTTATTCGTTATCCGCTACTTTTTATCAAACAGAGTCTAAGTGTTTGACATAACAAGGTTATAGTTTTTTTTTGTACCTTATAGCATTTTTCGATACACTACTTGAAGTAGCGTTTGAGCTTATAGTTTATAGTGTTACATTATTTCTCTCGTTTTCACTCTTGTGACTTTAATTAAATTTCTCATCTATCTTCCATTAAATGAACATTCTATCTAATATTAAAAGTTAATTACAAATATCTATTTATGCCATATTATATTTATTAAGTTAGGTTAACTGCTAATTTTATCAAATACTTTGAATTCAATTCACTATGATAAGCTATTAGTTCATCCGCTATAAGCTAATTTATATGCGCCACTTTTTTTTGTCAAACTAAGCCAATCGACACATCCTTGATTTGTGAAAAAATTGGACCTTTATCTCTTTATTGTAAGCGGCTTGTCAATGCAGCGCGGGAACTCCTGCTTTTTTTTTTTCTTTCTGTTTTTTATTTCAGTTTTTTGTTTTTTTTAATATTTTATGTTTTTAAATTTTATCTTTCTTTTATATTCTAACGGGTACTCTACGGTCTCGAAAAATTTTAGATATTTAAATCTGCAAACTTTGTTTTTCAATAATCGATCGGTGAAAAAAGATTTAGTTTCATGACAAAATACTTTAAGTGGAATGCTAAACAGTATGTTTTGGTGTACTTGATGGTGAAAAAATGTTATTTTTTTACAAAATATATAAAGTATGATATTAAGTAGTGTATTTTGAGGTACTTTAGGATTCAGAAAAAAAATTAGTTGTTCAAACACCCAAAGTTTTTTCCTCAATAACTGGTTTCATAAAAAAAATAATAGCTTTGTGACAAAATAGGTAAAGTGTGATGCCAACATTGAATTTTGGGGTACTTTGGGGTCCACAACAAATTTTATATGTTCAGATACGTGAAGTTTGTTCCTCAACAACCTGTTTGACGAAGAAAAAAAATACGTGACAAAATACGTAAAATGTGATGTCAAACAATTTGTTGAGGTACTTTAGGATTCAATTTTTTTTACATGTTCGGATACACAAAGCTCATTCCTCAAAAACCCGTTTGGTGGAATAAATTTGTGACAAAATATGTAGTGCGATACTAAATAGTGTTTCTATGTGCTTCTATTTTATTCAAATATGCGAACTTCTTTCTTCAAAAATAGTTTCAACTTTGTATATGTGCTTCTATTTTATTGGTGGTTTTAAATCAAACTCTACATGATACCTATACGTACGTGTTTCACTTTCTAATTATGTTGTCTTATTTTCTCTTTAATTATGTGTTAAGTTTTTATATTTATATTTGATAAATATAGATAACGTTATTAAAGTTTTTTAAACTTTTTCTTCTAATTGTCTATGGATGTTCAATTTCAATGTATTTGTTGTTATTAATATTCTTTACGTTTTTTTTCTTATTATCTATGGATGTTGAATTTCAATGTTTTTGTTAATGTTTATTTTTAATTTTATAGTATTTTTATTTAATTTATAGTTTTTTAATTTAATTTTTATTTACAGGAATTTCGGCCACGTTTACAATAGATCCCCGCATCGCCCTCTTTCAACTTTCTATAGGTGATTCTATTTTATTGGTGGTTTTCATCTAACCCTGCACGATACCCACGTGTTTCACTTTCTATTTGTGTTGTCTTCTTTATTTTTGTCATTTCGCATCAAACGGTATTGAAAACATACTTTAACTGGTGTTTAAATTTTTATCTTCTTTCAACGGGAACTTCAGCCACATTTATAATACAACCTCCACCATCTTCTTTCAACTTTGTATAACTGCTCCTATTTTATCATGAGTTTTCATACAACCATGCTTGATACCCACGTGTTTCACTTTCTATTTGTGTTGTCTTCTTTTCTTTCTTATTATGGGCTAAGTTTTTATATTTATATTTGATAAATATGGATTATGTTATTAAAAGTTTTAGAAATTTTCTTCCCATTATCTATGGATGTTTAATTTCAACGTTTTTAGTCAATATTCTTTTTAAATTTTATAATCTTCTTATTTACTTTATAGCTATAATTTAATTTCAATCCACAATTATTTGACTATATATTTTACAAACCAACATCATTGGTCCACTGGCATAAGTTACCCTAGGACATGGGGTCGACTTAGTGCTCCCGAGTTTGATTCCTGCAGTGGACAGAAAACTGTTGTCTTGAATGATTGGTTTATTAAAGAGGTTTTCCCCCTTCCGATTTTACTTTAATTTTGCTAATTAAAAATTAGTCAACCCCGTGCGTAGCACGGGTCAGGCGGCTAGTACTCAACAAAAGAGTGAAAGTATATAGACATTGTGATAAAACCAAAATGGAAATAAGAGTTTTTTTTTTACAAGAAAATGGAAATAAGAGTTGATATCAAGTTTGTTAAAAAAAATTAAATTTATTGATATGTGAATCTGAGTTTCCCAACTATTTTGATGATAAGATCAATCAAAAAGAATAATTCTTATCTAAACTAAAATTAAATGAGAGATTCAAACACCTTCTAAAATAGTAATAATGATATATTTAGATAAATATTATCCAACAAATTAATCTCAAAAACGATAAGATCAAAAAAACCAGTTTCTTCTAAAAAAAATTATCACCTAAAATAAATCTATTTTGAGATAAATAGATAAGCTTGATTATTTGTTTGCTATAACAGCAAACTAAACTAAAAATAAATCTAGCTGGCAATTTGCATAATTAGTAATTTTAAATTGCATATAAGAGACATGAATTTTTATCGTCCCAAAGAAGAACATAACATAATAGAAATTTTTGGATTCAACAACTCTCATCATGAAGGTGTGGTTCTTTTGCTTTCTTCTTCTTAGTATGGCTATGATCAACCATGAAATACCTGTTGCTGAAGCTAGATATGAAGGCATGGGAAAGTTTAGAGCTCCTCCAAGTAATAATGTCCAAAAGCCACCACCATATCGAGTTTGGCGTTGCTCCGCAACACATAGATGTCGTGATTAACATCCCTATTCCCTAATTCAATAACAACAATATATGTATACCATTAATTGGTGCTACAATCTTTATCATGATTCTCTCCCACAAATGTTTCTAAGCTTATGCAAATATTAATTAAAATCTTTTATGATTAAGCATGTTTATTGATTGGAATGGGAGTTGGGTATTCTTTATCTTGGCAGTGTATTTTATTTCCTTTTCAGAACATCGTTTTCCAATGTATTGTCTATTTTGGCCTACATTAGAGTCGTCATGGTTTTGTCCATAATTAAAAGCCGCCTCGGGGGGTTAAGGGTGTGTTTATAAACTACCATTGGCCTTAATTTCTAAACAATGTGAGACCTTTTAGTGTACCGAAACAATATTTCATCTTCATGACAAGTAAAAGCCATGTTAATCATCTGAAAGTAAATGCTTAAAAGGTATAATATGATAATATGCCTTGTGGATAAATCAATACGTAACCATCTTCACGGCAAATCAACCTTTCACTAAGAATAACGATATGAATTATGTTAAATAGATTTAGTCTGTGTTATATCCAACGATAAATGTAACCAAAATGCATAAACTTTCAACTTAACAGATTCATGCTTGCTGTGACTTAGAGTCAGACTGTAGTAACAAGTTCAGCATAACAGCATTTATTCCATTTCAGAGAGTGAATAAGCAATATGATCAGGCTCTCGAAGACTCCCCTGCTTTTGCAAGATCTTCAAGTGCCTTAGAAATTTGAGCCTCTGACATGCCTTCCAATTTAATGCCTTTCTCAACACCCAAATCTAGTATTAAGGACCAAATTACATGGGAATTAGTCTTCTAATCACGTACAAAATACAAATAGGCCATCTACCATAAGCAAACTAATTTGAAGTCGCAACACATGCGATATATATACATTAATTTACACACAAACTTCATGCTGTTCTTAATTTAAGTTGAGTCAAGTTAGCTCATTAAGGGAGCAAAATTCTTCCAAATTTCCATTTTATTTCATTAATAAGACTCGAATTCAAGACATACTTAGAAAAAACCAAACTCATTGCCACTAAAAGTCCAATTTGGGATACAATTGAAAGTAGTTTTGTATAATTTTCTCATAACATTGCGGCCCTTGAAATGCAATCAAGGGGACAATGGAGATAAACATATTTTCAGTGTCAGTGGATTAATGTTAATTTACGAAAAGTCGCTGTTATGAGGTGGGAAAGGCTTTGGAATGATCATATAGAATGCGAATGCAAATTACAGGGTGAGAAACTCAAATAAAAAAACGACAACAACGAAATTTAAGACGGATTATACCATATCTTGCCCATAATTGGGGTTCAACTCCACTGCATTCACGGATCAATATTGGCAACTTTGGGTTCAATGTCTTCAGCTCCTTATAATTCTTTTCCACAAATGCCCTGAGATAACAAAAAATATAAGATCTCATTTTATATTTAAACATATATGAGAGACATTTAGTCTTACAAACAACCAAAAGAAGTATGAAAAAAATTGTGAATATAACCTTGCAGATGAGCTTGCAGGTGATGACTGGCACATCAAAAATCGAAGCTCTTTTATGTTCTTTGAAATATGGCCTCTCCATGCCATTGCTTTCCTAGCCCAAGTTTTCAATATTTGTGAGATCTTCCCCTATCGTAAGGAAAGGGGATTGGGGATAATGTCTAACAATGAAAGGTAAACTACGACTATGGTATCCATTAATCTGACTAGAGAGTACAAAAGAAGACAACCAAAAACCCTACACAACAATAGTTTTGGTATACTCCCTTATTTTCTCTCACAAAAAATCGGATTATTGAGAAAAATGTGTATTGTATTATTCAAGTATGATAACAAAGAAAACATGAAAAGGATGAACCTCAGAAGAACTCATGTCTAAGGCTAAGCTTCACAGAGAGGCACTACTCTTCTATAGCAAGCTAACAGAATTCCATCATACCCTCCTTTAACAGACCTCCCGCTATATTCCTTCCCAGCCCAATACCCATTCCTATGTTTCTAACTAACACTTTCCTCGTCTCCCATGTGCTATTTGCTTCTCCTCTCTTTTTGGTCGAACCTCTCTAAGACTCTAACACCTTTTGCATATACTATCCATACTAAGGCTTAGGCCCATTACCTACTTAGGCTGTTGATTTTACGCTTGGTCTCACTGTCAGTTGTAAAGGGTCAAGGGTCAAGGCTCCCAGGTATTAGCCTTGTCCTCAAGGGTCAAGGCTGAAATTTGGAAACTGATTTGAAATGGTAAAAGTCATTTCCCAAGTAGAATCTTCCGGTGGATAACTTTTCCTATGCAGTAACTAGCCACTATTTGACTGGTTTGGCCTTATGTTTAATAGTTTGAGTTGAGCACTGTTAATGGTTCAGTGAGGTTGAGGGATACAATTGCAAAGATGTATACAAATCAGTCTCCACCTTATGCACCTCTACTACCTTTTTTTAACCGAGATATAGAAAACTAGATGGATCCATGAGGACTCTAGAAGTAACAGCTTATATGCGACTTTGCTAATATTTTAAACAATTTCAAGAGGGCCATAGTAGCTTGCAGCCAGCTTAAGAAAAATTCTCTTCGCCATTAACTATTGTCTATGTGGTCCCAGTTTTAAGAACACTTTATCTCCAACCTGAAACTGTATCTTCTTGGTGAGTATCAGCCAGTATTTTCATGTGGGATTGAGGCTTCTAAGTGAAACCTGAGCTGTTTAAAGGTTCATCCTTGCCCTCTAGTTCAGTAACAACAGCTTCCACCAAAATTTCCAGTTTTTAGTCATAAATCAAATTTGGGGTTTTCTAGCCATATACAATCTCAAATGGAGATTAAGATGCAGCTCTATGGTAGGCTATGTTATACCAATAATCAGGTCAATGAAGCCAATTTAACCATTTAGGTGGCAAACACCTCAAATAAGTTTCCAAATCCCAACTCAGCATCTCACTCTCACCAAGTGAATAGAAATCACTCCACTACTTCATCTATTAACACATTTGAAAATTTAAAAAAAAAAAAGAAAAAGAATTATAATTGTTACATAAATCATACCAGAAAGTAAGATTTCACACCAGATGAATTCCCCTACATAAATCAATAAATCAACCCTATTTTCAGCTCCATAAAAAACCAAATCCTCAAAGTACTCGATTTATTAGGAGATCAATATTCGCCCAGTTCCGTTCAGGTAAAGAAAAATCATACCAAAATAAAAGAATTTAAAATCGTGAAAGCATTTCAGACAGAAATTTAACGAAATATATAAATTGTTTGCATTTCATAATCAAAATAGTAGCACGAGAAATTGAATAATGGAAATCGTGAATTCTTACCTGAAGTGATTCCAAACGAGGTTGAGGAGAATCTGGCTGCCTGTGAATGTGATGGAATGGAAGTCGAGGGTTAACGGAATGATGGGGGGTAGTTTCGGACGTTTTTGTCTTGTGTGTTCTTTTGTGGAAGGGTAAGGTTGTCATTATAAATATTATTCAAGGACTGAAATTTATGTGTATTTTATCTGTCTAATCTATCTATCTAATCTAATAGTACCTCCGTCCCATTTTATATGCAGTTTAAAGTTGTTGCACACATATTAAGAAAAATTATTAGTAGTCTAGATTTTATAAAAAGTGTTGTTTAAATTACAATTTAACCATTTATCTCTCTACATAGATAAACGTGAATCATTTATTAAATATAAAAAGTTGTAATGATTAATAAGGGCAATAGTGGAAAAACATGTTACATGCTTTCTTGAAAATGTAAAACAACAATTAATTTGGGACAAATTTATTTTGCTAAAACAACTTATAAAATGGGACGGAGGTAGTATCTATCTATTTAATCAAACAAACAACTTACAAAAAGACCATTTTAGACATCTTTATTTTTCGACACATCACCACTCTATTTCTTATTTTTTAATTCTATTTTATCTTCCTTTCTAACTCTCTCTCTTTCTTTCAATCTCACATTTCCCAATATTTTTCACTTTTTTACACATCTACTATTTGTGGCCCCCACATCCTTTATTTAAAATATTTCTTTTCCTAATTTTTTTTAATCTACTATATTCTATTTAATCAAACAAACAACTTACAAAAAGACCATTTTAGACATCTTTATTTTTTGACACATCACCACTCTATTTCTTATTTTTTAATTCTATTTTATCTTCCTTTCTAACTCTCTCTCTTTCTTTCAATCTCACATTTCCCAATATTTCTCACTTTTTTACACATCTACTATTTGTGGTCTTCACATCCTTTATTTAAAAATATTTCTTTTCCCAATTTTTTTTAATCTACTATATAGTATAATATAATTAAATTAATATTAAATGATTTACAATTAACTCCTATTTACTATCTAATCTAATATCTATTTATCTAATATAATATCTATTTATACAAACAAACCACATTTAAATTACTCAAACAAGCCTATCTATTTACTTAAACTCATCTTAAAGCCTATCTATTTACTTAAACCCATTTAAAACACACGTGACAAATATTTGTCACTGATACCCAAAAAGGACAAATAATTGTCATTTATATGTAATAAAACACAGGATAAGTATTTCTTATTGATAATCTACTATATATTTTTTACTATCTACTATAATCTACTAATCAACTAAAATAATCAATTGAAACTATGAGATAACTGCACTGACATATAAAAAAACACGTGATAACTGCACTGATATATAAAAAAACACGTGATAACTGCACTGATATATAAAAAAATACGGGATAACTGCAATGATATATATAAAAACATAGAATAGTTGCACCGACATATAAAAAAACACAAGATAAAAACATTGATATATAAAAATACTTCACTGATATATAAATTACACCGGATAAATGCACATATTGTTTTTAAAATATACTTTTACATTTTTAGATTTTAATATTTATCTATTTTTTATTTGAGACTCTTTTTTTATCTATTTAAAATTAGTCTTTATTTTCACGGGATAATGTTCAGACTATTTAAACTATGTCTAAAACGCGACGGCACCCGTGCTTATGCACGGGTATCCTACTAGTTTTATATAAAATGAAAACTTTAGAAAAACATTTAGAAATTATTTTTTTATAAATATTTAGAAATTATTTTTGAAATTAAGATTAAAAGACTATGAAATGGCTATTTTTTAAGTTGAAATAATTCAAATTAGTAAATTGTTAATTCTTATTTTGGCAAATGAACATTATATTCTTGATATATTTTTTGAACATACTTTTTTTTATTATATAAATAAAATGTGAACTTACCTTGTGGTGAAACATGTATGTAGTTCCTTTATATGATCGTTTGACCGAACTAGTTTGATCGTATATCTTAGTGCATGTTTGAAAGCACAGTGAGAAGATAGTAAATGTACGATTCAATTGAATCCATGTCGATATCACTGTGAATCCAAACTAAGTGATTGTGCTAAGTGGTTAAAGTGTTTCTTTTAACGAAGAATTGCTCGGGAGACCCTGAATTCGATACCTGACTAGAGCAATCATTAGCCTGACTTTAATTACCTTCTATCAAAGGGTCAAAGACAACCAAAAAAATAGATTGTAGAAAAATGCGTTTTGTTCCACATTTAGCGAGTGACATATGAGAATATTGCATTGTCTAGAAGTGGACCCGGAAAAATAATATTAGCACGATACTTTTTAAAAAAAATATTTTTGCATTCCCTAAAAAATATCTTTTGCACTCAAGTTCTTAATTTTGCATCAAAGTTCTTAGTTTTATACCACTCTAATATATCACTCTCACATATTTTATTTAAAAAAAAGTTTTTATCTCTCCTTAAATCGATTTTTGTTCTTATTATCATAATTTTGATTATGTTAATGCTATTTAATTGGTAATTTGTGTTGGTATTATTTAGTTAATTTGTATTTTTGTGTTAGTGGTATTTAATTTATTTTGATTATGTTCGTCTATTTAGTTTTAATCGATTTGTTCTTTATTTTGTGAATATGTTGATTCTTTTAGTGCTATTCAATTTGTTTTTAGGAATTGTTAGTCCAGCACAAGTTGTGAACCTGTTAAATACAAGTTGTGAACTTGTTAAAGTGTTATTTATATTATATTTTTAGTGATGTGTTTGAAAAAATTTGCATTCCCTGCGTCCGCCAATGTCTAGAAGGACTTCCTCCCATGTTAAAAGATGAATTTGGTGAATAACAAGGTGAATTCAAACACTCATTAAGATTTGGATGAGAATTTTAAGGAGGGTAACATCTTTCAACTTTATTCTTTGCAAGAGCAAAATCAATACTCAAATGCAACATATATTCAAGTTCATCTTAGCACTTAGCAGCAATGCTATCTGGTATCCATTTCATATAATTAGCTGCCTAAATGCATCGTGTTTGATGTGAAAATTTTCTATTGTCTAATTCTGATTATAAAAATTTATTGCTATCTGATATCCATTTCATATAATCAGCTGCAAAAGAAATGCAGGCATGAAGATAGCTACCCTTGGATCTCTTTGATTCAAGTGAGGTTGCAAATGCATTATTTAGATGATAGGTAAATTTGGCAAATGCTAAGGTGGACCACCTATGGCACTCCTCTCTAGAAGCATAAGTTCACGGTCCTCCATGATGACATGATCAGTGTCGTTTCGACAAAAACAATGAGGAACGAATATGAATACTTAAAAAACACAACTTTTACTCATCTTCTTTCGTTTTTTATCGAATTGGCACTGATTGTGTCACCCGCTCACCTGTGGAGATGAGGAGGACCGTGAATTTCTACTTCCGAGGGATGGCGTCATTGGCATCAAACAATTTTTCACCAGTAGATTAATGGAGAAAGTTTGGAAACTTTATTTATGAAATGTCAGCACATGCACACACCCTTACAGTACATTCCACAATGGCTTACACGAAAAGGTGGTGCCACCATATCAAGCAAAAGTTTACAAGAACCAATACATATGGCAAGCAATCAAAAAGGACATGAGTCATAAGTCATAACCCATAAATTCATTGGAAAAGAATTATATAACCAATCTCTTATATCTCGGATAAATACAGTTGATTTGAATCGTAAAAGCACAACAGTAACACAACATAAGGCCAAGAAAGAAAAAGAGATAAAAAAAAAGGAAAGAAAATTCACAATCTTGCATGCAGGGTAGGGTGTCTTTGCTGAACACATCTGAAAGAAAAAGACATAAAGGACACAAACTAGTTACGATAGACGCAATTCAACGATGTCTTCCCGCAAGGAGAAAGAACCTTAGATATTTACAAGTGCTACACACACCTCGTGACCATTCACAACACTATTTTTACCTCCTTTTGTTTTCAGAATATAAATTCAAACTTTCCAAGAAATCATTTTTTACCCCATGCAAAGCAGCAACACTGGAGAAGCAATCAAAGGTAAGCATCAGTACAGTGAAAACTTCAAAATAGATCTAGAATTTCAATGTTAAACAGGCATTGCTGGCATACCTGAACTTTGTCATTTGAAGCTTGGCTCCGGATAACGTGTGGCCTCTCATTAGGCGTGCCTGGAGCATTTCCGGCCCCACCTTGTCGCTCCTCCCTCACTTTGTTGAAAATGTGAGTATAGCCATCAGCTGATGCAGGATTACTCACATCCCACTCACCAAACTTTGGAACAGCTGCACCTTTCTCAGGCTGCCACATCCAAATGCTAAAATCAGTAAATATTTGTGCAAGCAAATCTCATAAAGACTCCAAGGCTATCAAGCACTGACACAGACACGCAGACACTAGTTTTAATTTGACATGATAAGTGTCAGACACCGGACACGTCTTCAATCAGAAGTGTCGGTGCACCTGAGAGGTACAAAAATGCATAGGAAATTTTTTGTGTTATGGCGTGCATGGTAATGAGAGGGTATATTAGAAAAGAAAACTAACAGTTTCATCTCCTCGATTAGCAGGTCTTAACCGGGACCTTCCTGGTGTACCGTGGCTGCTTTCATAGGAACTCTTTCCTTCCCATGAAGGACTATCTCTGCCAGGAGCTTTAGCCTGGCGATGAAGGGGTGATCGTTCAATGCTGTATTCAGAACCAGTACTTTGTCTTGAAGGTCTTCGTCGGTTATCAGCAGAACCTACACTATGGCCTCCATGACGAGGTGTAGAATCAGTTCTACTGCCTACACTGTCATGACGAGCTGGAGAGTCGATAAAATGCTTAGGATCACCATCTTCTGGACTCTTATGTAACTCATTTGTTGATCGAACTGATCCTTTTCCAGATGGATCCTCTGAATCAACTCCGGGATTGGATTTGGTAGGAGGTATGTGATCAGATAATGAATTGTCAAGAGATAAATCTGGATTTTCTTCAGGGTCATTTGGGTTTATCATCTTTGTGCGACCTTTCCTAGCCTTGTCGAAATATGCTGTATAAGGAACATTGTCATCACTGTCCCAATTGCCAAATTTTGGTACATGAGAACGTTGCTGCAAAAATTGACACATTGAGAAGTGTATGTTAAGTAAAGTTTTCAATGAATAGATGCAAGAACACAAATTTCAAATGCTAATGAATGTCCTATCATAACTTACTATCAAAAGAGAACCTGCATATACTTGTTAAATTCCAAATTCCCTTCCTCATTCACAAGTAATGACAGTACTTTAAAACTGACAATAATTTTGTAACAAATTATATTAGGGGAGTGAAATCCTTTTGTGTTGGTCACTTTTTACCACACTTGGTGGTTGTATGGGCTTGGAAACCATCCAAAGGCTCAGCATTGGGAGGATCCAACCAGCTCGGGCCTGTTTGAATCAACTTATTTGTTCTTATCTACTGGCATAAGAACTTTGAGACTATTTGGGAGAGCTTATGGAAACAGCTTATGAACATTTCATAAGTTGTTTCTAGTCAATTTTCATAAGCTCCTCAGGATAGCTTATGAAAATAGCTTAGAGCTTATAGAAAAATAGTTTAACATTGTTTTATCATTTATTATCGAAACAGCTTATGCATAACCTCTTATATGATAAGCGCTTATGCCATAAGCACTTAATTAAGCTGTTTATCCAAACGGGGCCAAGAGGATTTAATCCCCCTCCCCTGCTAATCAAGGACAAGCTTTACTGAAATACACAACAGCCGCTTAGCTTACCATCATACATGGAAACTCCACTTCCTAAGAGGAAAGTACAACTGCCTCTTCGCCATGATAGGCCAAGGAGGGAGGTTCCTAATTGGTTACAGTTACTCTTCTACAATAAAGGCAAGGCTATGGATCCCAAGTATGATATTTGAACATTCAACCTCTCATTCCTTAAGCTCTATTTTACTTGAGAATTGAAGTTCTATGCAAGTACTCCATCCCTTCCTTCATTGCCTCCATGCTCCAAATGCAATCTCTTTTCCTTCATGGTGTACTTATGACTTCCTAAAATGGCTACTATAGCATTGATGTATCTAACAAAAATGAAGATGTTCTTATAAGTCCCCCCCCCCATATTACATAAGATTGGAAAAATCAATACAGGCTGTCTCCTATACTTGCCTGCATTAATCCTTTGCCAACCTTCATCCTCTATACTTTGTCTTCAATCCTTCCCCCTTCTAAAGTTTAATCATTTCATAAAATCTCCAAAAATATTGCACTTTTTCACCTAAGCAGAATTTCAATCTAGCAGCCATACTCAACAAAATATAATATCCAATTCTTAATATACATCACTGCTAGAATTCACATAAGCTGAAGACCTTTTATGAATTGTGTTTTTTTATCCAGTTCCATTTTTAACTCTCTCTCATATTAATCACCAAAAATAGTTCACATTTTGCTATAAAAATATGAAACCCTTGCTACCATTCTGATCAAAACACATAACATATAGTTAAAAAATTGATATGACTGAAATTACTCCCATCGTCTCTTACTCAAACTCACAAAACCAGCTTGTAAGATGAGGACTACCCAAGCCTTATAAGCATTAGAAAGACCATATCTCTAGGCGATGTGGGACTAAACCCACCATGTTAACCCAATACTGTTAATTATTAGTAATGAAAAGTAGAGTGACTCTACATAGTGTGCATGTTGATATTTGCGGAACTGATCAGCCAAATTAAAATTCATGAACCAAAGAGCAATTTGCCTTTAATGGTTAATTAGCAGTAGAGCTATATATGGTATAACCAATCAACTGACTTTTCACTTTGATGCCCAACACCACTCACAGACTCACTACCACTGAACAATGCAGGTTAACTTATCTCATATAGAAACTACTACTGTTGATACCAAAACTCATATGCATCGCCAATCTCTAATACTCCCTCCGGTCCCTATTATTAGAAAATTTTACAGTTTTAGCTTCACTGAATAACTGATGCCGGATACATCAGTTATTTAGTGAACCTAAAACTGCAAAATTTTCTTATAATAGGGACCGGAGGACTACTCCAGAAAACCAAACAGACCGAACGGGCATACACAATACAGCGAAATTCAATAAGAACGTTACAGCTCATCCAAGTTATTTATGAAATATGAACTCAAACATTGGTTGATAATCAAAGAACAAACTCATGGATACAAGTTACAACTCAACCAACTGCTTGTTTGTATATATTTTGATTTGATTCAATCAAAAGTTAAATCAATAAGTAATTACACAGCCGACAAGAATTATTGCTATCAAGTATTAACTATATACTTTATTCATACCTTAGGTAAAATAAGTCAAAAAATTATGGGGAAAAAACAAACAAACCCCTATTCAATATTCACAATGCTAAGCAAAATTATAAACCCAGCTTGATTTATAACAAAAACCAAGAGAATTCTACATAATTGAATTGCTACATGTTTCAAAGAAGCCAAAAAAGGAAGCTGTTAATGTTTGATCCGGCTATAAAAAGAAACTAACACTAGTTGACCAAAAGAAATTGAAGTCTAATTATGGTCAACTATTAAAAAGCAATAGAAGATGAACAAAAAAGAAAGCCAGTGAAGGAAAAAGGAAACAAAACCTAACATATACATCATAATGCAATAGATTGAAATTGAGTTTCCCTTATCTTTCTCAACAATTTTCACAGCAATCATAGACATAAAACACACGTGAACAGAAAAATTAGAAAAGGGAAGAAAAAATAAACTTACTGCCATTTCCTTCTAAGCTTGGAAAAAATACCCAGAAAACTGAAAAGCAAAATTCTTCAAAAAGAATTAATAAAAATTCAATTTTTTATTTTGGATCAGAGCCAGTATAGGTAAAAACTCAGAGAACCCAATAAGCTCCTCCACAAAATTCAATGAGAGAGAGAGAGAGAGAGAGAGAGAGAGAGAGGAAGAGCTTTAGAGAGAGGTTTATCAACCGTTGACCGGCGCCACCGGTAATGTTTGACCATTATTTTCTTGTGTCCGTGTCTGTAATTTCTATGTTTTCTTCTCTGTTTCAATTTTAAAAAAATAATTCTCTCTTTCTCTCTCTACAAAGTCATACACAGAACATTAAGGTATTATTTTTTTTAATATTCTGACAGAAATTATTTCATGCCTCCAATCCTGTTTCTACTTCTTATATCATAAAATGTGACTTGGGGTATTTTGAAGAATTGATTTTTACTAACTACATCCCATTTAGGAAAAAAAACTTGACCATGCATTTTAGCAATGCGAAATTTTAATGAAGATTCGGCAAAACACATGAATCGTGAGATTCAGCAGCGTGAATTAGAAATCTAGGATTCATGATGAGATATACAGGTGCCAAAGAGATTCTCACTAAGATTTTTACTGATTTTGTTTGATTTCACATCGTATCAAGATACAAATCGTATGAATCGTAAGATACTAATAACAATGAAACAAACTCTTACATCATACAAACTAAGAAATGACATTGAATTCGGGTAAAAGTATAACTCATCATCATTTAATACATCTAAAAAATAACGTTTGTTTCTTGCTTATTAAAAAATAACGCTTGTTTCTTATAATTTTGACCAACAAAAAAATAATTTTTTGTTTCTTATAATATAGACCAGAGGGAGTATTATATACTACTTTTCTTACAAAAATGAATATTCTATTTTTATTCTTTATTAATATAAGAGTAATCACTTTTCTGTTTTTTCATCGATTGCAGAAACAACCAGAGGTGGGTGATGGGGACGCAAAAATGGAATATTAAGGATTCGAACTCACACTCTTAATGTACATGCATTACTTACTTGTTCAAATACTTTACTCATATGTTTTTTTCTCTTTTTAAAAAACAAGTCTTGTGAGTAATTGGTAATTTGGTATCCATTAGTTATCACACATAGAGCAAAGAAAAGTAAGAAGTAATATATCACTTGTTTTTATAAGGAGTAATTTCACTTTTTTTGTTACTATGTTATCAGTGTACAGTATCTACCAGCTTTGTCGGTGGCTAATCTATGTTAGGACTTTGTCACAACCAATATTCGAATTCGAGACATTGGGGTGGGATCTGAGTCCGGTTACAACTCGAATCAACCATTGTTGGTATTTCACTTTTTAAATAAATAAATATCCACTAGTTCTTTTCTTATATGCACAAGTCTCCTTTTTTATAAAAATAGTCTTGTCGGGAGCTTCTACTATAGTAATAGCACTTGCCAATAGCTTAATAGCCACATGAAATCCAATGTAAAATTGCTATTCTATTTCTTCGTTGGTAATATGTTTAGTTCTCTTATTTTTCTGAAAAAGTTATTTGCAAAGCAAAATTAATGAATTCACATAGTACTAGTTGGAGGAACTAACTAAATCAAGAAAGCCAATCTCATTTTCTGAATTTGTTAAAAGCAATGAGTGACTACTTTTGGAAATGAGTTAATCCAAACAGTCAATTTTACTTGTCACTCTACTTTTATGATTTTGATTATTAAAGTAATTCTTATTTAATTGGTCACACTCAAATGATGCCAGAAGCAAATTGCAAGGTTCAATGTGAACGATTTTGTTGGTTGGGCATTCATGGCAAGTAGGTGAAATCACGTCGTCATCTTAAAGATGTCATCATATCATAATACTATTAAAGAAAAAAATATTTTCATTTAAATGAAATATAAAATTACGTCTTCTGTTCTGCATGTCTGTCATGTACAAAGTTGCAATTTTATATAATTATGTAGTGGGTCACAAGTCACAACAAATACGATGTGTCACTTTCGGTATTTTTTTATCATTGTTTCTCTTTTAAAAATTAGATAATACGAACAAAACTTATGATTATATATAACTAGCGCTTCTAACCGAGCGCTGTACGGAGTAAAAACTCTAGTTAATATAAAATTGTTGCAGGGTAAAATTTGTTTCTTAAATTGTAACATGATAAAACATTGTTTAAAATGAACGTAAGTATGAATTAAAAATAATGTAATAAAAAATTCGATTCCAAACTTAAAACTAAAATAGAGTGTGTACATATTTGTCACGAAATTATTATTTTTCACCATATCGGTTTTCGGTTATTGAGGAATAAACTCAGTATGTAAACGGTTAAAAACATGTTATTTAGTATCACACTTTACGTATTTTGTCACGAAATTATATATTTTTCACAAAACCGGTTATTTGAGGCACGAATTTGGCATATTTGAATACTGGTTTTTTTTTTTGCGAACACTAAAGCATCAAAAAACACACTATTGCAATCACTAAAGCATCCAAAACACACTTTATCATGAAATTTTTCTCTTCAGCAAACAGGTACTAAGGAACAAACTATGAGTATTTGAATAGTTAATTTTTTCGACCGCTTAAGTACCCCCAAAACACACTGTTTTGCATTACACTTTACGTATTTTATTACAAAATTACTATTTTTTAGCAACAAACCATTTGTTGAAGAACAAACTTTGGGTATATCAACAACTAAATTTTTTCGAGACTCTAAAGTACCTCAAAACACACATGCTAGCATTACACTTTAGATAATTTATCACGGAATTAATTTTCATTTTTCACCAATTCGATTATCGGTGAACAAACTCAAGTATTTATAGATCCATTTTTTTTCCTAAATTTGAATATACTCTTCAATATGAAAATAAAGAAAATGAGGGGAAAGGGGAGGATGTGGGAGTTTTGAAGGGAAAGGGGAGTTGGAGACTCCTTAAGATTTATATTCTTAAGATGAGTTTTTTTGACAATAGATTATATATAATGAGTTGAGACATGGATATTCTTTGTTCATTTCTATTCAGTTTCTAGACACACTTTAAGGTAATTAATTAATCCGGAAAATTTATATCCAGCTCCATTTCAGTAGAAAGAATATAAACATGAAGAACCATAATGTGGGGCTTACTAAAAGGATTATTCTTGAGAAAATTTCCCCAAAACAAAGCAAGGGGTAAAAAGTACTCCTATGGACAAACTGAACATATATCACAACTATCCCATATATCATATATGCCATGTTAGAAGACTAACAAGTTCAAGTAATCTTAAGGGCACATCAAGACAGCTCAATTGATAAACCTGTGAAATATGCAACAAAAGTCTGCATATTTAAATCCTATAATACACAAAACCTCCTTATCTCGTTAAATTTGAAAAGGAATTAAAAAAATCGGTAAGGCCTAATTCAACTGACAAATGTTGAAATTGTTAGGCCGAATATCATTACCTGGTTCGAACGCGAGAACTCGCAGTTGTGTGTGTGAGTTTCAGGCGATACTTGCCACTCGGTCTGCAGTACCAAAAAAAGAAATCACAAAAAATTGGTCCAGTAAAATCCCTAAAATCCATGCACAGAAATACTAACGGGAATTGAGTCTACTGGAAGTGGTTAGTCTCCCACAACATATCAAACTAATCTTTGAATCTTCCGATAAAAATGCCCACACTTAGAGCCCGACAGTGCCTCGACCAACATTACTTTCGATGGAAGAAACATATTGGAGACCCAAAAAATCTATGTGCACAGTTGCTGGGATAGAGATCATGTTTATCCCTACATTAATTCTACACTTTTGACAGCTATTTTTACTAGTTATGTATCCAAAGAAGAAATCATATTGTGGATGAAACCTTCAATCTTTGTAATAAAAAATTCAATGCTACAGAGCCTTCACCTAAAAAGAAGTCCTTCTATATTAGTCATGATGGCTTCCCATAGTTTAATATAGTCAATGCTGCAACAACACTTGGAGTATACTCAGGATATGTGCTCCTCAATTTTGGTTGTGGAAGGTTGTGCTGTATCTTTTCTGAAGGTAATAAAAGCTTGACAAGCTTTTGTGCTGCAATCATTTGTTCTTCGCGACAACCCCGATCATGTATTAGATCACTGTAATATAAGCCAAAATATGAGAACTCTAAGCTTTAGAGACATTCAGAGTTAGTAATGTAAATGGAATAATTCTTCACTCTTACTTGAGCAATAAGGCTAGGTTTCCAGGTTTGCAGGATTTAAAGAGTGCTTCAGGAATAATGGCTGAATCCAATAGAATATTAGGAAGTGATATGTATTGTATCTTCGCTTTGTACCTAATAAACCATTCAGTCAAAATATGGGCACGATACGCCACAACACAAGGTAAACGCGCAAGCTGCATTTCCACAGCAACTGTCCCGGATGTGCATAATGCAACTCTACTGGCCTGCAGGCCAAATAAACAATTGTTAAGGCTTTAGTCAAAATAAATTTCGACATATCACATTGTTAGTTGAATGTATCTAGCATAACTCAAGAGCCAGAAAAACAAGGTATTTACTATGGTCCCACCTAACATGTGCTCCCATTAGAAATAATATAGTACACATAGATATGGCTTTGAGAATGTAAAACACCAATTACAGGTGACTAGGAAAACCAGCAGTTATTATGCCATTACAAGTTTAGATTCACGTATTCCACTTAAGTGTCCACTAGTACTTGATAAAGCTAGAGCCTGTAATCATTCTACAATGGATCATAAGAATGACCAATGGCTAGGAGCTGTCATCAAAAGTATTAAACCAATTTTCTATTACTGCTACAAGTTTTGACATAATGAGTTGAAAAGAATTTGTTATACAAATGGTAGTCCAGTGGGATAATAAGGCTTACACTAAGAGCATCATATCTCAAGCATGTTGTTCCACCTGGAATCGGTACAACAGGAACAGGCCATCTCTGAACAGCACCAGCAATGAAATTTTCCACATGCTCATTAGGCGCAACATGAATGACTGTCATCAACTGTGGAACGGTGTCTTTCAGTAGTTCCATTGTGTCTGCAAAGATGGGAAGCATCCGGCGGACCTCTTGTACTCTGCTTCCAGGAAGCAAGCTAATAACAGTGGCTCCTTTTAAAGTTAAAATTGATGAGATGATAAAGAAAACTATGGCTTCAATGTTCTACAAATTTGTGCAAAGTGTATCTGGAAAAATGGTTCTTATCATGTCCCTTTCTTTCCAAACAAGAATTAATTTCTGGTTCAAAATGTGGCTTAGGGGGTATAATGTTAAAGCAAAATATCCACGCAAAAGAACAAGAAAGCAATGAAGTTAGTCGAAATAGAATAATACTAATGAAATGTTAAACATGAGCTTTTACATAGTCACATATGAAAACCAGAGAGGAAATAGTAATTTTTTCTTAAAGATAAGTATGTGAACTTGCGAAGCTTCATATTTATTTAATTACGATATACAAGTACCTGGGGGCACAGCATGTTTACTGCGAAAGTCTTCACTATTTCCTTCAGCCTTCCATTCATCGATTGGGGAATTGTTTCTCTGAAACAATATCCAGCATTCAGTAACAAAACTCAACCATATAGTTCAACTACACAAGAAAATTACTAACAAATAAAGAAGAATGCAAATATAGACATCAAGAATAAACATATATCGGGTTTAGTATAAACTAAGAGCATATGCTAAGATTCTAAGTAACTACTTAGCTCATACCAAATTCAACTCCAGAACATCTTCCAAGACAGGATGCCCTACAAATGTTGCAGATAATCCATTCAATCGACATATTTTATCCTCATTTGGAAGTATGCACAATAGATGATCCACAAATTCTGCCAGTCCTCTGAGCCTTGCTTCACCCCCTTTCCATGCCCAGAACGATGGTGCTACGTAGTGAAAATGTGCTGGCGCGTGTAACTTGTGCCGACTGTATCTAGCTGCAAAAGACATTCCCCCATTTGCATCCAAAATACCTCTAAATAACAAATCCGCAACAGTTTTTCCAGCAAGGTGGGTTCACTAGTAGTTGTACCTCTTAGCTGCTTCAAGAACCGAAATGAAAAGCCCTTAGAATCAACTGTTAATACAACATGAGGTTCAAATCGAGCAGCTGCTTGTACAGCCTCATTCAGTCTCACCTGAAAATTTATCACAAAGGATATACATGTGTAACAGTTAGAATTCACATACAGGCTTCAAATAAGACTAAAAAATAAGGTAAAACATAAGATTCCTAGATACCTGAGCTATAGTAGCAATCAAATACCGAGCATTTGAAAGATCTTTTTTAAACTTATCCTTATTATATAAGCACTTGTATCTGGAAGAGCTTATAAAAATAACTTATAATATACCTATAAGCTATTTTACAACTTATAAACAACTTATGCAAAATTTACTTGTGAGCCCGTTAGTGAGAGCTTACAGAAAATAAGCTTCTTGTATAACGTAAATTAAATGTCATTAGAACTTATCAACAGACATAATCACTTGTGAGCCCGTTAGTGAGAGCTTACAGAAAAAGCTGATGTCATATCCATAAGTTGTTTTCAGCTTATTTTCATAAACACTTTATGATAGCTCATGAAAACATTCTGATTTTAGTTTTTCTTCTATTCTAAAATTGCTTATACGATGAGTGCTTATGCTATAATAAAGTGTTTAATTAAGTTGTTTATCCAAATAGTGCCTAAGTTGGTCACTCAAACACCCTATGAATCCAAAACTACAGTTGTGTTGAAGCAAAATATAAATATTTATATCACATAAATCAAAGATACTTATATCACTACTCACTCTGAATCTATACAAATGCGGCAATAGTTCCCAAATTCCCATTACAGAGATATCCTCAATAGGAAACAAAGATTGTAATCCTTCACTTCTCATCTTAACCCTGAAATACAATTCAACACTCAAATGATAACATTAAAGAATAAAAGCCCTAACCACACTACAATCCATTTTCTTCATCTTCCAATTTTTTGAATTATTTGGAAGAATGAAAACTTACCCTCCAATGCCGGAAAAGCGAACAGGGAAAGGAGAGAGAAGCTTGAGTGAAGCCATGAGACGAGAAGCGATGGAATCACCGGAAACCTCGCCGGCAACAAGAAAAACCCTCAGCTCACCATCTCTTGCAGCCATGTTCAAAATGCGTGACGATGAAGAAGAAGAAAAGCTCATCACAGTGTTTGGGACTTTCCATTTCCATGTTAACAAAGCTTTGGCTACGGTGGCACCAAACATTGCAACCCACCGTCGTCGTGTTTGCTGATGCGCTGCCAATTGTTACTGAGACAAAAATCAATGTTGGTAGCTATTCATTCCACTGCATAACACGCGGAAGTAAGATCATGAGAAACAAACCCTAAAATAACAATGATGCTCTAATGGAAGCATAAACCAATGGAAAATGGACGAAAAATGCTAACTTTTAAATGTGTAAAAAAAGCACAAAGAAAGATGAAACTCACCTGACAGAACAGCCGCTGGGCGTCCTGGATAGTCTCTGCGTGACGGAAGCGAAGCGGCGACGGAACGGCGAGGGCGCGGTGGGGTGTGGTGGTACGGCTCTGGTCTGCGCGAGAGAATGAGAGAAAAGGTAAGAGGCGTGAGAGAAAAAAAGGAACATTAATTATCTGACCTGGAATAAATAAAAGATTAAAAAATTGGAATATTTAAAAAAATAGAAATATCTGACATGGAATTTTTTATTTTTTTAGTATGTCAATTTGGTCTCTAACATTTGCCCTGCCACTTAACTGTCAGGTCAGCTCTGTAATTAACGGTGGTTGACAGAAGGACTAAACTAACACACTTTTGTAAAAGTCAGGTACCAAATTGAATATTTTTGAAAAGTCAGGACCAAATAGGTATAAACCTAAGAAAAAATTTGATAGATTTGTAGAATAGAGGTGTGCAAAATAAATATTTAACCACACACCATTTCACTAAACTGAACTAAACCATACCAAAAAAACCAAGTCCAATTAAATGATTTGTGGGCCACTCCAAAATTTTAAAAATGGCCCATGCTTTTCCCATACCTCGTGCTACTCATCAAACACCCATTAACCCTGCGAAATGACCAAAAGACCATTAATGAAACGCGAATTTTTCGCCGATTCGGTTACGGGCAACCGAATGTGTTATTTTTGCCACACACCCCTCTTTTCCTGTTTTAGAGGCTTCGGCTGAGCCAAACTGAATAAATTCGGTTAGGGGCAACCGAATACACCTTTTTTTTGGAAAAAAATTATTGAACTGCTCAGATTCCACCGACACTTTTAATCAACGACTCACAACCAGTCAAACGTGTCAGGAAAAGGAGTGGATGGCATTTCCTTTGGAAATTGTACCCCCAATGGGTAGAAAATAAACGGCTCAGATTTGTGATCTAAAATTTTGATCAACGGCTCATATTTCTCCACGCCTATTATAAATTGGACTTCACCTTTCCCTTCTACTTCACAAAAACCCTAACCCCTTCTCTGCTTCCGATGGTGTGTTTTTTAAGTCTCACAACAACTACTTCTGTAGGTTGGATAAAGATATAACATTCAGTAAGTTGAAAGAAAAGACGGAGCAAAAGGTACGCCAAGAGGGAGAGTGGCGTAAAGACATATTTCGTATACATTACCGCAAGTGCGTATGTCTAGATGACAGCACTCTCCGCTTTGAAGCTAAGGATATCCTGAGTGACAATGATGTTCGCGCAATGTTGGAACAACATCGTAATGTTCCATTGGGACGTCAAATCGTTGAGCTGTTTGTCAAAACAATGCGCACTCCGGAAGAAGTCATTTATATTATGGAGCAGGCGTTCCCCAAAAATCAGTAGTTTCGTTTATTTTTCTTATGTTGTTTTTTATCGTTTTCGTGTATTTCGAGTTTTACGTACGGTGACGTTTTTTAATAATAAAGTTGTTGTTTAACTTAAACAGTACTGTAAACCAAAATATAATCAACCCAATATTTATTCATTACTAAATCAGATTTATTCAATTACAATTATTGATAAACGACATAAAAGTAAAAAACTACAAATGGGTAACAACAGATTCACTCCCAGCATCGTTCCCAGCACCACTCCCAGCACCGCTCCCAGTATCCATCCCACCATCACTCCCAGAGTCACTCCCATCATAGCCATCCAGGAATGCCCGGTAATCTGAATCAGTCGAGTCAGAACCGGCATTGTCTTCCTGGTGCATTCGAACAGCGCAGTCCGAATATATGTTACAGAGACTTCCACACTCTCAACACTCCCATACACTTGGCATATGGCATGTGCGTATCAATGAGGACGTTGCCATAGCGAAAGTTGCTGACACCAACAATATCAAGGCCAACATCGAAGCAAAAACAAAGTTGGCCAGACTCTTCTAGACTCAAAATCTCATTTGGAATGGTAATCTTCCCATCTTCTCGACCAATCACGGTAACGAATGGGATCACACCTGCAACCGAACGTATGAAAACAACACAATCAGTATCAGCATGATTCGGTTGACCTCAACTGAATGGGTTCGTTTTCCTTCGTTCCCAGAACCATTCGGTTGAGGGCAACAGAATCTGTCGCATGCGAACTGTGACACCCTCTACCCCGTCATGGTATTTTAATACCATAATTAGGAAACATAGCTAGAAACAAAGTATTGTCCAAAATGAAACTTTAATTTAACGGGGTGAAGACATCACATTTGCAAACTTGCGGAAATGAAAAAAAATACCAACTTTTAAGTAAAGCAAATAACCCAAATTCCCGATGTCACAATAGTTCAGAGCTGACCCTTACAAAAGTACATCGGTAAAATAGACTTTTAATCAATAGCGAAAACTAGTTAATTCTAACTACGGTAACTCCGAGAGCATAACCACTCCTCGGGTCCATCAACACCAACACCTGCAAGCACATCATCTATACATACACAATGGTGTATGCATAGCCACAAAGGGGCTAGTCATCATACATCCAAGTAGCATTTACGGTAAGAGAGAGATAAATGAGCAATGCACTTTATAACAACAACTCTTACTTGAATAATTAAGCATCACATACATCCACACCTATGAGAACATATATTATTACCGGCCACTAAACATACTATTATGCAATGATATATTACTATAACAACATCAACTGTATTACTAACAACAACATCAACCACAACAACCATAAGACTGACCTACTAACAACAGGAGCGACAACCGCAGGACCAGGATACCATGCCTGAACGGGATACCTTGCCCGATAACGCCCTACTAACAACAACAATGACGACAACCGCAGGACCAGGATACCATGCCTGAACGGGATACCTTGCCCGATAGTGCCCTACTAACAACAACGACAATCGCAGGACCAGGATACCATGCCTGAACGGGATACCTTGCCCGATAGTGCCCTATTAACAACGACAACAACAATGTGAGGACCGGGGAACCATGCCCGAACGAGATACATTGCCCGATGGTGCCCTATTAACAACGACAACAGACTTATGGACTTAATCGAAATGGTGTCTAACAACCGCATCAGCGACAACAACTATTGCTACGACGGTGAACAACAACAACAGTAGCAATAATAACGATAACAAAAACTTGGTACAACAATAACAACAATAGCAACCGCAACATCACAACAGCACCAACAACATAAACACATCAAAGACAACAACTTAACAACTTACCATCAGCAGCAACAATATCCACAACTTAATCACTTAACATCAACAGCAACAACAACTTAACAACTTTAGTATATGTACCATTTAAAAATAGCAACAACAACAACCAATTTACAACTTTAGTATAACTATATAACAAGAACAAAAACAACAACACGAACAACAACAACAACATCGATCAATAAGACAACCACAACAACAACAATATCAGCAACAACGACTGCGACATCAACAACAATAGAACAACAACGTAACATTAGCAAAAACAACAATGTGGCATCAGCAACAACAACAACTTCAAAATCAACAATAACAACTACTCAAGAACTTTAGTATCTAGTGGAATACTATTGAACAATCAAAAACAACAATAACCACAACAACAATAACAACGATAGAAGCAATGATACAATATCAACGATAGCAACCACTAAAACAACACAACAACCATAATAACAACTTAACAATTTTAGTATTTTGTGGAATGCTACTTAACAACAATAGCAACAACAACTTAAAACAATACAACAACATTAACAACTTCTGGTGAATCAAGCACTACAACACTATTAGTCACTACCAACAATCATATAAATTTCTACATAACATTAGAAGTAATTGTTCCCATCACAATGGCGACGGTACTAATTCACTTAAAGCCGTGTGAAGCTTAGGGATCATGGGACATCCCTATTGCTCATTATCTAACATACTCACTACAATAGAGTCAAACTACCCCCTTACCTCGATAAAATAGCTTGTGGTATCAACAACAGCAAACAAAGTCGGCCTGCAGCGACAATTCAGCAGTCAACGACACGAAGCAAAATCCATAGGTCGTATAGAAAGTGAAATACGGGTGGACAAAAACAATAGTAATTATAAACGGTTTATTTCTGAAATTTCTAAAACTGAAACGAAGTTTAAAGGAACAAAAACTAAATTACGGTAACTGTCTCACCGAAAAAGGGGTCGACGTCAACTTCACCGAAACAAAAAAAAGACTAGTGTTTCCGGAAGGTTTCGACGAGTAGAATCCGAAAACGACGTCCGTTTTTCCAATCGGAGACTGTGTTGGTCGAAAAACGCGAAATACAGTCCACCCAGAGTGAAAATATGCGATAAACGGTGCTTCCTTTGATTAAACAGAGGTTAGAATCGAATTCAGAAGATGATTTTGAGTTGGGTAGTGAAATTTGGGACTAAGCCGTGGTCTAGAGGGAGAGAACGAAGGCAAACAAGGAGAAGTTAAGGGTTTGGTAACAACAGTTACATTTGGCTCATGGAGAAGAAGATGAAGCGTGAAAGGTAACTAAATAATAAAATAAAGAAGAAACCAGGTAGGGCGCACTTAGCAAATGGGGGGTGCAGCCATTAAAAATTTAAGAAAATAAAACTATAATATATTCCTATTGTTACATGCTAATATATAATATATAGTTATCTCAAAATAACAATATCAATATTAATAATTATATCAAAATATAATTAACACTGAACTACTAAAAAATAATGATAATAAAATGGCAACAAATCATAACTAATAGTTTATAAAACTAGTAAATAAATAAACAAATAATTCAAATAACAAAACAGTAAACTTTACTAAAATATATCAATTATAAAGGCAAACACACACAAATCATGTCACAAAATTACTATTATATTCCAACAAGTAAATATAGAAAAAATGGGGTGTTACACGAACCAGAATTCAGAAAACGAAGAAACAGAAATTTAAAAGCATGAAAAATAACAGAGGAAAGTGAGGGAGGGAGTACCTGCTTGCGAATTTGAGGTTGGGACTTCGAAATCAACGATTGAGAGGGAGAGGAGGGAGAGGGAGGCGGATTACTCTAGGGTTTTGGTTGGGGTGTGTTTGGGTGAGTGTGAGAGGGGGTGTGAGGGAGGGAAAGGGAGAAATAGGTTTTTTTAGTGAAGGCTATTTTGGGGATTAAAGGGGTTAGGGGGTGTGGGATAAGCCACACCCTTAAAAATAGGCTAATTACCCATAGTTGATTAAGAGCCATTTTGTTACCGTTTTTTTAAAAAGAATCAATTTTTTAAAGAAAACTAGTACTATACCCGTGCATCCGCACGAGTGATACTGTATTTGTTATAATATGTTATAAATCCATAAATATATTGAAAATTGTA
This sequence comes from Astragalus glycyphyllos, assembly GCA_963573325.1. Lineage (NCBI taxonomy): Eukaryota > Viridiplantae > Streptophyta > Magnoliopsida > Fabales > Fabaceae > Astragalus > Astragalus glycyphyllos. Next base: position 119,536,912 of record OY754307.1, on the reverse strand, counting down.
AAATGTAACAAAAGAAAATGCATAAGCTGATGGAAAAAATTATATTTCAAGCTGCTTAAAAAAATTGTGTTTCAGAAAGTTAAAAAAAGTCAATATCGTCTTCAAATCTTAAAAACGGAGTAAAATTAGGAAAAAAAGAAGTGAAATGAAAATAAAATGAAAGAATAAATAAATGAGAGAAAAAGAAGATACTTTTAAAGTGAATCTACTCCCGTGATTGCCTCATCCCCATGGCCACTCGTGGCTCCCCCGTAGCTACCCCTATGCCCTAAAAAGTTCAAGTTGCAGAAAATTAAAAAAGTTTGTACCTTCTTCAAATGTTAAAAAATAGAGTAAAAAGCAGGAAAAAAAGAAAATGAGATGAAGATAAGATAAAAGCAATATGCAAATGAGAGAGGAAGAAGATGCGATTAAAGTCAATCCACCGGCGTTGCAACCATAGCAATTATCACTTCCCGTAGCCGCCCCTCTCCGTCACCGTCCCCATCGTCGCTCCCCGTCACCGTCCCCCATCGTCGCTCCCCGTCGCCTCGTCCCCCATCAGCACGTGGGTACTTATATTTTTGGTAGTTTTATGACTAAGTAAATAGTTGCGGTTTTGATTTAAAAGTGTTATGCGAAAAGCTTAAATAATGATTTGAAAATTAGGAAGATGCCTTTATTAATTGTTGCAAAAGGTCAATCGTATAAGTTGTTTCCCGTCAAGAGTCAAAAGTAAAATAATCATTTGTAAAACATAAAGACATTTGTAAAAATAAGATATAAAGTATTTGTATTTCAACAACGTATAATACGGTGATGTGGCAAAAAATAGCAATGGATAAAATAGAGATTTTGGTAGTGAGTGTTTAGATTAATTAGATAATAGAAGTTTATTAGTAAAATACGGTGTAAAATGGTTAGTTAGATCTCAGAGCATATTAATATGAACTATTTGTGTTTCGTTAACTTGTAATCTTTCGCCATCGAGAATCAAAAGCAAGGAAATTAAACATGTAACGTTTTCTCGTTGTAAGTCAAAAGCAAGATAAAAAACAATTAATTTGACAACGTCTAATGTTTTCTTGTATAGACTCCAAAGCAAAATTTTCATTTTAAAAAATATAAATATTCATGACAGCAAAATATAAAAAAAATGATTATAGCCACAATGTGTTATGTTTTCATGTAAGAAATCAAAAATCATAATACAAAATGATTATAGCAACAACGTGTAATTATTAACCATCAAGACTTCAGAGCAAAAAGTATAAATAGGTAAAGTAGAGATTTTAGTACTATGTGTTTTGATTATATAGATTGTAGAAGTCCATTTATTAGAAATTGCAAGTAGTCATAAAATCATACTGAGAACAAATAATGCTTCTTAGGGCCCGTTTGTTACGGATTAAAAAATAATTGATTTTGTTGTTAAATAATTTAGAGATTAGTTTTAGAGATTTTTAAAAAATTGAGAAGTTGCTTTGTGTTTGTGTAACATACTGAAAATCACTTATATTAAAAAAATCATTCTTAAAAAATTGATTTTTGGAGAAGCTACTCAAAACAGCTTCACATAAGAATTAGTTTTTAGATTATTTTCAACTTTTCATTTGTTTGAAAATCTATAACAAACGGATAACATATCGTCATAAGTGTTTATTTTTTTAAAAAAAGTGATTTTTTTAAAAAATAAGCGTAACAAATGGCCTCTTAATCTGGACTCAAAAGCTAAATACATATATATAAAAAAAGATGTTAATACAAAGGAAATAAAAAAGGAAAGGAATAAGAGAGGAGAAAGAAGGGAGTAAATAGAGAGAGAGAAGATAAAAGAAATAAAGGAAAAGAAAGTAAAAAAGTAGAGAAGAGAGATGAGATATTAGAAGAAAGAGATAGAGGTAAAGGAAAGAAATAAAGAAAAAGTAGTCATAAATTGTCTTTTTTGTCTTTATGTGGTTAAGTTACAATTTTAGCCTCAATTATGTGAAGTGTCAATTTTTCCAAATGTCTTAATAGGTAATTTCATTTGTGGTGTATTTGTATAAATCTACATTAGATAGATTAGATAGATTAGATTAGATATTAGATAGATTAGATTTCATATGTGGTGTATTTGTATAAATCTATATTAGATTAGAAGGGAAAAAAAATAGAGAGGAGAGATGAGATATTAGAAGAAAGAGATAGAGGTAAAAGAAAGAAATAAAGAAAAAGTAGAAAGGAGAGAGAGAGGAAAAAGTAAAAAACATAAAAGCAAAAATCAAAAAAGTTGTCATAAATTGTCTTTTTTGTGTTTATGTGGCTAAGTTACAATTTTACCCTCAATTATGTGAAGTGTCAATTTTTCGAAATGTCTTAATAGGTAATTTCATATGTGGTGTATTTGTATAAATCTATATTAGATAGATTAGATTAGATAGATATTAGATAACCACTTATTACGACATATTTTCTGTTTGTTACAATTTCTTAAAAAATGAAAAGCTGAAAATAATTTAAAAATTGTTTTATATGAGAAGTTGTTTTGAGTAGCTTCTCATAAAAATCATTTTTTTTAAGAATGATATTTTTAAAAATAAGTGATTTTCAGTATGTTAAACAAACACAAAACAACTTCTCATTTTCTTAAAAATCTCTAAAAACTAATATCTAAATTATTAACAACAAAATCACTTATTTTTTAATCTGTAACAAACGGGCCTTACCCATTTGAAAATTTAATCCAAATTCAACCTTAGCCCTAATCAGTAATCACATTTTGCTCAGATCAGACGCTCACTTCGCTATGTCATAACACTTCCTCTTCCAAATTCAATATGAACCATAACCCCAAATTCAGTATGCACTGCAGAAATACAATATCGATCTAGTGAATACGACTATTGGAGGTCGCTGCAAACCTGATAGTGTCGTAAATAGAGGAATAGAGAATTCTCAGATAAACAGATCTGGTAACAGAAGTTAACATAGAGTTTGATCTGTCCACTTGTTATATTATAAGAGGTCAACAATAGCAACAACACATAGGGTGTATCTAAGTTTTTTCCTTTAGTCTTTAAACTATCATCTCTCTTATTTGATCTCTAAATTATATAAAAATATTAACTTAATGTCAAATCAATTGAGAGCGGATTCTCTCCATTGAAAAATACACTTGAGAATCTCAAGTGTCAAATCTAAATTATTCAATACCCTTTTAACTCTCTTCTTTTGGGCGTTAAGGTTTCTTTCTCTTGTTTTTTAATCAATGGTTGAGAACTTGAATTCCACAATCACATGATGTAATGTCACTTGAGACAATCCATTCTTATATTTTTTTTTGACCAAAGAATCCATTACTATATATATGGCTAAAAAATTGCATTTTTGGTCCCATATCTTTGACCAAAATCTCAGTTTGGTTATTTATCTATTTTCCCACTTTGGTCCTTTATATAGACACACATACATATTTAAAAACGAGAGTTTTCACATGATACTCTCTCTCTCTCTCTCTCACCGTCAGTGTGTGTGTGTGTGAGTGCGCGTGCGCATGAGTGTTGTTTTTGGGCTAGCGCTTAGCCCAAGTTGCAGGCCAACTGTGCTGACCCATAGGGATGGACCAAATACGGTAGATGCAATGTTCTTTGTCAATATGCACAGTTTTCTAATGGATTTGTGCTACATTTTTCTTTGCAAATAGTTCTTTTCACTCACATTTTCTTTACGAATCTATATATATTTTATGAATTATGAATATGTATATGTTTTATGATTTCTGGATCTGCAATGTTTTATGATTTATGGATCTATATATATGTTTTATGATTTGTAGATCTGTATATATGATAGTAGCTATATATGTTTTATGATTTATGAGTCTATATATATGATAGTTGCTATATATTGATTCTTTTCCTTTTGGTTTCCTTGAAAAATTAGAGAGGCACTTTGAGACAATAAAATTTTCCTACTACGAGGATTTTTGCCAGTTTGCTTTAGCCCACGTCTGGATGGAATAGACGCTCAGAGATTTGGTGTTGTGGATTGGAAGAGTATGCTCAAACAATTCCAGTTCACGCATCCTAATAACGCGTCCACTCTCAAGTTGGAAGATTTTGATAAACTTGAAGAGTTTTTGTTGAGTTAGGGCACAGATTTCAAGAGGAAAGTAAGCAAGAATGCACAAGGTTCATCATCAGCTAAGGAGTAGTACGTAACCTTACCTATTGAAGCAGTAACGTTGCCTCAATGAGTTGTAACCTTTCAATTGTAATTCTGTATATTTTAACCTTGTCAAACTAATCTAAATTGACCGTGTTATCTTTCAGAATCAGAACTAAGCATTTATCATTCAGATGAAGAATATCGAAAGTAGAACATACACAAAATGAGTTCGAAGGAAACATATTCGTACTTAGTTTTTCCTTCTCCCAAAGATGCTCTCTTTCTAATATTGTTCCTCATTGTGATAAACACTTAGTTCTATTTGCGAAGGAACACATAATCCATCTAGGTTGATATATAGTTTTCTCATTATAATTTTGTATTTGGTACTTTTATATTGTAAACCGACACGATGTATATTATGAGAATTCCTAACAATAAATCAGTTTCTTAATATTGGGTTCTACTTTTTATCACTTGCAACATTCTTGTTTTTATAATTTGTATGCATTCTTTTGATTCAAACATTGTTGAACCGGGAATCTGAAAAAACACACTATTTGAAAATAAGTTTTAACGTCGGTTTTTCACTTGTAACTGACTTACAAACCATGTTATAGTGAGTTTTTTTTAGCGTTTAAAATGACAATTTTACATCAATTATTAAACAAACAAACGTTAAAAGTTCAACTCACTACATCAGTGAAAACCACACCGCTCTATAATTAGTATGATCTGTTTTAAACGACACTACATCCCTTTCCTGTACGACTGTTATGAGTGATTTGAGTTATAACACAATTTTAAATCTTAAGAGTATAACATTTTGTTTTCTGACGTGTAGTTCGCTTTTCAATTTGCTCTACCCACTCTCTAGTTTGAATTGGATATAAAGAGTTTTTTTATAAGTAAAATTTTTATTGAGATAAATCTAGTTCCAACATTATATGTGCCGATTTTACCCACCAGACCAAAACAATTACGCCACCAGTCAAGAGGTACAAGCTAGGCTCAGAGCTCCCAATTAGAGAGGGAGGTACACCAGCACAAGGTTTGATCCAAAAAAATACAAGCTGCGTTAGAGCCATCACAGAAACCACGACACCAGCAATAGAAAGATGCTGAAAACTAAAAACTAAAATAAAATAAAGCCAACACTGGCTGCAGCACAAGAATGATTGCTACCAGCATGCAGTTCAACACCCTACTGCGACAATTTTACTCCATAGAAAAAATGATGTTTCTTCCATAAAGTTGTCAACTCCATAAACCATTTCAAACATAGAAACACAAATATGAAGTACCCTCTTTTGACGTAAACATGTGGATGCCAATAAAAGATATGACTTATTTATAGCACGGAATTCACACTCCTACAAAAACCAATGCGCCATACAACAGCACAACATAACAACAATCTAACAACGGTAAGTTGATATTCATGATTGACATGGCCCCTTGATAAATTGGATATTGCGTTTTGCATGCTACTTTTCATTTTTAGGATTCATTCCAAAATGTGTAAATTCGTTTTTCCAATCTTTTTTCAATTTGTTGTTGAAGCATTTAGTTGTATTTTGTGTCTTGCCCAAGAGTGAAAAAACTTGAGTGAGGGGGATTTGATCAATCAAATAAGACACATTTTTTTATAGATTATACTTAGCCTCATAGGATCTATTATGTTCAATTTATTTAGGTTTAAATATTTGATCCCCTGCAAATATACCCATTTTCCATTTACCCCCCTGTAAAAAAAAAGTTTACAGTTACCCCCTGCAAATATAAACAGTTTTCGGTCACCCCCTCTGTTAGATTATGTAGTGTATAATGGGTATAAACCATGTACGGCTACTCCCTGCAAAATATAAAAAGTTTACGGTTACCCCCTGCAACTAGAAACACTTATTATTTGCAAGGTTGATTTTAAAACTTTTTTTTTACAGGGGGTAAGTGGAAAATTGGGATATTTGCAGGGGGATCAAATATTTAAGCCATTTATTTAACATTTTATCTAAAATTTATGGTGTTCGGTCTTTTTGAGCTTTAACACAAATCTTGGTTTATTCTCAAATTTTAATTCATAAACACCCTTCATTATGTAGACCATAACACTGTATGTTTGGGAGGGGAAGCGAATGGAGGGCATATTTTTCAATTTTAAATTGAGGAAGTTATAAAATGTCTCTAAACATAAATCAAATGTGATTAAAAATGTTATATCGATATCTATCAACTTGTTCTTTTAGTTTTTTAAAATCTCAAATACATATCAAAGTATAGACGACAAATCTTTTTCAAGCCCTCCCCCCTTCCCCTCGCAAAACCCCCTCCCAAACATACCCTAAAATTAAAAGTCTCATGTCTCAAATTCAAATGTTGCAAAATGCTTATATGTTGCGCATGAACAATGAAGAATGAAAAAGGTTTTGCAAAATAAAAAAAAAGGTTCCTTTTTTAATCAAACAATCTCATATATGTCTCAGTTTGGGATCCCCACTAGATCCTTTGGGTGAGGTAAATATAAATTCTCTTGTAAATGCTTTTAGAGGTAAGAGATATTCTCTATCTTAGATTGTGGAGCTATTTTTCCTCCCCCTAAAATTCATTCTCGAAAAAACAACCACATACATCTAAAAATGCTTTTGTTATTGTTGCTGACATGAGAGGTGAAAATAAACGTTATGGTTATTGTTGCTAGCAATAACGTCTGAGCAATGGGGCGCAAACACAAAATTAAGGAAACAATAAATGAAAGATAATTATAAAATTTTGGTTCTTTTACAGAGACAAAATGAGCAACAATATAAATAAGTAACAAAGTGGCTTGTGGCTCGATTTTGCTCAAGTAACTAAGCATATGTGACCTTTATCACTTTCGCAAGACAGTTGTCTGTAGGCTTAGATACTGGCAAGCTAGTAATTGGACATTCTGAATTTATCCGCTCCAACCTATAAAATATATAAATTAATTAGAAAAAAATGTACATTTGTAACTATTCTTTTAAAAAAGGAAAACAAGTGAGAATATTCTCATTGTGAAGGATCAATGTTAATGAATGTGGAAGGGGTCGTGACTAATTCGGAGTTCGAGACGTGAGTGAGTTAGGATGCTCTCCATTTCTTTTCAGAAATAGAGAGGATCCTAACCCGACGTAAGTAAAGTAAATAGTGACAATATAATAGTGCTTACTTGTAATTAAGGAGGAAATAATGTAGAAATGTGGAAAGTAAATTTTTTGCCAAGTCACTTCCTGGACAGAGTCTACTTCCTGCTCCGAAAGGTAAGAAGGTTCCTGGTTTGTTATTGCAATCCTGCAAATATGGTGACACAATAGGGAAAAAGTTCCTTATAGATGGTCAAAATGATCCACATATATATATATATATATATATATATATATATATATATACATTTTATATCAATCCAACTTACATCCCATCTTGATGGATTAAATTCTTCTGGATTTGGGTAATATTCAGGATCCATATGAACGGCCCTTGCCCACACTAAGACTCTCCATCCTTTCGGTATGATATAATCTGAAATTATCAAATAGATTATGTATAAACATTTTTATTTTATTTGGTGATGAAGATAAAATAAGGATGTCCAATTAAGAGAGTTGGACAAATAAATTATCTCATAAATCCTCTCTAACCTATTCATAGCTTAACTCTGCTTACCAAAAATAATTTTTAGCTGATATTCCCATGAATAGGAGAAGCTAATATATTAAAGACTCTATATAACATTAGATTATAATTACCTTGGTATAGCTTATCATATATCATCACAAAAAACCTTAAATAACAAAAATTTAAAACAGATGGATTCTATAAGCATTGTAATTTCTATTCGAACAACCATTGATGTGCACATCAGTTGTGGCTTCTCGAAAAGTTGAAAATGCAACATTGACGCAACGCAACGTTTTGTCTATTACCTGCAAGGTGTTTCAAGATTCAACATTTTTATCATTAATTCTAATATAATGAGTTATTGATCAGCAGAATAACTCTCCTTAGAGTTAGTCATTAAGTAACTTGGTTCCTTCTTACATATATAGCGCATTCACACATTTTGATATTTACTTACATAGGAAAGATAAACCATTTGCTTAATTTCCTTCATACTTAATTGAGTATGCAAGGGCGATCTTGTCCTCACGATTTCTTCCTGCTCTTCCTGCAAGATATAAATTATTTAAGAAAAATAAGTTACATTTGAATTTTCAACTCAGGTTTCCTTAAAGGTGTATAGCAAGATATTTTAATACACGCTCCCTACAGACTCAATTACAAGAAAAAATATCTACTAGTTAAATGCATTTAACTTTGTCGATTTCATTTTAAAAAAAAAGAAATACCCTTACTAAATCATCTCTAATTATAATTTCTTTATACCCATACATACATACATACATACATACATATATATATATATATATATATATATATATATGAGCCCACAAAACTTAGGTATTTTTTATTAAGAACCACTTTACTACATTAATTTGCGTAACATATTTGTCCCAAACTAGTATGTAATGGTCATTTTTAACGCAAAGAAAAGTGCTAAAGCATACTCTCTATAGCCGGTTGAAGGAACAAGGAGGCCCATGATTGAGGGTAGTGTGGCTTCATGTGGGGCAACACCTAGTCCCTTTGGACTTGGAGGAACAAGGAGGACCATGATCCTCATTTTGTTAGACCTACCTGCCCGTGGGGTGTCATTGCAAAGAGAGTGAAGGAGTATGGTGCGGTCGTGCTTGGTGTAGTGGTGGAGAGTCCTTGGAGGAGGATATTTTTATCAGTTGGAGTCCACCTCTACCTGAGTGGGTTTGCCTAAACACTGATAGTTCTATCCAGATTGAGGGTAGTGTGGCTTCTTGTGGGGGTCCGGTGAGAGACCAACAAGGGACATGGTGTTGGGGGTTTTCTAAATCCATAGGTATTTGCTCGGTGTTGGAGGTTGAGTTGTGGGGTATCCTTTGCAGCTCTGTCAGTAGAGAGCGTATAGGAAGGTCTTAGTCCAAGTGGACTCCGTTATTGCTTGTGATGTGATTATGGGATCAATTAGAGATGTCATTAGCAGCAGTAACTTGGTGAGGGAGATTCATAACTTGCTGGAGCAGGATTGGGAAGTCCAGTTGGTCCGTATCCTCCGTGAGGCTAATAGATGTGTTGATAGTTTAGCTAGTTGTAGTAGCGGTCCAATTGGGTCTTTAATCTTTTTCGAGCAGTGTCCGCCTTGTGTTGGGCCTCTAGTGCTTTTCGATAGTTTGGGACTGACTATTCCTCGTATTTTTCGTTAGTTGTTTTCTGCTGTTGTTTGTGGCTTTAGCCCCCGTTTTATAAAAAAAAAAAGATAAATGATCAAAGCGAAATCGTAAACTCAGATAAAGGACAAAATATTATGGTGACACATTGAATGGAAGTTATTATATGGTTTTCATAAAAGTAAGAGTGCCTATAATTCTACTCGTTAACTCATGCTCAAACATCAACTTCTTTACCTTGGCTTTTTGTAAGATATGTGGATGTTGTGTTAGATATGTAATTGACCACATCATAGCAGTTGCCGAACTTTCATGACCAGCAAATAAAAGTCCTAACAATAGGTCTATAATATCTTCATCCTCCAATTTCGTTTTTTCATCCTTAATTTCCATAAGAATATCAATAAGATCTTTCTTCTTCTCCACTTGACCATTTTTTATCATCCTCCTCCTTTCATCTAGAATGGGTTTAATCACTTTGACAAGCTTCTTACGTGCCTAATATATCCAAACATGAAATTAGCACCTAAAATTCTAAACAAAATAATAATAAATTATAGCTTAAATAATCTTTTTGGTCTCTAAATATGTGAGAAATCCCCACTCAATAATATTTCTCACACTCAATAATAATAATAATAATAATAATAATAATAATAAATTATAGGTTAAATAATCCTTAGATGTATCAACATTAAATAATATCCCTGAGTGCGTTTTCTATTCATAATTTCAGGAATCAAACTAATTAGACATATTTGAGAATCAAACTGATTAACGACGAACATATTTGACAACCAAACAAAGTAATGGAAGACACATTTGGTGTTATTTTTGTAACTTTGATAAATTCAAACACTATAGCAGCAACGCCACACATATTTAAGGACGAAAAAAATGCTTACCCTAAAATATAAAAAATAATGAGGACAATAATTTGATGAGAAAAATAACCTCGAGGGCTTTGTGGAAAACGAAACCAGGTGCATTGATAGGAATGGAGAATATGCCATTATACATCTCAGTAAATAAGCTTCCTATTTTTGTAACAATGTTTTGATTATAAGAGCCAATGAAAACGTGAACGATGACTTTAAATGAGATCTTCTTCATCTCTTTCAAGAGCTCAACTGGGTGCTTCATGCTAGACAATTCTTCTAATGAATCGATGACAATGTTCTCAATGCGTTCTAGGTACATTGCTAACATATTGTGACCAACAATGGGAGCAGTGACAAGGTGTCTTAAACGCCTATGTTCTGCACTAGAGACATCATACATGGGTCTACTTCGTGCAAGCACCGTAGTGGATTTTGGATAACCTAGTTTAAAATTCACATCATCTGTCAACACTCGTCTACACATCTCAGGCTCACACATGATGATACTTGGATTCCCAAACAAGTGAGTTTTGTATATACCAGTTCGTCCATATCTGAAACATAAGTGAGGTAAATCATGCAATAGATAAATATGAAAATAAATGAGAAAAATACACTACCCTTTTCAAATAGAAGCTCAAATTTTACTCTTCTCTCCTTTGATATTGAAATTTATATTTCCCATCATAAAAAAGTTGGGTTTATTATATAGCTATAAACCTCTATAATCACTACTAGAAAATTTGAAATTTATCTCCAACTCCCTCGTCACAAAAAATTTTACAACTAGAGAAAATTTTAAATTTTACCTTCTTTGAATTTTCATCGCTAATTTGATTTTTTAGTAGCCAAACAATTGTGGGACAATAAACATAAAATAAAGATTTTACCAAATTCTAAAGCTGATAAAGTAGGTATATTCAAGTCGAGTAAAGATCATCTTTATTAATTGTGTATATATACATTACTTTTAATACTATAGTTTTGAGAAAATAAAAATAATAACATAACATTAAATGTGATCTAAATATCTTTTATCCACCTAAACCACCCTAAAATTGTGGAAAAAGTAAAGGAGAAAACAAATGAAGAGAGGAAATTGAGAAAATTTAGACTCTGTGTGGGGATTCTAATTTAAGGGAAGAGTTACAATTTACCCAAAATAAATAATATACAATTATCAAAAAGTGGAGGAGAAATATAAAGAGATGTTACTTGAAAATAAGGTTGTTGATGAAAGAGTCAGGGTGACCAGTTGAGAAATCTTTGAAGAAAGGGAATAAATTTCCAATAAGAGGCCATCCCATATCACCAGGAGGTAGTGGGTATTGTTTGTTTCTCATTTTTAGATCATAATACCACCCATTTAAATTATTCCAAGTAGGTAGCTCAGTTGGCTAGCTAAGGGATATTGAAGGAGTGCACCAAAAGAGTGCAAGAAGGAGGTCCCAGGTTCAATCCCCGGAAACTAATATTTCCCCCACCCCTACTAATATTGCCTATAAAAAAAAAATAACCACCCATTTAAATTCCTCACAATTTTGCTTGCAAAAACATAGCATCCCAACAACAAAGCTGCAAGGGACATACAAGCAAAATGTAATTCCATATTTGAATCCTTTGGTCAATTTGCTCATTTAATATAGAAGTGATTATCTGATGAAAATTAAATTTCAATTGCTTAATGGCTTATTGAACTAGAAAGAAAAATAGCTCATGACATTACATAACCCATTAAACAATTGAAGCTGATATGAAGCGTAACGTCCAAGCAAGTATATACATGTAAATTCGCCTCTTAATGAGGATCACGGTAAATTGATGATCATAACAAAAGAAGGTTAGTTTAAAGAATAAATTTACACATGCATATTTTATGGTAAGAATAATATTTTTTTATTTGGTCAAAAAATAATAATATTTTTTATACTGCGAATTCCCATCTCTACATGCTTGAACCGGTATCAACTTTTGTCCAAGATCTTAGCTCACACTACCTCTGGACTCATATATAATTAGCAACAAACAACTTTTAGATACATCACTTTTTCAATGAATCTAAAAAGTTGTTTGTTGTTTATGTATGAATCCGGAGGTAGTACTACATTGGTTATGTTCTTTGTCATTTTTCTAGCATATCCAAGGCAATTCATGAACAAATATGTTAAAATGCACATTCAAACTATTGAGTACACTTGTCTTCAAAAAAGGGATTCTCTACTTTGATGGCGGGAAAAGACCTAACTTTAGGTAACTTTGGGCATACAAAGAGAAAGCTAATATAAGAAAATATGGAGTGAAAAGATGAGAGAGAAAATAAGAGATGAGACACATAGAAACAAATGTATGTGTCTTTTCGCACGCTTAAAGTACAGAATATGTATCCTTCAAAAGTTCTATCTAGGTCTTTCAATAATATTCATTGTAGATAAGTTCATCCTTTATATTTTATACATGTGTTTGTCTTGAAGTTTAGAAATACCCCTTTCGTCTTATTTGTAAGAGAAAAGTCACTTTTTAAGTTAATTGTATATATGATGTATCTAGTATATACTACCTCCCTCCAATTTTGTTTGTTGTTTTAGCAAAATCAATTTGTCCCTAATTGATTGTTTTAGATTTTAAATCAAACTTTTAATATTCTTTTCCACTTATACCCCTATTAATTATGAAATTTTTTACATCCAATAAATGATTCACATTTTTCTATGTAGAAAGATAAAGGGTTAAATAGTAAAGAATTTTACCCATTTTGTATAAGTTGATCTATCAACTTTATTTGGCTTTGAATAATTTGATTTATAATTAAGGGATTAGTTAATACTTTAAATGACTATAGATGGGTTTGCCTCTCCTACAAATTATTACTTAAAGGTTTTCCTACCTAGCAATACTCTAATAAGCATTCTGGATATGTATAGCAGCTGGGTAAGAGATTTAATACTGTAACTCAGTTTCTTTTCAATATATAATTGTCATAAATCTTCACTTTGTACCATGTAGGGTATAAAATGCTTAATTTCAGTTTAACTTAAATTTGATGCTTGAAAGTTGTCACGTAATAGCCTAGTTATGTTTGTTTCAAGCCTTTTTGGTGTACCAACGACGTTGTATTTTTTCTCCCCTTTTTGGTGCAATAGGTTTTGAGTTTCCCTCTATTAAATTGTTGCTCCATACATACATGTGATTTTTTTTATTGATTGGTTTCTCAATTTGTGTTGTTTTGAGAATATGTTTTACCTAAGGAATAATTTAGCTTTGAAGTTGTAGTGTTGCATAATATTGCAGGGTATATATTATGATCAGTGGATAAACAAGACATGATAATCAGATAGAACGTACAATGTAGGATTAGCACCTATCTAGGAAAAGATGGTAGAATCTCATCTAATGTGCCTAGGCTATCTGTGTGTGAAACAGACGAAATAGAGTAATTCTGATAACTAATAATGAAGTAATTCTGTCAGTGTCCTTGAAACTTGGTTACCTGCTACTTAAGAACCTCTCTTCCTTCTCTTGTTCTGAAAAAAAAAAGGTTGCTAATACCTTTGTGTAGAAGGCAGAACTGGAAGGATACTCAAGTCATGTTTTGTTGCCTACTGTTTTCAAGTTTCTTCTAACGTATATTATACAAATAAATATGTTTCAGCAGGTGACAAATGCTTCTAGCATCTGTGGCCAAATGAATTCTCCAAGTGCAGACACTAATAAAGATAATAGCGCTAATGAAGATTAGTAGTTAAGTTTTTGATGGTGGAATAAGCTTAGAAAGAAAGTGTACGGAATCTGAATATTGTAAGACTTTTGTTTTTTAAAATGCCAATAGTAATCTTAGATTTGTTATGAAAATAACAAAAACTAGAGGAGAACAAATATGAGATGATGAAGAGAGAAGAGAATGAGAGAGTCTTCACATGTGTGTCATTACAATAGAATATGAGTCCTATTTATAGGACACAAGTAGACAAGTGAAAGATCAAAGTAAAGACCATTAATAACCTACTTAAGAATGAGAGTTAAGGGGAAGTGGAAGATCAAGATGGACATCCACTAATTAAATATCTTAATATTTATAATAAGATTGACATTTTTTAATTACTTTGTAATTTGATATGCTTGTAAGATTTGATGTTATTTTTCAATATGATTGGATTTTTATTTTAGTTTTACATAAATAATTATATTTATTTATTTTATTTTGTATTAGGCTTTTAAAATAGACATTGAAGTTGTTTACAAAGCAAATTAAGGATATATGGCGTGCATATTGGCATTAAATAGTTACTAAACCCTATAGTGACGGAGACTCAATCGTGGGCATAGGAAAATTATACCAACAGAAATCTGACTGTGGCATTAAATAGTCATTGAAGTTGTTTACAATGTTGTTAAACTCTATACCAACAGAAATCTGACTGTGGGTATAGCGCCAAGGCTTTGTCCAACGGTCACACAAAACCATCGCTATAGGCTATAGTTTCGGCGTTTTTTCGTGGGTTAGGGGTGGGAATAGGCTGGGCCGAGCTAGGCTTTGCTTGGCCTGGGTCTGGCCTGCGTTGAAAGTGCAATGCCTGAACCTGGCCTGTGGCCTATCATAGGCCCAACTTTTAGGCCTGGCTGACCTTTGCGAAAGCCTGGCAAGGCCTGATAGCCTGTTTAGAAGCCTATTTCACAATTTTTTTTACAAAAACCTACAATCTTTAAGTGATGTATAGCCTGACCTTTTTAGTTAAATAGGCTTTTAAAAAAGCCTAAGCCTTATCTGTTTAAATAAAAAGTCTGGTCTGGCCTGACGTAGGCTGAGCCGAAGGTAGGGATGGCAAAACGGGCCTGCCCGCCCCGCCTTGCTTTCGGCCCGCCAAAAACGGGGCGGTCCGCCCCGGCCTGCCAAAAGCAGTGAGTTCAAAAAACTGGCCCGCCCCGCCAAGTGATGGGCTAGCGGGCTGGCCCGCCTAGTTTTTTTTTTTGCTATACTTTTGAACAAAAAACTCATGTTTTTAGCATTTCAATTTCAATCAGATTTTTCACCTGTTTTTTAAAACAGTTTTTTTATAAAGCTTTTTCTAACAGATTTTTACTTTGAAAAATCTTGATATATTCAAAATAAAAGTATAAAACAATAATAGCATTGGAATTACTAGGATTACTGATTAACTATATAGCAAAAGTCTAAAACTATCAAGAAATGTCACCTAGAACCATCAACCAAAAGGTCCAAAATCATAATTCAAGTATTGATCTTAAAACAACCAAAATAAGTATATTGATTGCTTGATAACTAGGGACTAGGAATAAATTGTGCTTTGCAAATGAATTGATTTGAGCATAATATAGCCATTTATCTGTTGCACTCATTTCTTCAGACAGAGCTAAGAAATAATACAAGTTACAATAGACCTCCAAATATGGCTCAGACCTGAAAGTCAAATACACTTTGAGATAAACCTAAAAATATAAAACAGGGAATATCATGGATATATCCAAGACATCAAATATGAATTAGAAGCGACAGGTTAAGCATAAGATATATTCAAAATAAGCACCTATGGTACTATGCAAATCTATACCTCCTCAATGGTGTTGTGTTATACTGTCCAAGGCCTCCCGCATCGGGAAACATGGTCTTAGTTATAGTTTCGAGAAATCCATCAGACCCAGCCTCCTCTGAGAGTTTATCTTCACATAGATTAGGATCATCTAGGAACTTATCTATAGGATTTCCTGTCAAGAGGTCCTCTGGTGGCTGAAGAAAGTGTTTCCTAATAGCTCTTAAAACTCTGAAGTTTGGGAGATGGGTGGACGTTGGATTTTTTTAATAAAATGGGCTGATTTTTTTTTTGTCAAGATAAATGGGCCGGTCTGAAATTTGAATGATTTTTTTTTCCTAAAAAAAAAAGACGGGCAGGCGGACTGACCCGCCCCGTTCTTGCTTTAGCTCGCGGTTTTTTTTTGGCGGGGCGGGCTCAGCGTCCCAATACCCCAGCCAACCCGCTTTTTTTTGGCCGGTTAGCGGGCCGGGCCGACTGGCCAAACCCGTTTTGCCATCCCTAGCCGTAGGCCCCTGTCGGTCGGCCTGGCCTATTCCCACCCCTATCGTGGGTATAGCCAAATAAAAACTGCGAAAAAGATCGTTCGTTGGTATAGGGTTTATGCGCTATACCTACAGTTTTCAGCCCTTTACCCACGGATTTTTGCTGGCCAAATTCCTTGCAGTCTCTTTCTTTTTTATCTTTGAAAAAATCAGGGAAAAGAACTTTTTTGCTTTTTAATTTTTTTCATTAGAAGGTTTTAACGATGCTTCTTTTCTTCTCTTTGCCGAAAGAAATATATAGTTGAGGAAAGACGCAATTATTTTAAATAATTAATATTAAATTATAATTTGTTGACGTTGTAAAAAAACTTTACGACAATAATGTATATAAATGAAATCGTTAAAAGTATTAAATTTTTTTAGGGAAAAGTATTCGGCTATTCTATTATCTCAGCTCTTTGTTTTTTACTAAAATAGAAAATATTCATTCATTCAAATTGATAGATTACATCGACGATAATACAAATTCAGCTCTTGTCAATTATAATAGGGTTAATACGTTTTTGGTCCCTATAAATATAGTGAATTTTGTTTTTAGTCCCTATAAATTTTTTTGAGCACTTTTGGTCCCTACATTATTTTTCGTTTGCACTTTTGGTCCCTGCCGTTAGTTTTCACTAACGGCGCTGACATGGCTTTGCTTACATGGAGCTAAAGGTGGAGGTAATATCTACTGAAAATTGAAAACCTTAAGGAGGAGGTGGTTGTGCCGTCAAAGACGATAACGAATGGGAGTTTCAACCCTTGGGAGCTTGAGTTGAAACTAATCTTCAATGGAGTCAGGAGAGAGAAAGGGGAAAGAGGGAACTTAGGGATTTAGGTTTTGTTTTAATTGGGATTTTTTAAAACACTTGGCAAAGAAGAAAGACGTGGCAATGACATGTAAAGGCCAGCTCATAAAAAATAGACACATAAGCAGTGTCACGTCAGCGCCGTTAATAAAAACTAACGGCAGGGATCAAAAGTGCAAACGAAAAATAATGTAGGGACCAAAAGTGTTCAAAAAAATTTATAGGGACTAAAAACAAAATTCGCTATAATTATAGGGACCAAAAACATATTTAACCCATTATAATAATCAGAATAGTTGTCCTAATATGCGAAAACACAATGCACAATTTTTTTGTTGAATTCAATTGTACTCATCCCACAATTGCTACTCATCAACCTCTGATTACAAACTTATCATTTTTTTTAAGAAAATAAAATGTCATGGTGACACTCACAAAAGCAAACCATAAATAGTATAGACTAGAATATCTTGACTACACACATGAAGATACAAAAGCAACTACAGATTCATAATCACATAGAACATAATTATGCTCACATGAGATCTTTGTCACCTTAGCAAGACAATTGTCTGTCGGTTTACATACTGGCAAGCTAGTAATAGGGCATTTAGGATTTACTTGCTCCAACCTATAAAATATACAGAAAAAAAATATTAAAAATTTCAAAGTGTTCCTTTAAACCTCCCACATGAAATATAAATGATTATATCCCATATGAATATCTTGA
This sequence comes from Astragalus glycyphyllos, assembly GCA_963573325.1. Classification (NCBI taxonomy): domain Eukaryota; kingdom Viridiplantae; phylum Streptophyta; class Magnoliopsida; order Fabales; family Fabaceae; genus Astragalus; species Astragalus glycyphyllos. The sequence goes on along the minus strand of OY754307.1, from coordinate 119,519,012 downwards.
TATAATTAAAATAGGGCTCACTTGTAATTAAGGAGGAAATAATGAAGAAATACAGAAATTTCAAGTTTTGCTAAATCAGCTCCAGGACACAGCCTACTTCCAGCTCCAAAAGGAAGGAAGGTTCCTGGTTTGGCATTATGATCCTGTACATATAGTAAAATTGTTTTTAGTTGAAGAAAATGCTTATAAATATGGTCCAAAAAAAAGGTTATATATCAAATCAACTTACTTCCCATCTAGATGGATTAAATTCTTCTGGATTTGGGTAATATTCAGAATTCATATGAACACCTCTTGCCCAAACTAACACTTTCCAGCCTTTTGGTATGAGATAACCTTAAAATATTATGCAAAATTACATGTAAGTGTTTTCATTCTTCTTTAATTATTGAAGATACACATATAAATATTTTATATATATCTTGGCATTGAATATGAAGTGAATACCATTAATGTTCACGTCAGTAGTTGCCTCTCGAAAAATTGAAAATGCAATGTTGACACATCGCAACAATTCATTGATTACCTACAAGGTATAACAAAATCTAAGGTATTCATAATCGATTTAGTCTTTTTCACGACTTATTATGTGTACATGAAATAGGTGTTTTTTTTTCCCCAATATACTTACCTGAGAAAGATAAACCATTTGCTTAATTTCATTAAGACTTAATTTTTTTTGCGATGGAGGTCTTGTCCTCATGATTTCTTCTTGCTCTTCCTATACAAGATATAAACAAACACATATTACATTTACTATTGATCTCGACTTGGGCTTCTGTAAAAATATCAATAATTAAATTTAAATGCATATATAAAATGTTCAATCCCTACAAATCATTTTTTGATAACATCCCTAAGAATCATTTTGGTACATATAAGAAATTTTTTATTTTAATATCAAAAAAAAAAGAAATTTTTTATTTTAATCATAAAATAATTCTTTTAAACTAAAATATCATTATTAATATAACCACTCATCTTTAAACAGTACTATGGTTTACTTATCTTCAGAAATTATTAAGCATGGATTAGGTTAAGATAACAATAAATTGTCAGGAAAATATAGTTACATTTTTTTCAATAATAAAAAATGCCAAATATATAATTTGAGAGTCCATTTCATAGATATGAAGGGAGTAATAATATTAAAAGAATTGTGTTGACACATAGCATGGCAATTACTGAAAGTCTTTTCATAAAATGAAGAATGACAAATATGCTACTAGTGATGAAATCTTGTCAACTTTATTTACCTTGGCTTTCTTCAAGAAATGTGGATTTTGGGTAAGATATGAAATTGACCACATTAAACAAGTTGCTGTACTTTCATGGCCAGCAAACAAAAGCCCTATCAATAAGTCAATAATATCCTCATCCTCAAGTTTCTCTCCATTCTCATCTGCAACTTCCAAAAGTATATCCATTAGGTCTTTTTTATCCCCTACTTGTTGACCATTTTTTATCACCATCCTCCTTTCATCTACAACAGATTGAACTATTTTGGCTAACTTCTTGCGTGCCTAATATAACATATATACATAAATAAAATTAGTAACATAACATATTTGTCACAAGCTACTTTAATTATTAATTTAGATTAAGGACACAAACTTGTCTTTTGAGAGAGAAAAAAATATAGATTTATTTGGACTGAAATGTTGATAAAATTAGTCTTTGATTCGAACTAAAATATCCACAAAAATCATCTTATAAATTATTGATTTTGACTGACGTTTGAGATTTTTGAATTTTTTTTTCATTTTAAGACCAAATAGTCTATATACTTTCTCTTAGTGACCAGTTTGAGCCTTTGCTCATAAAATTAAGATGAAAATAAAGCGAAGCCAAAACCTTGTGTCCTTTGTGGAAAGTGAAACCAGGTATGTTGAGGGGGATACAATACATGCCATTAGACAAATCTGTGAATGAACTTCCTATTTTATCAATGATGAGTTTATTGGAAGAACCCATGAAGATATGGATGATGGCTTTAAAGGAAACCTTCTTCATCTCTTTCAAGAGCTCAACGGGATGTTTCATGCTAGACAATTCTTCTAATGAATTGACCACAATGTCCTCGATACGTTCGAGGTACATTGCTAGTGCCTTGTGACCAACAATGGGAGCAGTGATTAGACGTCGAAACTGTCTTCGTTCTGCATTAGAGACATCAATCATGGGTCTACATTTTGCCAACTCTTTGACTGTTTTTGGATAACCAAACTTAAAGTTAACATCATCTAAGAGCACTTTCCTAGACATCTCTGCCTCGCATATAATGATACTTGGATTTCCAAACATGTGACTCTTGTAGATACCACTTGGTCCATATCTAAAACAAAAGTCATGTATATATAAGATCAGTCGCGGATCTAGAACCCAGGGTTAGGAAATCCAAAAAGTTTTAAACACACACATCATTAAAAATTTAAATAAATAGATTTTCGCAACTCATAATTAATGTCCTCTATATGATTTCATATTTTGAAATTGTTAAATAATGAGCTCAAGTCAATATTATTAAATACATCACTCTCAATTGTGTGAGTGTGTGTACTGATTATCAAAGGAGTATAGCTCAAGTGATTGAGCCAAGACATTTGATGAAATTGGAAAAGGATATTCGTAGTTCAAATCCTATCTAATAACACACTAACAAATAACATTTTTATATAAAAAATACACATATCGATAATATAACATGGGGAAAATCAATGCGTGGTGAGAAAAGAAGATGAAAGAGAGTACTTGAGAACAAGGTTGGTGATGAGTGAATTAGGGTGACCAGATGAGAAATCTTTGATGAAGACTAATAGGTTGCCAATAAGAGGCCAACCCATATCACCAGGAGGTAGAGGGTACTCTTTGTTTCTTAATTTGAGATCATAGTACCACCCATTCAACCTCCTCACAATTTGGTGTATAAAAATGTAGCATCCCAACAAAGTGGCAGTAGAAAACCAAGCCCAGTGGAAATCCATTAATTTTATTGTTGTGCTTGGTATGTCTTTGGTCCTTCAGCAGATCCCCTCTATATATAAGTTGATTGCTCATGGGGTTTATGTTACCATTTAGCCTATTATCTCTCTACTTAAATAAACGTGGATCATTTATTTAATGTAAAAAGTTCTCATAATAAAGAGGGGTATGAGTGGAAAAGAATATTAATTGTTTCATTGAAAATGTAAGACAACAATCAATTTAGGATAAATTGATTTTGCTAAAACAACAACAAAAATGGGAGGGTGGGAGTACTAGTTCCTTTTTCCTTACAAATTATCGGCTTCGTCCCAAATTAAAGTAAATGCAACAAAGAGAACAATAAGTTAACGAAAATATCCTTATTCATAATTGGTTTATTCACGGGGGATCTTTCATTGATTACCTGGATCTATATAAGGAAACTTCATATAAGTATGAAACCCTCTCCTTGATGGCGGATTTGTGAATATCAATACTTGCGGTATGAAAGTAGATAACTTGTCAGCTAGCTCATGTAGTTGGAGCTAGGGACATCTTTCATCTGCTTTCGGGTTTTGTTCTGCACTGTACTTCCGACCTTGAAGGGTGGTCCGAGGTAGTTAGTGGTTGATGTCCTTAGTCAATGACCGTATCCGATCCTGCTGGTGTTGTACCTGCAAAGTCACTCCGATGCTAAAGTCAGTGGAGTAATCTTAGCAAAGTAATAAATGAGAGAATGCTTTTATTAATGAGGCAATGAATGTTGTATTTATAGAGTGGGGTGGGGTTGATTCCAATGAATCAGGACCGTCCGATCTGGTGGTTTGATCTGAGCCCTTGATGTTTGGATTGGGCCCTTTTGATATTGGGCCTGCAATGGGTGTGAATAGATGTTAAAAAAGGGGGAGTATATGGCAAAAAGCCATTCCATAACAGTTGCCCCCCAAGTCAGGTCGTCTTTAGAGGCGATCTTGACTTGATGAGATACGAAGTGTTCTTTCTTACCGATGTTGAGTTTGGTTTCTGATAGTAATGAAGTTTTTGCCGACGTCGAGCTTGGTTTCTGATGGTGATGCACTTTTGCCGACGTCGAACTTGGTATCTGATAGTGATGAAGTGATTTCGACCGTTATAATAATTTTGAATTTTGAATTGGCGCCTTTGCATTTATTGCGCCTGTCAGAGCGCGTTTCCTAATGGCGGCTAATGATGGTGACGCTTTGGTAGGCGTGCGCGTGTGTTGAAAGCTATTGATGGGATGCGTCGATTCGATTTAGGCCCAATCCAGTTCTGCGAGGTCCACTATAAATAGGGGTTAGGTCCCCTCATTCATTCCTGATTTTCAATTTGCTCTGCATACCGATCTTCATATCCGAGTTTAAGTTCGTCGATCAGGAGGATAGTGGCTAGAGTTTCACCATTCCAGTGGGTTCAAGTGCTTAACTTCCGCAAAAGCATATCAGCGAGAGCTTCGTTCGAGCGAGGTTAGTTCTGTTCTCAATTTCTCTATTGTTTTTTCTTAAACAATCAGATTTGCCCCCATTTCTTTAGTTGCCACGAGGTGGGGGTCGTCAGGTCGGGTTTCAAAATCGGTATGGACCCGTTAGGTCGTTATTCCTGACTTCCCTATGCCCCCATTCCTGCAGGTTTTAAAACTGGCGGTTACTAAACAAACTCGTAGGCAGATTTCACAGCAACCCCGCAACTCGCGAAAGTGATGGCTTCTGGAGGAGAGAATGTCGAGGGTCGTCGTTCTGAAACTGCCCCCGTTATTCCCGAAGTTCAAGATCACCCTGATTCAGCCCCGACCAGCGAACAAGTGGAGGACGATCCCGAGGTCGATCGCCATGCTTCTAAAGATCCTACCAACGAGCCTGATGGTGGGGAGCAGTTTTCTGAGGATGTGGTTGTCGTTGGTGTAAAAAACACTGAGACCGACGTTGTCGTCGTGGAGACGGTATCTTCTGAACAGACACATTCCGATGATGAGCAAGGGTCTTCGCATACTCAGGAAGTGGGGGGTTCTGAGTCGAAATCGGAGTCCAGTACCGAGACAGGGGAGAGAAGCCATACGGGATCCGAGGTTGATAAGGGCAAAAGACTTGCTGAAGAAGTTGAGGATAGGCAAGATTATTTGCAGCAAAGAAACGATGAGGTCGCTGATGACGTATCTTCCGAGGCTGATGATCGTACTTCTGCTTTGACTGATGGTTATTCTAGCACTGGTCCGGGGCGAATCGATCTTCCTATGCCTTATGACGTGAATGTTCCTCGCATTCTTAATTGGGTCGCTTCTTCTGTTACTGAAACAAGGTCTTTGTACGAAGCAGGGGAAGATATGAGCGTCATTGTAGATAAGTTATCCATTCAGGGCCGACTTTGGAATGTCGAGAGTATGAGATCCGATGAGCATGCAGCGGCCTGGCCAGGAGCATTGCAATTTGTTATGTATGATGTATTGGTATCGGACATGCATATCCGTCCCCCTTTTACTAATCTTCAACAGACTGTTTTGGCGAGATTGGAATTGGCACCTTCGCAACTTCACCCCAATGGTTGGGCGTTTCTTCGAGCCTTTGAATTGATATGCCTTGAACTTAAACGTCCAGTGTCTGCTGATCTGTTATTTCATTTGTTTGAGGTTAATAGGAATAGCGAAAAAGGCGAGGAAAGAAATGCTTGGGAGCATGTGAGCCTTCGGTCTCTGAAAGGTGCCAAGATTTTCCGGGCTTATTCAGATTCGCTGAAGGGGAGGTGGAAGGAGCTTTTTTATTTCGTGGAGCCGGTGAATAGTGAGGCAATTGACTATGTGGGTAGATTTGATTCGGATGGGCGAAATTTGGTGTCCACTAAGTTTCCCATAGGATGGGGACTCGGTCATTATAACCGATCTCCCGGATCCTACCACGTCGGTGAATCTCATCTTTGCCGTGCCGATATCCTGACCAGAGATATCCTGTTGTTTATTTCATCTCAAGTACCTTATACCAAGCATAAATACTGAGGCATTCCTGCCGATTGATTGGTTAAGTGTGCTACCAGAAGAAAGGTTATGGGGGTTCTAGGTAGGGTCGTTTTTTTTTTTGGATTGTCAATTTATCTTTTGACTGAGAATTGTTAATTTATCATTTTGACCAATTCGTCCTGTTTTTTCTTTGTTTTCAGATACGATGGCAGGGAGTAGGATTGCTCAGTTAAAAAGGATGGCGTTGCAGAACCTGGCGGCCGAAGAAGGTGAGCATGCAAACCAAGGGGTTCCAGAGAATGCTCCCGATCTTAGCGCTGCCGTTCATGTTTCCCCAATCAGGACCGTCCATGTGGAACAGCTGGAGAATCCTGGGGACGATCTTCAACATCGGAAGAGAAAACCAGCGAATGAGGGAGCCTCTACAAAGCAGGTGAAGATAGCCCGGAGAACTGAGGAGATGAAGAAGGTGGTGATTCCAACAGATCCTAAGTCTTCTAAGGGGCATAGGTCTTCTAAGAAAGCAACTCCTGTTCCCGTGGATGCGAGTTTTATGGAAAAGAATATGGAGGAATATCTTACCGATCCCGTTAGTGCGGTCGCAAAGCTGTTTGTTCATTTGGCCGATATTACCAAATTGCAGAGGGAGGAGATGCAACGTCGTCATGAAGGTGAGGTATTCTTTCTGGAGTTCATTTTGTCGTTCTTTTTATCTACCTTATTGACTGTAAATTTCATTTGTTTTTCAGAGTTGGTAACCACTGAGAGGGCCAAGTTATTGAATGCTCTGAAAGAACTGGCCGAAAAGAATAAAGTCCTGGGTAACACTTTGAGCGACTTGAAGACTTTGAAGGCTTATGTGGACGATCTTGAAAAGTCCCATAATTCTGCTAAGTTGCAAGTTGAGGATAGCACTGTTCGCATCGGTCAGTTGAACGATCGGATCACGGCCCTCGAAGAAGAAAGGAAGAATGCTGAAGAGACAATTAAAAGGTTGGAGGGTCAGATTGAAGAGCTGATGGCGTCGCTGAAAAAATTTGAAGAGAATAAGGCTGAGACTAGTTCCACTCCTGAAGATCGATGCGCCGTGCTGGAAAAAGAGCTCGCCCAAACCCGTGCTGAGCTGGTAAAATCTAAGAAGGAAGCGCGAACTGCTGCCGATCTTGCTCTGGAAATGGCAGGAGATGGCTTCGATCTTGCACTTGGTTAGATTGCTCTTGTCTACCCCTCTCTTAATCTCGACAAGGCCGTCCTGAATGTGGATCACGAGATTGAGGGAGATCGGATAATAAAGGTTGATGTCGGCACCGATATGAAGACCGTCGTTTTTCCCTAGTCGGCTTGATTTTGCTTTAAAACACTTTTTGTAAAGTTCTGAGTTTAAAAACTTTGAGGGCTCGGTTGAATCCAAGATTTTTGTAATGAATATATTTTTTAAGTTCCGTGGAAGTTTGAATCCCAGAATGTCTTTGTTTATTTCTTGTAAAGAGATTGCAATTCGCAATACGTTATAATTTTGATAGGATCAAAAATCATAAGTGTGAAACGTAGGTAATTACTCTGATCCGGTTATAATTTTGATAGAATCAAAAATCATAAGTGTGGAACGTAGGTAATTATTCTGATTCGGTTATAATTTTGATTGAATCAAAAATCATAAGTGTCATAAGTGTGGAACGTAGGTAATTACTCTGATCCGGTTATAATTTTGATAGAATCAAAAATCATAAGTGTGGAACGTAGGTAATTATTCTGATCCGGTTATAATTTTGATTGAATCAAAAATCATAAGTGTCATAAGTGTGGAACGTAGGTAATTACTCTGATCCGGTTATAATTTTGATAGAATCAAAAATCATAAGTGTGGAACGTAGGTAATTACTCTGATCCGGTTATAATTTTGATTGAATCAAAAATCATAAGTGTCATAAGTGTGGAACGTAGGTATTAAAAAGGTTTGAGAGGAGCTCTCAAACGATTAGAGAAGACCTGTTGAGAACTCTCGTAAGATCGGGCTTAAGGACAGTTTACCAGGACTCGGCCCGGATTTAACTCGTCCATTAGGGTTCTTGGCTACTAAGGCCAATGATCGATTTAAGGAAAAAATCCTTAACGGACCTTTCGAACCTTTTGGGCAGTTTACCAGGACTCGGCCCGGATTGAACTCGCCCCTAAGGGTTGTGACTGCTTTGGCCACGTATGGAGATCTCGTAAGATCGGGCCTAAGGACAGTTTACCAGGACTCGGCCCAGATTTAACTTGTCCATTAGGGTTCTTGGCTACTAAGGCCAATGATCGATTTAAGGAAAAATCCTTAACGGACCTTTCGAACCTTTTGGGCAGTTTACCGGGACTCGGCCCGGATTGAACTCGCCCCTAAGGGTTGTGACTGCTTTGGCCACGTACGGAGATCTCATGAGATCGGTCCAAGAAGTTATTCTGAAGGAGTTCGTAGATTTATAGTGGTAGGAACTACCGTTACACGAAACTGGCACACGCAAAACAGTCGTGTCCTTAAATGTAATAGCTCTTTAACTTTGTGGCGTTCCAAGTTCGGAGGATCTCCTTTCTGCCAAGTGTTTCCAATTTGAAAGCCCCCGTACCGGTCTTACTTTTAACACGGTAAGGTCCTTCCCAATTGGGTGCTAATTTTCCTTGTGAAGTATTTTTCAAACCCATGTTGGCTCTTCGAAGGACTAAGTCGCCGGATTCAAAATCTCTGGGGACGACCTGGTTGTTTTTTACCGATCATGGCGCTTTTTTCTTCATTGATAAAGCATTGGGATAGCTGGAGGAAATCTTGGAGGTTCTCTGGCTCCCATGTGTTTATGTGTTTTTTGAACGGGCTTCCGGGGCGCAGCCCCATCCCCATGAAGTAAACTCGGAAGGCATCATCGAGGTTCCGAACTTGAACTGCTTCCTTGTTAAATCTTTCTATATATTGTCTTAAAGATTCGGAGTTCTCTTGGATGATGGACGCTAAGACATTTTTGTTTTTTGGTTTGCTTTTGGAATGGGAAAAATTAGCTGAGAATAATTTGGCCAGCTGGTCCCAGGAGGAGATTGTGTTTGATTTGAGGGTCTCAAACCATTCTGAGGCTATTTTTTCCAATGTTAGGGGGGAAATTCGGCATTTCATTTCTACGGGAACGTTCCGATACTGCATTACTGTGTCAAAATAACTTAAATGTCTGTCCGGGTCGCCTGTCCCGTCATAGGTCTTCAAGCCTTCTGGTGATTTTTCGAGATATCTGGGCACCGGGTAGCGGTCGATCTTTTCCGTAAAAGGGATGACCGGTCTCAAGATCGGCTCGGGGGGGATACCCGCCGCGAGGCTGTTTGCCTTCGAACGAAGATTTCGAGTCGTCATTGATCAAGTGGAGGGGAGAAGATCTTGGTTTGAGACCTCCCACTGTGGTCGCTAATGTTCTGCACTGTACTTCCGACCTTGAAGGGTGGTCCGAGGTAGTTAGTGGTTGATGTCCTTAGTCAATGACCGTATCCAATCCTGCTGGTGTTGTACCTGCAAAGTCACTCTGATGCTAAAGTCAGTGGAGTAGTTTTAGCAAAGTAATAAATGAGAGAATGCTTTTATTAATAAGGCAATGAATGTTGTATTTATAGAGTAGGGTGGGGTTGATTCCAATGAATCAGGACCGTCCAATCTGGTGGTTTGATCTGAGCCATTGATGTTTGGATTGGGCCCTTTTGATATTGGGCCTGCAAGGGGTGTGAATAGATGTTAAAAAATGGGGTGTATATGGCAAAAAGTCATTCCATAACAGGCTTGAACTCGATATGTGACACTGATAATTCTCATTTCTCCTATATGTGGTCGTTGTGCCAATCTTATCTCTTATATATTTAGTTTTAGGTTCATAGAATAACTAATTTCTATGAAAAAAATTCACTTGAGAAAAAAATATAGCTCAATAATTCAATAACTTTAAACTATTGAAATGACAAATAAAAAATATATACTATAACTCAATAATTCAAATCTCTAGAGTGATCAGGTAAATAGCGACACAACAGAGTGGTCAGGTAGGTAAAATAAAATAAAAAATTCCAACACAACTTCATTTCCAAAGCTTTTTGCTTTAATTATTGAGCTGCAAACCATAGTACTTTAATCAATCAGTTTATTTTAAACAGGTTAGATATGGATTTGCATAAAATAGTATTATAGTATGTAGTGCGTGCATGGCGTGCTATTAAACAATCCATAATCAACTCAATAAAATTAAGTACGTCTCAGAAGTGTAACTCACATGGTTGAGTGAAATGGATATCGTTGGTGGAAAAATGAAGGCGTACAAAGTTCGAACTCCGCTCCTCCCTCCCCTTTAACAATTAACACACTAATTTCTAACAATTTTATCTATAAAAAAAAAACTCAATGAAGGTATAATAAATATACAGGATAGAAATTTGCATTTTCTCTCTTGTTTATTTCTATCCTGTATATCTTTGAAGTCCATTTCTTTAGAAAAAATTATTTTTATGTTGATTAAGAAAATTAGTGAAGTACAATAAAGAGATTAATTGAATGTGTTTTGATTTTTTTTTGTTTTTAACTCAAGGAGATGGTTTTCTTGTAAAATAAACTTTTTTTGTGATAAACATCTTGTAAAATGAACTTACTAACTAACTACTCTCACCTAGTCTTATTTAAGTAAAAAAAGTAACTTTCATGATAATGGAGAAAATTGGTTAAGGGCAATTAATTATCGAGTTTTAGTGGAAAAAGTTAACCAAACTTACTAAATTAATAATTTTTAATATTTAATGAAAAGAATATTTTATTTCACTTTATTGTCAACAATGCAATTAAATGAAAGAAATACTCCTTACAATTCATATTTTTTTAAGAAAATAGTTAGTCTAATTTAATTTTTTCGAAGTAATAAAAATACAACTGTGTTTTCCAAATTGTCCTCTAGGGGCATTGCCCCATGAGAATAAAATGGCTATTCAAAAATAAATTTTAAATTAAATGCATGTCAATTTAGGAATAGTAGTGTTAAATAGTTAATATTCGTTTTTTCTTGTTTTTATAGGCAAATATTAGTTGTTAGGAGAGGTGGGTGAAATGTTAGTTTTCAGGATTTGAACCATGGGCCTCATTCTTCTAATTCCTTTATGTCCCTTATCTTACCAACTGATCTACTTTCTTACTTATATGAAGTTTCCTTAGGATTTGCTTAAATTCTAGACATAGTGTTTTTTGGCTTATATTCCAAAGTGGATGAATCATATATAAAATTGTAGAATTAAATATGACAAAAGTAGTTAACTTTTTCTTATAAATAAAGGGATCGATAATTAAACAATTAGAGACTATAAATTAATCGGTGCCAATTGTACAGATTATAAATATTATCTTGTGCAATATGACATCAATTGAGTTTTAAGTTTTTATTGTACCGTTGGCATTGAATGATCAATTTTCTTGTTAATCGGTGCCGAGCCTCAAAATTGGGAGTGCTTTTACATCTTTAACTCTAAAGCGGCTTGTCATTGCCCCAATCTTTTTTTTTTTTTGCTCTTCCTCCTTTTTTTATTTCCTTTTTTTTTTGTCTGTTGCTTGAGTTTTTTTTTTATATTACTTCACAATTTTTATCTTTTCTTTTTTTTTTTCCAGATATTTTTTTTGTTTTATTTTGCTTCAGTATTTTTTTTTTGGATTTTGTATTTTTTCCTTTTCATATTTTAAGAGGTACTTTATCGTCTCGAAAATTTTTAGATGTTTAAATATGCAAATTTTGTAGTTGAAAACTCGACTTGGTGAATAAAAGATTTAATTTCATGACAAAATAGGTAAAATGAAATGTTAAGCGATATGTTTTGTGGTACTTTAGTATTCAAAAAAAATTTTAACTCTTCAAATACCAGATTTCTTCGTAAATAACCGGCTTGGTAAAAAACCATTTGTAACAAAATACGTAAAGTATAATGATAGTTTATTTAGGGGTACTTTAGGGTCCAAAAAAATTTAAATGTTTAAATACGCGAACTTTGTTTCTCAATAACCTGTTTGATGAAAAACAAAAAAATTATGACAAAATACATAAAGTGTGATGCTAGATGTTCCTAACTGTTTCGTAGATCCGAATACAGTTCGGGTATAAAGATAATGCGAGTCATCAAAATATGGAGTAGAATGGTGGAAAAATGCCCCCCCCCCCCCCCCTCTCATTGGCCTCTTAGGCACATATTTATTATAGAGACATCATCAATGCTAATCAATATTACACATTAATGATACATTAAATATGGGCGGGCCGTTACATATTAATTACGGGCCGACCGTTACGCGGCGCTCGGTTACTCATGGACGAGGGTTGTTACAACTCTTGAGCTCCATGCTGGGAGGAAGCCCCTCAGCAATGAGGATGACTGAGGTCTTACTGTCTTCGGGAATCAGACGTATCAGCCTGCAAGCAAGGTAGAACCGAGTCTGACTTGGCCGGACGGCTGGGAACACAGCCCCTCGAGCGACGTATGTTTCACATGTAGTCGTTCAACCGATCATGTGCTTGTTTGCATTTTTATCTGTTATTCATTTAATGCTTTTAATCACCTTGGGAGTTTCATTCTTGACTGGTCAGTTTCAACCTTTTGACCAGCGTTGATTTCCTCGTAGCAATTACTTCTTTCCTTGGAGTTACATCTCTCTTCTCCTTATATAAATAGGTATATTTCCAATTCTTGGTACTTCACTTCCCATGGCATTTGTTTATTTTTCGTTGCTTTTCAAAGTGAAGATTACTTCCCCTGCTTTGAGTCTTCTGCGTAACCCCATCAGCTGCAACTGTGTTGGGGTTGCCAGGAGATTTAAAGTGGGGGTTATTGTTCTTCGAGAGCTGTGAATTTTTTGTTTTTGTAGAAATCTCATTCGTAGCTTTAGAGTTATGCAGAAGACTCAATATGCGACCTGCTTGGAGGTTAAGGTTGCCACTACTCGGAGGCGACCTCAAGGTTACTTGGGGGGAGTTCTGCTGATAATCCACAGGCAATCCTCTAGTCGCTTTTGTGTCGCTTCCGGCCTGACGGGAGATGCACCGATGGAAGCTTAAGGTTCAACCGCCCTCGGCTAAGCCACATCATCTCCTTGCCCTGTATTCCCAACCGTTACCATTCAGAACATCGGATATAGCACAACGGTTGGGATGCTCGTCAAGAAAATCTCCTTGCTCGGCTTTCACTGGGCCGCGCTCGTCAAGAAAATCTCCTTTCCATTTGAAGTGGTTTCCCTCCTGCAATAGATTTTGACTCGGCTTTAAAGAGCCGATAACAATCTCAGCATTTCATTTTTAATTGTAAAGAAATTATAAAGAAATTGTAAAGGTACTTATCTGAATGTAAAGCTTGAAGTCAACGAATTCTATTCGAATGTAATGTTATGTTTGAGATGAAATAAACATGTAATTTCTTCCCTGTTATGATCGGATCTTTCTCTTCTCTCTTTATTTTCTTCATGCCGAGCGCTTCTCGTAACTGCTTTATCTTCCTTATACCGAGCGCTCCTCATAACCGCTTTACTTCCTTTACGCTGAGTACTTTCTCATAACCGTTGACGTTTGACAGTTCCCTTGACAGGTTTGGCGGGAAACGTCATTATGACGTCATTGGGAACCGTCGCGTTTTCTGACACATCAGTGAGAAGTTACCACGTGTCATGCCCCTATTGCTCGAATTTGAACCGGTGTGATATAGACCGTTGATTTTCCAACTTTTTCCTAGACCCTTGGATTTTGCCATCATAGGTTCAGATTTTCGCACAACTCCTTAATGTGACTTTTCTTGCAATCTTCTCACTTCGTCTTCGTTTCCTCTTCCTTCCCTGCGTTTGCATCTTAGTCAGGGCTTCCTTGATCTTTCACTCCACTCCTGTTCCAGCATTACTTACAGGTACGCCTTTTCTTAATCGTGCCCTTGCATTTCGTTTTTTTTTACTGCTTCGTTCGTTGCTTGCTCGTGTGTCTGCTTTTTGCTATATTGCCTTTGAGTCTTCTGTTTTCCCTGAAACAAAATGGTTTCTGTAATAGAAATAAGTAGTGAAAGTGACAGCGAAGTAACCTCTAAGTATCGATGCCCTAAACATAGTTCATCCTGCACCCCTTCACGTTGTGTAGATTGTTTAGTTCTTTCATCAAAACGAGCGATAGGTGTTTTGAAGGAGGAATTTGATAGTGATTCCTCTTCTAGTTCCGCAGGATCGGCTCAGTCAATCTGTATGGCCAATGAAGAGCATTCTGATAGTGATCATTCTGGCGATGGGGATATCTGGGTAGACCAAGAAGTTCTAGACTCATATTCTGAGATGCGCACGGAAGAGTCTTTGACTAAAGTTCGTCGCATGTTATGCCATCCTACTGATGAGGGTTCAGCCGAAGCTCGTCCGGTGTCCTTGAATGAGGCGGTTTCTGATGCCGTAGATGAAGAAGAGAAACCATATACATATGCATACCAGACCTGGTTCGAGCATTTAGGTGTAAGAGTGCCCTTTTCTCCCTTCTATTGCCAAGTTCTTTGCATGCTTAATGTGGCGCCTTCACAACTTCATCCTAACGGGTGGGCGCACATGCGTGCCTTTGAAATTCTCAGTGAATGTATTGAAATGGAGGCTACGGCTTCTAAGTTTTTATACTTCTTCAAGTCCTCGGAGAAGAAGCGACGGCACTGGGTGTCCCTGATAAACAATAGGGGACTCTTTCAACCGCATAAGAGCAGTTATAAAGATTTTAAGAACCTGTGGTTTCGGTTGAGGGCAGGGCCTCAGTTTCCTCATTTGTTGGTTGACGAATCTGGGGAGAAGCGCTTCCCTTTGAGTTGGACACGAAATCCACATAATAGGTATTCGGTTGAGAGGAGATCGTTGAGTGCAGGCGAGAAAGCGGAAGTAGACCAGATAGACAAGTACATGGAAGATTTTGAGACGATGCCGAAGGCGATTCGCTTGATACACTTAGTAAATGATGCCGACACGTTGATTGACTATCTAAGTAATCTGCCCCCCCCCCCCCTTTTTTCTTTTTTTTTTACTGACTGCTTTCCTTCATCCTCAGGTGGTTTCAGCATGTCTACAATGAGTGTGGCCGATCGCAAGAAGTACCGAGAGAGACAGAAGCTGAAACAACTAGCCCGGTGGTTATTGTCGATCCTCCCTCGGAAACACAAGCTACTCCTGTCACGAGCAACACTCCTGTTATGAGTCCTTCTACTGCGGCTAGCAATGCTCAGGTTGACGCTGTTATGAGAAGTCCTCCTCGGCCTCCCCCCATGTCCGATGCACCCTCAGCTAAAAGGCAAAGGATTGCCTCAAGTTTGGAACTTGGGTTTCCCTCTGAAGGACCGGCAACGAATGACACCTCGTGGAAGGATGTGCTGAAGTGTCAGAAAAGAGCTGATACCTCTCCTGATACCCCGGTTCGGTCTATTCTTGACTCTTGGTATCCCTTAAACCGAGTTTTGAATGCTTCTGCAGGGACCACTGACGTTGAGAAGGTTGCCTCATTGGGGATACAGCGTACTTTGGTAGCTGTTAAAAGTTATGGTCACTGGGCTTCAGTTCTTGCACATTTAGCCGAGGATGCTTTTAACAAGACGATGGCGGAGCACGCACAGTTAGAAGAGAGCTTCAAGAAAAATGAAGAAGAGCTCAAGTCATGCCGTGAGGAGAAGGAACAGCTGGTTCTCGATTTGCAAAAGTGGGAGACGGAAAAGAGGAGGTTGGACGGTCAAGTTTCTGAGTTGCTCGCTGAGAAGAAAAGGTTGTCGGCTGCGCTGGAGAAGTCTACAAAAGATTTGGAAAGTGTTCGGAATGACTTGGAATGTAGGAATGATGAGCTTAAGAGGATCTCGGCTTTGTTCCCTGATTTGGCCGCCGGAACCGACCTGGCCGGTGCTGTCGTTGACTTGAAGGCCTCTGCTGCCCAAGAATATGACAAAGACTTCGAAGCAACATTGGCACAAGTGCAAGTACTTTATCCCGAGGCGGATACCAACAGATTTGACATTGACAAAGTTGTGGTGAATGGCCAAATTGTTGACCCAGATTCTTCTACCACTCAAGTTGCTGCCAACATAGACTTGTCCGCCCTCGAGCCTCTGTTTGATGACGACTTAGTGGGAAATGCAAGCGATACTACTGAGAAGACAACCGAAACTGGGACTGATCCGGCTTAGCTTTATCAAATCCTTGTAATACTTGCAGTATTTTGATGTTACCTTCTAGGTGTTTGCACAATGTTACTTCCGTCCCTTTGTGGACTTGTTTTGTAATATAAATATTTTAAGTTCTCGGTCTTTCTTGAATGACTCATCGTGCTTGATTTCTTTCTTTTATTTCATAAGTTGCTTTCGAATGGCCTTTTTATGCCCATGGGACGTATATTAGCTCTTAAACTATTTCACTCCACTTTGGGTCTTTTATGGTTTAACTTAGTAAGTGCGGGGCTTGTTGGCACCGTCGGCGAGCATGTTAGCTTCGCTTACACGTGAAAAAGTTTCTTGTACCGCACCGAGCTCGTTGGCGTCGTCGGCTTCTCTTTGAGCCTATGCGATGCAAGCCCCCTTTCGGTTCTAGCAAATGGTACCTTTGCCTAGAACCGAACTGGTGTGCCTAGCGGAGGTACATGGCTCGTCAGCCTTGCTCTCGTGCGGTAGGTCCTTTATTTTTACGCCCGAGAACAACATTGAATCATTGTTCGGTCCTTGTCTATTCGAGACTTTTATTTTGGCACATTCTTTAGTAAAATCAGTTCTCTTTATTCATAATAATGATGTAGTACATTTGAGGAGTAAGTCTCCGGCTTTGAAGCTCCTTGGTATCACTTTTGAGTCATATCTCCTCGCAACTCTTTGCTTGGCAGCATATTCTCTGACTTTGGCAAGCTCTCTTACTTCGTCCAGCAGGTCCAAATTGGTCCTTAGAGCACCTTCATCCGGCACATCCTCTGTCAGATTCCTTCTTGGGCTCGGTTCTAGCACCTCTATCGGGACCAAAGCGTCACTTCCATAAACTAACTTGAAGGGCGTTTCCCTTGTAGACGACTGTGGTGTGGTGTTGTAAGACCATAACACTAAAGGCAATTCTTCTATCCAGCTTCCCTTCCGTTCATCTAATTTTTTCTTCAAGCCGTTCAAGATGACTTTATTTGCAGCTTCTGCTTGCCCATTTGTTTGTGGATGTTCGACCGAGGTGAAAGCCTGAAAGATACTCCACTTCTTGCATAACTGGGCTACCAGATTAGAAGCAAACTGGGTGCCATTGTCGGTAACTATGGTAGCTGGGATGCCGAAACGGCAAATCAATTTCTTCCAATAGAATTTCTTCACTTGTTGAGCTGAGATTGTTGCAATGGGCTCTGCTTCGATCCATTTGGTGAAGTAGTCAATTGCCACCAACAGATATTTTAACTGACTGGCCGCTGGTGTAAACGGTCCCAGGATGTCCACTCCCCAAACAGCGAATGGCCATGGAGAAACGACTGCCTGTAGATTAGTTGGTGGGGCTCTGGGAATAACTGAGTGCCGCTGACACTTGTCGCACTTTCGGACATATTCAACTGAGTCTCGTTTTAGAGTCGGCCAATAATATCTGGCTCTGAGTATTTTAGCAGCAAGGGCTTGTCCCCCTACATGACTGCTGCACACTCCTTCATGTACTTCCTTTAGGATTTCTGTAGCTTTGGATTCTGATACACACTTGAGCAGAGGTGAAGAGAATCCCCTCTTGTAGAGCTCGGCCTCAATGAGGACATATTTTGCCGCTAACTTTGACAGCTTTTTCATTTCTGTTTCCTGCAATTGTGGCGGATTACCCTGCAGGTAAGCAATTATATTGGTCATCCAACTCTTGGGCTCAATCTCATTTGAGAGAACCTGAATTTTATTGTTGCTGGGTTCAAATAGTGTTTCTTGAATTACAGAGTGGTTATTGCCGGGTTATTTTGTGCTGGCCAGTTTGGCCAGAATGTCTGCTCTATTATTTTGCTCCCTGGGTAGATGCGTTAGCTCAAAAGAAATAAATTGAGATTTGAGGCTTTGTACCTTCTCACAATATCGACTGAGGTGCTCGTCTTTAGTGCTAAAGGCATTGGTGACCTGCCCGGCAACAAGGAGAGAATCACTTCGCGCCTTCAAATGCTTTACTCCCAGATCTTTAGCGAGCATCATTCCTGCAATGAGAGCCTCATATTCTGCCTGATTATTACTGGCTTTGAAGTTGAAACGCAGAGACTGTTCTAGGAATATGCCGTCCGGTCCTTCCAAGATAACACGTGCACCACTGCCTCTCATATTAGAAGACCCGTCCACCGATAAGGTCCAAACAAAGTCTTCTGGTTTAGTTTCCGGATCGACTTCCACAAGTTCGGCAATAAAATCAGCCAGCGCCTGCGCTTTGACTGGTCCTCAAGGAACATAAGCAATGTCAAATTCTGATAACTCTACCGACCACGCCACCATCCTTCCTGCAAGATCCGGCTTTGCTAGTACTTGACGAATTGGTAGATCGGTTTTTACCATCACCGAGTGGCTTTGGAAGTACTGCCTGAGTTTTCTGGCCGCTAGGACAATGGCATAAGCTGCTTTTTCAATCTTTTGATATCTTTGTTCCGCTCCTCTCCACATCTGGCTGATGTAGTACACTGGAAGTTGACGACCATCCAGCTCTTGCACCAAAACTGCACTACAAGCGTTCTTAGAAACCGACAAATATAAGAGAAGGGGGGTACCTTGTTTTGGAGCAGTGAGGATAGGAGGAGTTGCCAAGTAGTTGCGAATGGACTGAAGGGATTTCTCACAGTCCTCGGTCCATACAAAGCTTGCATTCTTCCGGAGTAACTGAAACATGGGCCGGACCTTATCTACCGACCGGCCAAGGAACCGAGAAAGTGCTCCAATTTGTCCGGCAAGGACCTGCACTTCTTCCGCTTTGGTAGGGCTTCGTGCCTCCATGATGGCTCGGCACTGAGAAGGTGCTTCTATGCCTCTGTGGGTTAAGATGTAACCCAAAAACTCTCCGGCCTGCACTCCAAACGAACACTTCTCTAGGTTGAGGCGCAAGTTATACTTCTCAAGTAGCTTGAATATTTTTGCTAAGTTGACGATGTGGTCCGGGTCAGGGTGAGACTTTACCACCATATCATCGACGTACACTTCAATGGTCTTTCTGATCTCCCTTTCGATTATCCTGTCCATCAGCCGTTGATACGTTGCTCCGGCATTCTTCAGGCCGAAGGGCTATGAAGCCCGGATAAGTGATACGATACGGGATACGATACGACACGATACGTGGATACGGGAAAATTTTGAAAATCAAGATACGATACGGCAGAGATACTTCAATAAAAAATTAAATCAAAATTTAAAAATATAAAACATAACTAAAGATACTTCACTTTACTAATTGACAATTGCTTATAATATTCAATAAATCACATTTACAAAAAAGGTACTTCTGATCAAAATAAGTAAGCATAGTTAAATGTACTTTCCCCACCCATTTTAAAATATATTCTTCCTACTACGAACATGTCACAAAAGATATACAGTCTACTACCCAAGTTAGAATATAGGAAAAAACATCATAAGTCATATCCGAAAGAAGTTTATGATCTATAGAATTGCCTACTATTCACTATTTAACATTAACTGTGTCATTCTCCTCTCCGCCATTTCCATCGTCAAAAAATAACATGGCTTCCAACTCTGGTTCATCAAGAGACATCTTAGGATACTCCTAGGATATGTATCCCCAAAGTGTCTCTCAAGTATCCGGTAAGTATCTTGTCTTTTTTAATTTACAATTAAATATAAATTCCAGGATACTCCCAAGATACGTATCCGGAAGTATCCGACAGGTATCGGTATCAGATACGTATCCGACACGGGTACGTGGCCTATTTTGGAGTATCGGGGCTTCATAGCCGAAGGGCATCACCTCATAGCAATAGTTGGAACGGTTGGTCATAAAGGCTGTCTTCTCTGCATCAACATGACTCATCTTAATTTGATTGTAGCCTGAGTACGCGTCCATAAAGCTGAGCAACTTGTATCCGGATGCTCCATCAACTAGACCGTCTATGCTGGGCAGTGGATAGGCATCCTTAGGGAACACCTTGTTAAGGTTGATGTAGTCAATGCACATCCTCCATTTTCCATTTGACTTCTTCACCAGCACCGGGTTGGCCAGCCATGTGGGGTACTTCACCTCTCGAATGAACTTGGCTGCCAGTAGCTTTTCAGTTTCCTCCTTAATGGCTTCAGATTTTTCAAATCCTTGCTTTCTTTTTCTCTGAGACACGGGTTGAACAGAGGGATTTAGTGATAACTTATGACAGATAAAGTTCGGGTCGATACCTGGCATGTCTTGTGGAGACCATGCGAATATATGGATATTATCTGTCAGGAGTTTGATGAGCTGCGCCTCAATCTCAGCTGGTAACCCTGTGCCTATCTTTGTCTTCTGGTGCTGAGCAGGACCGATGACTACCTCCTTCAGTGTATCTGCGGGTTTGGGCCTTTTCTCTTCCTTCTCGACATCGTACATCCGAGGATCCAAATCCAAGAAACTGCAATTGGAGCTTTTCGGCAGGTTTGGTTTTTGTATGGCTTTTACTTTTGCACTGTCAGCGTAACATTTCCGTGCCATTGCTTGGTCTCCCCTTACAGTGTCGATCCCCCCTCAGGAAGAGGATATTTGAGGCACAGTTGAGGATAAGAAATCGCCGCCATCAGGGCATTCAGCTTAGGCCTGCCAACAATAATGTTATAAGAAGACTCTGCATTTACTACCATATACCTGAGTACCACCGTTTTGGCCGACTCTGCCTCTCCAAACGTTGTTCTCAGGTCTAAGTATCCGCGCACCTCCACCTGTTTGCCTATGAAGCCAACCAATGTTCCGGGATAATTTTTCAACAGTTCTTCCGGTAGCTTCAAACTTTGAAAGCACCTCCAATACCTCACATTGGCCGAACTACCACCGTCCACCAAAACCCTGGCCACCCTGTAACCGCTTGTCGTGATATTGATGACAATGGGGTCATCAGAGTGGGGTTGAACTCCTTGGAAGTCTGAAATATCAAAAGAGATGGGCGGGTACTCTTGTGCCGGTGTTTCTTTGCCACTGTCTGAAACTGACATGATAGCTCGGACATGTCTTTTCCTGGCCGACGAGGTGGAGCCTCCGCCTGAGAATCCTCCAGAAATTGTGTTTACAAGGCCTCGGTCTGCTACTTCATGCTTGCCCCTCAGTGCTGGTTCTTTACGTGTTTCCTTCTTCGCCGGTTGCTTTCTTTGAGGACTTTCGGCCTTCCTCTTCTTCGAATCTTCCTCATTCACATATTTCTTCAGGTGTCCCCTCTGGATGAGCTGTTCAATTTGCTGTTTTAATGTCCAGCAATCGTTAGTGGTGTGTCCTTCGGTTCTATGAAATCTATAGTAGGCTCCCGAGTGCTTCCCCATAGTGCCAACAAATGGGGCTGGTCTCGTCATAGTACCGTCTCGGAGTCCATCGTCTAGGATAGTCGACGGCTTCACCTTGAGCGGAGTGAAAGACATGTCAGCACCGGGGCGAGGCTTCCTGTTTCTTGATCGGTTGCTCTTGTCATACTTGTTTGACTGATAACGCTGCTCGGCTTGAGAATTTCTCTCAGACGAGTAATATCTTCTTGCACCCTTACCATCTTTGGCTTCCTTTGTCGCTTCCGACTCCTCAGCTTCTATGTGCTTATCTGCTCGCACTCTAACCTCGTCCATGGTTCTGGGGGACGGATAGAGAGTGCCTCACTAAACGTTCCATTCTTCAATCCCTTCCTGAAAGCCTTAACATAGAACTTCTCATCCGGGTCTTCTACCAGGACGGTGACTTTGTTGAACCGGTCCAAGTACTTCTTCAAAGTTTCATTGGCTCCTTGTTTAAGATCAAACAAATCTTCACAGTAAATAAGCTTCTTTTTGGTAGCTGAGAACTGCTGCACGAATCGGCTAGCGGGGTCATCAAAGTTGACAATAGACCGCGGGGTCAATCCCTTAAACCACTTAAGGGCCACCTCCGTGAGCATTCCAGCGAACATCTTACAAGTGCCTGGGTCAGTTCCTCCACTGATCATCATCTGAGTCTGGAAGGCGTCCACATGGGTCTTGGGATCGTAGGCTCCTATCACAGGCTCTCGGAATCTATAAGGAATGGGAGTAGCCGCAATAGCTTCCGAAAAGGGCTGAAATGCTCTCAAAGGAGGCCTGCGGTTCTCCGCTTCCCTGGCATTCTGCAAGGCTAGCAGCTGTTCTTGCAGCCGCACCTCTCGGGTTTCCAAAGCCTGGGCACGCAAAGCTTACTCTTCATTCTTGCGTGCCTGTTCTGCATTCTGTTCCTGCAATGCCTTCACGGCATCCAAGAGCTCCTGTAGTCTGAGACCAACGTCGCCAGTGGACCCGTTGGTCCTGGTATCATGCTCCATCACTGAATTTTTTGGTAGTGAACTTTGTGGGGTAGAAGTGTTTTACCTGGGCCCCACGGTGGGCGCCAATGTTCCTAACTGTTTCGTAGAGCCGAATACAGTTCGGGTATAAAGATAATGCGAGTCATCAAAATATGGAGTAGAAAGGTGGAAAAATGCCCCCCCCCCCCCCCCCCCCCCCCCCCCCCCCCTCATTGGCCTCTTAGGCACATATTTATTATAGAGACATCATCAATGCTAATCAATATTACACATTAATGATACATTAAATATGGGCGGGCCGTTACATATTAATTACGGGTTGGCCGTTACGCGGCACTCGGTTACTCATGGACGAGGGTGGTTACAACTCTTGAGCTCCATGCTGGGAGGAAGCCCCTCGGCGATGAGGATGACTGAGGTCTTACTGTCTTCGGGAATCAGACGTATTGGCCTGCAGGTAGGGGTGGGAATAGGCCAGGCCGTCCGACAGGGGCCTACGGCCCAGCCTACGGCCCAGCCTACATTAGGCCCAAGCCAGGCCAGGCTTTTTTTTAAATAGACCAGACTAAGGCTTTTTAAAAAGCCTTTTTAGCTAAAAAGGCCAGGCCGCAGGCCATCGAAAAAGCCTTTTTGGCCTACTAGGCCGGCCTATTTAAATAAATATAAAAAAAATGCTTTTATTAATATTATTGTTATTATATTAAATTTACTATATTGTATTAAATCATAAATTTTCAAATATTTTGTGTTAATTTAAACATATCAACATACATCAATTTTTTGACACATTTAAAGTTATAATATAAAATATAATTTAAATTGGACGTCATATAAAATAGAACTTAATTTCACTGACATATTAGCTTCTTAGTCTATTTACAAAAGCATACATCAGTCAAAGGGCGTATACTTTTTATAAAAAATGGTGAAATAGGCTTTGAAACAGGCTTTCAGGCCTTAGCAGGCTTTTAATAAGGCCAGGCCAGGCTTAGAAAATGAGCCTACGACAGGCCACAGGCCAGGCTCAGGCCTAGCACTTTCAACGCAGGCCAGGCCCAGGCCATGCAAAGCCTAGCTCGGCCCAGCCTATTCCCACCCCTGCAGGTGTTGCTTGAAAACGAGAACGTTCTTTTGTGCAAGTGTACACAATCGTAACAAGTAATATAATGAAAGTAGAGATCGTTCCCACGAGGATTAATTTGCCAAACAATAGTTTAATCAAAGTAACAATTAGTGATTTTAGTAACAAAAGTAAATGACACACAATTGGTTGGGTAACAAGTAACAAACAACTAAAAAGGTATTAGGGTAGTGGAAATCAGATTTGGGACAAGTTGAGATGCAATATGTCAATAAATCCACTACAATGATCAGAATGCTGTGTTAAGTGCTGCAGCAATAGATGCTGCCGCAATGCGCATAATTCCTTAATGCAATACACTAGGCTTTAGTCACTCTGACGTATTCCTAACTAACAGAGAATGATTATTACCCTAGGCTACTGAAGAACAAGCAGCGTTACACCTAAGTGTTGTATCTCATGGCTTATGCCTCTTCTATTCCTAGAACTCAAGCAAGGAGCACATGTATTCCTAATAGTGCAACATACCATGTTATCTTGTGAAGATCTAAATACAAACCATTCCTGAGAGTGTATTTCTACCTAGATTAGACGGCCAATCCTAATCTAAGATGGATAAATTAAAGCACACAAGATAAAGTGCTCAACACAATAACACAAGCATTAAAATCAAAGTAACTTCATTAAATTCATAAAAGCATCCCAACTACAGAGGTTTAGCTCATATTGAGCTTACACAACATTACAACTAAACTAAACATCAAGGGAAGTAGAAATTTCATACTAAAACCCGAGAAGAGGAGTTCAACTACAAGTCTTGATACTGAGACAGCTTCAATGGTGATCCACCAAGCAATTCCAGCTCTCAAAATGTAGCTCCTTCGAAGTTGAAGTAGATCTAACGTTGCTGCAGCAATCAATATCCCAGCAATTGATTCTAAGTAACAATGGAGGCACGAAATCAAAAGGCTATTCCTATACCTCTGAATTTCGGCTTGACCTAGTTCTGGGGGTGAGTGCCTTTATATAGGGAAGGCCTTGGGATGAGAGAAACCCTAAATGGTGGCACATTTTGTCCTTTTCAAGGCACATTTCGGCTTGACCTAGTTTCTTGCTACATTCTCTCTCATGTTGCGTAAAATGGCAATGCTGCCACAACAGGTGTTGCAGCAATTAAACACACATATTAAACCACAATTGGGCACAAAAGTGCCCATTAATAACATAATTAAGCTTGCACCTTTAATTATTCTAAACTAACATATTTACAACATTAATCACTAAATTGCTTGAGAATTAACAATGATTTAAGCTTGAAATAAGAGGTAATAACAATCATATTTGATTGTTATCACACCCCCAAACTTGAACCATTGCTTGTCCTCAAGCAATGACACTTGACACAGACAAGCAAAATATCAGCAACAAACCAGATAGTTGAATTATTCATAAAGGCACACAAAACAGAATATTAAGCTGAGCATAGAACTTTCAGATTGGCCACTCAACTTGCACACCCACTGAATGATAAGTTCCCTAAATTACTCTTGCTCAGTAGTGTGTGTGTGGCATTCAACTCAGTTCAGAACATAGCAAGATTCAAAACTTCACTTAACTAAAAACTAGAGAGGCTTTCTTTTGAGATTGCCAAAGATGTTTCAAAACTAAGGGTAGGCTAACAATTCAGCACAGAAAGGGGGGATAAGCATGACAAAGGGCTTTGATTTAGCAATTATAGGATTCTAGGCCAGTGCACTTATTACAACTGAAATTTTAATGCTGCAGCAACAGTTGCTGCAGCAATACAGACTATAACAGAATTTTAAAAACACACAATACTTGACATTGATGTTGCATTGCCCTTATTCTATCCTCACTTTTCACACAGGCTGACTGCTGATTTCGACTGAAACCAAAGTGTGTCACCACAAATTGGCCTCCCTACTTCACAATCAACCTAACTACCATTTATCATCCTTTTGACTGAAACTATAATGTGTCTCCACAGAATAGCCTCCCTACTCAGTTCAAAATGGCAGCTTATTGCACTCTTTTCTTTTTCTTTTGCTCTTATTACTTACTTGTTTTTTTTTTATGGGAAATGACAACAATTACACATATTTACAACACAATACAATGAATTAACTATGTGCACTTGACTTAGACCCGTTCCTTCATGCTTTGCCTTAATATAGCTCAAAGAACCCCCAAACTTAGTTTCTTATGCTACCCTAAGTTTTTAGTAAAAATTTAGCAATTCTCTAGGTCTACCAACAACTAGCTTAGCTTCAGATCATTTCTCATTCACTAAGTCTTTCCTAAGTTTCATGCAAAAGTGTAGGAACAGGAGCAATAGAGTTCACTTCACAAACAGGGGCACTAATCACTCAATTCTCACCAGTTCATCACTAAGTTTTGCTCAACTTAACAACTGAAATTAACAACTTTCATTCAACTAACTAGGCATACTGATATATTACAATGACCATAGGTCCTCCCCCCCACTTAAGACCTTGCAGTGTCCCCACTGCTCATGAAATATAAGGGAGAGGCCTATTTTCAAGCAAAACAGAAATAAAAACAAACAAACACAGCTATTAAATGAAAACACGAACTCGACACACTCAACAAATTTATTTAACTTGAAAGACTAACAAGATAAAGACAAATTTAAAGACAGAATTTAAAAGATAAGGGTGCAGGGGCTCCTCATTTGTTCCTTGGGCTTTGCCTTGTTGCAGTGCCTCTTCTGACTGGCCTTTTCACTCTTGGAGATTTGATCACAGGGGCCTCTGGTGCCTTTGGGGTTTCTGCTGCTGCAGCATTGGATTGCTGCAGCACTGGACCTGCAT
The DNA here is from genome assembly GCA_963573325.1 of Astragalus glycyphyllos. NCBI lineage: Eukaryota > Viridiplantae > Streptophyta > Magnoliopsida > Fabales > Fabaceae > Astragalus > Astragalus glycyphyllos. The sequence goes on along the minus strand of OY754307.1, from coordinate 119,492,696 downwards.
CTGCAACAGCAGGGCCAGCAGCAGAAACACCTGCCTTCTTTTGGGCAATCACCAAGTCCAGAGCAGCCTTTGATCTCCTTTCATATTCAGCCAATTTCTCAGCTTCAATTGCTGCAGCATCAGCTACTGCAGTATCTTCAATTCCTGTCAGCACTGATTTCACAGTAGCAGCAATAGCAGCGTCTTCCTCAGCAGTTATCTCTTCAATATTCAGCTCAACATCCTCAGGCACGACAGACATCTTCCTCCTTTTGGGGGCATGCTTGGTTCTCATTCTCTTAGAGGGTGAGAACATTGGGCTTTCAACATCAGCATCTGCAACATCAGTTGCTGCAGCAACAGGTACATCAGCAGTTTCAGGGACTTTTTCTGGTTGGCTTTCTTGTGGTGGATTTGTGGGTTGTGGTGGTTGATTTTCTGGGATTGGAGTGGTGATGGGGGTTGATGGTGGTGGAATGGTAGATGGGGTGGCTAGTTTGGCAGTTTTGGTGGTATGAGATGGAGATGGTGGTGAATAACTGCCATTATTTTATTTTTTCCTTAACTGCTCTCTATTGCTGCAGCAACGTTGTTGGAAGCAATGCTGCAGCACCAACTGCTGTCACACCCTCAAACTTCAACTTGCTGAAATTTTAATTCCTGTAACAAACACCAAAACAAACAAAACAACTAATTTATTAGATTAAAAACCCTGGGCTGCCTCCCAGTAGCGCTTGGTTTAAGAGTCCTCAGCCAGACTTCCTTCTTAGATCATGAGTCTTGGATCATGGTGATGAAACTGCATCTCACCACTGATTCACCATAGTACTTTTTTACTCTTTGCCCATTAACCTTGAAGGTATTTCCACTTGAATCATTATACAAATCCACAGCTCCATGAGGGTACACCTTTGCCAACTTGAACGGCCCAGACCACCTAGACTTGAGTTTTCCAGGGAATAGTTTAAGTCTTGAGTTAAACAATAACACTTGGTCACCTTCCACTAATTCCCTTTTTTGAATCCTTTTATCATGCCAAGCCTTGGTCTTGGCTTTATACAATTCTGAGTTCTCATAGGCAAAGTGTCTCATCTCTTCCAATTCATTCAATTGTAATAGCCTAGCTTCCCCTGCCTTTGTATGATCAAAATTGAGCTTTTTGATAGCCCAATGCGATTTGTATTGAAGCTCCAAAGGCAGATGGCAAGCCTTGCCATACACAAGTCTGTAGGGGGACATTCCCAAAGGAGTTTTGTAAGCAGTCCTATAAGCCCATAAAGCATCATCAAGATGATTTGACCATTCTTTTCTGGTAGGCCCTACCATTTTCTCCAACATTCTCTTGATCTCTCTGTTAGACAACTCTGCTTGACCACTTGTTTGAGGATGATATGCTGTTGCAATCTTGTGCTTAATCCCATACTTGGCCAAGAGATTTTCAATCAATTTGTTACAAAAATGAGAACCTTCATCACTGATTATTGCTCTTGGACTTCCAAACCTTGTAAAAATGTTTCTCAATAAGAACTTGCTAACAGACTTTGCATCATTGTTAGGTAAAGCAACTGCTTCAACCCACTTTGATACATAATCCACCGCAACAAGGATGTAAGAGTTGCCAAAAGAGGGAGAAAAAGGTCCCATGAATTCCATACCCCAAACATCAAAGAGTTCAACCTCTAAGATGTTTGACAATGGCATTTCATTTTTGTGTGATATATTTCCACTCCTCTGGCATCTATCACATTTCTTAGCAATCTCATGAGCATCCTTGAAAATTGTAGGCCAAAAATAACCAGATTGAAACACCTTTGCTGCTGTTCTTAAACCTCCAAAGTGTCCTCCATATGCTGCAGCATGGCATTGCTGCAGCACTCCTTGTTGTTCTTCATCAGCCACACATCTTCTTAGTAACTGATCAGGGCACTTCTTATACAGATAAGGTTCATCCCAAAAATACTGCTTGATTGTGTGGAAGAACTTCTTCTTTTGCTGATAATTCAAATCACATGCATGGCACTACTTTGCTCACTAGGAAGTTGACAATGTCTGCATACCAAGGTGCTGCAGCATCAGGTGCTGCAGCAGCAACAGCTAACAATTGTTCATCAGGGAAGCTTTCCTTGATTTCTCCAAAATGATTACCTGCACTATCACCTTCCAATCTAGACAAATGATCAGCAACTTGGTTCTCCACCCCTTTTTTATCTTTAATTTCAAGATCAAATTCTTGGAGGAGGAGAACCCATCTTATTAGCCTAGGTTTTGCATCTTTCTTAGCAATCAAATACTTGATGGCAGAATGATCAGTGAAAACAATTACTTTTGTGCCAACTAAGTATGATCTAAATTTATCAAATGCAAAAACCACAGCTAATAATTCTTTTTCCGTGGTAGTGTAATTTAATTGAGCTTCAACAAGTGTTTTGCTAGCATAATAAATAGAATGAAAAACTTTACCATACCTTTGGCCAAGGACAGCACCTATGGCATAATCACTAGCATCACACATGAGCTCAAAGGGCTTGCGCCAATCAGGAGTCACTATCACTGGGGCAGTAACTAGAGCATTTTGAAGTTTCTGGAATGCTGCAGCACATGAGTCATCAAACACGAATGGAGTGTCATGCTGCAGCAATTGACATAATGGCTTTGAGATTTTAGAGAAGTCCTTGATGAACCTCCTATAGAATCCAGCATGTCCTAGGAAACTTCTAACACCTTTGACATTTGTTGGAGGATGCATCTTCTCAATCACCTCAACTTTAGCTTTGTCGACCTCAATTCCCTTCTTTGAGATTTTGTGTCCCAACACAATACCCTCTTGGACCATGAAGTGGCATTTCTCCCAATTCAAGACCAAGTTGGTTTCTTCACATCTATCCAGAATCTCTTCTAAGTTGTCAAGGCACAATTGGAATGTTTCTCCAAAGACAGAGAAATCATCCATAAACACCTCCATAGATTTTTCAATGAATTCAGAAAAGATTGACATCATACACCTTTGAAATGTTGCTGGGGCATTGCACAACCCAAATGGCATTCTCCTGAAAGCAAAAGTACCATAAGGACAAGTGAAAGTAGTCTTTTGTTGATCTTCAGGCACTATAGCTATTTGATTGTAGCCAGAGTAACCATCCAAAAAGCAATAGAACTCCTTGCCAGCAAGTCTATCAAGCATTTGGTCTATGAATGGTAGGGGGAAATGATCTTTTCTTGTAGCCTTGTTGAGTTTCCTATAATCCATACAAATCCTCCAACCAGTAACTGTTCTTGTGGGAATAAGTTCATTCTTCTCATTGGCTACCACTGTGACCCCTCCTTTCTTTGGAACACATTGCACAGGACTCACCCATGCACTATCAGTGATAGGATACACAATGCCAGCATCCAACCATTTGATGATCTCCTTTTTCACCACTTCTTTCATGATAGGATTTAGTCTCCTCTGCCCTTCAATGCTATTCTTAGCATTTTCATCAAGAATGATCCTATGCATGCAGATGGTAGGACTAATCCCCTTTATGTCAGCCATTTGCCACCCAATTGCCTTCTTATGCCTCTTTAGGGTAGTAATGAGATCATGCTCTTGACTATTGGATAGGTCAGAAGCAATGATCACAAGCAATGTATCATTTTCCCCTAAATAAGCATATTTCAGGTGCTTGGGTAACTCTTTTAATTCAAGCACAGGAGGTTTTTCAATAGAAGGCACATTCTGTTTGAGATTGGAATCCCCTAGATCAAGGGATTCATAATGTCTACTCCATAATTCTTTCACCTCAGCCTCCTTGTGCACAATACCTTCTTCCACAAGTTCACTCTTATCAATCTCAGAAAGAGCTTTCACCAGATGATCACTTTGCTTGTGGAAGTGTTGTTGAACCACAGAATCAAGAGACATTACAAAAGAGCACTCCTCAGTTCCTTGGTCAGGGAACTTGAGAGCATTCAACACATTGAACTTGATCTCTTGATCATTGACTCTCATAGTCAATTCTCCTTTTTGCACATCAATTAGAGTCTTTCCAGTAGCCAAGAAAGGTCTTCCAAGAATAATAGGTACCTCCTTATCTGCAACAAAATCTAAAATTACAAAGTCAGCAGGAAATACAAATTTATCAACCTTTATCAGAACATCCTCAATAATTCCTTCTGGATGAGCAACAGATCTATCAGCAAGCTGTAAGGTAACAGTTGTAGGTCTGGCAACACCTATACCAAGCTGATCAAAAATAGACTTAGGCATCAAATTGATGCTTGCACCTAAGTCACAAAGAGCTCTGCCAGTATAAGTTTCACCAATTGAGAATGGAATAGTAAAACTGCCTGGATCCTTCAACTTGCTTGGAAGCTTGTTTTGCATGATCATACTACACTCTTCTGACATAGCTACTGTTTCAAACTCCCCAAGTCTCTTCCTTTTGGAAAGCACATCTTTCATAAACTTTGCATAATTGGGCATTTGTTGAAGTGCTTCTACCAAAGGAACATTGATGTGAAGTTGTTTTAGCACGTCTAAAAATTTGCCAAATTGCTTATCTTGTTGAGCCTTTTTCAACCTTTGAGGATAAGGTGGATCAGGCAAAACTTGATCAGCAATCTTTGATGGAATTGCTGCAGCATCAGATGCTGCAGCATCAGATGCTGCAGCATCAACTGTGACAGCATCTGGTGCGTTTTGTTTCTCTTTTTTGTCTTTTTCTTTTATTGCAGTTCCATTACTAAGATCAGTAGATGGTCCCTTCAAGTCCTTCCCACTCCTTAAAGATATAGCCTTGACTTGTTCCTTTCCCTTAGAAGATGTTGGTTCAGTAGTGGAAGGTAATGCTCCACTAGGTCTTTGGGTCAGGGCAGTGGCTATTTGACCAAGTTGATTCTCCAAGTTCTTGATTGCAGCTCCTTGGGTTTGATACTGAGTTTTAGTTTCATTCATGAAAGCCTTCAACATAAGTTCCATAGAGCTCTCTTCTTTTGCCTTGGATGGAGCAGGTGTTCCTGGTGGTGTTGCAGGAGCTGTAGCAGGTGTTGCATTGTTGCTCCATTTAAAATTAGGATGGTTCTTCCACCCAGGATTGTAGGTACGAGAATAAGGATTATTGTTCTTGTCATACCCAACATAGTTGACTGAAATAGGGTTTGCAGGGCATTCTTCATACAAATGGCCTCCTCCACAGTACACACAACTAACAGAACCCACTGGTACTTGTTCAATTGCTGCCACTTTAGTTTCTGGTACAGATTCAATTGCTGCAACAGGTGTTGCTGCAGCAGGTGTTGCTGCAGCAGGTTTTGCACTCATATTTTTGATCATGTTGGACAAGGATGCAACCTGGGCAGATAAAGCAGTAACCTCACTCACTTCATGCATACCAGCAACTTTCTTTTGAGCACTAACCCTGGCTGTTGGCCATTGATAACTGTTTGCAGCAATAGTTTCAATAAGATCATAAGCATCTTGGTAAGAGCCATTCAGCAAGACTCCACCAGAAGAAGCATCAAGCATCAGTCTAGTTTGAGGTTCCAACCCATTGTAAAAAGTTTCCATTTGAACAACCACAGGCAACCCATTATGTGGACATTTTCTTAACAATTCTTTGAATCTTTCCCATGCTTCAAACAATGTTTCAAATTCAGTTTGTCTAAAAGATGTAATTTCAGTTCTCATCCTGGCATTCTTGATAGGTGGAAAATATTTTGTCATAAATTTTTCAGCCATCTCATTCCAAGTAGTGATAGAGTTAGGTTCCAAGGAATTTAACCAAACCTTAGCTCTATCCTTCAAGGAATAAGGAAAAACTTTAAGTTTAAAAGCATCATCACTTACACCAGGGAGAATGAAATTACTACAAACTTCTACAAATTGTTTTAAATGCAAATGTGGGTCCTCAGTAGGTCCTCCACCAAATTGCCCAACTGTTTGAAGCATTTGAAACATCATTGGCTTGAATTCAAAATGATTTGTGGCAAGTTCAGGCCTCACTATGCTAGTTTGCATAGTGTGAGGGTCAAAAATTGCATAATCCCTCATAGGTCTGTCCCTGTCATTAGCCATGCCAATGACTGTTTCATTCAAAACTTGTCTCACATGTTCAGGTTGCTCAGTGGCAACTATAGTATGTCTGTCAGAACCATGGTTACTAGGAGGTGGTGTGTTTCCATGATTAGAAGGTGGTGGTGTAGCCATATTGACAGCTCTTCCCAAAGAAATCAGACCAGAATGGTCGTGTCCCCTTCTCAAAGCTCTAAACAGTCTTTCTATCTCAGGATGAAGTTGATATTCTGGTGATCTGCGTCTGTACATATGCTGCAGCAACAGTTGCTGCAGCAATTAACTTACTGAAACAACCAAGAACAGAGCACCAGAATTAGCAACAAAAGAAATCACTAAATTGCCAATTAATTAAACAGTGTTTAATCAATTTAATCCCCGGCAACGGCGCCAAAAACTTGTTGCTTGAAAACGTGAACGTTCTTTTGTGCAAGTGTACACAATCGTAACAAGTAATATAATGAAAGTAGAGATCGTTCCCACGAGGATTAATTTGCCAAACAAGAGTTTAATCAAAGTAACAATTAGTGATTTTAGTAACAAAAGTAAATGACACACAATTGGTTGGGTAACAAGTAACAAACAACTAAAAAGGTATTAGGGTAGTGGAAATCAGATTTGGGACAAGTTGAGATGCAATATGTCAATAAATCCACTACAATGATCAGAATGCTGTGTTAAGTGCTGCAGCACTAGATGCTGCCGCAATGCGCATAATTCCTTAATGCAATACACTAGGCTTTAGTCACTCTGACGTATTCCTAACTAACAGAGAATGATTATTACCCTAGGCTACTGAAGAACAAGCAGCGTTACACCTAAGTGTTGTATCTCATGGCTTATGCCTCTTCTATTCCTAGAACTCAAGCAAGGAGCACATGTATTCCTAATAGTGCAACATACCATGTTATCTTGTGAAGATCTAAATACAAACCATTCCTGAGAGTGTATTTCTACCTAGATTAGACGGCCAATCCTAATCTAAGATGGATAAATTAAAGCACACAAGATAAAGTGCTCAACACAATAACACAAGCATTAAAATCAAAGTAACTTCATTAAATTCATAAAAGCATCCCAACTACAGAGGTTTAGCTCATATTGAGCTTACACAACATTACAACTAAACTAAACATCAAGGGAAGTAGAAATTTCATACTAAAACCCGAGAAGAGGAGTTCAACTACAAGTCTTGATACTGAGACAGCTTCAATGGTGATCCACCAAGCAATTCCAGCTCTCAAAATGTAGCTCCTTCGAAGTTGAAGTAGATCTAACGTTGCTGCAGCAATCAATATCCCAGCAATTGATTCTAAGTAACAATGGAGGCACGAAATCAAAAGGCTATTTCTATACCTCTGAATTTCGGCTTGACCTAGTTTTGGGGGTGAATGCCTTTATATAGGGAAGGCCTTGGGATGAGAGAAACCCTAAATGGTGGAGGCACATTTTGTCCTTTTCAAGGCACAATGTCCTTTTTGCCCAAAACCCTAGGTCATTCACGCATCACCAATGATTGGCACGCACACCCACGCATGACACACGCTGACAGCTGTCCTTGCCTTGATTTCCGTGTTTCTTGCTACATTCTCTCTCATGTTGCGTAAAATGGCAATGCTGCCACAACAGGTGCTGCAGCAATTAAACACACATATTAAACCACAATTGGGCACAAAAGTGCCCATTAATAACATAATTAAGCTTGCACCTTTAATTATTCTAAACTAACATATTTACAACATTAATCACTAAATTGCTTGAGAATTAACAATGATTTAAGCTTGAAATAAGAGGTAATAACAATCATATTTGATTGTTATCAGCAGGCTGCAGGCAAGGTAGAACCGAGTCCGACTTGGCCGGACGGCTGGGAACACTAGACATTTTTTTTCGTGGTAATTTAGGATCTAGAAAGAATCTTACATGTCCAAATTGGTGTTTTCTTCTTTATTTTGATAATTTCACACCAACGAGTATTAGAAGGATACTTAAATTGGCTTCACTTTCTAATTGTGTTGTCTTTTTTTCTCTTTAATTATAGGTTAAGTTTTTATATTTCTGATGAATATAGATAACATTATTAATTTTTATAGACATTTCTTCTTATTATTTGTGTATGTTCAATTCCAATGTATTTGTTAAAGTTTTGTTTTAATTTTATAATTTTTTTATTTAATTTATACTAGTATAATTTTTTTATTTAATTTATACTAGCACGGGTCGACATTCATTTGTAACTTAAAAATTGACAATTTTTTTTGAAGTTTAAAAAATAGAAGCTGTATATTCACTTGCGTTCGGTGTTATATTAAAAAAAATTATCTAACATTAAGCTATTATGTTTTATAATAAATTTAGCAAAATATATTTGGTTAACATATACTTATCAAGAAGCCATACAAATTAGTATATCTAATTATTTTTGAATATATATGTATATATATATATATATATATATATATATATATATAGACACACACACACATTTTGTAATATCGTCTTCACGAATTGTATTAATCAATTTTCGAAGGAAACACCGACATGGAAAACAAAAATAATAAAGTAGGAGATAAAATTTGAATTTATGGGACATAATATGAGGTATATATTATGTTATTTTTTAATATTTTTTCAACAAACAACATTGTATAAAAAATCTGTAGTTGCAACAAATAATTACAGAAATGTATTATCCACACACATAATTACAAAAACATTTGTAGTTGCAACAAATAATTACAGAAATATAGTATTCCACACACATAATTATAATATGGATATAAATTAATTGGAAGAGTTGTAAAATCAGCATTTAAAAGTTTAATGGTGATCCAAATTCTATGGTCTAAAATTACGCAAAAGCAATTACAATTGTATTCATTCACCCTTACAGCAACTCTGTAATTTGCAAGGCAATTACAATTGGCCTAAAATAACGTATGCTGATTTTATTTTTCTGTTAATACATTAATTGTCGTGCTGATTAATAAATGCAATTATTAGGCCATAGAATAAATGTTATTTTCGTGTTGATTTTATTGTGATTTGGAGAATAAATGCAATTATGGTGATTAATTGCAAAGTAGGATGATCCTGGCCTTCTATTGTGGAGCCGCAATTTTAGATGATTGTAGCCGTTGATATTTCTCCAACATTTCCTAATTGTAATCTATGCCGTCGGATCTGTTGAAATTTGTTCTTTTCCTGGTTGACCTGCGCTGTCAACACTAGGTGGCTGCCCAAATGTCATGAAAATGCTGACGTGGAATTGACTCAAATATGACTTCATTTAAATGAATATCTGACGTGGACTAAGCCATGTATATTTCCATGGTTTAGTATAATAAAGATTTATAATTTAACTTTTTTCGTGAAAACTTCGCCATCATTTACGATAGAGGTCGTTGCCTCCACGTTTTTAATATTCAGCGCAAGACAGGTTGTTGCCTCTTGCTTCAATAACACCGTCGCCTCTTGCTAGAAATGACACCAAAATAATAGCAAAGGCTTTTGAAGAAAAAGGCAAAGGTGAACAGAGGAAATGAAAAAAAAATCAAATAGATCAGGATCAGGTTTAACGCTAACACAATATATGAGAAAGGTTTTGGTTTTTTTTTTTCAGAAATAGATCATGAAGGCTTTTCCACAAAGGTTTTGTTTTTTTTCAAATAGATCAAGAATGCTTTTCCAGAAACAAGTTTTTTAAAAAACATATGAGAAAGGTTTTGGTTTTCTTTCTTTGCTATAAGAACATGGTTTAACGCTGACAAAATTAGGGAAGGCTAGTATACGATACTGTCAAAAACATGTCCGACCCCAAAGCTTGGATTGTGGTGGATCGACTATAGAACAAGAAGCGGCAATGGGTTGCGGTGAAGAATTTCAGTAAGATAAAACCCCAAACAAATCGTTGAAGAGACTTCTGGAAATGGGGAAGAAGAAGGGATTGGATGGTGAGAAAAAACTCTAATTTGATTTGACATTTTAGTCAGCAAATTAAAATTAATTAAAATAAAACAAATGACATGGCCAAGTCAAGTCAGATTTTAAAACAAAATTAAAAATGAAAAAAAAATGCCACATCAGAAATCTGTTAATCAACTTTGTTTTTTTGTAACGTTTGACTCTTATTTAAAAAAAATTGATTTTACGGAGATCTTTTAAAAAAAAAATTTGCAGGGACTAAAATTAAAAGACCTTATGCAGGGACTAAAAACATATTTAAGTCAATTAAAAATTTATGAACACTCATTTTGAGAAAAAGCTTCTGCAAATGGGGTCAGATCCAGTGACCCACTGTCCAAGATAATATAACTTGCTGAGTGCATAAATCTTTTCATTTTGCAGCAAATTGATGATATGTCTTGCAGTTCTTTTTAATTATATTGTGGATGTTGAAGGTGTTGGTCATGTATGAAGGTGTTGAGTGCCATAACAATGCTGGAGAATGGGTCGGGTGGACATAAATCTTTGTTCATCATCACTGACAAATTTTCTTTAGTTGAGTTATAATGTTATCTTGGATTCATGCCTCATTTTCTCCATTGTTGTTGTCCAAGGTTTTGAGCATCCCTTAAAACATATGAAATCTATCTTTTGTGCATCTTCAAACTATGTTGATGTTGATCTACTAACTGGTAAAGCCGTAATGGCACACACACAATATCATGTGTTTGTTTCTTCAATTTCATAAATCTGCTTTTAAGAGCAGAAAAGAAGGCCCACTTGATTTTTTTCTTGTGGGTATGTTTCAAATTAGCTAAAAAGAGAAAGAAGCATTGTGATATGTTGTACTTTTTGTTTATGAAATGAAATGGAAAGATCACCACAAATTTGTTGGAGACAATTACTGGTTCCAGATTTGAGGCTATTATTGTTGTTAAAGCTGGTGGTCAGGCATACTTTGATTATGTGGATGGATTACGTCTTTGCGCTTTAATTTAGTTCCTAATTTTTTACTTTCTTTCTACCTTCAATTCAATCAACTACAGTTTTTAATTTGTGCTAATTTTCAATTTATCCAACGAATTTTCATACTGCAACAATTACGTATTTCCTAAAGTTTTGACACTGTGCAACACATGGGTCACAGCGCTAGTTAGTTTTAACTATTAAGTCTCATTAATCTACTATTCATACAAATAAATATGGTGATTTTTTGTAACTAGGTGATTTTGGTCATCTAGTTTACTTTTGACAATTTTGGTCCCTATTTTTCTTAATTCCACAATTTTTATCCTTAAAAATCATGGATTATTTGCAAATTCGATCCTTAAAAATCTTGTTTTTTGAGAAAATGGGAGACTAAAATTGCACAATCCATGATTTTTAGCAACCAAAAGTACAGTGAAAAAATCACAAGAATCAAAATTACCAAATTAGAAGAGCAAAGTATGTTTAGTTGACATACATCATTCCTCTATAAAGACTTTTTAGGGTAAGTAGGATAAAGTCAAATATTTTTTATAATATGTTGTTTCGTAATTGACTGACGTTTTAAAAAAATTCTACAACGAGAATGTATGTAAATTAAATCACAAGCGCACACAAATATATATATATATATATATATATATATATAAATTTAAAATTGTATTAAATTAAATTGTTTGACCACCCTTAACCATGGTCCTAGATACGCCACTGCCTGTGGCTTATTGTATGCTCAATTTTTAGGTCTGGTCTGGCCTTTTTGAAAGCCTGCTAAGGTCTAAAAGTCTGTTTAAAAGCCTATTTAACTTTGACAAAAAAGAGAGGCTATTTCGCTGTTTTTTTACAAAAGGCCACGACATTTGAGTGATGTATGCTTTTGTAAATAGTAATGTATAAGCTTTTACAACCACAACCAACAACACTTTATAGAATGGTTGACATATAAGATGCATGGTTACCAACTGACTAACTTCTTTTCAATAACGTGTCAACTTTTAATTGCTATAGTATAAAACACAGTTTATACACTTATTGTATATTAATTAAACCCATTTTTAAAACAATTTAATTTGTAGCGGTTCTTTATTCACCTCTACCCGGATGATATGTTTTTGGCTTTTTGCTATTTGAGACTATTTGGAGGTTATTTGTCGCAAATATTAGAAATAGATACAGTTTTTAATATATATTTATTGCAAGAATGTCTTTTTTTACTCCAAATTATTATTATAGTATTTTTTTTGGGTATTATTATTAGAGTATTTTGTACCTAAAAGAAGTTGGTTTAGTGAAGCATAACAGTGTATGTAGCCGAAAGAATATCGGTTTCGATAAGATTACCGAAAACTTAGATGTTGTTTTATAATGAGAGGATACGCCTTAAAAGATACGAGTGAGTGTATCAAGTGAAATGAGTTTTTTAAAGGCAAAAAAATATATTAGTGGGAGTACGAGGAATACTTTAACCCGCACAGTAGTTATATGGGGACTCATTAAAGCCTCCTGTGGCGAAACTTGCAATAAAAAAAAATCATTATAAACTTTTTTGCCAAAACATGAATATCATTTCACACTTTCCGTAAAAAAGGTAATTACAAACTTTTTTATGGGGAAATTAAAAACACAAAGGCAAACTGAAAATGTACCAAAAAAAAACAAAAGTAAACTGAAAACAACACAAACTATGAAATTCATTTTTCTAGTAAGACATACAACTTATTTATTTATAACCAAGTGGATTCAACACTTGATTTTACACAATTAAGTGGATGAGATCTTTATCACTTTAGCTAGACAGTTGTCTTTGGGCTTAGATACAGGCAAGTTTGTAATAGGACATTCTGGATTTATTCGCTCCAACCTATAAAATATACAAATTAGTAATGAAAAAACAAAAATTTCTAACTATCTCTCCCAAGTTAAAAGTAAATGAGTATATTCCTGTCAGTCAGTCACTATATCAAATTTCATCCATTTACTCAAAAAAAATCTTATTAATAAAAAATGTTGAATTAGCGATGAAAATTAAAATGGCAAAAAGATTGCTGAGAAAAAAATGATAACAAAAAAGTGATTACCTGTAATTGAGAAGGAAATAATGAAGAAATATGGAGATTTCAAGTTTTACCAAGTCCCCTCCAGGACAGAGCCTACTTCCTGCTCCAAAAGGCATGAAGGTTCCTGCTTTTGCATTGTTACCCTGCATACATAATGATATTATATATTTAAAGAATTCTTATGAGCAAAAACTATTGCTTGGTAAAAGTTGAATTATGGATGAAATTTAGAAACGAATCAAATTAATATTGTCTCTAATTTTGTCGCTAAAAATAGAAATGCCAAAATTGAAGATCACCTATAGTTTATCCATCTCTGATTTTCATTATTGGTTCAATTTTTTTAGTATTTAAATGTCAAAGCAACTTACATCCCATCTGGATGGATCAAATTCTTCAGGGTTTGGGTAATATTTAGAGTCCATATGAATTGCTCTTGCCCATATTAGCACTCTCCATCCTTTTGGTATGAGATAGCCTAAAAATATTGAACAAATGACATATATATATATATAAGTGCTTTTACTCTCCTTTAATTACTAGAAATAATTAAGTAATTTTTATGTTGCCATTGAATATGAACTGCTACCATTGATGTTCATGTCTGCAGTTGCCTCTCGAAAAATTGAGAAAGCAATGTTGGCACATCTTAACATTTCATTGATTACCTGCAAGGTATTATAAGATCCATTAAATATCTTCGCATTTTTTCATTGTTGTCTTGATATTCCAAATTAAGTTTTTCTCACATGTAAAATATTTGCATAAAATACTATCGTATATATCATTTAATTTTAAAGTATACTTACCTGAGAAAGATAAACCATTTGCTTGATTTCATTAAGATTTAATTTTTTCTGGGAGGTTGGTCTTGTCCTCAAGATTTCTTCTTGCTCTTCCTACATACACCGTATAAAGAAAAAAAAAATACTAGTATTATATTCTCTATTGATCATCAACTTAGACTTCTATAATTATAAAGGAACTATTTAATAAATAAAAGCATAAAATTCTTAAGCCTTAATTAATTACATTAAAGTAATTGTCTGCATAACACATACTATAACCCTGTTCTAGAGCGATAAACATATTTGCATCATCAAACTTTATAACCACTTGTAAGTTGCCTAATTGAATAATTTAAATGATATTGGTGGTCATCATATGTTATACCTATTCAAATGCATATTCAGTCACACATCGGTGCTCTCCTTTAATTTGGTTGTTGTCAATTTGTCGTGTCTAAATTAGTGAACTGGAGTTATAGCTTGTAAAGGGGCCTATATGTTTATTGTTGAGCATCAATTAATAGCACTCTTGAAGCTTCTTTGGGGAGGATATTGGGCATTTTCTAGTGTAATTATTAGCTGTCATTTTTCGGATTCAGTTTTGGTTTATTTGATGAATCAATTTCGGTGGCCTTTGTATTATAGGTAGGGATGGCAATGGAGCAGGGTGGTGGCAGCGCGGGGAGTACTCCTTTGCTCCCAAAGTGTCCCTCGTCTTCATCCCTGTCTCCGATCCCCACAACAAGGAGTTTTCCTCCTCCATACCCATCCCACAAATTCTAGCAGTCTCTATGAGGACCCTCAAAAATTTATTAAAAGTTAGCAAAAATATAAATTAAAATAGCTTAATCAATTTTGTGAGGTTGAGTTGGACCTAAAAATTTAATCTGACATAATTAAGAGTGTACTCTAGATTTATTAATTAATGGAAAACTCACCATTATTATTTACGCATCAAACCCAAAATGATGAATATGAGCGGTGTATTGGAAAACTATGAAAAAGTTATATAAAGAATAAATATCTTTCACCGGACGACTTAGTTTTATGGAGTTGACTTAGAAATCTAATATATAGAGAATTTTTATTTTTTAAAATAAATATGTTCTCTGAATTTTCTAGTTATAAGGTAATAAAAAGTTACTATTCTATTACAAAATATAAGCAAAAACTGGTCAGTAAAAATTAATGTATGTAGTCCAAGTTTTAAATCAGTTACATCAACTTCTGTTGACAAGTTTTAGCTTCTATTTTGTAACGGAAGGAGTATAATAAATAATCAAACTACAAATATGGTGACACTAGGAAAAAAATGTGGTGAAATGAATTAAAACATGAAAATTACTTAATACCCTTTTAAATAAAATTAGGAGTAATTAACCAATTCTACTATATAGTGTTGTACATTCAATTACATTTACCTTGGCTTTTTTTAAAACATGTGGATGTTGTGTAAGATATGTAATTGACCACATCAAACTAGTTGCTGTACTTTCATGGCCAGCAAATAAAAGTCCTACCAATAAGTCAATGATATCCTCATCCTCCAATTTTCTACCATTCTCATCTGTGACTTCCAAAAGAATATCCATAAGGTCCTTCTTGTCCCCTACTTGTTGACCATTTTTCATCATCACCCTCCTTTCATCCACAACAGGTTGAACTATTTTGACTAGCTTCTTGCGTGCCTAATATATGTATATCATGCATATATTAAATTAGTAGCAAAACATATTTTTAAAAAAATACTCAGTTTAGACTCATTTTTAAGCAAAAAAAAATCACTTTTTAGATTTATTGAATAACTGATGTATCTGACAATATAACTCAAATACATTAGTTATTCAATGAATCTAAAAAATGGTTTTTTACTTAAAAACGAATCCGGAGAGAGTATATAATAATAATAATAATATAAAAAGAAGTTGCACCATGAGTGCTTTGTGGAAAGTGAAACCAGGTGCATTGATGGGGATAGAGAACATGCCATTATACAAATCAGTAAAAGAACTTCCTATCTTTGTTGTGATATATTGATTAGAAGATCCCATAAAAATGTGAACAATGGCTTTGAAAGAAACCTTCTTCATCTCTTTCAAAAGCTCAACTGGGTGTTTCATGCTAGACAATTCTTCTAATGAATTGATCACAATATCTTCAAGACGTTCAAGGTACACTGCTAGTGCCTTGTGACCCACTATAGGAGGAGTGATTAGGCGTCGAAAATGTTTGTGTTCTGTATTCGTTACATCAATCATAGGTCTACATTTAATCAACTCTTTGATAGATTTTGGATAACCTAGCTTAAAGTTCACATCATCATTGAGTACTCGCCTACACATTTCAGGCTCACACACGATAATACTTGGATTTCCAAATAAGTGAGTCTTGTAGATACCAGTTCGTCCATATCTGAAATCAAAAGAAAAGTATAGCTGACCATATATCAGATATTAAACTAATAAGAACAAATACTACATGCATGATGAGAAAAGAAAATGAAAGAGATTACTTGAGAATAAGGTTGGTGATGAATGTATCTGGGTGACCAGATAAGAAATGTTTGAGGAAGACTAATATGTTGCCAATAAAAGGCAATCCCATATCACCAGGAGGTAGAGGGTAGTCTTTGTTTCTTAGTTTCATTTCATAGTACCACCCATTCAACCTCCTCAAAACAACAACATAGCATGCCAATAAAGTGGCAATAGAGAGAGAAATCCAAGCCCAGTGCATTTCCATTTTTTTTATGTACTTTCGGTGGATCTCTCTCTCTCTTTATATAGTAATAAAGTTGGTTGATCATGATCCATGATGTTGATGTATATAGCCTGATATACCATATGATTGATCCCCAATTATTATTATTTTTGCAATATTCTGAATTTTTTACTAAACTTGTTGTTTTTAGTGAAATTATTACTTTTTTCCTTTGACATATCTGATTATTTAGTACTCATTAATTGGCCATCATACTTATTTTTATATTTATGACGAATAATTAAGAATATAATTGAGAGAAAAAAATTACTATAATTTAAAGTTATTAAAATGACAAATAAAAAAACCAAGAGAGAGTATGGAAAATAACTCAGTCGACTCCCTTCTTTTAAAAAAAAAAAATAGAATGCCAAGATTCAAAACTAATAAACTCAATTATTGTTTTTTACTTTTTGAATGTTTTTTCCAATATACCCTTTTAAAAAAATTGTGAGACTTTAAATGCATGTACTAATATTAAAAAGACAAAACTTTTAAATGAGTAAATAAAAAAATAATCTAAACAATAAATATACTTCAAAATATTTTTCTTATAAATGAGACAAAAAAAAGTTCTTCAAAAAATTTCTTAAAATTAGGACTTGAGGAGTAGTGACAACGGTGAAAGTAGTTATAACTTAGGGGTGTGGTTGAGCGGTTAGAGCTCATCCTCCCTTAACCAAGTGTCGAGAGTTCGATACTCATCTTGGGTATGGAGCAGCTTTAAATCTCTGGACTAGCTGTCCTACCCTTCGAGGTGCCTCCAATCCAATGAATAGAATAGTCATTGCATTGGGCTGAATACCCTCCTCTAGACAAAAAACAGTGAAAGTAGTTATGATCAGGTGCAAGTGCAAAATGATGATTTCCAACTCAATGTCATTTTCAAGACTTTCGGTTTAAGCTGCAAACCCGATGTAATCAATCAGTTTAAAATAGTGCGTAGGTGTCACTAATAATATGAGAAAGTATGACGTTTTGTCTTTTATTCTTGACGAGAAAATGATTTCATTAAGAAGCTAAATCAGCTGCAACAAATGAAGCAATACAAGGAGGGCATTTCTCAATCTAAACTGAATCAGTCGAAACTAAAGTTGAAAAATTAGCAGTTCTTCTAACATGTAACATAAAAGCACTAAATGAACTAATAATCCTACGACAATCATTAATCGACAAACCAAAGTAGGAATGATCAGAAGTGGCTCCTTGCACTCCTCGAATCACATTGAGTGAGTCACCTTCAACCTCAATTTCAAAAAAACCCATATCCAACGCAAATTGGAGTGCTAATTTCATTCCCATTGCCTCAACAATATATCAGCGTCAGGTAGGGCTTCAAAATGTGTCATTCCACACAAATTAATAATGATACTTACTCCCTTCATCTTTTTTCTTTTGATGTTTTAGCATTTCTATTTTATATCAAAACATTTGAAGTTTTAAGAAATCGAAGTTTAATTAATAATTTTTTTTCCAAACATACCTTAGCATTTCACAAGTGAATTAAACCTCAATACAACTACTAATTCAAACTATTGAAATGAAACTATTGAAATGAGAAATAAAAAATATATACTATAACTCAATAATTCAAATCTCTAAAGTGGTCAGGTAAATAGCGACAACAGAGTGGTCAGGTAGGTAAAATAAAATAAAAAAATTCCAACTATTGAGCTGCAAACCCTGATGTAATCAATCAGTTTATTTTAAACAGGTTAGATATGGACTTGCATAAAATAGTATTATAGTATGTAGTGCGTGCATGGCGTGCTATTAAACAATCCATAATCAACTCAATAAAAGTATGTCTCAGAAGTGTAACTCACATGGTTGAGTGAAAGGAACATCGTTGGTGGAAAAATGAAGGCGTATGGAGTTCGAACTCCGCTCCTCCCTCCCTTTTAACAATTAACATACTAATTTCTAACAACTTTGTCTATAAAAAAGAAAAAAGCTCAATGAAGGTACAATAAATATACATGATAGAAATTTGCATTTTCTCTCTTGTTTATTTCTATCCTGTATATCTTTGAAGTCCATTTCTTTAGAAAAAATTATTTTTATGTTGATTAAGAAAATTAGTGAAGTACAATAAAGAGATTAATTGAATGTGTTTTGATTTTTTTTTGTTTTTAGCTCAAGGAGATGGTTTTCTTGTAAAATAAACTTTTTTTTTGTGATAAACATCTTGTAAAATGAACTTACTAACTAACTACTCTCACCTAGTCTTATTTAAGTAAAAAAAGTAACTTTCATGATAATGTAGAAAATTGGTTAAGGGCAATTAATTGTCGAGTTTTAGTGGAAAAAGTTAACCAAGCTAGCTAAATTAAAAAATTTTAATATTTAATGAAAAGAATATTTTATTTCACTTTATTGTCAACAATGCAATTAAATGAAAGAAATACTCCTTACAATTCATATTTTTTTTAAGAAAATAGTTAGTCTAATTTAATTTTTTCAAAGTAATAAAAATGCAACTGTGTTTTCCAAATTGCCCTCTAGGGGCATTGCCCCATGAGAATAAAATGGCTATTCAAAAATAAAATTTAAATTAAATGCATGGCAATTTAGGAATAGTAGTGTTAAATAGGTAATATTTGTTTTTTCTTATTTTTATAGGCAAATATTAGTTGTTAGTAGAGGTGGGTGAAATGTTAGTTTTCAAGATTTGAACCATGGGCCTCATTCTTCTAATTCCTTTATGTCCTTTATCTTGCCAACTGATCTACTTTCTTACTTATATGAAGTTTTCTTAGAATTTGCTTAAATTCTAGACATAGTGATTTTTGGCTTATATTCCAAAGTGGATGGATCATATATGGAATTGTAGCATTAAATATGACAAAAGTAGTTAACTTTTTCTTATAAACAAAGGGGATCAATAATTAAACAATTAGAGACTATAAATTAATCGGTGCCAATTGTACAGATTATAAATATTATCTTGTGCAATATGACATCAATTGAGTTTTAAGTTTTTATTGTACCGTTGGCATTGAATGATCAATTTTATTGTTAATCGGTGCCGAGCCTCAAAATAGGGAGTGCTTTTATATTTTAAGGTTATTCTCAATAATAACAATGTGAGTGAGTGTTAGTTTGTTGAGTTCTCATATGTATAAAGAGCAATCAATCAATTTTGGAGGGTTGTCGTATTCCGGAGACGATGGGGCTATGTTGTACAATTTAGACAGAGTCGCTAAACATTTTGTTCCGGCTAGGATTGCCCGGCTAGTACATCCGCTCGGTTCTTGAAGGGTTTTGCCCAGAGAGAAACCGATCGGCCTCCAAGTCAAGCTGCGCTCTCTCCCGAAAAGGAATGGGGCGCAATCAGAGGGGAAATATCTCTTATTTCCCTCCCCTGTTTGTAACAGTCAATTCGGCCATAATTGTATAATAAATAGCATTTATGTACAGTGTAATATAAATACTGCCCTTAGAGGCCAATAAACGGATCCAACATTCATTCTCTCCATTCAAATTCTCAAACACACACAGACACACGTTCGGTCATTTCTCAACAAGAGAAACCGACCGTAACATTGGCGCCCACCGTGGGGACTGGTAAAACTTCTCCCACGTCCCACACCATGAACACAGAAGAGATGGAAGACAACCGCAGCAACCTGGAGGACTTACTGCGAACCACGCAGTGGCTTCAAAGCCGCAACGTGGAGTTGGAGCAAGAAGGACAGAGCCTGGCAGACCAGATCCGCAATCAGGAGATTAGAATACGGCGACTGCGCGAACACCTGAGAGACGCGGCGAGGCTAGCCCAAGTCCTGGAGGAGGATTCTTTGAGGAGAGAAGAAAATCGCCAGAGAAAAGCGCACCAGTTGAACCTCCAGATCCACCGCGCCATGACTCAGGTGCGCCACCAGCAGGAGGAAACAGCAATGACCGAGGATGGGCAGGTTCTGACGATCGCTGGTGGCTTTGCCGGCGGAGGAGCATCTGCTAACGCCAAAAAGAGGTACTCCCGTTCCGTAATGAATTTAAATACTAACAGTCCTTTTGTAGTACCTGGATACTCCACAGTCACGTTTAGAGCAGAAGACTTCAAGGGGATCCGATCACATGACGGCAATCCCCTCGTAATAACCGTCACCATTAGAAGCGTCAGCATCCGCCGAGCACTGGTCAATGGAGGTAGCTCCGTCAAAATCATGTACTGGAGGTGCCTGGAGCTCTTGGAGATCCCACAATAGGCCATAAAAAACTATCCTGGCACCCTGACGAAATTCACTGGGCACAGAGCAGAAGTTCACGGCTACCTGGACATCGCCACAACCTTTGGAGATCAGGAGCGGCAGAAAACAGTGGTGCTAAGATACATGGTAATCGACACCCGCTCAGTGTACGACCTAATCTTTGGATGACCGGCCCTGAACGATCTTGCAGCAGCAGTGTTCTACCCGCAGCTATGTACGAAATTCCCCTCGAAGGACGGTCAAACGCTCACTGTCAAAGGAGACCAAACAATCGCGCGCAAATGCTATGCCGAGAGTGCGAGGGTGCAGTTGGTCCAGGATCTCACAATGCAACCCCAAGACATCGGACTGCTAGACCTGGACCCCAGGCTGTATGACCCGGCAAGAGAAGACAAATGCCCGAAGCCAGCAGATGACCTCAATGAAATTGTGATAGGACCGGTCGCCCACCAGAAGACGAACGCGAGCTCACCAAATTCCTCTCGGACAACCTTGACGTCTTTGCATGGTCCCCCCAGGACATGCCAGGTATAGATCCGAACTTTATCTGCCATCGTTTATCACTAAGTCCTACTGTTAAACCTGTGGCCCAGAGAAAGAGAAAGCAGGGCAAGGAGAAGACGCTGGCTGTGAAGGAGGAAACCGAGAAGCTAATAATGGCAAAGTTCATCAGAGAGGTAAAATACCCCACTTGGCTAGCAAACCCGGTGATGGTGAGAAAAGCCAATGGCAGATGGAGGATGTGCATGGACTACACGGACTTGAACAAAGCCAGCCCAAAAGGACTCTTATCCACTGCCGAGCATTGACAGCCTAGTAGACGGAGCCTCAAGATACAAGCTGCTGGGTTTCATGGATGCTTACTCCGGGTACAATCAAATTCGCATGTGCCCTATAGACGAAGAAAAGACAGCCTTCACGACCGACCGATCAAATTACTGCTACAAAGTCATGCCCTTCGGCCTAAAGAATGCTGGAGCAACTTACCAACGCCTGATGGACAGGGTCTTTGAAGATGTGATCGGCCAAGCAATAGAAGTCTACGTAGATGACATGGTGGTAAAGGCTGAGACGGACACGACGCATCTCGCCAACCTCGACAGGACTTTCCAACTGCTGAAGAAGCACAACCTCAGGCTCAATCACGACAAGTGTTCCTTCGGAGTACAAGCAGGAGAATTCCTCGGCTTCGTCCTCACTCACAGGGGGATCGAAGCAAACCCTTCCAAATGCAGAGCAATCATTGACATGCGGAGCCCGGAGCAGGCCAAAGAGGTACAAATCCTGACAGGAAGAATCGCGGCGCTATCTCGATTCATGGCTCGATCGGCAGACAAAGTGAGACCGGTCTTCCAGCTGCTCTAGAAAAATACCTCTTTCTAGTGGACCGAAGAATGTGAGCAAGTGTTCCAGGCAATCAAAAGATTCATAGCAATGCCACCCATCCTAACGGCCCCAAAACCAGGAGAACCGCTGCTACTCTATTTGGCTATCATAAAGAACGCATGCAGTGCAGTGCTAATCCAAGAACAAGACAAACAACAGCCCCCCGTCTACTACGTAAGCCGGGTGTGGCAGGAAGCAGAGGCGAGGTATCAAAAAATTGAGAAGGCAGCATATGCAGTAGTCCTGGCCGCCAGAAAACTAAGGCAGTACTTTCAAAGTCACCAGATAATAGTCAAAACAGACCTCCCGGTCAAAAATGTTCTCAGCAACCGGACCTAGCAGGCAAGATGGTAGCTTGATCGGTCGAGCTGTCAGAATACGACATCAAGTATGAACCAAGAGGACCGATCAAGGCACAGACACTAGGAGACTTCGCAGCAGAGCTGGTAAATGAAGGAACCGAAGTAAAAGAAGAAGAAACCTGGGTCCTCTCCGTCGACGACTCCTCAAACCTAAGGGGAAACGGCACCGGAGTAACCCTCGAGGGACCAAATGGAGTGCTGTTGGAGCAATCCTTAAGATTCGGATGGAAGGCCAGCAACAACCAAGCCGAGTACGAGGTCTTGATCGCAGGAATGACCCTAGCTGCTGAAGTCGGCGTAGAAAACTTGAAGGCAATAAGCGACTCACTCTTAATCACCGGCAAGGTCACAGGAACATTCACCACCAAAGACGAGATGCTGGTAAAGTATCGGGAGAAAGTGCAGAAGCTGAAAGAAAAGTTCAAAACCTTCGAGTTAACGCATGTACCAAGGAAGCAGAACAGCAGAGCAGACATACTCTCCAAACTGGCCAGCACTAAAGCCCCGGACGGTCATACAAGAAACAGTCCAACAACCAAGCATAGAAGAAATACAGGTTCTCACGGTAGCCTACCTAAAAGGCGAAGAGCTCCAAGTGACGAAGGAAGAAACGCGGACGCTGGCAAGAATAGCTAGCAAATACACCTTGCTCGGTTCCGAACTCTACAAAAGAGGGTTCTCAACACCATTGCTTAAATGTGTAACCCTTAGCCAGGCACAAGAAATCATCCAAGAAATACATGAAGGAATTTGTGGAAGCCACATTGGCGGTAGGGCCTTGGCGGCCAAAATCACAAGAGCTGGTTACTATTGGCCAACCATAAGGCAAGACTCCATGGAATTCGTGAGGAATTGTGACAAGTGCCAGCGCCACTCCAACATTCTTAGGGCTCCCCCACCTACCTACAGGCCATCTCGCCCTTATGGCCGTTCCTCACATGGGGAGTTGACATCCTGGGACCATTCCCACCAGCAGCCGGACAAGTGAGGTACCTAATAGTAGCTGTTGATTTCTTCACCAAATGGATTGTGGTCGAACCAGTAGCTACGATCACTACTCAAAGGGTGAAAAAGTTCTATTGGAGGAAACTAATATGCAGGTTCAGAGTCCCAGAAACCATCATAATTGACAACGGGACCCAGTTTACATCATAGATGGTGCCCGACTTCTGCGCAACATGGAAGGTCCAGCAAGTGTTCGCCTCAGTGGAACACCCACAGACGAACGGCCAGGCGGAGTCAGCTAACAAGATACTACTAAACGATTTAAAAAAGCGACTGGACGAGTCTCAGAGCAATTGGGCCGAAGAGCTCCCCTTCCGTGATCTGGTCCTACCACACTACTGTGCAGTCGGCAACTGGAGAAACCCCCTTTAAACTCACATACGGGAGCGATGCCATGATCCCTGTAGAAATTCTGGAACCAAGCCCAAGAAGGCTGCTGACTGAAAAAGAATCCAATGAAGAACAATTGCGGACCGACCTTGGCTTGCTAGACGAAGTCCGCGTAATGGCGAAAGTAAAAGAAGAAGCAGCCAAGCAAAGGGCCACCAAAAAGTTCAACACCAAGGTGAGGCCGCGAGAGTTCAGACCGGGCGACCTTGTGCTCAAACATCCAGTCACAACCAGAGCAGTAGGAAAGTTATCCCCAAACTGGGATGGCCCATTCCGAATCAAAGAGGTGATCGGCAAAGGAGCATACAATCTGGAGAGCTGAACGACGGAAACATCCCTAGATCGTGGAACGCCACAAACCTCCAGTTCTACTATAGCTAAAATAATAATAATGTACTGTTTTGTAACGCCTGAATAAAGGCCGCAAGAAAAATGTACGCCCCAAAGTATCAATAAAATGATCTTTCATACAAACATTAGAATGCAACCAACAATCCCAGTCGAAAGTCCCGAAGCGGTAAGGACCGAGCAACGTCTCGATGTTACTTTTGGGCAAAACAAACAAGTCGCGACAGGCAATAGGCAGGGCTGACGAGCTTCCGCCCCACCCTTGGGCAAACCTCACGGTAACTAAGTGAAACTGACGCATTCGTCGCGCCGTGAGGAATATTCTTAGATAATAAGGCACAGCCGGGCAGGGCGCCTCAACACGACCAAACGGTCAAAGTTGCTCTAAGAATGGAATAACAAGTCCCGATGGGTGAAGACTGGGTAAAACCGAAGTTCACCGTTGGGCACCAAACGCGCGGCCAATGCCGCCCGCTTAGCCAAACACCAAATATTCCCAGCAAGGTGGCTCCTTGCTGGACGCACGGGCATTCTAATCCTGAAACTCTAAAAAGCGTCACTGAAGCGGGATACACTGAAGACAGTTACTGCACCCACACTTATGAGGACACTAGGAACAGCAAGTCAAACGGGAAAACCAACGCATTCAATGGTCAAGTCAAGGGTCAAAGAATCAGCACATCAAATCAAACGTCAAGTCTCATCAATGGCTTCAGAAATCAAGAAACGTCAAGTCACCGGTCAAGTAACACACAAACACTCGGAACTACCCAAACTGAGGGGCTAAGCGCCAAAACACCAAGTCCAAACACACTGAAGGGCTATCAGAACCGAGCTCCACTTGTTTGAACGACTTCACGCTACACGCTCGCCGCTCGAAGGGCTCTGTTCCGGCCAGGATTTCCCGGCTAGTACATCCGCTCGGTTCTTGAAGGGGTTTGCCCAGAGAGAAACCGGTCAGCCTCCAAGTCAAGCTGCGCTCTCCCCTGAAAAGGAATGGGGCTCAATCAGAGGGGAAATATCTATGATTTCCCTCCCCTTTCTGTAATGGTCAATTCGGCCATAATTGTATAATAAATAGCATTTATGTACAGTGTAATATAAATACCGCCCTTAGAGGCCAATAAACGGATCCAACATTTATTCTCTCCATTCAAATTCTCAAACACACACAAACACACGTTCGGTCATTTCTCAACAAGAAAAACCGACTGTAACACATTTAAAAGAGAGTGACTCAGTGTTACTATTTAATCAATTAATATGTTAAAATTTTTTATGACTATTACTAAATTACTCTAACATTCAATGTTAACTTTTGATATACCAACACGATTTAATAATGATATGTTTGGAAAAAGAGTAAGAAATGTATCTAGAAAGTTGTAAGGGACTTTATATTTTGGGATAAGTAAAAATGAAAAATAGGTCTTATATTTTGGACAAAAGGAGAAATATCTCTTAGTGGGATAGAATTTTAAAGCACCCCATGCATAACGCCAAAGAGCATTATGATTCTCTTAGTTAGAGTAATAAATGTGTGACTATTTTCATGTTTTGATTCTCTTGTTCAGTCTTATAACTCCAATGTCAAACTTCACCTTTTAGTCTATCATTTGATTTCTAGATAATTAAATAGGAATATGAAGAACAATAAGATTAAATTGAAATACCAAACCCCATAAAATAAAGAATCAAATTGGGATCATAAGGGACCTACCATTGGATTATTCTCACAATTCTAAGACAAGAGGATCTACTCACTCATGATCATAGTAAATATCAAATTATTGATTAAAAGCATAAACATAAACAGAAACTAAAGAAGGAATTAGAAGGAAATGAAATTGTATTACTAGAACTTCAAAGAAACTTAGAACAAGAGACCTCTGAATTTTACAATTGAAGTTTAAAAATGAGATAACATAAATAGACATTTACAATTGAAGTTTAAAAATGAGATAGACTATTCATTTAATTGACAATAAATGAGAATTTAATGAAAGTAACAAGGATAAAAATGGGAGAAAAATAAAACGCTATATAGGAATGGGAGAAAAATAAAACGCTGCTCCATTCAAATTGTAAATGCTTAGCACTCTGAATTTCGTGTTACTTATAGCAATTAAAGGCCTTAACTCTCAAACCATTCAAATTGTAAGGAGTAAAAGAGAAAATGTAATAGTTGCTGACTTTTGGATTAACACAACCGTGTTAATTTAACACTCGCGGTCGTGTAAATATCAGGAGCTCTTGAAACTTGTGAAGTCTGACTTTTGGATTTACACGGTTGTGTTAATTTAACACTGGCGGTCGTGAGATTTCTGGAACTGGTTAAACTTGTGATATCTGCACATTGGACCTCATATTAACATGATCGTGTCACAATTACATGAGTCGCCGTGTAAACTTCTGGAACTTCTTTTTTTACTGGTTGTGCTTGGTATTTATTCATGGTTTTCACTTCTTGGCCTTAGGGTTTTCATGCTTTGCACTTAAAATTTACCTTTATTTATCAACTCATCCTAATAACAAAACAAAGATAAAGGTAGTAAAATAGTACTAGAATCAAACTAAAATACTAAATGGACTTAGCGAAAAAAAAGACTAAAATAACATAAAAATCTAACTTATCAAACTCCCTCGTTCTTAGATCATTACTTGTCCTCAATCAAACCAAACAAAACATGACAAAGAAAATGGCTCAACTTGAAAACCCTTTAGTTCAACAACACAAATCCAAAATTGCTTGACAGTGTCCAATTCTTACACAGTTTTGATTGACTTGCCTATTGGAACCCAGTGCAGATAAGAAGACCGAGGCATCAAAATATTGAGTTGGACTTCAATTATTTATCTTTTCACCTTTAGGCATATGTTCCCAGTAACTTTGCTTGAGTCCTCCACTCATATGCAAACAATGCAATTGCTACAATTGGTCTCAAAGGAGTGTCTTTGTTTCCCATTCCAGTAGCCAATCAGTCTCAAAAGGGTAATCAAAGTATTTCTCTAGTAACCTATATGACCTTAAAGGGTGTTTTGCTAAAATTCTACTCTTTTTTATGATTCGTTTTTTCCTTTCATTCTCTTCTCTTTTTTTCTTAACAGCCCAGCAGAGACATTTCTCTAGTAACTAAAATGCAGTGAGGCCTTTATGTGAAATTTTTGAGAGGCTTTATGTAATATATTTTTATAGTTGGCTTAATGCACTCAAGTCATAACATGGCTTAGTGGTATTTGGGAGCCTCTATTGCTTTGAGGTCACAGGTTCTATTCCCATGTTCCCCAAATTTGTTATTTTTTTTAATAACCTCCCCAAATTGCCATGTGAGCACCACGTGGCAACCATCGCCATGTGAGCACCATGTGGCAACCATCCATTAGTTACTGATGTGGCACATGTTAGTGCCACATGGGAATGATGACATGTGCAGTGGTGGACCTACGTTTGGGTGAGAGGGTTCAATTAGTACCGATACCCTAGGGAAAAATGTTTTTGCATCCCTGAAAAATATATTTTGCACCCAAGTTCTTAATTTTGCACTAAAGTTCCTAATTTTGCATCTCTCTAATGCACCACATTCACACTCTTATATTTCATTTTAAAAAAGATTCTCTATCTCTCTATCTCCTTGGATCAGTCCTTGTTCTTGTTATCCTAATTTTGAATCTGTTAGTACTATTTAATTAGTAAATTGTATTAGTGCTATTTAATTAATTTGTATTTTGTGTTAGTGCTATTTAATTTGTATTTTGAAACTTATTAATGCTATTTAATTTGTGTTGGTCTAGTGCAACACAAGTTGAACCTGATAAAGTCTTCTTTTGAAGCTGACACTAGTTTTGCTTGTTGCAACAGCAACTGTAGAAAGAGCTTTCTCTGCTATGAATATTGTGAAGAATAGGTTTCGTAATCGGATGTGGATACATAGCTGAACGACTGTTTGGTGACATGACATACATTGATAGTGATGTATTCAACGATTTCAGAATACGAAATCACGTAGAAGACAATTATAAAATGTATAATTTATTTATTTAAATATTTTATAGTTGTTTTTAATTATATTTTTAGCAAATTGTGTATTTAAAAAATTTGACACCCCTGAACCCGGGGTCCTGGGTCCGCCACAGGACATGTGTGATGATGCGGCGTGTCAGTGCCATGTGGCACAAATGTCCAATAAGATATCGACACTTGACAGTGATGTCGTGTTGAAATCATCTTCGTTTGCTGCATCACCTTTTTTAACAGATAGAGGTTTTTAATTTTTTTTCCAGGGTTTAAACTAGATCATGGTGATATTTGCAAGGACCAAAGTGAGAAAAAAACTTAAATGATTAAACTAAAATTTAAAATAAACTTAAAAGACCAAACATGCATTTTTGCCTAGATAATACTAATAAAATTGCAGAATATACATATAATAAATTTAAAAATGGTTGTAATGAAATTAATATATACAAGATACGTTATGGTATTAGATAAATTCTCCACCAATTAGAAAATAATTGATGAAGACGAAAACATTGTTGTATTAGATAAATTCTCTACCAATTAGAAAATTGTTTAGATCACGAAGATAATAATAAAAGTGTTCTGTACCTAGCAGTGCTGGGCTGACTGCGTCGGTGGTCTCTTGCGGTATGACTTGATGTCAACAAGCTCCCGGGAGGGGACCTGCGAAGCCACTCCGACGCCCAAGTTAGTATTGAGAGTACGTGAGTGATTTAGCAAGGAATGATAGTGTACCTCATTTTGGCAATGTGAGCCAGTATTTATAGGAAAGTGTGCCCATTGTGAGCCGTTGGATTGAACGAGTTGATCTGAGCCCTCCAAATATGAGAGTCATAATTGGGCTTGTAGATTGTGGATATGAACCAAAGTGATTGGGCTAATCCATGTTCAATTGCTGAATGGGCCTCGTGGCCCAGTCAAGAACAAAAAGTAATAACAATAAAAGATTTAGAAAAATTATCAGGTTATCAATCAAGTGGAATTAATTTTTGGTAAAAAATAATCAAGTGGAATTAAAGAAATTTGAATTTATTAATAAATCGGGACCCTGCTTAGAATGTAAACCTCCTTCAACGTGGATTAAACTAGTATTTTCATGGTGAGGATAAATGATAAATATATCGAAACGCTAAGGGTATGAAGAGTTATTGGGGGGGGGGGGGGGGGGGGGGGGGGTGGTGGGTGGGACTTATTTTTGTGTTTTAAAGGTTTAAATATTCGTTCGGCCCTTGCAAATACACGCACAATCCAAATAGGCCTCTGTAAAAAAAAACTTTAAAATAACCCTTGCAAATACAAAATTGTTTACGGTCAAGCCCCTCGGTCAGTTTTCCATCCAAAAAAACTTTAAAATAATAATAAATGCCACGTGTCATCATCTCATTTGACCATTATGCCACGTGTCACTGAATGTCACGTCATCATCCCATGTCACCATGGACACATGACACATTGACATGTGCCACATCAGCATCCAATAGATGACTGCCACGTGGCAAAGGCATGGCAATGTGGAAAATAGTGTGTTACTAAAATAAATAACCATTTGGGCAAGCATGGGACTTGAACCCGTGACTTCAACATGATAATCATGCTACTTACCACTGCACCACACGTTCGTTTTGTGTTACTAAGCAAACAAAAAAATTATATTACATAAAAACGAATCAAATCGAAATTTAAATCAGATCTGGTTTTTATATATTGATTTCTGATTTTCAGATCTGCTCATAACTTCATCTTCTTCAGGTTTTATTGGATTTCATTTTTAATTCAGATCTGGAAATCAGTTCTGGGAGATGAATCATATATTTCGTTATTTCAGATCTGGACTCCATGGATTTCGTTTTTATTTCGTTTTATTGAATGATATATTCCATGGATATTTCGTTATTTCGTTCTGGTTTTATCAAAACCGTTTTATGAGAGAACTCAGAAAACGAATTAGAAATCAAACCCAGAAAACAAATTTTCAATTTCGAACCAAGAAAACAAATCCGAAAATGGGATTTGGGATGAAGCTTCAGAAAATGATATATTGAAGATGAACAGTATTTTTTAATACCCAACGTTTTTATTCGTATTAAATATAAGTAGTTGGCTACGTTTACAGAAAATATCATGTGGCCTAGTGGTATTTGTTGGTGCATGCCACAACGAAATCGTGGGTTCAATCCTTGTTTATGCCAAAATCTTTAAATTTTTAGTAACATGTGAGGTGCCACGTGGCAGCCACCTATTGGTTGCTGACGTGGCACATGTCAGTGCCATGTGTCTATGGTGACATGGGTTGATGATGTGGCGTTCAGTGATACGTGGCATAATGGTCCAATGAGATGATGACATGTGGCATTTATTATTATTATTTTAAAGTTTTTTTTGAATTGGAAACTGACCGAGGGGCCTAACCGTAAACAATTTATATTTGCAAGGGTCATTTTAAAGTTTTTTTTACAGGGGCCTCTTTGAATTGTGCGTGTATTTGCAGGGGCCGAACGAATATTTAAACCTTTTTTAAATTATGGATGTTATAAAATGTTTCCAAGAATAAATAAAGTAATTGAAATGTCATACAATCATATACTAGTATCATAGTAAGTTTAAATTTATCATGATAGAATAGAAACATGATATGATATAGAGCTAGATAGAGAAAAGATATGAGAGTGTAAATGTCCTAAAAAAAAAGTTACTCAAAGTTTGCTAAAAGGAGATATAATGAGAAGACTCTGGTGTAAATTTTGGAAATCAAGATCCTTCTAGTATAAGATGCGCCTGTGTCTAAGAAGAGATAAAAGAGTAGAGGATTAAAAAGGCTGTATAATTTTTTGTTATTAAAGACCTGGTTGTATTATCTCTACTTATCGAAAAAAAAAACTTGGTTGTATCGCCTTGGAAATATGCTATTCTTGAAGAATTTTTTTTTAATAAGCAATAATATCTTTCATGGGAGCATAAAAGGATACTCCAACCTTTACAAGGAGATACCGTGGCGCCTCTTTAAAACCTCCCTGAGCCAAAACCCAATAGGAAAAAGATCCAGAGAGGAAAAAGAATTACATAGACAATAAGCATCCAATTGGACAAATCGGCCAGCCACCAAAGTTCAGATTTGATCTCCTACATTTCCTAGCTATAAACCAACCCTATGAAATGAATTTAATGTAATTTAAGCTTCAACGAAAACGGTAAAATCGAAGACCAAGTCTATTGTGATTAAAGATCATGAAGATAATAATAAAAGTAACAACAATAAATATTTAGAACAATTATTAAGTTATCAATCAAGCGGAATTAAAGAATTTGGATTTATTAATAACATGGGAACCCTTAGAAACTAAATCTTCAGCGTGGATTAAACTAGTATTTTCATGGTGAGGATAAGCGATAAATATATCGAAACACTAAGGGTGTGTTTGGATGGAGAATTATGGAGGGGGGATGACTTATTTTTCTTTTTTAAATTATGGATGTTATAAAATGTTTCTAAGAATAAATAAAGTAATTGAAATGTCATACAATCATATATCATAGTAACTTTAAATTTATCACGATAGGATAGAAACATGATATGAGAGTGTGAATGTCTTAAAAGAAAAAAGTTACTCAAAGCTTGCTAAAAGGAGATATGATGAGAAGAGCTTGGTGTGAATTTTGGAAATCAAGATCCTGCTAGTATAAGATGCGTCTGAGTCTAAAAAGAGATAAACGAGTAGAGGATTCAAAAGGTTGTATAACTTTTTGTTATTAAAGACGTGGTTGTATATATCGCCTTGGAAATATGCTATTCTTGAAGAAGTTTTTTCTTATAAGCAATAACATCATTCATGGGTGTATAAAAGGATACTCCAATCTTTACAAGGAGATACCGTGTGGGGCCTCGTTAAAACCTCCCTGGGTCAAAACCCAATGAGAAAAAGACCCAGAGAGGAAAAAGAGTACCCCAAATTACACAGACAATAAGCATCCAATTGGACAATTCAACCAGTCACCAAAGTTCAGCTTTGATCTCCTACCTTTCCTAGCTATAAACCAACCCCATGAAATGAAATTAATGTAATTTAAGCTTCAAAGAAAGCGGTAAAATGGAAGACCAAGTCTATTGTGGTTAAAGATCATGAATATAATAATAAAAGTAATAACAATAAAAGATTTAGAACAATGATTAAGTTATCAATCAAGCGTAATTAAAGAATTTGAATTTATTAATAAAACGGGAACCCCGAGATCGAAAATTTTCATCCGAGGGCATTTTATTATGAATAAGTCTCCAGAGCAGAAAAGACTTGGAAGGAGGAATGGTCTTCTGACTCCATATAAGTTTTTCCCATCTAACTGGGGAGCCAGGTGGACTGAGATAATGATAAGCATCTTTACGACTCAAAGAACCATCAGTAGAACGTTTCCAGATAAGGACATCATCACCAGGATCTATAGGAATGATGATTTGCTGAATTTTAGCCATAATAGAGGGACAAGCCATGAGGAGCCTAGGAGGAATGTTCACAATGAAGTCTTTAATTCATGATTTTAAGACCGAACTCGTAACGCTAGGAAGATGCAATATATCTGTCAATGGACGGGAAAACCAACAATTTGTCCAAAAATTAATCTTACTACCATCCCCAAGCTGCCAACAACTACTATCTATAACCATATTAATGAATTGCCTAATACAAAGCCAAATAGATGAAAATGTTTTGTCTAAGGCCAAATAGTCGTATTAGTCTGTTCAAAGTCTAATATGTTTAGCTCGTGAGTGAGTTGGAACATTTTTTTTGTCAATTTAGTCCCTGATATTTGCCATATTGACACTTAACTGCCACATAATCTTCGCAACTAACAGTAATTGACGGAAGGACTAAATTGACACACTTTTATAAACATTGGGGACTAAATTGACATAAGTGAAAAGCCAGGGACCAAACAGAACATTTTTTAAAAGTAAAGGACTAAATAGGGTATAATAACCTCTATATTTAAGCCTTATTTCTTCTATCTTGAAACGTTGCCGTTTAGAACGTTTTCTTCTCTTAGGCCGCCATAACGAATAGCTTGAAGACGAAACCCAATCTCTCTCTCTCTCTCTCTCTCTCAACAAAACCTCACTCACACCGTTATATTCTTCGATCCTTCGATTCTCAGCTTTTTCCCCCATTCCTTGAAACTCCAATTCACTCACAAAACCCACTAGCATGTCCCCCCTTCAATATTCACAATCCTTTTACCAAATAGTAAAAAGGGGGTTCTAGGGTTTTTGATTCTCTGCGATCCTTTCAGCATTTAGGCTTTCACTCCCCTTCCATTTCTTCCCTTCTCTGCTTCGAAATTAGGGTTCTTAGATTTGGGGCTAATTTTTCTTTATTTCGAACCAATTAAATCGTAAGATGTATGCTGATCGGGTGGATAGTGGTGCGAGAAGATCTGTGAAGGAACGACTTGATGGGAGTAGTATTAGTAACTCTACTCGGCAACAACGTCAAATCACCGGCAAGAGGTTTGCAATTCTAATTCTAAATCCCATTAACTTCAATTGTTATGGTGCATTTAGCTGCTTATTGTTGTAAATTTTGATTTTATGTGGATTTTTAGCTATTGCTGACATAGAAATTTTGCAATTTCCAATTGTTGTAAATTATTATAAAAACATTTTTAGGATGGGGATCTTGGATGTGTATGTTATTCCTAGGCCTTTGCTTTCAATGTATATAATTACATTTTCAGATATATATTGATTATAAATGTTAATTCTAGGTAAATATATAAAAATTACTTGGTTAAACAGCTTGTATTGAGGTAATGTTGAGGGACATAGGTTGGGCTTCTATGCGGTTAGTAGCTGATACAATAGAGGGTAGACATGTCTATACAGAAGGCAGTACAAGAATCTAAAGCACCCTTTTTAGTGAATTGCATGACTAAAATACCGAAGAATGTGGGTGCGTCCCTAACTTACGCCAAAAGTAGTAGGAGTAGGTATTTGACTGCAAGTACTATGGAAGTCAGCGTCATATTTTGGAAAACCAAAGTAGCAATATGAGTAGTTGACAAAGTATAAACACCAAAATAGATAGTATTAGAAGCTTCCCACACAGAATGCTCTTGAGTGGAAACCAGATTGGGAAGGGAACAGATACAATCGTATGCTAGGAAGCTTAGAAAAGAGTAATTGGTTGTGTTGTTCCCAATGCAAGTATTCTTTACTGATTATTTTGCTTTATTATTATCAGATTTCAGACGCGGGAGACATATATAGTTTCTATTCCATTGCTTTTTCACTGCATTTTCATAGGCTGCCTCAAAATTGAGCATGAGGCAGATTTACATCTTTGCCGGTTTACTTTTTTGTACTGTCCTGCAGATATTAGTTATATGAATTGGTTCATTCTGCAAGTTTTACCCTGAATTCAGGGTACAGGAATATGATTAATTTCTCCTATTGCGTAATGATGCATAAACTGAAGAGATTTTGTAGCATAATATTGTCAGGTCATTTCCATTGCTTGAAAAATTGTAGTCAGAACTTACATTTAATGCCTTTGATTTGTATTTTGACATATGACTAGTTGAAACTAAGCCTCATTCACTCATTCAGCTGTTGAATTACTGCTTTTTCAGCTGGGTCTACTATATTCTACTTGATTGGTTACTCATAACAGCTTCAGTCACTATATACCTCTTATTTAGCAAGTTCGTCTTTGATGTTTGAATGGCTATTGAAATAAAAACATCATGATATCTAAGATTTTTTGGCAGGTCGAGGCAAGATGACAAATGGGAACATGATCTATTTGATGATGATGAGCCACGGATCACTAGTATGGATTGATTCTGTTATTCTCATATGCAAGTATAAGTTACCACTGTTGATGAATGGCAATAGTTATTTTTTAATGGGTTTTGACTGTTTGTTAATGGCTTGTGAAGAGCACAAAGTTACTAGTCAAGATCTTCGTGTCAAGCTTCAAAGGAAAGGCCTTCAACCTGCAACTCAGAGTGGAAAGAGTTCTGTTCCAAACATCCGGGATCTCCGTGAAAGACTATCAGGGACAATGAACACACAACCTAAAAATTCTGATCCACCAAAGTCAAAAGTGGTTGTCAAACCTAGCAGTAAAAGTGCTAGTGCTGAGGCTCCTGCAGTCAAAAGGGCAGCTAACCCAGCTCCTAAAAAGGCACGGAAGGTATTATTCTTGTGATTTTTTTTAAATAGTCATCAAAACCTATCTTTTTGTGGTCTGTGATGTCGGTCTTGGTGCACTTCAGCATGTTCGGTTGTCACCTTTTTCTTATGTGCTATTGCATTCCCTGTTAAACTGGTTATGTCTTTTGAGATATGCTTGGATCTTTATATTAAAGAATGTATTTGGGAGGGTCTATTGATTGTCAGCTAGTATAATGCAATGCAATGAGTCTGGTTATAGAGTACAAATAAAGGACAACAGGATTCTGTAAAGCTCCTGTGGCATGCAGGGTCCAAGAAGGGCCGAAGTCGGATACATTGTAGATATATTGTAGGAAGCCTTGCCTTATATTTTCAAAAGGCCAATTTCATGACTCAAACCTGTGACCTCCTAGTCACATGGCAACAATTCCAACTGTTATGCCAAGGCCATATTTCTGGTTATGGAGTACAGATACTTTTAAAAATTACTAAAGTGCCAAGTATGCATAGACAAGAGTGTATATGAATCAATATTAGAAGCATTTTGGTCCAAAATAAGTCCATCTAACTTCAGTTGACTATGATGGCGACAACTCCCAGAATGCCATAATTTCAAAACTAATACATCGCTGAACTAATTACTATGAGAACTATGTCAAAGATGGTTTTGCATATAACAATGACTTTTATGTGGTGGGCATTATGGTACCGCTGGTGGGCTGTGGTATTGCTAAAAATCAAGCATTTGTTTGGTATTCAATCTGCACCATATAGATAGTTGAGTTGTATTCAACAGAGGTGTTTCCTATACTGGTCGTTATTCCCTTTGGAACAACATCAAGATAATTGTAGTTTCAGGTGTTAGGCTGTTAATGTGTTTGTTGATGGTCATTTTGTGTTCAATCTAATATGTTTCAAGTCTTATGCTTGTTAATGTCCTTGTTGATGGTCATTTTGTTGTGCTTATTTTATGTTCATACTAGGCAAAAGTTACTTGTTTTTCAGCTTTCTTTATAAAAATGATTTCCTTGCTAAATAAAAGGGTATAACTTCTAGTTCCTGTTTTACAGGCCGATACTTCAGTGGATGATTTTTTGCAGTCCCTGGGTCTTGAAAAGTATCTCATCACTTTTCAGGCTGAAGAAGTATGTCGTACATTCACTTATCTTTACCCCCACCCCACCACCCCACCCCAAAAGAAATTGTTCATTACTTCAACTGGGTTTGTTGTTTTGTCAAGATGTTAATTTTTCTATGTAAAAATGTTTTTCTCAGGTTGATATGACAGCTCTCAAACATATGACTGATGAGGACTTCAAGGCTATGGGCATACCAATGGTATGCTTCAAGCTAGTCTTCTTGTGTTCTAGTTCTATTTTTTCTGTTTTGTTTAGTAATTTTTCAAAGTTCCATGATTGATGTGATTCTGTTAAATACGGATATGCCCCTAAAACTTAAAACGATGCTTTAGTTTCCATGTCTCTCAAAGGACCTTTTATATGTTAAATTAACCCTTTTTTCACGTCAATGTGCAATATTTGCCAAAGTCAACTCACATTTTTAAGGATATCTCTTCAGATCAACAACCGCTTTGGCATAGAATTAGCTATTTGCTTCCATATGGTGGTATAAAGCACATGGCTGTTTTAGAGAAGTGCCTCTTACATGTTTAGAGATTTGGAACTCTTACTACATTAATGTCTTCTCTCTTTTCTCTTAACCTCCTTTCCCTTTTTAATATTCTATCTTGATAAAATCATTCTTTATCAATAAATAAATAAATATGAATATTGTTGCTAACAAGGTAGGTTTTGGATTTGTTAAAACACATCAATTTTATTATGCTTTATTTGTTTCAGGGACCAAGAAAGAAGATACTTTTAGCATTGGAGTCAAAAGTCTGACATCTAGTGCTGGAATTGATGCTACTCTTAGATGGATGGACTTGTTTATGGATATTGGGGGAAGATTGATCAGCATCTCAGTGTAATAGCATGTTTCTTTCGACTATTTTCACTTATGTTGTTTCATTTCCCCTATTTTTTAGACATGAATGAATCAGGTTAGTTGTGTAGTTTATTTGGCAAAACTTTTAAGTTTCCTGGATCTCTTAATTGTACCTAGTAATTAATAGATTTCAGAGGCGTTTGCTTTTTGAATTTGTTCCAAGGTTTGAACACCTGGGTGTAAATTGCCCAGTTTTGCCAAAATGCCAGTGAAATTGTCTAATGCTTGAAAAGAGATGGATCATACTTTTTCATCACCCTGAGATTGGTTCCAAAATACAAAAATCAAACATGGGTTGACTAGGTGCAAGCTATAATGCAATTATACTGCGGTTTGTGCAGGATTTCTATCATGGGCTGTTTTATAAAATGACATTTAACCTTTGGCAAATGGAAGTTTTTGACCACCATGGTCAAATGCATTCTTAGCCCTTGATTTACTGACTAAAATATTTAAAGGTTGGGATGTAGGAAAAGTAATTTGTTACCTTTTGTTAACATCTAAAACTAATTATTATTATGGCTCTTTGAATGCTCTTTTTTCAAATTTAGAATGTTGATAAATATACACGTTCTGTAAATATGCACTGCTCACAAACTTCAGCACGAGGAATATGATCAATAAACCAAAGGATTCAATACAATTTTGTTCTCTAAAGTTGAATTTGGTTTATGTACGATTTTTTCCTCAGTTTTTTTTAAGCAATTTTTGTCCCCTTTAAATATTAAACAAAAATGGTTCCCTCAATTTTGTATTACTGACGTATAAATCAAACATAATTCATGAATTCCATTCAAGACCTACAACAATAAAGATAAATGTGATGTTAAATATATAAAATAAGTTGCATTCATTTCCGTGCTTAACAGATGATATGCTACATGTACAAGTTTTGTTTGCCTTAGCCTATAATTCCCTTTCCAAACAACCTTAATTATGAGTTAAGTACTTAAAAGTCCAAAGAAAGGATTTGTCATGGCAGAATTTAATACAAAACCAGCTGAACTTAGTAGTTCCATGTCAACCTTTTCATGAGGAAGATACAAGAAGTCACCCTTTCTCTCAAAGCCACAGAGCTCAAGAAACTCTACACCTCCATTCATACTTCCAACTCTATCCTGTTAAAAAAATGTAGGAAAAAGACATATTTACAGGTCCATGTTACACTCTTGAATCTTGATGCTACTTTTTAAATCTTGCTTTAAGCATATTGTGCTGTTGTAAATAAATATACAAACTAGATGGTGAACATATTTGTTATGAACTTAGCTCTCCATAACAAATGTGTTCTGTTTAGAAAAATGTCTTACCTGGAATAACGGGTTGCTCAGTCGGATCTTCCTATATTTTTCCTCAGGATTTTTCACAACATTTCCAACATACATAAGAAGTGTTTCAAAGGCCTTTCTAACTCTTGTATTCTCACCCTATAGAGAATTTGAAAATTTGATAAAAATAAACATTTGAAAAGACAAAATATTAGATATTCTAGTACATGTTTTGTTACAACAAAGATGTAAGTGTTTCACCTGATGTTTACGCTTGAGAGACCTTAGACATTCTCTCAAGTGCTCCACTTTTGTGGTTGTATAAATGTGTTTTGAAGTCTGCAATTTCTATTATAAAAGTTGTCAAATATTAGATAACTTATGTCCTACAACAAGGTTAAAACCAGAAACTGAAAAGAAAAATAATAGTAATCCAAAACGCAAAATATCATACTCAAACCTTTTCTTGCTTCACTACGATGGCCGGTGATCTCACAGTTGCTTGGCCTTCTAAAGACAATCCAAGTTCGGACCTTCTATTTAACTGTTGAAATATACTCCCTCCGTTACAGCAAAAATAGTTACCGAAAGTTGGTCTATCTGGTCTAAAATTTAGACCAGATACATCAACTTTTGTTGACCAGTTTTTGCCTATAGTATAACAATAGAGCCACTTAAAATCACTACAACAAAAAGTAGGCAACAGCAGAAAACCGTGGCCGAAAGTGAGAAAATTGTGGTCTGAGCTTTAGGTCACGATTTGGCCATAGTTTTTGAGGCGTGGAGTAGGTGATCATTGCCTATTCCTTCAGGCTACGGTTTTTTTCACTTTAGGCCATGAAAAACCAAAACCATTGCCGAAGTTATGAAAACAGGCCCGGTTTCTTGTGCTAGTTTCTAGCCATTGTTTTCAACTAGCGACACATAAATAAATATGATCTATAAGTTTAAACTACAGTTTTTGATTGGCCACACATAAATAAGTCTGGCCTATAGGTTTAAGCCATCATTTTTTAATTCCAGTTTTTTTTCTTTATCTTGCATCGATGGATGAAAAGTGATCAAATGATTCGATATATTTGTCATTACTAAACAATTAAGGACAATATAGGAAAAATACTTAAAATTTTATCAAAAACAACATTTATTGGTTTCAATGATTTGTGCAAAATAACCTTAAAAACACAGAAAAAAATAGGAAAGGAGGTAGTATGCATGTACCTTATCTTGCTCTAGTTTTTTGTGAATATTTTCCCTAGCTCTTTTCTCTTCTTCTTTTTCTGCTTTTCTAAAGGCTAAATTGCTGATAATAGGACATAATACAAGTAAGTTGCAATACCTAATTTCCTTACACAAACAGAAAAGAAGCAACTAATGAACAATTAAGATACCGTTTTCTTTCATTTTCTTCTGCAATCCGCTTTGCCTCAAGAAGTTTCTTACCTGCTTCAATCCTCTCCTGAAATCATAGCAATACAAGTTGATGCTAGTGATGAAACCAGAACCAATGAAAATAATACATACAGTTTTTAATTTGTATGTATTATTCTCTTAATTAGTAATTAATAAATGTACCTTCTCCCTTGTTCTTTCCATCATTTTTTCTTCATTCGCTTTCCTCTTTTTCTCTTGTTCCCTGCAACACTGAAATATTAGTGAAAATAGCAATAGGAAACAACCAGAAAGTTTTAATAATCAATAATTAAACAGTTTCTACATGCTTAAAGAAAAAAAACTTCCAACACAATAAAAAAAGGGGTTAAATATGTTTTTGGTCCATATAAAATTTGGGGTTTTTTTTTTAGTCGCTCAAAAGATTTTCACCAACTTTTGGTCTATAAGTTTTTTGCTTTTAGTCCATCATGATTTTTAGTAACGCTTCATGACTTTTAATACCATTTTTTTGATATTTTATAAGTGCTATTAAAAATCTTGAAGAGTTATTAAAAGTTATGAAAGACTAAAAGCAAAAAAACCAAAATTTTATAGGAACCAAATGTTGGTGAATTTTTTTTGAGAGACTAAAATCATAAAACCCTAAACCCTTGCTTCTTCTCTGATAGGAGCAAAAACATATTTAACAGTAAAAAAAAACTAACAAGTGCTTTGAAAGCAAAGAGAGAGGACACAAAACCTTAATTTCTGTGCTTTCATTCTCACTTCTTCTCTGATAGGAAATGATTGAGAGGTCTCAATATTAATATCTACATCTACCTGTATTATTATAAAATGCAAAGAAAAAAAATAAAATAACAAATACCCTAAACCCTAAAGAAACTATAAAAGATAAGAAAAATTGAAAGTATGATATTTATTACCAATGGCATGTCATCAATATTGGTGTCATTCTCATGATCAATTATCCATGTTATAGCATCTTCTAAGCTGGTATTTCCTAATAAACAAAAATATTTGTGTTTAAGAAAATATGTAGAAAAACAGAAGAAGAAAATGAATTTAATTAATTACCAGAATAATAAAGTGCTCTAGTTGACCGTGCTTGTGGAAATCCCATTGCTTCAAGGTCTTCAAGCAATTTTTCATTCACTTTTGGAACTGCCATTTCTACAAATATAAAATAAAATGAATCATTAATTCCTTGTTGAAATATCCCATAGTGGATATTACATTATATTGAATGAATATGAACACAATGAATAATAATTTCTAAAAAAATTGAAGATGAAGAATTCAAAAATATGTTAATGGATGGAATAAAAGATTGTCACTAAAAATACCGTTTTCTTGATAAAGGTAGCTGAAGAAGCTAAGAAATGGTGAGTATAAATCTCTTTACAACTCTTCTAGTGACTTCAAAGGAAATTAAACCAACCATAGAAGATGATTATTCTAGTGTGTTCATAAAACCAAATTCTGATTTATTTTTTTGAGTTTTCGTTTTATCTGTTTCTTTTGCCTTCAACATTTTACATTCTTATTCTGATTCTTTTCACTTTGAGTTTGCTTGCTTGCTAAGAAAAGAACTCCATGCCATGCATGTTATTGAAGCACCCATTTCTAGACCTTTCAAGTTCTTTGAGAAGAATTGTAATTGCCAGTAGCTCCAACTAAAGAAATTAATTAATTCAACTGAAATTTGTATCATTCATATGGTTTTACTGAATTTTATTTATTTATTTTTCTTAGGCTGCACCGTAACAATTGCAAAGTAGTTTTCTCCTTAGGGTTGATATTTGTGTCCTTTTTTTTGTTGCTAAAGTACACCCTACAGAGTCTTTTTTCCCTAAATACCCCTATCTTGATGTTAACTTCTTGATG
This sequence comes from Astragalus glycyphyllos, assembly GCA_963573325.1. Classification (NCBI taxonomy): domain Eukaryota; kingdom Viridiplantae; phylum Streptophyta; class Magnoliopsida; order Fabales; family Fabaceae; genus Astragalus; species Astragalus glycyphyllos. The sequence continues at coordinate 119,450,686 of OY754307.1, read as the reverse complement.
GAACTAAAGAAGTGTTTTTAAATACCCTAAAGGAGGTAGTTCGATTAGTGAGCTAAAATGACACTGAAGAAGTTTGAAGCACAAGGTTACACTGTTATGTTACTCGATTAGTGGTTATACTTGAAGTCTTGTGCAATGTTACTCTGTCAATGCGATTGTTGATGGTTATTTAACTTATTTTATGCACAATCTATTATGTTTAAAGTTTTATGTTTGTTTACTTCATAGATTCTTAATTTCTCCTTAACAAGAGGAAACTTTCCTTATTTATGTTCATAATAAGAAGCAAGGTGTGACTCTTCCCGATGGATTAGGTACGACAATTCATTAATTTGTCTGTGTGTTGTGATATGGTGAATATCTTATTTTTGGTGGAAAAAAACAATAGAACATGATAAGTTTGGATAAAGATTAAGATGCAGTAAAATAAAGAACAAAGGAGAAGATGGATGATCATTGCACAATACTTTAATGGGACTGTAAATACTATAGGATTTAGGTTTAATTGGCCGCCACAGGCCCCTTTGAGATTGGATGCAAATGGTTGAATAGGGAATCCCCATAAAGATACAATGGAGTTCCCTTAGTAGAGATGGCAAAGCAGCTCTGCCATCCCTGCTTCACCATGAATTAGCCACACAAAAAAGAGTGGACGGGTCAGTGCACCAATGGGTGGTGGGTTGAGAAGTTGACCTTGCCGCAGACGAGCAATCTACCCTATAAAGTAAAAAAATTAAAAATATAAAAATATAAATTGAGCTAAAAAAATGGCGGGTTGGCTCACCTCAAATTTGGACTAATGAGGCTTGGCCTATCACAATCATATAGGAATATATAAAAAGAGGGGGGAAAATGGCTTAAAAAGAGAGGTAAAAAATAAAAAATAAAAATATTGGCTTGGCCCGTCGATGACCCAACAAGTTGGCGGACTGGAGGACCAGATTAGGGTTTTTATTTGTATACCCCCACACTTAGTCCACGTGCCCCCACTTAACCCTAAAATTTTCATTTTACTCTTTAATTTTAACATATACCCCCACACATTTTTTTTTCATCCCGAAATTATGTCAAAAACATAAATCCGGAATGTAAAAATTAATTTTGGGGAAGTCTTCTAATAGGTTTATTTGAGTAAGCGTTATTAAAGAGTATATACCGAAGTTTTTTGCAAAAATAATTCCGGATTCGTTGCGGTGGAGCGTGGAGGGGGGTAATGTTTATACTCTTTAAAAGAATTCCCCAAAATTAATTTTTACATTTTGGATTTATGTCAAAAACATAAATCTAAAAATTTTGAAAACATCATTCCAAAATTATGTCTTTACATAGATAATTCAGGAAAAAAATAAAAAATTTGGAATCCTGAATTAAATTTTTAACATTTTTGAAAGAGTAAAATTGAAATAAAAGAAAATGTGGGGGTATAAAAATCAAAACCCACCAGATTATACAAAGCAATAGATAGACTGACGAACCCTAACCCACCCAGATTGTTTTTATGGACTGGCGTGTTTTTGGCCTTGATAGACAACTATGTTAGTGTTGACAAAAAAAGTCTTTTCTTTTTGCACACTCTCTGCACATCCCTAACACACTTGGTATCTAAATACCGAGTGATTAAATTTCCCACTCTAGGGAGTGTGCAAAAGGAAAAGGAAAAAAAGGTCAATGCTTATTCCACTCCCCTCCTCACCACACATCCTCAAACCCTGCAAAATTAATCGCTTGAAACATTTTTGTTCATTAAGGGTATTTTAGTCATTTCACAGTGTTTGGGGGTGGGTGGTAACGATACATCACTAAGTAATGATGCATTGTTACCATTGGATTAGATCAAAATGAACCCTTAGGATGTGGAGCAACTCTATAAAAGTTACTCTCAGAGGAACTTGAACCCTACTCATAAAACAAGAGAACTAACCCTTAGTTAATAAGCCTCCCAAATCATATTCTCTTCGAAAAGATGACGCGCCTCAGCTACAAATAAGACATTTTAGTACACAATTAGTACCACAGAAACTGAAAGTAAACAATTTCGTCTGTCACATTAACAAATACTCCCGTAAAAAATTGCTTTCGCGTATACCATAAATGTGCATAGTAGTAATTCACAAAACTTTGGACCTTAAGTCCTTGACAGTAAAAAATTGTTTTTCCAGAAATCCAGGACATAAAACGCACATCCTTATTGGTCTCCAAGGAGGATCCGACCACATCACCATACAAATCCTTCGCTGTTAGGCATTAAATCTAAACATTTCACTGAAACCTTGTTTTTTCTGAAATGAAAAATGAATGAACGAATGAATGAATGAATGAATGCATGCATGCTTGAGTGCTCGTTAAGTCTCATTGTATCTTGAAGCTACTCTTCAATTTCGCGACCAGCCTCCATTGGTCGTCAGTAAGATCATCCTGTATCGATAATTTAATAGTGTAAATTTTAAGAAACAGTTCAACAAATTACATAAATAGTTAAACAAGCATTACTACTGATGCATATCATTAATAACTTACCCGATAATTAGTTTTGAGAATATCAATAGATTTCCTTGAAATATGGCTTACAAGTTGATCGTCAATCTCAAAATGCCTTCCATACATTTTCTGTTGCTCCTCAGAATTGCTGCCAGCAATCTGTAAATCAAGTGGGAACATAATAGTAAGACTGTATTTCTTGTTTCTCCCTCTTATACCCCACTTTTATTCTTACCCTTTCTCAATAACCAACTCTAATAATTCACCACATGCAAATCAGTGTAAATGGATCATCACTTTTCTATGAAGTGTAAAAAGGTTTTAGAATAAAACTATTGATTCAAATTACATTTAAAAAAGATATTAATCATCTTTTTCAACACCGGCCAATCAAAGATATAAGCTTTCCCTTCTTGTTAAGTATAAATCAGGTTTTTAACCCATATCTCAAACTCCATTCTTTGGAGGATATAACTTTGTTAGTTAGAAGTTCGTTACATAAAATATAACTTTAATTTAAGCACATACCTTAATGGCTACTTGCTGCCCCTTTTCCGCGCAATCAACAGGTTTATGCTTGTTTTCTATGGAGGCAATGCGACCAATATCAATGAACTCTTTGGAAGGAATACAAATTGGAGTCCCAATCTGTGAAGTAGACAATATTAGATGCAGGATTAAGGAAACCAAACAACTTTTGTGCATTGCACACAATACATGACATGACCCTCATGAACACCATATAACCCACATAGTTATGGTCAGAAACTAGGATTCCAAACCAGTCTGAAAATTATGCTAACAGTAAAAAGAAAGCCCGAATTTTGACAGAATTGAACGGCGTTTATTGGATAGGATATAGTAGATTGAACCACTCTGCCAAAAAAACATGCTCTAAAGAATCATTAATCATTAAATGTAATGATATAGAAGAATTAGCTGATAAATTATATAGCATGACAATGAGGATCAAAGCACAATATTCATGTTCTGCATTTAGTTTGTTTTAACAAATCAATGACTTTCTTTGATGTGCCATGGAAAAAGACATACAATTTTAATAGTGGAAAATCTTCTGCCAACTTAAAGACTCTATAATAATTACTACACCAGTTTTTGGGATGGGCCATCTGAAAATGCTACCAAAAAGGATTTTATTTACACAAAATGCTGCTTGCAAGGTGACAAATTAGTTTCAGCTCACTTTTCATGCTAAAGAAGGTTCAAAATGTGTGGGGTTGAGGATTAATAAGTTGCATCCACTTTTAATCTTTCAACACTTTTGCTGTACCCATCAAGTCTACTATCATTTCTATTCCAAATTTTTCACCTCCCCATTTTCCAAATCGTTTAATAACAGCAGCCTAAACTTATCCAAGGGACAAAGAAATACAATTGCTAATTCCTTTGTCAAACATATATTGCTAATTCCTTTGTCAAACATAGATGCAGAACAAAAAATACAACTGCTTAACTTAACCTAAGGAAAAGGAAAGACGGTTTAAGGCACATTTATTCTTGAAGGCACGTTTTCACCCTAAAATCGCATTAGGTAACCGAAAATCATATTAATTAGTAAACTAACGGGCAGATTTAGGGTAAAACTGCAATCCGGAAAGACAGGCCCAAATAGCGGCCGCAATTGCCGCTAATACACACTATCGCACCGCGAAAGGCGGCTGCTTTCACCGCTTCTTCAAATCCACTCCGCACACGCAAAAGCATCGTGATGGGGTTGGAAACCGCCCCGCTAAACCGCTTTTCGCTGCTATAGCGGCGCTATTTGCTACAGAGGAAGCTACATTGAAAAATATTATCTGAATTAAACAATAATACCTTCAAAATGCCTTCAAGGACATCAACTCCCAAGATAATTGGATCCTTCTTATTGAAGACGCAACTTGGTACGATTTTCAGAACGCATGGGAAGACTGCCTCGTCAGCAGTTTCCTTCTTCTCCTCCTCCTTAATGTTGTCCATATAAGCCTTAAATTGGTCAAATAGATGATAAATAATGTCAGCAATAAAAATTTTCACACCCAATTCATCTGCTAGTTCCCTGGCTTCAGGAGTGACTTTGACATCGAATGCCAATATTGTAGAATACTCTTTTTTCTTTTCAAGCATTACACTAGCCTTCATTACATCCTTCTTATGTACAGGGCCTATGCTTATAGCACTAACAGGAATATTCACTTCCGGAGTTTTCAAAAACTCCAATAAAGCTTCCAATGAGCCAAGTGTAGATGCTTGTACATAAACACCCTCACCACTCCTACCAATCCTGCTCATGACTGACTCCACATCTTCCATGGCTGCTTCTTTAATATCATCCAAATCATCACCAGGCTTCACAACATATAAACCAGTGCCAGCAATAGCTTGTTCGAGCCCCTGAAATATAACACACACAAAAAAAACCAAGTCTATGATTCTCTACATATTCAATAACATTAAATGAAGAAAAACATTATTGGATTAAAATTGGCTTCAAAAAAGTCAGATCAACATCACCAAGATGTACGTGGGCTGAGATCTTGATACCCATTGCAGCTTTTATTTCTTTGTGATGGAGATATGTTCCCTAAAATTAGACCACTATTACTTAGCAAGAAGACATACTAAATAATACATCTCCTCTGTCTGGATGGAGTTCAATGGTTTGAATATATTACAGCAAACAAATAATTGATAATGATATAAATGGATGAGTCATTCAATCCAATAAAATAACATTTAGAAGGTCTAAGAAACTAATCAACAGAGATCACCCCCCTCCCCCATAAAAAAAATTTGGCAAAGTTCCAATGATTGAAAAACCTACATGCTCGAGCACTTCTGGGCTCTAGCTTCTGGTTAGCCTCAACATTATCTTAATAGAGACTATCAGTTAAAGAGTTTCAGTAATTAACATTAATTATGAGAAAGCCATTCCTTCACCGCTCTCAAAAGTTGATTTCAATGTTTTAATTATGAAAATTAACATGTTTTTTCATGGCCTCAGGCATGCAACCACCACAAATTGGAAATAGGCTACGGCTACAAGCAGAGTTGTCAGACAGAGTTTAAAGACCATAGAACAGACAAGTGAGTTTAACCACATGCGATTGTGAACACACTAATTATGAAAAATGTACCGGTTTACAAGCTATAAACTATCTTATTGTGCAACCCAGTTCTGCTGGTGAGTTTGTCTTTATGAGCCTATATCTACACATGGTTTTAGCCTCAAAGAGCAAGGTTAAGGTTGATCTTGTTAAACTACACATAAATTCTGACTAGGTATAAATGTAAAACTTTTACTTTATTACGTTCATTTGCTCTGTGATGGATTTGAGAGTGGAATATTAATTGTGGATATGCAAAGGCATTGGCTATTAGATTATGGATGTGCATAGGACATTAGATTATGTTTGGGTTCTTTTAACCAATCCTTTTAAAGATTGTAACTCTCTTACAAGCTTACTAGTTGAGTTCAGCTAAATTCTCTTACAAACCTACTAACATGGATACTAGAAAATTTTGTGCCGTAGGTACAATTTCCCCTCTCAAGCATCAGATGTGATAACAAAAGGAATAAAATGTAGATGACATAACTGTACCTTAACGCGAAGTTCCTTCATTGGATGAGGCGTCAATAAAGCTCGAATTGAGGTAACAATTGGTCCCTACAATCAAAAGTTTATTACACAGACGCAGAGAGTGAGTATTAAAAGATGATACAGTTAGAGTCTGAGGTGCTTGCCTGCATTCCACATACAACTATTTGTTCTCCTTCGTGAAGAACACCATTAACTAAAACAACATCAATAGTGGTTCCATGGCCTTCCACAACCTTGACTTCCAAAACAGTACACTGATAGCCACAATCAAGTGACACTTAGGACTCTAAAATTAAACAATCAAAAAGCATTCAACAAGCTTGAATATCACATGACAATACAGCTAACCTGCACTTCTTCACTGTATGTAAGTTTCTCAACCATTGTTTTTTGGGTCCACTGAACCAATAGTAATAACATATCTGGAATTCCTTCACCGCTGAAATATCAAATACTAAAATATCAATACAGAAACACCCCCAAAGAAGTAATAAGCAGATAGATTACACGTGCTAAAGAAATGGTTTTTGCCCAAAAGCAAAGAAATGGCGATTTTCTAGCCATGCTAGCATCCAAGATAAATGAAGATGAGCCTCCAATATTCATACATCCACCCTTCTTCCGTTGCTCCCAACAAATCACCAGATTTTGGATAAATCCAGGTAGAGCTCAGACAGGTTGAACACAATTTGGAAGATCCCAAAAAAGTTGAGATGTTAACACACCGGAAGGTTTGAAACAGCGAACGGTACCTCCTAATGATGGAGAAAATGCTAAAACAAAAATGTACAAGAACTTGTCCTTAACCAACAAAATACTTGACGCTGGTTTGACAGTTGGAGTTGTTGTCATGATAAAAAAGTCACAGGTTTGAGTTGTGCCTGGAGGGGAGAGGATCTGGGTTTATAAAAATCTAAATGCATGGACTAAAATATCCTTAAATAAAAAGTTATAACGGTATAAAAGGACATTAAAATCTCCCTCATTTAAACGAAAAAGACCCTAAACAGATGAAAGAACAAAATAAGCAAATAGCATCAAGATTGTGACCCTTCCATTTCAGTGGTTCTCAAAGACAAATGAGAGATTCATCATACCAAAACAAATGGAAAATGGTCAACCAATAATGGGCTCCAAAACCAGTCGTGTCAATTACCAATATAAAAAAATTTGTGCCGTGTAGATTAGAATAGAAGAGAGAGTGAAAATATGGCTACAAGACCTATGCAGTTACCTTACTGCACTTGTAGGCACAATGCTGAATGTTTCTCCCATTTCTTTGTTGTCATAGTACAACTCGGTATTTAGCCCCTGTTCCTTGAATTGAGTAATAATCTAGCAATGAAACAAGAAAAATTATGGTGGCAAAGCAATAACAAAAAATATCTCCCACAAGTGAAACAAAAAACAAACATCTTAACTACCTTAGTTAACCGCATATTAAACTCACTTAGAACATCCTTCGACTGCTGCTTCATTGCATTACGAATAGGAGCGTTGCGACATGTTTTCCACCCATAAAGCCTGTCAACCTGCAATAATGCAAGACCAGTGTGACAGAACTGAGCGACCTGTTAAAAACATATATTGGAAGCAAGAAAGGGGAGACAATACTCACCTTATTCAAGGCAACAATGCATTCTGTGTTTCTCATTTTTAATAGATTGAGCGATTCTATTGTCTGTGGCTCTAAGCCATGCATAATGTCAACAACCAAAATCGCAATGTCACATAGACCGGAACCCCGGGACCTTAAATTAGTGAACGATTCGTGCCCAGGGGTATCAATAACCAGTAGACCGGGAACCTTCAGCTTAGCATCAGCTTTCAGTTTGCTTGTTCTTTCTCGTATATTCTCAGCAGCAAAGTATGTTGCACCGATCTGCTGGGTGATACCACCGGCCTCACCCTCTTGAACATTAGTACCTCGAATACAATCCAGCAGCTTGGTTTTGCCAGTGTCCACATGCCCCATGATGCAGCAAATTGGGGATCGGAGGTTCTCATCACTCGACTTAGGAGACACAGCAGAGTTTGATGGTTCCCTTTTTTGGTCTGGATCATGTTTGGTTCTCTTTTTGTCCTGGACGACAACATTGGCATGTTTTCTATCTTCAATTTCTTCAGCCACGGGCTTAGGAACAGTTTTATTTGTAGCACCTGCTGTGTATGAGGAAAAGCAAAGAAACAATTTTCGAATGAGCAGAAAAGTAGTAAACAAATAAAAGATTAAATATTACAAGAAAACAAAAGTATATGCCAAATCCTTCCATTCAGCCCCTCTCAAGCCCTTGGGCATATGCAATGAGCAGTAACAATCACCATGCCTTATCCCACTTGGCGGGGGGTGGCTATGTAGGTCAATCAAAAACCATTGAGCCTTTTAACACACACAGACAGAAGTTTGGTCACACACATAAGCTACAGGGAGATCTAATTCTTTTGGTTTTCCATCTATGAAGGACAAAAGCATGTCCTTTGTTTATCTAAAGGAAAGGGAGAAAACAGAACTATATAGTGTTGTTGTATTAAGACCAGGAAAAATGCATCCCAAAACTGTCGGAAAATCACAACTCCGGGTTTGCCACCAATTGCTATTATCAGTAGAATCTCACAATAGTTTACTAAATTGTGGCAGAAGGAAACATTATTAGGAACATTATCAATAATCAACATGACCAAAAAGTTGGATAAGTTGCCAGAACAAAGATTCCAAAACTAAGTTCTTGACCTAAAAATAAATTCCAAGCAACATCAGTTTCCATTTCCAAGATTCTAATACTAAAGTGAATTCAAATATTTTTTATGCCAGTCAGGTACCAAAAAGGCAAGAAGCAATTAGACTTTTAGCACTCTGCCTTAATCGGGACTCAGATTGCTATGGTGCCAAGCTTCTTGTTTTCAAACATCACAGAAATTTCAAGCATAGACTTCTCAGGAAAACATACAAATAAATTGCAAAACTCACCAGCCTTTTTAATTTCTTTCACAATTGGTCCAGGCTCGAAGTCAGCTAACTCATCAGAAAATGCACCCTTTGCATTCAGATTGACATCATCCCAGCTTTTTGCATCCCAGTCATCCTCTACATCACCATCTTCTTCCACTCCATCCTCTTCAACAGCTTCAAGAAGTCCAACTTTGTCCTCCACTTGCATTGGTTCCTCTGAACCCAAATCAGTGTTAATCTCCTCTTTTGCTTCCATACTTTCAGCTGTCTTACCGCCAGCAGCACCATTCTGATTTTGATTAGTAGGTTTTATCTTCTTTGTCTGATATATGGGCTTTTTGGCTGCAGCACCAGTATCACTGGTAGAAAGAGTTACATCCTCTGTGCTATTGAGAAACTGCCTCCTCATTGCCTCCAAACGACAGGCTTCTTCTTAGACTCAACAACATCTAAACTTTCACTCCCAAACTCGATTTCATCACTGGCTTTAGCAGCAGCCCTACCACATTTCTTTTTAGAGGACTTAAACATCATCATAATCCTCCCCATCACCGCCTTTAGCAGATTCCGATACAGAAACACTATCCTCATCTGGTACAGCTGTAACAGCCTTCTTTGAAGACTTAGATGACTTCTTTTTCTTACCCGAGAAAGTTATCGGTCCTATATCTTCATCATCATCTTCAACCTTTTCATTCTTAGTCTCCTCCTCTCCATCATCAATCTCAGCAAAACTAGCAGCTGAAAACAAAGCCCCACCCTTCTTGTTTCCTTTGGAAGACTTCTTCTTCCCCGTAAAAGCAACACCCCGTTCACCAACATCATTCTCATCCACGGAATTATTCATCACCTCACCATCATTATAATCATCAATAGCATCAAAAGCCGATGCTGTGCACAAACTACCACCCCCTTTCTTTGAACCCTTTGAGGGCTTCTTCTTACCCGAAAAAGCAACAACCACAGGTTCATCATCTCTCTCACAGGTTAATCCCGATTTCTCTTCATCTTCATTGTCATCATCCTCATCACCTAGCAAAGCAAAGCTAGATGCATTGAACACACTACCTCCACCACCTTTTTTCAATTTCCCCTTTTTCCCAGCAATAACAACTTCAGACTCATGATCATGATCATCATTATATTTAGCTTTAGAGTTAGCTTTTTTACCTTTCTTTTTCACGGGTTTCTCTTGTACCGGCGCCGGCTGTTGCTCCTCAGAGAGCTCCGTCGCAATAGCGTACTCATCGTCGTTGATGATAACAGCCTTTCTTTTACCTTTCCCACCGCCCTGCTGTGGAAGGTTATATTCGTCACGTGTGGAGCCTTTCTTCATTCCCATTTCTAAAATTAGGGTTTCAAAACACACGACAGACTGTGAAATCGATTCAACGGGAATCAATCTTGCACCGGAAAGAATATAGAAAAGGGGAGATTCGTGTTCGATGCACTGGAAAGAAAATTCTGACTGTGAAGAATCGAACCCCTAGCTACGAAAATTGGATAGAAGGAAAGGAAAAAGCGGAATGAGAATTACGGCAGAGGGATAGATATATAGTAGCGTGAATTGAAGGGCATTATACCCGAAACTGTGGTGAAAAAACGACGGCGGAGAAAACATCAGAGGCGGCGACGGGAAATCTGAGCCACAACGCGACGGCTACTACGGGTGGGAAGCAACGCGCAACCCTAGCTGCAGGTCCTAAAATCGTGGAGAATATCACAGTAACAGATATGGCAGTTACAGAGCAAGGCACTAATGATTCTGATCATTTGCATGCATATATATATGTATGCATGGGGAGTGGCTAGTGGTGACTAGGAAAAAGTGGACCCCACCAAACAAATCCCAAAAATTAAAGGATCAATCGTGGTACTTCACGAGCCTTTATGCTAGGGCTTCGTTTTTCCCACAATCCCTTCTACTCACTCCACACCTCTTATCTTATGAAATTGCCTTAAATATAATTTTGGTCTTTTAAGTTTTACCAACTCACGATTTTGATCCTTCAAGTTTTAATTTCACGAATTTGATCCTCAAGTTTCCTAATTTATAAAATCAGGGTCCCCCACTAATTTGGTCAAAATTGATGCTGACCTGTCCACCACTTAAACTACGTGGCAGCCACACTGGCATGTCAAAGTGGCTTTTTTATATTAAAAAATATTATTTTTATTTTAACATTTTGTTTATATATATATATATATTTATATTATATTTAAGAAATTAGAAATTAAAAAAAAAACACTTAAACTATCAGAATAAACGAATCAAGGGAGCAGATAGAGAGAGCAGAGAGCTTTTCATCTTCTTCTTCGTTGGTGCACCACCGTTCCAGATCTCTGCGTTCCAATTCACATGGTTGGTCGCTTTGACAGTAACCCCTTCAATATTTTATATTTCATTCAGTTTCAACTGAGCTTGTTTCTGATCTGATTGTTTTTGTTTCATTCTTAAGGTGAGAGAGACTCTTAAACTATTGAACTTCTTTCTTACACTTCTCTGATTTGTATGAAGATGTTGTTTGAAGGAAATTTTTTTTGTTTTGAAGTTTCTATTTTTGTGCTTGCCATGTTGTTCATGATGATGATTTTGTTTCAGTTATTATCACTCCTCATTCTGGTTGCTTTTTAGTGAGTTTGAGAAAAATGGCTGCTGTTGAAATTGATATAGTAGCATGTTTCAAGTATGTGAAATGATTTTCACCCCTTTCTGGTTGGTTGTGTTATGGATTTGCTTTTCGATCTGTTTCAGTGGGCTTGAAGTTTGTTTGATTTGTGAACTTGACTGCATACTGTTTGAATTAAAGTCCTTGTGGTGGTCAAATATTTAACAATTTGAAATAAATAATCTTTTTTTATGTTAATTGAGTTCAAGGTATATAGAGTATGTTCCCAGAATTGAGTTCAGGCAACAATACTAATAGATTTTTGAAATAGTTTGTTTGGTGTTTTATTGTATATATATGAGAAAATTAATACCATTCTGAAATCTGAAAAACAAACTCAATATTTTCACGTTTTCTATTAAGGAGAATAAAAAAGAAAAAAGAAAGGGTCTTGCTTCAAATGACTTTAGGTGTTTCAAATATTCTGCTCTCTCATTGAAGAACCAACGAAGAAGAAGATGAAAAGCTCTCTGCTCCCTTGATTCGTTTAATCTGATAGTTTAAGTGTTTTTTTTTAATTTCCAATTTCTTAAATATAATATAAATATATATATATATATATATATAAACAAAATGTTAAAATAAAAATAACAATTTTTAATATAAAAAAGCCACTTTGGCATGCCAGCGTGGCTGCCACGTAGTTTAAGTGGCGGACAGGTCAGCATCAATTTTGACCAGATTAGTGGGGGACCCTGATTTTACAAATTGGGAAACTTTGGGGATCAAATTCGTGAAATTAAAACTTGGGGGATCAAAATTGTGAGTTGGTGAAACTTGGGGACCAAAACTGTATTTAAGCCTATGAAATTACTACCACTCAAAAAAATTTCAACGATACCCTTCATCCCTCTTCTTCTCCTCCATCTCCTACTCACTCCCCTCAAACACCCCAAACCTCTCATCTCTCCACTCCTCTCCCTATTCATCATTCCTACATCATTACCTTTCTAATCATCTTCTCAACATTGACAAACATCATAAGGTATTATTCCTACCAAACATTTTTCCTTTTTGTCTCATTTAGTTGCTTTTTTTGGCTAGTATTTTCTCCCTGAAATCGTGCTCGGTTCCGTTGATCTCAACCGAAAGAATTCGGTTAGGGCCAACCGAAAGCCTAAAAATCACATTTGGGGATGTTTTTTCAATTGGTCACTCGGTCAAGGGGAACCAAATGTGTTCGGTTTAGGACAGCCGAATAGTCGTATTCTAGTAACTCCAGTAGCTTCTGTTTGAATTTTTTTGTTATAGGATCATATAAATGGAAGGAACATTCATTCTTTTCATTATGTTTAATTTGCCTAAGCAAGACAATGACATGGGTACGTAGCGTCGACAGGTCTCTTGGGATGGTGATTGTGATATCTAGATCTAACACTGGAAAACGATCAGGTAAAGAACTTTGCACGTTGGTTTGTGAAAAGGGTGGAAATTATAGGACTAGTGTAGCTGAGGGAACGAACACTAGGAAATGTTGTTGTCAGTTTAGATTGAAAGAAAAATTTATCAAGTGGATGATGGATATTGAGGGTTGTGTGTGGAACACATAACCATGCGGTCATATCTTATGATGAGTCATCCGTATAGTGGTAGATTAACTGAGGAAGAGAAGAAAGTGGTGGATAGAATGACTAAGAATCATATTGCGCCTAATCTCATACTTAATGAAATCAAGACAATGAAGCCCAAAGATAGTTGTACCACTCTAAAGCAAATATACAACTGTCGTTCAAGGCAACGATCGACTATGCGTGAGGGTAGAATTGAGGTCCAACATTTGATGAAGTTTCTGGAGCGTGATAAATATGTTTACTGGTCTCGAGTTGTAGAGGGCACTAATGTTGTCAAAGACATGTTTTGGACACATCCAGATTCCATTGAGCTTGTCAACACATTCCCAATTGTATTGTTGATTGATTCCACGTATAAGACCAACCGGTATAGGTGTCTGTTGGTTGAGATCGTTGGTGTAACCTCAACTGAGAAGAGTTTTTCGGTTGCATTTGCTTATGTGAATTTTGATAGGTTGGATAACTATGCATGGGTTTGTGCAATATCAGGTGTGTTCGGTTGAGGTCAACCGAAAGGTTTTGGTTCCCCTACCCTGAACGAACAAACCTGAACAACATACTCTTGTTATTTTTTAAACGTCCGGTTGATGTCATCCGAGGACTTTCGGTTGGCCTTAGCCGAATATATTCGATTGGCCTCAACCGAATGACACGTAAACACATCCTCCACGTAAGAGTATTTTTGGAATATTTGTAGTTACGGGGTGTGTCGTGAGTAGGAGGGGATGTGGGAAAAGACTGGGCCTTATGCTAGTCCTACGCCTGCAGCAAGGCCTGCGCTTTGGGAGCATTTTTGTTCGTTACAAGCCCACCTGTCGGGACCTTGGTCTTTAATGGGGACTTCAATTAAATAATTATGCCATGTGAACAACGAGGAGGGAATTTCAATCAACATAGAGTTGATCCCCTCCTTAATATGATGGACAATCAGTGGCAGAGCTTGACAATAATTTTTGGGGTACCAAAAAGTTACATAATACATATAAATTATTTCACTAATATTTTAACAATTATCTATGGAGTTGAGCTGGTTTTTATCATTTACCACAATATAAATGTTTGGAAAAAAATACACTTAATATCGTAAAATACAAACAAAAAAAAACTACCAAAATCCCTTCAGAGAGAGTCGAACCGCCGAATAAAATACACTGGGCTTGAGAGCAAATAGACTGGGGAAGCCAAGCTACTTGCATATAATAAGTGGGGATAGAGTTCAACATAGACTTGGCAAGAGTGAGGCGCCCTGCCTTAGAGAGGAGATTATTCTTCCTAGATACAAGTCTTCCTTGAATTTTATCAACAATAAAATCAAATTCAGCCTTCTTTACTCTACCTTTAATGACGGGGAAGCCAAGGTTCTTATCAAGAGAGGGAGTACTGTGAATCCCAGTGATAGATACAATCTTGCCTACCTTTGAACGGCACAAATTTGAAGAAAAGAGTGCCCTGGACTTCGGGATACTAATTTTTAGTGTCGATTAAGAAGCAAATCTAGTAAAAATATTTGCCATCAACTGGGCTTGCTTAGCACTTGCCTTAAAGAACAAAAGAACGTCATCTACAAAAAATAAGTGAGAGATATTTGGACCGTTTCGCGAAATCCTCACATGCAGCCAGAGGTTGGCATCCGCGGCCTCCTGAATGGAATGAGAGAATCTCTCCATACAAATCACAAATAAACAAGGGGATAGAGGACCACCTTGGCATAAGCCTCGTGTAGGGCAAAAGGAGGGAAGCCATTTTCCATTCCAAATGAGCGAGAGGCTAGATGATGTAACACAATGCATGATGAGTCTCACAATGATGGAAGAGAAACCAAAGTCCATCAAACAATGCTCGAGAAAATCCCAATTCACATGATCATAAGCTTTCTCCAGATCAATTTTGTAGACCGCGTCACCTTTCTTTTTCTAGGACTTATGCATAACATGGGTGACCTCCTGTAAAATTATAGCATTATCACAAGTTCCACGCCCTGGGAGGAAGCTACTCTGATAGGGGCCAATGATTTGATTAAGGAAAGACCTTAATCTGTTCACTAGGATCATAGTAATGAGCTTGTAGAGAGTGTTGCACATAAGCCTTCGGTTTTGTGAAGGCTGACTATCACTAAACCGAAGGCTTAAGGTGGCTTGGGCGTTTGTCTTTCTAGAGAGGCTAATACGACTATGCTTGGGAAGTTGGTTTGGGATATTTATAGTGACTCTTTAATAGCGCTTACTCAAATAAGTGTTATTAAAAGAAATCCAAAAATTCTAAAAATGTCACCCGAAATTATGTCTTTACACAAATAATTCGGAAAAAAAATAAAAAATTTGGAATCCTGAATTAAATTTTTAATACTTTTGAAAAGGTAGAATTGGAATAAAAGATAATGTGGGGGTATGGGGTATAATTGTGGAGGTATAAAAATCAAAACCCACCAAATCATACAAAGCGATAGATAGACCGACGAACCCTTAGTCCCACCTTGTTTGTTTTTATGGATCAGTGTGATTTTGGCCTCAATAGACAACTATGTTAGTAACTTAGTGTTAACAAAAAAAAAGTCTTTTCATTTTGCACGCGGTCTCTCCAATCTTTGTACATCTCTAACACGCTTGGTATCTAAATACTGAGTGATTAAATTTCCCACTCTAGGGAGTGTGCAAAAGGAAAAAGAAAAAGAAAAAAGGGTCAATGCTTATTCCACTCCCATCCTACTCACCACAAACCCCCCAAACCTTGCGAAATGTCCAAAATGTCCTTAATGTATAAAAATCTTCCAAGCGCGGCCATTTTTTTGGGGGATTTCACACGTTTGCAAGCCTGGTACCAAACTTGGTACAGTTGCCTTGTATCGAACTTGTGACACACCCCCAACTGCATAAATTTTTTGTAGGTTCGGCAGTTTAAGAATCGGTACGGTTCCATGCTGCCGTACCCGTTTAAAAATGTAGTGTGAGGAGTTGGGAGTGTCTGTGTCTTCCACGTGAGGGTACTTTTCGGATTTTTGGGGATTGGAGTGTGCGGTAAGTAGGAGGGGGAGTGGGATAAGCATGGGATAGAGAAAAAAAAGAACAGTTGTGTTAGTAAGAAAAGGGCCCAAGTTCACACGTTATAACCTATTTGGCTCTGTTAGTGTTATGTAAAGTTGTAGACACTTCCAGAAAACATTGGAATTCCAACGGCAAAACACCAAGACACAACCAAGTGACCTTTTGTTAACAAAAAAAACCCAGTGTCTGCTGAAGCTTATATGCTTATTGATCATAAAATCTTCAGAGAGGAATGTCAGGGAAGGAAGGCAGAGTGATAAAACTGCTATGCCCTTCATTCTCAAAGTCAAAGGTAACTCAAATAGTTGTTTGTGATGAACAGAAAATCGACATTGGTTCCATAGCAAGAGCTTTTGGTTTGGACCCATCAACGTTGAGGCTAAATGGTTACTTTATAAGTAGAGGGGTTGACCTTATCTCTTCATCTGTTACTTGGAATTCTCTCCTCTCTTTCTTCTCTGCTAAAGGCTTCTCTACTGATCCTCTTCTTGTCACTGGCAAGCTCTGCAAAGTCGGAAACAAACGTATGTCTCTTTCTTTTTCTCCCCTCCCTTTCTAATATAATATTAGACTTGTTTTTTTTTTTTTTACAAGTTTCCTTTCTGAAAAAACAAGTGAAAATATTTTTATATAATCAAAATTCAATTGATACTTCATCCTACCTTTATTGTTTTTATTTATTTTTACATTTATAAGGTGTTTAAAATATAGGTTAACACACTCCATTGTAGTATTTGAGTTCAATCACAATGATAGAACAATTTGGAATCATCAAAGACTTCTAGACAAATATCTATGAAAAATTATGGTGTGTCTGATTTTAAGCAATTAAGGTGTGTCTGTTTGTTCCAAATAAGATGCAGTCTTTGAGGTTGTATTTTGCTAGTTACTCCATATTTTCTCCTTATCTAGATTGAGTTGTTATTACTATATAGGAGGACATGACTCACAAGATTTTCAAAATGATTTGGGCAAGAATAAAAAGTTGAGAGAGAGCAACTCAGGTATATGTTTTCAGTTCAAGAAACATTTTGCAATTGTGCAGTCATTATTATTTTGGTTCAATTCTGTGTGAAGGTATATTTGTATTTCATTTTTATTAATATTGTTTATTATTTTTCCATGTTTTTTGTTTTCAAAAGCTGAGATTCTGAATGGCCTAAGCTGCAAGAGAAAGCAACAATTTGAAGATGTGAACCTGTTCAAGAAGTTAAAAATAAATGAGGACAAGTCAGGCATGTTCTTATTCTGATCCTTCTACCCTCTCAAACCTTCCCCTATCCCTACCTAAGAGAAACCACTTTTTGTCTGCAATTACCTCAACATTTGACAAAGTTTATGATCTCTTCACAGATATACGAGATAAATTTGATGACCTCTCTGGAAGCATTTCATGCAGTTACATGAGTAAGAACCTGAAGAGGATAAGAGAAGATGAGGCGATTGTATTTGTAGCAGCTAATTACAAAAGGATTAGATAAAATCTCTCTCTCAACAGAATTTATAGAAGTATAGAGCTTTTAACTTTAACATATCATTTGTGCACTACTAAACGTTTTGTTTATGGTTTAACTTTTGTATTGTCAAGTAATTGCTGTAATTCATTGATCTGAATAATGTACTGTGAGAATGTTGAAGAAATATAGATTTTAATGAGTCAGTAATTCAGATGATGTACATGTTAAACCATTGCACTTTCAATGGACATTGATCATATTAGGGAATTAAGTCGAGAGTTTCTATTAATAAATAAACAAACCAAATGTACCAAAAATTGTTTAAAACCAATTTGTTGGTTTACATGCGTTAAATGTAATCATGTGTTGTTTTCATCAATTTAAAAACAGACATGAATGCAAGTACATTGGATAGTGGAAGTAAGGTTCATATTTTACATGAATCATGCTATACTCGATCAGAATACAATACACCTAACACTGGTATCATTGCAAGTAGTATTGCCATACAACTGCAGTTCCTGCAACCAACAGTACTCTAAGAATCAATTTTGAACTAAAGAATGAAAATGAAGATGATGGTCGTGGTTGAGTGGACTCTGATGGTGATCTCCTCCTAAGCTTCGCAGATAACTTAGTTAGAAGTCGACGAAGAATCATGTCTTTCTTTGCATCTAAAAGAAGAGAAATAAAGATATCAGAAACTGAGTACAGAAAAACAGGTGGAAACTGTATATAGCTTTTACCATGGCACTATAAAACTGGATAAAAAAGGAAGGGAGAAATACATGATGCTTTTGCATATAATAGTTTAGATTGAATCCTCCATGGAAAATTTCATTATGTATATATTTCAGCATTACAAAGACATTCATATTCATGAATCACCATTACCAAAAAGCTCATGAAGTATTATAGTATATGAGAACTGCGTCATTCTATTGGTTTGCTATTAAAATTGCATGTGCAGTTTGGCATAACTACATAATATTGTAATTGGTAAATATATAATCTGTACTAGGCAATAATGTGAAAAACTAACCCAAAGAGAGGACAAAGTGAATCATAGAAACTGCGGATACCTACTAACGAGGTCCTCACATCGGTATAGCCCGATTTGAAATTCTTCCTCGTGGGATATGAACCAAAATCTTACCAACTAGACCAACCTTTGTTGGCTTTTTCCCCACTCTTCAAGTAGAAGCAGAATATAGCTCTATCTTATAACCCTATGCATAACTCTTTTCTACTTTAATAAGGTTCAAGCAAAAATAGAACTCATGTTTGGTTCAGTTCTAACATTTCTAAATTCTATATCATACATATTACTCATTGTTATACAAAATTGAATTACTTATCTAGACTCTAAAAGAGTCCGAGTTACCTTTGTTTTTCAAAAGTCTTTCCTCCTCTGCGACACGTCTTCGGAGTACATTTAGCAAAGATCCAAAATACAACGCAAAAACTGTGCATGTAATTGTGATGACGTTGTAAGGCATACTGAAATCAGGAGTTGTCAGCGGTACGAGCAAAACTTCTGTGTACGAGAGAACGGGGCTCTTTTCCTGAATCAAGGATGCAGACAGTTAGGTATGAAAGTAATCTTATATTTACTCAAATTGTGAGCAAAACAAGAGTGCAGATTCAAATAACCTGTAATTTAAACAACATCGGTGATTTGCTTATAGAGTTATTAGAAAAGTGCAAACCAGCACGGAAGTCAGGAAAGCTTATTATTGCTGATGGGATATCAAATCCTTGATTAGCATCTGGAGGATATTCATCAATGTGCAAGAAGCCCTATGCAGACCAACAAAAAAATGTCAAAAACCAAACCAAATTTTCATTCATCCATTGTAAGAGGTCTGTAGTGAACATATCACATACATAGCTACTATCAGTTTTTAATACCAAAGCCATATATATATAGCTTTAAAAGTAAAATGACTGTCACATTTTGTGCTGTAACGACATCCATCCTAACAGGTGAAACAGGTCAGTCTCCAAAACTACTTGGACATTCCAAGTCTATCAACTAAGTCAACTATCAAAGCAATTCGATATTTCTGTTTGATAGTTACTTTATTAGAGTAAATTACCAACGCAAGAGCGATCATGAAAAATTGAAGCTATTCAAAACATAAATCCATTTTGAATAAATAAAACTGTTGAAAGATCAGTCCTGCCACATTTAGATAAGTTGCATTACAAACATTACACAATATGTTGCGTTCAGTAATTCACTGTTCAAGTTTTAGATATGAAAGACTGAATATTCACAACAAAAGCATAATTTTATGTAGGTTGAAAGTTACTCAAACTACCTTGCAAGCTACGCATGGATCAATTGATCAACAATTGAATAAGCTACGCTCAAAAGTTAATGAAATGAGCTTGAACTAAATATCATGGTTTATTTGGGTCATTAGCTTGTGAATTGGTTTGTGACATTGTGTGTGTGTGTGTAATATATATATATATATATAAATTACAGACACACACACACACACAAATATAATACTCTTTTGATCTTTTCAATTAAAATATACGGCAAAATACTGATTATAGAATTAAGTCTAACTCATCAACCTCAGGCAACTCCTAAGGTAGGAATGAGTCAACCATGAACCAAAACTTTGAACTGAGCTTACTCAAACTACCTTGGTTAAGCCCGGCTCAGCTAAGCTTGATTTATTTTCACCAAAATTTGAAGAGTTCAGAAGGTCATACATGTATATGGTTACATGCCAAATTGATATTTCATGAGTCATCCGACCTTCCTATAATAACATTAACAGTCCTATTTATTTAGAGATGATCTTCTTATTAATATTTCTGAGGTTTAAAAACATTAATTTCTGGAATTTATCACAAAATAAAACGTGAAGTAAATATCCAAAAGAAAATGAAAAAGAAATGAATACAAGAATTCGAGCAGACCTTATCAAACTCTATACTTAATACAGCGGATTTAATCTCACAAGGCAATCTGAGGACCAGCTCCATCATCCCTG
Organism: Astragalus glycyphyllos; assembly: GCA_963573325.1. Taxonomy (NCBI): domain Eukaryota; kingdom Viridiplantae; phylum Streptophyta; class Magnoliopsida; order Fabales; family Fabaceae; genus Astragalus; species Astragalus glycyphyllos. The sequence goes on along the minus strand of OY754307.1, from coordinate 119,429,904 downwards.
GTGATACTTTGTCTTCAGAAGGTGAAACATTCATTCTCTCAACAAAATTTGCGACTACTCGAGGCTTTTCATCAACTAATAATTGTAAGGTATGATAATATACCTTAATATACCAGGGTACAATTTGGAGAATATTAACTTGTAACTTACACCCCTCTTCAAGATTATTGGCAGCAACAAAGCCCTTAGTCAATTTTGTAGACTTCAAGGATATTGCAATTGAACCCCTTTCATTTCCACTTCCCATTAAAAATCTACTGGCATATAAAGGTGCATGTGGGCTAGACCAAACAACAGGATGCTTCCATGTTAGGCCTAAATCAAATTGTTCAGTGTCTCTGTACTCTTTGATAGCGTATTCATACATAATAGAGGAGCTCTTTTCCAATTCTCTATGGACCTTGTCAGCAGTAACAGATAATTCAAAGCCAAGATTCCTTCTCAAATCTTCTGTACCTGCATCATTAGCAGCATATACAGCAGCATTGTTCTGGAGCTTCTCAAGTTCAGCAACTAGATCTCTCTCAACTTGAAGATAGACATTACTCGACTTGGCAAGAGCACATCTTCCAATGATTTTTCTTCCAAATATTGAACTCAAAGACCAACTTGGTTGAATTTTTGTTTCACTGGGATAGTCCGTACCAGCTCTCTGATCATTAGGCTGAAGTACAACTGTAAGCGTTTGTTCTAGAATAATTCCCGAATCTAACCCATCTGCAGCAACTTCGGATACTGTCAAGAGCAATCGCTGTGAATGATAAAAGCTTCCGTAAATAGATGGTCTATCCATCAAGGCTGAGAGTCCAGCTTTATCTCGACAAGGAAGGAGTTTCAACCAAGGCGTAAGATTCTCTGTGCAGACAGCTTCACGCGGCAGTGTGCCATATCTTAAACTACCTAAGGCTGACTGAGATGTCCATTTAGGAGCAGAATAAGAGGTAGAAGACTCCAGGAAGTTTATTGAAGCACAAAAGAGACCTGACAGAGAATGGGTTAAATTTTTCCAAGTCGCATCAACCTGATGTGGAGGAACATCAAATACTGCCCACAATTCAACTCCAGGAGGCTTTGCATTTTGGCTTGATATTGGATCGAATCCACCCCACCTTTCATAGTTCCACCGACCTTGTGTGAAAGATAACTCCATTGCTTTAATCTGAAATTTCTTAACCTGTCCATCGAACACTAATCCACATGTTATTTAGTATATTCAGGAAGAAAAAATATATACAAGGATGATATAACAAATTAAACAAACTTGCTTCTCCAATTCATAGGGAAAACACAAAAGCAAAGAAAATGTATCCCACAAAAACTCAACAACATAGATAAGAATTGGTGTATCATCATGCGTAGCTACTGAAACATCAAACACCAATTATTGAAGTGTTAAACAAGATTCGTTTCTGAATAGAGAGTACAGTACTTAGATGGTCAAATCAGTTTGGAGTAATCTCCCCATATGTAGCAAGTCCCATTTTTCATTTGTAAGTGATTGCTAGGATGGTCTAACGCTTCATGTGGGTTATGTCAAACTCTTGAAAATTACTTCAAACTCCAACAACGACCACGTCACTCCTCGTAAGTATAAGCCTATGGTCCTACATGTTTGCACGGCCCTTAACAATGAGCTGACCAATGCCGATTCGACAAAAAACAACGAAAAATTGACATTGTCAAAGTTTAGACACCCATATTCGTTTTTGTTGTTTTTGGCCGAACTAACATTGGTCAAGTCACTGCTAAGGACCGTCAAGACATTGAGGAATATAAACTTCGACTTACGAGAGGCGGTGGCTGCTTCCGTTAGAGTTTGAAGCACTTTTAAAACGCTTGACAACTATAAATCACTTAAAACGGTTAACCACCCTAGCCATTGCCCTATCTGTAATCCTATCTTAAAAAACAAATTGTAGTAGATATGATCTGAGACAACTTTAACTGAAGGGTGCTAGACATTTAACTATCTTTATCAAATGGTCATTCATATGCAGGACTTACCAATTCAGAAAGTATGTGTTAGTTATAGTTAGTCAGTTGAAATGGTTAAATAATTAAATAGAGAAGGATCTTAGAGGGTATGAATATTAGGTAATTAATAGGAAGTAAATCGGGAGTAAGAGCCGATGTCTTTCGACAATGACAACTTAGAAGTTAGAGCATTTGCAATATCCTCCTAGATTCATTCTTATTTGTGATCTTGTATTTCATTGACAAATTAACAAAAGCAGAATATCTACATCATCTAGGAAATTTAACAACTTCAATCACTTGCATCCAAATCCAAAGTCACAAATTTCAAGAAATAACTTCGAACATAGTAAAATGAGAATAGAAGGAAAGAGGAAAAGCACACACACCAGTTGGGAAATAGATTTGGGGAAAAGGTGATGGTGACGAGCGAAGGAATCATCGACAATAGGAGCTTCACTTTGGAAGTGAAAATGTGCTAGCACCTTGCGATCGGGTAAGGGCTTTAACAGCAACTCCTCCGAAAATTCTTCTTCTCTTGTTGCTGAAGACAGGATCGGAAGCAAGAGAAGAAGAGAGAGAGCAAGAACCATCGTCGCTTTCATGCTGTCTTTGGAGATTACGGAGACTGTTATGTACATACTACAGAGGTTCCGCCATGAATGCACGGTGCGAGCTTCAGGTCTTGCCAAGAAGGTGACACAGATTGAAGAGATAGTGAACGATTGAAGGGTGAGGGTTGCGTATTGCGTGAAGGGTGGTGGCCGCCGGTGGTGGACCGGTCTCGTCCTCGTCGCCGCCGCGTCTGAGAGTGAGGGACGGTGAGGTTGTGCGTGCGATGCGTGAAGGTATGCGGTTTATCGTGCGCAGTGAAGGGTTTGTTGTTGCAATCCAGTGGAGGGGTATGGGCCAAAAGATTTTCTGGGCCGAAGCCCTATGCACTTCCAAAAATACCCTCAGATAGAAACACTCCCAAAACTCCCCACACTGCGTTTTTAGACCGGTACAACAACATAGAATTGTACCGGTTTAGTGACATATTGCCGAACCTGCAAAATTTTATGCAGTTGGGGGTGTGTCACAAGGTTCGGTATCAGGCAGCCGTACCAGGTTCGGTTCCATGTTGTCGAACTTGTGAAATCCCAAAAACAAGGTGCACTTGGAAGATTTTTATTCATAGATGGTATTTTGGACATTTCGCAGAGTTTGGGGGTTGTGTGATGAGTAGGAGGTGGGAGGGGAATAAGCATGGGCCCTCGAAAATAGTCAGGGTTTCTCTTCTTCAGGGGACAAGTTTTTTGGGCTTCCTATAGGCCCAACAGAATATAATTTGGGCCACTATTGGGTATTTAAATCTAGGGTTTCTATTTGCACACCCATTTTTTACTAATATAACTCCACGAGTTAAACATTAATTTTCTTTCAAAGTACTCATATATGTAACTTTACATCTCAAAGTTACATTGATTTTACATACTTAATTTACATTCCAAAAGTTAACTTTTATATTTTCGATGTCAACCCCAAGTTTGCCATTTGCTTAAGAAGAATAGGAAGAACCAGACGAGAGCTATATGGCGTTGGAGATTGAAGGAAAATCTGCCATTCTCCCCCTTTGCAGCGACACTTTCCTTCTCCTCTTTAGGTCACAACATCAGTTTTTGTATTGAAGATGATTGGATCCAATAGGTAGAGTAATCGACACTATCTAATCTAACAACTGGATCCAACAGTGAATAAATTTTTGCAAAACTTGTGTGCAGTACACCACCTACATTACTTGTGTATGGTAGTCGCCGTCATATATACATTATATTGGGCGAGTTCTACCGTGTGTTGTTTGTTTGTAATACATTGAGTCCTTGTCACCGAAGCTTTTGGAAACTACAAAAGAATGACGATGGGGGCTGAGGAGAGAAGGTTATAGGAAAGAGTGGAGGCGGCGATGAATGGTTGCTTAAGAGGCAACCGTAAACATTGTCTTAATAGTCAACGTTGATCCCTAACACAAAGGCATACAGGCATACGAGAGATGCAAAGTTTAAAACCTAAATTGATTCGAAGGAGATGACAACATGAGTGTCTGGCTCATATTTCTTCTCACAACCGTCTTCATCTTCTTTGCCCTATTTTTTATTTTTGTTTATACTATAAAATTTGGCATTATTCTTTAAAAAACAAAACAAATGTGACATTTCAAAGTAAAACAAAAGTTACTCTCTAAGACAAGTACTTAATTTTGTCCAAAACAACTTAGCTTGATTCAAAATCTACAAATCACGATACAAAATATAAAATTTGTAAATAATATGTTATTCATTCCTCATATCACATTTCAGAATACATCACTTATATAACTTCTATATATATATATATATATATATATATATATATATATATATATATCTAGATATCACTTATTTATCTCTATATATCAAGTGCCTTTTTCTAGTATATATGGCAATTGATTTTCATGGCAGTAACTATCCTTATATAGTTGTTTAGTTCTATTTATTCATGTAGGCATTCTAAGGGAGGTGTAGGATGCTTATCCCTATCTTTACAATAGTCATAGATCATATATTTTTGCCTTACATTTTCATATTGTTTTTCTTGAGCAGGATCAAATTGCCCATACTTTTTGATATTGTTCCACCAATATTTTTCTGAAGCACAATTTGGATCATTTATGGTTTGAGTTTGGCAGGCAGTAACATTAAATCCTTGGTAGTAGGCTTTGAATGGTGCATAAGTCCAATTGATTTTCTGACGCCCTCCATCTGTTGCCCAATTCTCTCCATCCCATATACTTGCTTCTATTTGCATAGGCCTTGATGGGTAGCTCACTCCAATCTTTGTGTTATTCTTGTATACCCTAATTGGCCTATTGTCCACATAAAACCTACAAAACCAAATTTTGATCGGATATTGAAGTTACAATTTTTTTGGTATAAATAAGGTATCCTCTGCCCGAAACTGCAGATATTGGTTAAGCTGAAAGAGACCCCAACCATCCAAGTGTTCTCAGATAGATATTGAAATTATATATTTATATATAAATTAGACATTGAATATCTTACACAACATGATATTGGTTCCAAAGAATTTGGTAGTCATGAAAATCTGTGGTGGGGTCAAACCAAAGGTGAAATCTTTGCTCTCTCATTCCAACACCATTTGCATATACATTGGTTTGTAATGTGTATGGTTTTCCTTTTCTATTGCCCAAAAATTCAAAGTCTAACTCGTCGTGTGCATTGTCATGTGAAATCAACTGCATGCATCAAATTAAATAAGAGTTAATCAATAATAGTTAATCAATAATATATTCATGAGATTAGTGATTAAGCACATATTTTCCCTTAATTATGGCATGAGAAGAGAGTTTTCATCTTGAATATCGTATCATATTAATAAGGCCAAAGATTACTCACGTAGAAAGTTGTGACAACCCCTGCAGAATCTCTGCCTGGTACTTTGATCCTCATATGGAATAATCCAGAGCCATAGTTCATCTTGGATGCAAAGCCAGATCCTTTGTGTTCACAAAATATGGAAGTAGTTAGCTATGAAACACCGACACATACAACACAGACACAGACATGCGGACATCGGTTTTGATTTGAAAAATATTGGAAAAATACAAGTAATTGAAGTGTCAGTGTCGATGTCCGATACAATATGTGTCGGCCACCAAACACGTCTTCAACCAGAAGTGTCGGTGCTACAGAACTATATGTTATCATTAAAAAAACAATATCATTTGATCTCATCATTACTAGTACTAGTACTCTTTAATTATAAAAGAGATGATGGTTTGAAAAATAATTATTACAGTTTTGGTGAATAACAATTAAATTTACAAAGATAAAGTTATTGAGTTATCTGTGGCAACAAATTAAGTACTACCAAACTCATAAGATTACTAAATTCTGCATAATTAAGGAGTGGGTGTATGGTAAGATATTGACATCTCAACTGAATCATGTTCAATGTTCATGCATGTATCATTGTTTTGGTCATACGATTTAGATTTTAATTTTAATATTGATTTCCATTGTGTACATCTAGTGGAATTATCTCATGACCAAACAAGGTCATGTCCTTTTTTTATTGACAAAAAACAAAGTCATGTCCTAAGACCTATTATATAGTATGAGTTAGCATATATAAAAATAACTTGGTTAAGGAAATTATTAATACGAAACATAAACATAAAACATGTATATGGACAAAAAAAAGATTCATATATGGCTCTTAGTAACTTCGACACGCAAACGTTTTATTTAGTTCAAAATATGATCAAATCATTTTCCACCATATAATATATGTAATTGTTATTCATACACGTAATTACTAATTACTCATTGTTATTACTAGTTGATGATTATGCCTGAGGCTGAAAGTCCATTTTGTTTGGTGTCGGTATTAATCGCATAATAACTCGCCATTTAAAAAAGTCACATAATAACCCAAGAGGAATCATGTTATAAAAAAGCTTAATATTTAGTTTTTTTAAGAAAATAAAAGATTGATTTAATTAACTTTATGTACATAGCTAGGCTGCAAATTGCAATACACTCTTATGCTTTCTTACAATATTTTTATTTATTTATGAATTTAATCTTTAAATATATTATGTAAAATAAATTTGTGTACAACTTAAAAATTGTTTAAATATTTTGTAACATACTATCATATTTTTTTGTCAAAGATACAAATAAATTAGTAACCAAATTGGTTATTTTGTTTAATCATTTTACCCCTTCATAAAAACATCGATACATTTTGGATTTCTGAGTTATTTATTTATAAACCAAATTCATATTAAGGATTAAAATTTTAATTAACATATTTAACGGTTTTTCACACTAGTAACTAATCAAAAATTGACATGTCATAGAAATGATTGACTTTATTTTAGTCTAGTCATCATCTCAAAAATCACACTAACATAGTATAAAAAAATTACACCGACGGTGCATACCTATTACACTCAAGGATTAACATCGCATGACGTTAATTTTCAAAAAAAAACAATTTAAGGGTATACTATTGATTTGTGTATAACATATTACATATCCATCCTTTGAATTTAACTTGTAACTTTTAATAATTATTTATTAATTATATTTGAAAATACTCATGCTAATGCAGTTTGTTCAACTTTGCAAGCATGTATGCAACAAAACATAAACAAACGTACGTGTATATTTCAGGTTAATTCTAATTTAAAAAAAATTGTGCTGGGAAAGCTATAAAGATAAGTGTAATTTAAAGGGATAATGAAGAAGATAAAATTCATGGTTGATTATAATTAACCTGAAGCGCCGTAGTCGTAGACCATTGAAAGCTGAATTTCTTTCCCTTGGTTTAGAGACACAATATTATTGCCACCCCATTTTATCCTGTAATTTTGATTAAATGTTATTTCTTCATTTTTCCTTCCTCTAGCATTACCAAGGACCACATGAGGAACAAGGAACAAAAGAAAAATAAATATAAGAGAACTCATATCTAGGCAAATCTTTTTGTTATAAGGTTTTGGTCTTTTTACACTCATATGAAATGATATTTTGGTTATTTGGTGTTGGCCTATTTCTTCATCTATTTATACACGAAGATGAAGTACACGTCAGCTTCATAGGAACTATATATAAAAGCATAGAAGTGCATCACCTATTCCCATAATTACCTTGCCAATACGCTATTGACTTTGTCAATATTTCTATCCTCCATAACAAACTATATCATGATGTGGCTTAGTTTGGAATTGGAAGCAACGTTAACAAATTGAATATATTCAAGTACTACCACATTCATTAATTTTCTATTAGTTTCTGGATTAATATGCAAGTAATATAAAGGTTCCATATATACATATATTCTCTTTAATTTTTTAAAATATGAAAAGCTTCCATACATTCTAAGACAGTACTATAATACTTGCAAATCATATATCAAATATTCCTTTTCCTATTTGTAACACCCCCAAAGTAATTGTTTTAATTACTTTAATTGATTGTTGATTTATTTGATATATGCTTGTTGTGAATAATTGATATTTTATGGATTATTAGAATTTTGGAGATTAAGTAAGTATGAGTGTTAGTGATTTAGTATACACTTTGTGCTTGCTTGACTAATTAAAAGTGATAATAAGTGAATATTAGAGGGTAAAGGCAAAACAGACATTTCACTAACCAAACACTTAGTTGTCCACACTACTATTGTTGAACACTTAGAGAGACATACACACTCTCACTTACCCTTATTTTCAGCTTTAAGAAAGAAAAGAAGAGAGAAGGTAAAGACGGAGGGAGTCGTAGTGAGAGAAGAGAGGAAAGATGGTTAGTTAGTGTATTACATCCCTTTTGGTTTTTATGCCATTCAAATTCTTAAGCGGTTTAGAACTTTGATTATGTTAAAATGGTTAACATCCCAACTTTATGTAATACACTAACTATTTCCTTAAATTCCACAATTTTCCAAAATAGTTAGTGTATTACATTTTAAAAGTGTGATAGCCTAACATAAAAAATGATATTGTTTTTTGTTCTGGACTGGGCCTCATTCAGTTATTGAACATGGATTGGCCCAATCACTTTGGTCCATATCCACAATCTACAAGCCCAATTATGACTCTCATATTTGGAGGGCTCAGATCGACTCATTCAATCCAACGGCTCATAATGGGCATGCTTTCCTATAAATACTAGCTCACATTGCCATAATGAGGTACACTCTCATTCCTTGCTAAATCACTCACCTACTCTCAATACTAACTTGGGCGTCGGAGTGGCTTCGCAGGTCCCCCTCCCGGGCGCTCGTTGATATCAAGTCATACCGCAAGAGACCACCGACGCAGTCCGCACGACACTGCTAGGTACAGTTCATTGGCGACCACAGTGGGAGGTTTCTACCTTTCACACCATTCCTACACTTAGAAACTTTTCTCTTGCATTTCCATGGCTCCAAGAGGCAGACCACGCGTGAAGAGTGTTGCTGTGCCTGCACCCCAGTTTGAAGGCACTCCTGAGGGCGATGTCGCCACCCACGAAGACACCCCTGTTCAAGCTACGCGAGAAGTTCCCTCGACGGGAGGGATTCATCCGCCGGATGTCAACCAACTGTTGGACCTTCTGGCCAACCGCACTCAGACTATGCTGCTACAAGAGACACGTCTTAGGCAAATTGAGAGACGTGTGGCCTCTATGCCCGAGCAACCTCCTCCTTTTTGGGGAACTCCTCCTCAAACGACTGTGGTATCAAGACCCTGCCGTTCTCCCCCCTCGGAGGCGTCATGCTCACCGTTCCCCACCTAGGCGGAAGCATGTGCACCGCTCTCCTCCTCGGCGTAGGAAGCATCAGGGATCCGGAACACCACCAAGGGCGTCCCCTTCCTCTCTGGATGGGACTTATCAGCCCGATGACACCCACTCCAAGGTTTCTTCGCGTAACTCCTCTGATTCGCGCGACAGGTCGAGGAGCAGGGCTAAGATTCACAAGAGACGTCGCAGAAGATCGCCATTGAGGAGATCTCCTGACAAGCACAGATACCAAGACTTTGACTTCCAAGATGTCTCACCTTTCAATTCAAGGAGGTTTGCGGATGAAGGACCCTTCACTCGGAGGGTGGAGGAATGCCCAATTGCAAGGACTTTGGAAAAACTCCCAACACTCAAGATGTACGATGGGACCGGAGATCCAGACCGGCACTTGGCTCATTTCTCACTCATGATTCGCTATAGAGGTGCTCGAGAGCCTGTTCATTGTAAGATATTCCCTCTCACCCTCGAGGACATCGCATTAGAGTGGTTCCAAGAGCTGAAGCCAAACTCCATCTCTTCATGGGGGCAACTGGCAAGACTATTCACAACCCGTTTCACCGCTTCCCGACTGAAGCCAAAATCTGAGGAAGTGCTGAGAGCTGTCAGGCAGCGGGAAGGCGAAACACTTAGAGAGTATATTGAGCGTTTCAATAAGGAAGCTTCATGTGTTCGGAACTTGGAAGATAAGCAAAGACTATTTTGGATGAAAGATGGCCTCAGGCAAGGAAGTCTTTTCGAAATTAATGTAGGAATCAACAAGCCAAGGGACTTGGCCGAATTCCTCCAAAGTCTCAAAAGTACATGGACTACGAAGAGAATAAGTTGGCTTACCAAGAGGAAGCCAAGGTTGGCAACAAAGAGGACGGGCGGACCTATAAGGCCACCGAAGAGCTGTGGCAGAAGCGAGGCCAAGCTGGGAGAGCTCCCTTTGTATCTCGACCCCGGCAAGGTCGTTTCTCAGAGTACACCCTGCTGAACACATCCCAGGCTGAGATCCTTGCTAAATGCGCCGACGCGGAGTTTCGAGATATCAAACAGCCCGAACCTCTCGTACAAAGGAAAGGCCGAACCTCTAAGAAGTATTGCCATTATCACAAAGGTTATGGGCACAGTACCAAAAAATGCTACACCCTCAGGGATGACATTGAAGAGCTGATCCGCGAAGGGAAGCTCGCCCAGTATGTGAATGAAGAAGAGGAGGAGACCCATGACTCTGAATAATGAACAAAGCATCAGAACCTGAACCTAGAGCTAGGACTAGTTAAGAATTTTGTTGTTTGGGAACAAAAGCAGAATGTAAAAGCTCGATATGAATGATTAACAAAAGTTCATTTTGCAAGTACAGTTTTTGCTCTAGCTCACCAACATTAACACTGGTTCCAAAGAAAATCTATTAATATTAAGAAAGAAAAAGGTCCAACTCCATAGCTGGGGGCAGAACGAAACAAGTTTGAGACCCAACATACCCCGTAGGAAGGGACTGCCTGGCTCACAGAGGAAACCTCATCATTAGCTCTAAACTAAAATCATCTTCCCAAGACGGTCTTTTTAAATACACCCCTTGGAATCCTAGTAATGGAGTCAAGAGTGCCATGGCACGCCGAGACAAATAAAGATTGTCGGTAACAGAGTAATCAATGAGAACCACCATGATCATTAGCATCTTCCCTACATACCGAGGCAGGAATCTCGTGATTCTTTCCATCAAGTGACCTTGGTGGTCACAACCCCTTGGACGAGTTATATCCGGGCCGAGTCCTGGTAAACTGTGTCAAGGGTATACTTCAAGTGACTTTGGTGGTCGCAACCCCTTGGGCGAGTTATATCCGGGCTGAGTCCTGGTAAACTGTGCAAAGGGTATACTTCAAGTGACATAGGTGGTCACAACCCCTTGGGCGAGTTATATCCGGGCCGAGTCCTAGTAAACTGTGCCAATGGTATAATTCAAGCTGACTTTGATGGCCATAACCCCTTGGGCGAATATACTTGACCATGAGGTGCCATGTGGAAACGAAAGCCGGCACCCTGCCGGGTTTTGGGTATGAACCCCTGCACCAACGAAGGCCGGCACCCTGTCGGGTTTGACATATCGAACCCCGGCACTATGATTTCTATCCCGGCACCATGTAACCCTGCACCCTTGAGGGCTGTCTAGTCTGCAGACAATAACTTCGTCCATGGTTATCCGATAGGGGCATGTAAGCATGCGTTGGAAAGCTAAGAAGCAGAGCTACAATTCTTCTGTTAAGCTCAAGATCCAATTCTAAAGTATCCAACCCCGGAAGCATGATTTGTAACCCAGCACCTTGTAACCCGGCACCCTTGAGGGCTGCCTAGTCTACAGACCATAACTTCGTCCATGGTTATCCAATGTGGGCGCGTGAACATGCGTTGGAAAGATAAGAAGCAGAGCTACAATTCTTCTTTGAAGCTAAAAATCCAATTCTGAAGTCTCCAACCCCGGCACCCTGATTTGTATCCCGGCACCTTGTAACCCGGCACCTTGCCGGTTTCTGCGGCATTCGGGAGGGCTGTCAAGTCTTCAAGCCATAACTTCGTCCATGTTTATCCTATGGAGGCGTGTGAGCAAGCGTTGGAAAGCTAAGAAGCAGGGATACAGTTCTTCTGTTAAGCTCAAAATCCAATTCTGACGTCTCCAACCCTGGAACCAGGATTTGTATCCCGACACCTTGTAACCCGGCACCTTGCCGGTTTCCGTGGCATCTGGGAGGGCTGTCTAGTCTCCATGCCATAACTTCGTCCATGTTTATCCGATGGAGGCGTGTGAGCATACGTTGGAAAGATAAGAAGCAAGGCTACAATTCTTATGTTAAGCTTAAAATCCAATTCTGACGTCTCGAACCCTGGAACCATGATTTGTATCCCGGCACCTTGTAACCCGGCACCTTGCCGATTTTCGCGGCATCCGGGAGGGCTGTCTAGTCTCCATGCCATAACTTCGTCCATGTTTATCCGATGGAGGCGTGTGAGCATGCGTTGGAAAGCTAAGAAGTAGGGCTACAATTCTTATGTTAAAGCTTAAAATCCAATTCTGACGTCTCCAACCCCGGCACCATGATTTGTACCCCCGGAACCTTGCCGGTGTCCGGGGCGTGCGCAAGAGAAGAAGTTAAACCCCGGCACCCTGCCGGTGTCCGGGGCGTGCGCGAAGGAAAGATTTGAACCCCGGCACCCTGCCGGTGTTCGGAGCGAGCACTGAAAAATTAAGGTGCGAAAGAAATTCATGAGAAATAAACTAAGTGTCAAAGACTAGGAGCCACGAGGCCCCAATATGGTGGGATCATGTGCAAATTTATCAAAGCACGATCAACCAACAACCAAGCGCACGAGGCGCGAAAGACAAGCGCACGAGCGCGAGGCATAACCTAGCACCCCACCAGTGTCTACGCCTAACCCGGCAACCCGTCGGTGTTGGTCGACACGCGCACGAAGCGCAAAGGTATCGTCCCGCGAGCACACGAACCTGGCGCATAACCCGGCACCCTGCCGATTTGGGGGGAGCGCTTGAACCGCGCGAAGAGAAGGCTGGACCCCGGCACCCTGCCGGTTTGCGAGGGGGGTGCACGTGGGTATTGGACCCCGACACCCTGCCGGTTTGCAAGGGGCGCGCGCGGGTATTGGACCCCGGCACTCTGCCGGTTTGCGGGGGGCGCGCGCGGGTATTGGACCCCGGCACTCTGCCGGTTTGCGAGGGGGTGCGCGCGGGCATTGGAGCCGGCACCCTACTGGTTTGCGAAGACTATCCCCCATACGGTTTGGTACTTTGGTTCCATTTTTCGCGAGAGCCAAGGAGAAAGGACACGAATTCGTGGCTCTCTCACGAGGCACCAACATTCCCTTGTCACCTACGACTTTGATGGAAAACCAATGCCATGAGGCATCAACATTCTTTTGTCACTAAGAGCTAACATTCTCATGAAGCATGCAATGGTAGCATACAATGTTAAAAAGAGATAAAAGAGGATGAAGGAAGATACACTTACCAAGGGAGAAATTTGAAAGAGCTTCAAAGGAAATCTTGTGTGGTCCCAAAACCTTATCCACTCTTTCAAAATTCTATCTTCAACCACTCTAACCAGGCGCCACGAGGTGCCCACCAGCTGTTTGATAAATTGCCTGAAAGGCAGCGTCTGGATGCAACACAACTAGGCACCCTACCAGGATTGCCTTGCCCACCAAGTGTTCGATAAATTGCCTGAATGGTAGTACATGGAAGGGATACAACCCGGCATTCGACCGGTCGTGTGCAGACGCATTGTGGACCCGGCGCAATGCCTATGCACCAAAGAAAAGACAATGAAAATGCTTACCAAGGAGAAAAGTAAGAGAGGATGGATCCAAGTTGAAAATGAAGTGTGTGGTCACCAAGAGTCTTATTCTCCACCATGCACAAAATCATGCCCATAAAATCATGGGGTGGCCAAAGACTAGACACGACACCATAGAGGGCGCCTAGGACACGGCACCATGGAGGTGCCAAGACACAATCACACAGCACCATGAGGATGCTTAGTCCCACGACACCATAGAGGTGCCAAGACATCATCACACGACACCTTGGAGGGCCAAGCTCCCGATAAGTTGGACAAACCGACAAAAATGCTTCAAGCCAAGACCATCCTTCAAAATAATCTCGGCTTGGGGGGCAACTGTTCTGGACTGGGCCACGAGGCCCATTCAGCAATTGAACATGGATTGGCCCAATCACTTTGGTCCATATCCACAATCTACAAACTTAATTATGACTCTCATATTTGGAGGGCTCAGATCGACTCATTCAATCCAACGACTCATATATAATGGGTACGCTTTCCTATAAATACCGGCTCACATTGCCATAATGAGGTACACTCTCATTCCTTGCTAAATCACTCACCTACTACTCTCGTTGATAAATCATTCCTTGCTAAATCATTCCTTGGGCGTCGGAGTGGCTTCGCAGGTCCCCCTCCCAGGCGCTCGTTGATATCAAGTCATACCGCAAGAGACCATCGACGCAGTCCGCACGACACTGCTAGGTACAGTTCATTTTTTTTAATTTCTAGTTAGCCTTTCGCACATTGATAGTGCAACTAATGACTTTTGTTCATTTCCCCCCTATTTTACTGTTATTTAGTGTGCTTTTTAGGTACTTTAGGGTCTGGAAAAATTTTAAATGTTTAAATACATGAAGTTCTTTTCTTAATGGTAGGTTTGGTGAAGAAAAAATTAATTCTGTGATGAAATATGAAAAGTGTGATGTTAAGCAATGTGTTTTGAGGAATATATAGGATTAGGAAAAAAAATTAACTATTCAACTACGGGAAGTTAGATTCACAATAACCGGTTCGAAGAAAAAAATTAATTTCGTGACAAAAACTTGTAAACGGTGACCCTAAGCAGTGAATTTTGGGGTACTTTTAGGTGTGAATTTTTTTTTCATAGTACTCTAATAGATTAGATAAGTAAAGTGGGGGAAGAAATATATCACAAAATAGTTAGAATCTTCAACCAAATTGTTGATGCCAATAGCTCCTTTTTATATTAGTATAACATATGCAATTTAATTTTGTTCAGTTATTTTTCATCAATTTGTTGATTAAAGTCAATAAAAGCATTAAAAAGAAACAAGGGTAATGATGGTTGCATCAATGTGTGAATTTTTTTCTTTATATCACTAAAAAAATTTAAAATACAAAAATGCCTCAAGTGCAGTATTATTTCCCTAAATGTCACCCAAGAGCACTTGAATGAGATGATAGGGGTCTTTTTCAGCTTAACCAAAGTCATTGGTTCGAATCCAGCCTTGGGCATGCAACGGTGTTAAATCTCTTGAGGCCATTGTGGTCCTACCTAACTCAAAGGATTAGTCTTTTCAATTGCGCGCAAAGGAGACCCGATTTAAATCAAAAAATTTCCTAAATGACACATTTTTTAATAGTAAAGGTATTACATACTAAAAGTGCCATAGCCTAAGATAAAAAATTAAGAATTTTTTTTTTAAAATTTCTAGGTAGCCTATCGCACATTGATAGTGCAATGGCCATTGTTCATATATTTTTTATCATTTTAATGTTATTGGTGTGTTTTTCGGTATTTTAGGGTCCGAAAAATTTTGATATGTTTAAATACGTGAAATTTTTTCCTCAATAATAGGTTTGGTGAAGAATTTTTTTATTATTTTGTGACGAAATGAAAAAATGTGACACTAAACAGCATATTTTTGGGTACTTTAGGATTCGCAAAAAAATTTAACTGTTCAACTACAAGAAGCTAGATTTACAATAACCGGTTTGAAGAAATAAAAATAAATTTCGTGACAAAACTTGTAAACGGCGACACTAAACAGTGAGTTTTGAGGTACTTTTAGTTGTGAATTTTTTTGATAGTACTCTAATAGATTAGATAAGTAAAGCGGGGGACCGAATATATCACAAAATAGTTGAGATCTTCAACCTGATTGTTGATGTCAATAGCTCCTTTTTATATTAGTAACATATAAAAGCGTTGAAAAGAAACAAGGGTAATTTGCGGAAATGGATCCTCTAACTTCCAAATCTCTAACTTTTCCTAACTTTAGTCTTTTTTTTTTTATGAGAGAGAAAAGAAAAAATGGAGGGAAATGGAAGAAATTATGATGAGAGAGAATATATTAGAAGAGAAAGATAGATACAAAGTTAGGGGGAAGTTCCCTCCAAAAAGTTAGAGGATCCCTATTTGCTTATAAAAAAGAAACAAGGGTAATAACGGTTGCATCAATGTTTGAGTTTTTTTTTATATCACGAAAAAAAACTAAAAATACAAAAGTGCCACAAGTGTAGAACTATTTCCCTAAATGCAATATTTTTTTAAAATAGTTAGGATAAACAATTAATAATTTTTTTTTAGACAAAATTACACCAAAGGACCTTTAAGTTATTTATTTGTAACAAGTTGGCCCTTTAAATTCTTTTGTAACGAATAAGCCCTTTTAGTGATTACTCTAGCTTATGTATTTTGATGTAATGCTATTTTATATATTGTGATTACTCTAGCTTATGTATTTTGATGCAGCCAAGCATATTTTGATGTAATCAACGATATGACATTTTACTAAAAGGGCTAACAGTGTCAACCTTAGGTAACTTAAAGGGTCTATTTGTTACAAAAAAACTTAAAGGGCCAGCTTGTTACAAATAAATAACTTAAAGGTCCTCTAGTGTAATTTTGCCTTTTTTTTTAATTTCTTGTTAGTCGATCACACATTGATAGTGCAATGGCCTTCATTCATAAATTTTTTATCTTTTATTCTCTTATTTTAATGTTATTTGGTGTTTTTAGGTACTTTAGGGTCAGGGAAAAATTTAGATTTTTAAATACATGAAGTTTTTTCCTCAATAACAGGTTTGGTGAAAAAAGAAATTAATTCTGTGACGAAATAAGAAAAGTGTAATGGTAAACAGCGTGTTTTGGGGTACTTTAGGCGGGGGAAAATTTTAACTGTTCAACTACGAGAAGTTAGATTCAAAATAACCGATTCGAAGAAAAAAAATAATTTTCGTGACAAAATTTATAAATGGCGACACTAAGCAGTAGGTTTTTAGGTACTTTTAGGTGTGAATATTTTTCATAATACTGTAATAGATTAGATAAGTAAAGTGGGGGAAGAAATATATCACAAAATAGTTGAGAATCTTCAACCAAATTGTTGATGCCAATAGATTCTTTTTATATTAGTAACATACGCAATTTAATTTTGTACAGTTATCTTTCATCATCCAATTTAATTTGTTGATTAAAGCAAAGTCAATAAAAGCATTAAAAAGAAACAAGGGTAATGATCGTTGCATCAATGTGTGAGTTTTTTTTATATCACAAAAAAAATTAAAAATACAAAAAATGCCACAATGTAGTACTATTTCTCTAAATTCCACATTTTTTAAAAACAGTAAGGGCATTACATTTTAAAACTGTGACAGCCTAAGATAAACAATTAATAATTTTTTTTAAAAAAATTCTAGTTAGCCTATCGCACATTGATTGTGCGCGCAATGGTCGTTGTTCATATATTTTTTTATCTTTTCTTTTCTTATTTTGATGTTATTTAGTGTGTTTTTAATTAAGTACTTTAGAATTTGGAAAAAAAAATTAGATGTTTAAATACCTGAAGTTCTTTCCTCAATAATAAGTTTGGTGAAAAAAGAAATTAATTCAGTGACGAAATGAAAAAAAGTGTGATGTTAAGCAGTGTGTTATAAGGTACTTTAGGATTCGGGAATTTTTTTTAACTATTCAACTACGGGAAGTTAGATTCAAAATAACCGGTTGGAAGAAAAAAATTCCTTACAAAATTTGTAAACGGCGACAATAAGCTGTGGGTTTTTGAGTACTTTTAAGTATGAATTTTTTTCATAGCACTGTTATAGATTAGATAAGTAAAGTGGGGGAAGAAATATATCCTAAAATAGTTGAGAATCTTCAACCAAATTATTGATGCCAATATCTCCTTTTTATATTAGTAACATACACAATTTAATTTTGTACAGTTATCTTTCATCTTCCAATTTAATTTGTTGATTAAAGCAAAGTCAATAAAAGTATTAAAAAGAAACAAGGGTAATGATCGTTTCATCAATGAGTGAATTTTTTTTATATCACAAAAGAAAATTAAAAATACAAAAGTGCCACAAGTGAGTACTATTTCCCTAAATGTCACATTTTTTAAAATAGTTAGGGTATTACATTTTAAGAGTGTGATAGTCTAAGATAAACAATTAATAATTTATTTATTTTAAAAAAATTCTAGTTAGCCTATCGCACATTGATAGTGCAATGGCCTTTGTTCATATATTTTTTATCTTCTCTTTTCTTATTTTATTGTTATTTGGTGTGTTTTTAGGTACTTTAGAATCTGGAAAAAAATTAGATGTTTAAATACCTGAAGTTCTTTCCTCTATAACAGGTTTGGTCGAAAAAAATAATTCAGCGACGAAATAAAAAAACAGTGTGATGCTAAGCAGCGTGTTTTAGGGTACTTTAGGATTCAGAAAAAAAATTAACTGTTCAACTACGGGAAGTTAGATTTAAAATAACCGGTTCGAAGAAAAAAAATTCATGACAAACTTTATAAACGACAACATTAAGCGATGGGTTTTTAGTTACTTTAAGGTGTGGATTTTTTTCATACCATCTTAATAGATTGGATAAGTAAAGTGGGGAAGAAATATATCCCAAAATAGTTGAGAATCTTCAACCAAATTATTGATGCCAATAGCTCCTTTTTATATTAGTAACATACACAATTTAATTTTGTACAGTTATCTTTCATCTTCCAATTTAATTTGTTGATTAAAGCAAAGTCTATAAAAGTATTAAAAAGAAACAAGGGTAATGATCGTTTCATCAATGTGTGAATTTTTTTTATATCACAAAAAAAAAATACAAAAATGCCACAAGTGAGTACTATTTCCCTAAATGCCACATTTTTTAAAATAGTTAGGGTATTGCATTTTAAGAGTGTGATAGCCTAAGATAAACAATTAATAACTTATTTATTTTAAAAAAATTCTAGTTAGCCTATCGCACATTGATAGTTCAATGGCCTTTGTTCATATATTTTTTATCTTTTCTTTTCTTGTTTTATTGTTATTTGGTGTGTTTTTAGGTACTTTAGAATCTGGAAAAAATATTAGATGTTTAAATACCTGAAGTTCTTTCCTCTATAACAGGTTTGGTCGAAAAAAAATAATTTAGCGACGAAATAAAAAACAGTGTGATGCTAAGCAGCGTGTTTTAGGGTACTTTAGGATTCGGAAAAAATTTAACTGTTCAACTATGGGAAGTTAGATTTAAAATAATCGTTTCGAAGAAAAAAATAATTTTCATGACAAACTTTGTAAACAGCAACATTAATCAGTGGATTTTTAGGTAAGTGTGAATTTTTTTCATACCATTGTAATAGATTAGATAAGTAAAGTGGGGAAGAAATATATCCCAAAATAGTTGAGAATCTTCAACCAAATTTTTGATGCCAATAGCTCCTTTTTATATTTGTAACATACGCAATTTAATTTTGTACAGTTATCTTTATTCTTCCAATTTAATTTATTGATTAAAGCAAAGTCAATAAAAGCATTAAAAAGAAACAATGTAATGATGGTTGCATCAATGTGTGAGTTTTTTATATATCACTAAAAAAAAATTAAAAATACAAAATTAATACCATAAGTGTAGTACTATTTTCCTAAATGCCATATTTTTAAAATGGTTAGGGTATTACATTTTAAATTTTTTTTTTTGTCAAGACCAGAATATCCATCGCCGAACGCAGTGACTAATCCCCTCACTGGATTGGAGACACCTCGAAGGGTGAGACAGCTGACCTAGGGATTTAAAGTTGTTCATACCCAATGCGAGGATCGAACCCTCAACACTTGGTTAAGGGAGAATGAGCCCCAACCGCTCAACCACACCCATTGGGTTAGTATTACATTATACAACTGTGATATATAGCCTAAGATAAACAATTAATAATTTATTTTTTAAAAATTTGCTAGTTAATCTATCGCATTAATAATGCAATAACCTTTGTTCATATTTTTTTTATCTTTTCTTTTCTTATCTAAATGCTATTTTATGTGTTTTTAGGTACTTTAGGGTCCAATTTTTTTTTGGTGTTTACGTGAAGTTCTTTCCTCAATAATAGATTTGGTGAAGAAAAATTAATTCTGTGACAAAATGAAAAAAGTGTGATGCTAAGCAATTTTTTTTAACCGTTCAACTCCGAGAAGTTAGATTCACAACAACTAATTCAAAGAAAAAAGATAAATATCGAGACAATTTGTAAAAGGCGACACTAAGTAGTGGTTTTTGGAGTTACTGTGTGAATTTGTTTTCATAGTTCTCTAATAAATAAGTAAAGCGGGGAAGAAATATATCACAAAATAGTTGAATTGTTGATGTCAATAGCTCCTTTTTTATATTAGTAACGTATGCAATTTAATTTTGTACAGTTATCTTTCATCTTCCAATTTAATTTGTTGATTAACGCAAAGTCAATAAAGGCATTAAAAAGAAACAAGGTTAATGATGGTCGCATCAATGTGAGTTTTTTTTTTTATATCACTAAAAAAATTTAAGTATACATAATTGCCACAAGTTTAATACTATTTCCCTAAATACCACATCTTTTAAAATAGTTAGGTTATTATATTTTAAAAGTGCGATAGCCTAAGATAACAATTAGTAATTTACTTTTAAAATTTTTCTAGTTAACCTATGGCACATTGATAGTGAAATGGCCTTTGTTCATATTTTTTTATCTTTTCTTATTTTAATGTTATTTGGTATGTATTTAGGTATTTTAGGGTCCAGAAAAAATTTAGATATTTAAATGTGTGAAGTTCTTTCCTCAATAACAGGTTTGGTGAAGAAAAAATTAATTCTATGATTAAATATGAAAAGTGCGATGCTAAGCTGTATGTTTTGGAGTACTTTAGGATTAGGAACAAAATTAATTGTTCAACTACAGCAAGTTAGATTCACAATAACCAATTTGGAAAAAAAATCGTAACAAAATTGTAAACGGCCGACACTAAACAGTGGGTTTTGCAATACTTTAAGGCGTGGAAAAAAAATTATCTATTCAAATATGTCAAGTTCAATCCTCGATAACTTACTTAGGCAAAATATAAATAAATTTCGTGATAAAATATGTAAAATGCAACGGCATTTAAGGACCAAAATTGTAGAAAAAAACACAGTTTTTTTATTAATTTTTTCAACAATCAAATTATAACCGTTGCGAAGAATTGTCAATGCCAACCTTTGTTTGGACAATTTTTTTCTGGTGCGACCCTCTAAATGGTGGTTGGCTACTGCTTAAGGTATTTCTAATTTCTAATAGATATCTTATATTGGGCCTCATGTCTCAGTTATTTTAAAAATACCCAACGGCCCATACTTCGTACAACCCCTCTGCTATTCAGTGAACAACCTCCTACATGCGTGAAAAGATCAAAATGTCATTAATGAATCTTATGCTCCTACGATGGTTCGGAGGACCGTGCTCCGAACCGGCTCGGACGAGCATCGTTCGAACAAGTTAATAACGCATAGAAACCCCCTTTTTTCCTTTCAGTTATATTAGAAGAGGTTCGGAGGACCGTGCTGTGAACCGGTTCAGACGAGCATCGTCCGAACCAGTTAATAACACACAAAAACACCACTTTTTTGTGCTTTATAGTTTAGCTTGTTCAATACTATATTTCCATACACCAAAACCTATAAGTAAACCTTTGACATGATTTTCTATGAGGAGAAAACTCGAGTAATTTGTTTGTGTTCCTTTCATTATTTACCCATCATATTTTTTTGTTTTTAGAAAAAAAGTTTAATGCTTCTACCTTCAAATGTATCAGTAGATTTTATATTATTCATTAAGTCAAAATGCTAAAATTGATCTTTTGATTATGCATCACGGGGAAAGTTATAATGCTCATGTAAACTCTAAGGTGGTGATAGAGTATGAAACACAGACAAAGTTTATCTATCTAATTGTTGGGTTTGAAAGCTGAAGTTTTGTGGCATGGGTGAAATAGTATTGTGGTTCTTATTAGATATCTCTATTTTGTTGCCTTCATTCTTGACATTTTCTTGACATTTTGGAGTCCATACATAGAATTCACCAATTCTATAGAAGTTTAATGGAGTCCTTACACACAAATAAAGATAGTTTTTTTGTTTACATTTCAAACTCTATCATCCCTATGTGAGTTTGTGCTAATCTCTACTAAAAATAGTTTGTAAATATACTGATGTTTTAAATGCTATACAAAAACAAACTAATCACATATCTCCACTAGAAATTAAAACTCATTTTTTAGACCACATGTGTATCCCATATATTTCTTGATATGCTAGATGATGTGTCATAAATTTAGACTTAAGGTTTAATTCATGTGCACAAAACCGACTTATAGCAAAACCTTTGTAAACTTGTCTTTTACTTTTTAGGTATGGATACTCATAAACTGTTGTTGAATAAGATCTAGTTGATGTGATGATGATGGATGTAACAACCTAAGGACTTGTGTCGGCATAATTGTCATATCAGGCTAGAGAAGTGGCTACTGCGCGTTTATTTTCCACGTTCAAAAACTGCACATTTCAACAGATTTTGTGATGCATCCATAGCAACAACACATGTGGTTGCAAAGGGCTGTGTTAACGTCTATGTGAAGGAGCCAATTTGGTCTAATTCAACTGAAGAAATAGTTACTATTTTTACAATTATAAGTATATCCCAACTAAAATAAATAAATCTAAATTACTGATATTTTGGATGATTTTAATTCACTAAATGATATCACGTGTAATATTTAATTAGTAGATACGAAAAAATCATCGCTTTTTAACTAAACTA
Source organism: Astragalus glycyphyllos (assembly GCA_963573325.1). Taxonomy (NCBI): domain Eukaryota; kingdom Viridiplantae; phylum Streptophyta; class Magnoliopsida; order Fabales; family Fabaceae; genus Astragalus; species Astragalus glycyphyllos. Next base: position 119,407,197 of record OY754307.1, on the reverse strand, counting down.
TAATGTTTTTTATGTTATTTATTATTATTATTTTGCTATTGAAGTGCGGGTAATGGACGTACCCACAGACACTTGGGTGTCCAGAAGGAATAGAGACGGACACTAAAACACATGCGCATACATGTGCAAGTTCTGGTATGGGCACTATAGTACCATGCCCTGACAAAGTTTTGGACGATCAACCAAAGTAACTCAAAGCGAGATGATATATGTGTGGGCTGTGACTCTCATATCAAAGACACATTGGGATTTTTCTTCTTTTGAGCCTTTCCTTTTCTTGTTTGGGCTTAAAGTGCCAAATAATTTAAAAGGGAAAGCAACACCTTCAGATTTTTTGACCCGAGAAGAAATGTGGCCGAAAAAGAGAAAAAGAAAACATAAAGAATTTCGAGAAAGAAAAGAAATTTAGAGGAGAGAAAAATTAAGAAAAAATTGAAGATTGGAGGATCAAGGGTTTAAGAGAAAAATCGAGATAGTGAAAGGCTTGAGTTCTTGTTGTGTTGGTTCATCTTGAACATTGAAAAGGGAGAAAATTCAAGGGTTCTAAATTTTGGAATCTTGATCCAAAATGCTAGTAAAGAGGAGGGGTTTCTCTCTCCCAGAGACGTGGGTCATCATTTGACCGAACTCCGTATTCATTTTTTCTTCCCCATATTCTTAGCTCGTTAATTATCTGCTACATAAATTGTGCTATTTTTCCTATTGTGATAAGTGCGTGTGTGTATTTTTATGCGTTAGTAATTCTGCATTACTCTGCATAATCTGGCTACGTTATTGCGTGATTGTATTGTTCGAACTGTGTTACTACAGATTTTTCTCGCTTTTGATGCAAAAAAAAATTGCAAAATTCTACACATACATGTATTGTTGCAAGTCTGCTTTTTAGCATATATTGGTTTCTTGCGTTCTTACTATTTTTGGTTTATTTGTGTGCATGAACTATTCTTGAGGGTTTCCTAATTGTAGAATCTTCCAATGGGACTTCCTAAGTTTGTAGTGACGAGAAATAGATCTTTTGGTCTAGATTCTAGCGATCTCTTACTTTTTTTTCTTTTCCGATAAGTAGAGTATTAGTAATTAAAGTCCACCTTTACAAAGAAATATGGAAAAGATACACCAAAACACCTCGAACAAGCTACACCAAAGCTAAACAAAGGCTACACCTGAGACACCAAAACTACCAAAATACAATCAATCAAACTAAACAAAAGATACACCATGACACCCATAGCTACCAAACACGAAAGACATTTAAGGCAATTTAGAAAAATAGAAATGCAAGGTTTACAACCAAAAAAACCCATATAGCCTCACACATAACAGTTAGACTCGAAGAATATTGCCTTCATAAAGAAATTATGCTATCACTCTTTTCTGCCATACACTGCTTAAGAACTATTGCGATAGAGACACGCCTCTATGCCTTTTCAAGGTGGATTCAGTTTTCAAAGTCATACCAAACACCTCAAACCCGCTCAAAACGTAGAGAGTCTTCACACGAAACCTTTGATGTCACTCCACACTACCAAAAATTATGCTTAATAGCTCCTGCGATTATCTAAATTGATGATATAAACTGTTGTATTGTACCTAGATCCTCTTTGGTACTAGACTGAGTATATCTTATGTTTGAATTTAAGTTCCATTTTTTGTCAATAATCTCCTTAAATTTTCCTTATATAACGATAATTAGAGTGTTAATACCCTTTATATATTATTACATTATATAGGGATAAAAGATTAATTAAGATTACCCCTTTGAACTGAACACTACAAAATAAAATCAACATTTAATATTTGTTGGAACTATTAATAAACATCAATTTATGACATACATTATAAAGCTAGCTAGGGAACAAAATACATGGGATTGGGGAGCTTGAATGTACGGTTTCCAGAAGAGTTTCCTTGAAGATCACTCCATTGATCCCCTACATTACCCCATATCCTGTAACCTTCATCTTCTAATTGCTTCCTTGTATTGGACTTATATGTTGCTGCACTTTGCCCTTTATATGCTACAGTCCTGTAAATTAAACAATCAAAGAATTTGTCATCTTCTTATATTTTTTTTAAACCATGGTATCCTCCACGGTGACTGTGAAAACTAATCCTTCGAGGTATTGGAGATTCATTTAAGGGGTTTCACTTCTCTCAACAAATATACATTGGGTCTTACCTCATAATGAGTCGCTCATAGCCAATGAATCCTTGATTGTGCAAGTTGTCAACTGTAACTTGACCAAGTGTCTCTTTATCTCTTCCAGTAAGGATGATTACCTTAAATCCTTTATCTATCAAAGTGTTAAATAGTCTTAATACTGAAGGAATTGATGTGCACCATCCTTTCGTTGCCCATGCCCTAAATGCTGGTGGATCATATGGGTCACACCTATATATTTATTCAAAATACAAATTTTAAAATATAGTTTTTTATAGGCAAATGTTATCGATTAATTGTTAGTAAAAGGGAGAAATGTTAGTTTCTAGAGTTTGAATATAGTTGAATACTTAACAAGGTTTAGAATAAACTTTAAAACATAGTATTCGATCTTTTGGTAACATTAGGCCGAGATAATTCAATATATAGTGAGTAAGCCAATAAGGTTTTAAAGGTTGGGTGAATAGGTTTGTTAGTTTTGTGCGGATTCATAATTAAGGAATTTCTATTTTGAGGTACTAGAGCTAGGAATAAAATCCCTTGTATTAGGTGTTAGAAGTCTATAAGCCTAGAAGTGAAGGGGTATGGGTGTAAAGGACTAATAGTTATTTTACCTTAGCCCACTGAGGAAATGGAGGTAGAAACTACTAGTGGATGAGTGCAATTTATGGAAATATGTTCTCATATTAAAGTATGAGGGTTAAATAGTGTATAAGTTTATCTATAAGGGATTAGGCCCTCGCACTATTTTTCTTTGTGATGGAAAGATATTTGTAGAGTGTGAGAGTTGACCTGGAAACTGTTTAAGACTGATTTTATGATAATGTGACTAAGAAGTTGGGTAGTGGTGCTTTTGCACTTTGTTGGCATGATGTGTAGGTGGGTAATTCCTCCCCCAAGACAGTATTCCCGAGGTTATTCTCTCTCTCTCTCTCACTTATCTACTAGAAAGTATGTACTCAGTTAAATTTACATATGTATCATTGCTCCTCAAAAATCTGTTAATAGTGTTGCGATCCTCACTTGAAGTTTATGTCCTGAATAAACAATGGAAGAGTGGTGGACAACCTGAGGTTGTTGCTTTTGTAGAGCGTCTCCTTTTGAACAAACTCCCATCTCAAGCTAATATTTTTTGTTGGGGGGTTATAATTGGAGTTCAAGATACACTTTCTGATATGACATGTTCTATATAGGAACTCTTAGAAACCAAAAATGAGACAATATTTTCAAATAGAATCCAAAATCATCCCTCTAAGAACTTATTTGCAATTAAATGATATTCATAGCTAGAGGTGGTTTCTAGAAAAGGTTCGATCAGTTCACCGTTTAACTTCTTTATGAATAGTGTGTGGACCTCTTAAAGTCTATCTCTAGGAAATGAGTTATAGATTATGTGGTGTTTTGCTAATTACTAGTTGTTGGAGCCGCCCTATTACATCTTTAAAAGTTTTTTGTGCCCTCTCCTATTTGCTTTTAAAAAAAGAGTTGAGTTTGATGAACTCATACATAGAGACAAAATTCTTTGAATTTAATTAGTTTGCACTAGTGTTAGTGTAAAATTCATTTGCATAGTCAACAATCAAAGTTCATGTAATGTTTAATCTCTTACAAGATGATTAAGATAACAATCAATTACTTTAATGATGTGACAATTTAGAATTGGTAGAAAGTGTAAAAAAAATTTGCACTAACAATGAATACTAGTTAAATCTAAATTTGGTAGTATCTATTTTTTTTTCCATAATCCACAATACTCAAATTTGACAATTCTTAAAGAGAACCCAAGCTACTCACAACTTTGACCAACAAGTTAGAAAAATTTAATTAAAATTTATTTTTTCCATCTCAAATTTTAATAGCCAATTCTATTTTTTTAGTAGTGATAAACATAAATTATTTGAAGATCGATGATATGGTATATAATAATATAAACACAAACGTGATTGTAAGAGAATATTACATACCCATAATTCTTGCTTTTGTAATAATAGATATTGGAGATGCAAGTGTCATCAACATCTAAAATCCAAGCATCCATACCATCCCCAACAAGAGGTATACCATTGACATAATTGAAAGCTTGTTCCATTATCAATTCCAAGTCTTGTTCATACTGACCATGGATCAAGTAATCCTCAACATATTGGGAACATCGAGATGGAACCGTACGCCATGGAAGCATATTGTTTGCTTCCACTCCCAATCTCCAACTCAAGCAAAACTTTCCTTCAATATTGGCTTCGTTAAATGTGTTACTTTGATGTTGTCTTGTGGACATCACCAGCTTGGATAACACTGCCATCAAGATAAGCACCAATACTTCTTGATGCGCCATATGTGTAGATGTACGAGCATACTACTAGTTGGAAAAACATGCAAAAAAATATATGTACATTGAACACTATGAATTTGTTTCTGAGAAATGATAGTGTGTTGTTTGCTTGGAGGAATTAATGGCTTGTAAGTTGTGAGGGAGAAATAAACTATATATATAGGGAAGGGGAGCTGGGGAGGCATTAATTTCCACGAGTGCGTTCCATGTAGCTAATTAGATCATCAACTATATTACTAGTACTTTATAAATAAATAAAAAGGAAAAAAAGGAACTATGATTTCTTTTGTTGAAATCAAAGTGCATGGAATAGGGCCAGGCTCAGCATTTAGTGAGATCTAAAGCAAAAAAACAAAAATCCAATCTGTCATAATAATTATCATAATAATTAAGAAAATGTTATAAGCAATATGAAAAAAATGTTACAATTTTACAAAAGATTGTTTTTATATTGCATGTATAATGAAGTGACAAATACATATTGTAAGGGGCCTCATTAAGCAAAACTTGTATCAAAGGGAGTACAAGCAGTACTCCAACCCAAACACTTATAAGGGGCCTCATTAAAACATCTCAGGGCCAAACCCGACGGGAAAAAGATTCAATGTGGTAAAACCGTAAAAGAGTAACCCTGATAAAAAACGAAGAGATCTACGGTCCAACAAAATAGCTAAAAACTCATTACAACAAACTCAGACATCTGAATGCGTTAGCCCACCAATCAGATAGCTTTGAAGAAGAATTACAACCCTCCCTACAAATAAACTATTCCCAAGATATTGATTTTACATTGTTAACAATGCCCTTCACGTCAAACACTGATCCTCTAAACAACATATTGTTTCTATACAACCAAATACACCACATGGTTACCAACCAAAAATAATATTTAAACCGGTGGGATTTATTTCAATTGACCTTCAACTCATGATGACAAAAGTGGTCGGTGCAAACCTTCGAATTTGACTTTGAAACGCCCAACCAACACTGAATATGAAGCCACAAGCTTAGAACACCTACACAGATAAAAGAGATGAACTACAGACTCATCATGTTCAAAGCAAAAAAGACAGCTAGAGCCATGAGTGTCCAAAAGAACCCCCTCGAAACTAAATTGACCTGAGTCGGTAACCTCCCCAACAAAAGTTTTCAACCAAATACTCCGCCTTTGATGGAATTGAAAGCTGCCACATATCTTTTAGAGCGAGTTGAAGAGCTCGTTCCAAAGCGTTTGTAATGTGCCAAAGTAGTCAAATTCACATAACACGTTTTAACAGAGAATATATGATATATGATTACCTAACCTCCAAAACCAATTATCCATTCCTGGCCAAAACAATCCGGGCTTACCAAAATGAGAGCATAGAACAAAGCGCACTGATCTATCAACATTCCCTCCTTGTTTTTAGCTGCAACAAAAATCAAATGGAGTGAATCCTTCAACAACACCTCGTTACAAAGCCATTTATGGTGTATATAATACGTGTATATGGACTATATATACTCCACATACATATATTTTTTTACTTATAATTTGAGATGGGGAGAATAACTTGTTGTCAAAATTAAAATTCCCTATAAGATTTAAAGTGCTAATTGCTAGTAAATGTCCAAGATGGCAAACAAGACAGTTTCGCTTGCTTGCCTACAATGAGGACTAAGGATGGAAATGAGTCGAGCTAAGCTGAACTTGGTTTAGCTTCGCTTGACACGATAAGAGTTGGCTCAACTCGTGGTTCGACATGAACCTTTTATGTTAGCTAGAACTCGACTTTACTCAAGCTTGCGAGCAGTTCGGTTCAGCTCGTTAGCCCGACTCGCGTGAATAAAAAGTAATATAATAACCATCTCTCTTTTATGTGAAAAATGCCAAAATATTTATAATATTTCTTGTTTACTTATCTCATGAGTTTAATAAAAAAAATTAGACAAGCATAATAGTATAATTAATTCTAAACAACTTGCACCAACCAATAAACAAAACTATTGCTCTAGAAACACAAAATACACAACAAAGATCATATTTAAATTAAAAAAACATAAATGTTAGTAATATATATATTTATGGAGCTGATTCATGAATCAAACGACTCAAGTTATACCTAGCTCAAGTTTAGCTTATTTATTTAACGAGTTCGGTTTTCAGCTCAAGTTCAACTCATTTGATTCATGAATCGATTTTAACGAGTTATTTAGCGAATCGAGTTTGAACTTTGTTTGAATTGATTCGGTTCGTCGACAACCCTAATCACACCCAATCGTGAAAATAAAATGGCTTACTCTAGCTATAGGCAAAATGCTACAACGGCACTTAGGAGAAGTTGTATTAAAATTGTGTCAATTACCATAATGAAGTGTGATAAAAAAATCTATGTGAATGAAGTGGCTACTAATCATAGTGAAGTAGATTAGGCGAAGATCTAAAAAAGGAAACTAAAGTTATGGAAATTAAACCACTGGTTCTCTTTCATACAACACATTGGTGTAAACATATTCAATGGGTGGGGTTAGAGTCAGAGAGCAAAATTGATACGTAAGGTGGATATGACCCCAAATATGACCTAGGTGGATATTTATTGTCTGTCCATTTTAAAATGGTGCTTACGAGTGCACTATATGCTAAAGTTGTTAAATAAAAAGTCATACACCAATCAAATCAAATGGTTATAACATATAATATATCAATAGATCTTTTTATAATGAATAATTTAGGGTGAGGATGCATCATTCTAAAACATGAAAAACTTTCGAATTCTTTGCACACTTATAAAAAAATTACGTTTAGCTCACTCTAAAAAACTATTATAAAGGTGAATCATACTCTACTAATTAAAACCCTTAGCACTATATCAATTTTAGTTGACCAAAATTGGTGCATCGCGAATGCACTAGTAGGATATAGAGAGCTAAATTTCTATAAATAAAAAAAGGATATAGAAAGCTATATAGCACATAACAAATTCGGTTGCCATGACCCACCACCATGGAAAAGAGTCAAACCGCCAAGGTAGTTGGGAAGAATTTATGTTCAAATTAAAGTGGAGAATAGCATAAGATCCCACATGGCAATACTAGTGGGTGCAACATTCCACAACCGACTCTGCCACCATTATCTATTAGGCACTATTTTGTACTAGTACTTGGACCATTTTCTTGCTCTTAAGATATAAGAACATACAAGATCCATTCTTGTGATTTTGTATAGCAGGGAACTCAAGTATGAGTCGAAAGTTCTACATCTATTATAAATGATCTAAATGAAGAATATATACGATAGGGGACCAATATACTCATTGTCTTAAAGTTTTGGATGGAGGTGTGGCGTTCAAGTCTCTTGGTGGTCAGGTTCATTAGCTAGTTCATTGTTGCTCTCGGTGCCCCCGACTCCCCAACAAATGGTATCAGAGTCAGGTTCAACTTGGTGGGGGAGCGGGTAGTGGATCTTGGTTTGGACCAAGGCTAGCGATGTGGGTGACTCACATTTGAGGGGAGATTGTTGGGATATATGGGTAGATGGATCCCCTCTCTTATATATCACACATGAATTCCTAGCGATGTGGGTGCAACCATTAATTGTGCAAAAACAAACGAAATAGAAAAGGAGAAGAAGATGATCTCCAATAATAGACTAGGTTAATAGAAGATCATGAATGACCACATAAACGGAAACACAAAACTCAAATACACAAAAATATCCAAACAAATGTTGTAGAGAAGGGCACATGCAAACGATCTCTAATGTCGACATGTAGAATCAAAGAAGGGGACGAGGGAAGGGATCGCTTATATCTGCTTCACATTCGAGAAGGGGAGAGAAGGTGGTTGTGGGAAGGCGAAACGTGTAGATTTACATGGAGGAGGAGTGGAGAAAGTAAGGGAATGGATGAGATTGGGGGAGGAGAGGTGTGGGCATGATGAGAGTGGTGCACAACATACCATAGAGGCGCACCATTTGCAAATTGGCTCGAGACACAACTGTGTCTAGTGTGTTAATCTGATTCTTGTTGGGTGTAGTGACCGAAAAGTCTAAATGATTCTTCTGATCCATGAGGCTGCCATCAAAATTTAGTTATTAAGGAAAGATTGACAAATCCATTTGCAAAAGAAATAGGTCTTAAAAGTCAGATTTTTGAGAAATATTCTAGATAGCAAAGGTCGAAAGATATATATGGAGAATATATTTCCACTTTATAGGTAAGTTAGGGGTGTTCACTTAAATTTTGATCATGAAATTACACAATTGTGGTTTAGCAGCCTTAAGTTTTGAATTTTTGTTTAATGTAGTCTCTTTGGATACATAGTATTGCATAATTGAATCCTTATATCTCAAAAGTCGGATTTTTGAGATATAAGGATTCAATCATCACTAATCACCTGTCTTGATTTTTTTTGGTCGGATTAGATAAAATGACAAATAAAAATCACACACATACAATCACACTATTACACTCAATTTCAAACCCAGGAGGTGTCACCTTCATTTCATTGAAATTGTCATTGCACCACTAGTCGGGAACCTATTTTGAATTTGGTTTTCAAAAATATTATAAAGTGTAGTTTTGAAAATCATTTTAAAATTGAATGAATACAGATTGATTTCGTCCATTTATAAAAGTAATTTCATTTTAAAAAAAGATTGATAAAAAATATATGTAAATAAAAACAGAGAGGTGAAAACTTAAGATACTGGGTGCAAATAGATAAGCTACGTAACGTTACTAAACAATAAAAGATAGGGCCGAAGGCCTAACCATGGGGTGTTACACAGGTTGCACATAGATTTTAATCAAACTTACTTTTTATCTCTTGACACTAAAAAACTTATTTTATTTCAAGATAATAGATGATAAAGATATAGTAAAATTATTTCTAGGTCTTTTAACTGAATTTCGAGTATTCCCTCCTGTTTCTATTAGAAAAAAAGTACAAAAATTATGATGACCAATAAACTTATAAAATATTATAAAATTGAGTGTTTATCTCAAATATATTGCATGTATGAAATGTTTAATATTTGTTGGTTTTTAGTAAACACGCATCTCACATTCAATTCAATAGTAGTAGTATAAAAAGAGTTTCCCTACCAAAAAGAAGTATAAAAAGAATTTTTGCAAGTACACTTTGAAATGTGTTTTTCCATCTTATAATTATGATAAAAAATAGATTAATTTTTTTTATATATTTTGTTGTTACAAAAAGAGTAAAAACAAGAAAATAAAACCACAAAAGAAAACAACTATAATCTAGCTAAGATCACTCCATTAGCATCAGCTAACAGATGCACAAGCATAGCTTAAGCCTTCAGGGCAAAGTTGAAGTTCCACATATTCTTCGCTAGAGGTTGAACCCAACTTCGTTAGAAAGCCCGCACAATGATTCCCTTCTCTTAAGTTGTGAGTTAGAATACAAATCCAATCACGCCTCAAGAGTTGTTGGATATTTGACATCTATTTGCTATAACGATGATGATTTCTGATTCCGTTCTTCACATAAGTCACTGTCAACATAAAATCTGATGCACAAAGAATTTTGCGATGCTTTAATTTCCAACAATAGAAACACGATGGAATAGTCGTTAAAAGAATTAAAAACAAAAGTATATGATTCGGTAGCACAATGTTCGAGGGACCTTCTTCGTTTCTAATGTTTACCATTTGTTATTGTAAAATTAAAGAGGAGAGCTATATATAGTTGGAAGAGTTAGGTGCTTAAAATAGATGTGGCTATGTGGAGCCTACTTAAGAAACTCATTAAAAGTGCACCCTTGTAGATGCTCTAACCCTCCTCTAATTTAGCGTACTGCCCCAATCAATGATGTGAAACAAACATGTTTCCATCAGTTTCTATAAAACTTCCGCACATTTTTAGAAGTTTTTGGGAACAATTGCAAAAAATGTGAGGAGTCATTTAGGTTTTCTAAACTAATTGTTCTATTAAGTATCATGATTGAAAAACTTGTGTAGCTTTAGACTCCATCTTCTTCAACGGAGTCAATGTATCTATATCTCACAAGCAGAATAGCACTAGTTTTAATGTTGCACCACTTCTTTTTCATCTAGTTTTTTTCTCCCAAAAGATGAGTGCTAACAACACTGTTTTTAACACTCTCCCTACAACACGCTTTCAATGATTAGATCAAGTTCATGTGAGTTCCACTAATTCAGCGATTCTTATTTCCAAAGTCATGGAATCCATTTGAACTTCATCTGATCAGAGAATGTTTAAAAGTAAATTAAAGATAGCATTACTCACAAACAAGAAAATATAGAATTTTTTTTTAAAAGGATATTTGACCGATTGTCACATTCAAAGCCATGTCATTTGCAATGTATTTGCAATATTGGTTAGGCTAAATTACAGTTTTGGCCATTTATCTTTGGGGTTGGTGTCACTTTGGCCATTTATCTTGTTTTTTCTTGTTTTTGTCCCTCATGTTTTTTTTGTGTGTCATTTTGGTCCCTGCCGTTAATTTTTTCTAACGGAAGCCACGCTAGCAGTTAACTGCTGACGTGGCGTCTTAAATGTCAGTGCTGACTTAGAACAGATTTAGTGATGTGGCACATAAGGGAACAAATTGAAACTTAAAAAGAACATAGGGGACCAAATTGAAACTGAAAAATAAAATTAACAAAAACAAAAAAAAAACCCATCTTCTTCCTCCAAACACCACCTCCATCTTCAGCTTCTCCGGCGAGTCACCACCACCTCCAGCGAGCCACCACCACCACCAAAAATTAATAACTCTTTCACTCTTAATCCCTAACATCTCTCCCTCAAACTCAAAACCCTCAATTTCTCAAACTTAATCCCTAACCCCAAACCCCATGCATTTTAAGTAACTACTTCAGAAGCAAGCTACTACTCAGACCTAAATTTTAATAGTGTCTATGAATTCTTTTTTCTATAATATTGTGTCAAATTCCCTTCCGCAAGAAATTTTGTACAAATGTTGTTTTACAAAACGTAAAAATTTGTAGCTTGTTTTAATTTATGTTATCAACATCAATACCATTCAGCCAATAATAACATTAACTTACTATGTCTTGAGATCTTTAAATCATTGCTCAAATCATTTGGATGTTTGATTCCTCTTGATAGAGTTGGAAATTTATGCAGATTAGGTATGGTGGGGGAAGAAACTGCTACTTCTTGGTGGAAATTCAAGGGATTTTTCTCATAAATTAACCGGAGGTGGTGTTTAGAGGAAGAAGATGAATGTGTTTTGTTGTTTTTGTTAATTTTATTTTTAAGTTTCAATTTGATCCCCGATGTTCTTTTTAAGTTTCAATTTGGTCACTTACGTGCCACATCACTAAATCAGTTCCAAGTCAGAACTGACATTTAAGACGCTACGCCAGCAGTTAACGGTCATCGTGGCGTCCGTTAGAAAAATTAACGGCAAGGACCAAAATGACACAAGAAAACATGAGGGACGAAAATGAGAAAAAAAATGATAAATGGCCAAAGTGACACCAACCCCAAAGATAAAGGGCCAAAACTGCAATTTAGCCTATTAGTTATTGTGATATTAAGTATTTTTCAAAAATAAAAGTATCATTTATTTTTCTGCTTTGATAGTTTTTTTTTGACAAATATGATAAAACTTACTTAGAGTTATATAGATATTTTTTTTAGGTTTAAATATATTAATCGTCCCTGCAAATATAATTGTTTTTCAAATAAGTCCTTGCAAAATATTTTTTTAAAAAAAGGTCTCTGCAAAAGCAACTTTTTTCAAAAAAGTCCTTCTGTTAGTGTTCTGTTAAAAAAAAAAGCCTGAGGTGGCTACACTGTTCCTATGTGTCATTAATATTTATTTCTATTTATTTTAAATAGGTCTATTTGGCATGACAAATCACTACTTTTATTTTTCATTATTCATCATCTTCTCCACAACCATCTCACAGCTTTCTCTCTCACACCCACAACCACCACTCACTGGCATTTCTCACACCCACAATTACCACCGTTGGTGCCATCAACCCCAACTCCACTTTCACAGTTCCTAATCACACAGCAACAACATAGTTCCATTCCCCATCGCACCACCATATCAATTTGTAGTGGTTTACCATTGTTCCCTTTTGTTAGTAGTTTGGGAAATGTTGCAGAGGTTCAGATTATGTTCACTACTAAAAAGCCAAGAAGCCAAATTGCAAATCCCTCTCATCTCCGATCTCTGCTTCAACATCGTCCTCTGAACCACAAATTGTTTTTCTGGTTTGTTCCTCTTCTTCTCTTTCTCGCTCTCATCTCCGATCTCTCTCTCAGTCCACCTCCCCCATCGCACCTCTCTCTCTCTGTTCCTCCCCATGCCTATCACGATTTCCTCTCTCTGTTTCCCTCATAATTCTCCATATGTCGCTTTCTTTGTTCCTCCATTGTAGGGAAATGGTGGCTGATTGTAAAGAAGGGTTGATGATGGTGGGTGTTGGAAAGGGATCCTCTAACTTCTAAATCTCTAACTTTTTCTAACTTTAGTCTTTTTTTTTTATGAGAGAGAAAAGAAAAAATGGAGGGAAATCAATTTTACTCCTATCCAAACCAAAAAATCAAGTCTAGTCCTATAAAATAAGCAAGTCAACTGAGAGTTTTTTTTCCTGACAACAAGTCAATTTTTTTTGCTCAATTTGACCGCAAGTCAATTGATAATTAATTGCCAATAACTCATGAGTCATAACCATGAATATGCTTTTAAATTGTTGTCAAAAAAATGAATATGCTTTTAAACAAATTTTCCATGATATATAGAATATAATTTTCAGAAAGTAATGGTCGAAATTTTTTGTTTTTGAGAAAGTAGTTGCCTCGTTTGTTAAGGAGTTCGCTCATTTTTCATAAGAGCGTGAGTTCAACTCTCGCTGCTCATGTGAGGACCTCTTTAGTGAGTAATCTGTAAGTATCTCTGTAATTGCTCAAAGAGCCGTGAGGCCTGCGCTGATACTGGTGAGCCTCCAGAGCCTCCCGAGTTTGATTCCCGTAGTTGACAAACTCAGTGTTGACCGGTGCGAGTCTGAAAAAAAAAAGAATTTTGAGCACAAAAAATTAAACATTGAATATGTTTTTTCACTTCCAAAAATATACCGTGCACATCTATTTCCTCTTTTGTTAGTTTTTTCTCTACTAAAAAAAGAGCCACTACCTTCGGATTCATATATAAACAACAAACAACTTTTTAGATTCATTAAAAAGTTGTTTGTTACTTATATATGAGTTCGAAGGTGGTACTTTGTTTGTATTTTTAGCCAGCAAAGCAACCAAAAAAGAAAAAAAATCCTTTAAAAATAACAACAACAAAAAAGATCGTGCCCCCGAAAAACGAGTAACAGACCAAAGTGGGTCCCGTAAAGTAAAAGCGTGCGCACTCAACTATTGTCAGTTGGATTTTTTCGGGGCACTATCTTTGGTCTGTTATTCTTTGGTATGTAACAGACCAACAAAAATCCTACTCCACTAGCGTATTTGACTAGCGAATGACGAGTACAAGTGTTTGGTAAGCACTTTGGTTTAGCGTTTTTTGAAACGCTACTTCAAGTAGCGTTTTAGTGGATTGTGTATAAAGTCTCACTTTTTTCTGCCATTATTATATTTCTTAAATTACTTATCTTTCCTTATTAAACATTTTATCACCATTAAATAATTTAATTATTAAATAAATATCGGTTTATGTCATTTTACAATTATCAGCAGTTTTAACCGCTAGTTTTACGTAACATAATTTGTTATTAACTAGCATTTCCGCTACCAATAAGGGTTGGTCCAAGTGGTAACTGGACTTGGATCGCACCTCAAGGTCTCGAGTTCGAATATTGGGTATGGCAAAAATTATGTTGGGAGGAGAGAACCACACGGACCAGAAAAACAAGTACTCGTGGCCAACCAGTTCACCGACGTAGATTAATCATCGGCAAAGTCGATGGAATCAATTGGCGATTTAATATTAGTTGATTCAATCTCAATCACTCGTAATATTTTACACAATATCTTACGATCAAATTTAGTGGTTCACCGGTAACAGATTTGTTTTGTTCGCGCACTCTAAAATCACCCTAATTTTTATTTTATTTTATGAATATAACAATTAAAAATATTGATATGTGCAATAGACACACAGACCAGTCACACATAAAAGAGAGTGAGAGAGCACACATCTCGAGCAAAGCAAAGCAAAAGAAACGGAGTGAAGTAGTCGTATCTATGTAAGAGGTTGAAGAAAACCGATCTCTGTAACGGTTACTTTTCTGACTCATTTCTGTGTTGTAAGAATAATAAACCCCCAAAAACTAAAAATAATTAACAAATATCTCTCTCTCTCAACTCATCATCATTCTCCAACAATCTCACTTGCTGCTGAAATGGATTATAACAACACTCCCAAGTAAATCTCTCTCTATCTTCATTTATTTTCTTCCATTTTTATTTTTTTATTATTGATTTTGCTTCTATCGTTTCATATGTTCTTGCTTTTCCAGGGTTTTGTTAATGTTAATGTTGCTTAATTCATTTTTTAGGAAAATATTTTGTATATACGTGTTTGTTTTTTTTGGGGGTCTTCGTTTTTATCTTTCTTTGTGAACTTCATCAAATGCTGGAAAAAGTTTGTTGTTGATTCGGCGGTTTTTGATGTGTCTTGTTGTTGATTTCTCTTTTCCCTTTTTTGCTTTTGTTATGATTTGATTTGATTTGATTTGATTTCTAATTGTTCAGTTTTTAACTTCTTGTCGGTTGTAATTTGACTAATTTCTTCAATTGACAATGTTGTTAATTTTTGCTTGTCTATGGTGCTAATTGGGATGTATAGAAACTGATTCAGTGGTACCATTTATCGATTCTTGTACTAAATTGGTTTTTGGAATGGGGTTCCTTTGTGTTTTAGTTCACTTGTTGTTTTTCAATTTGGTTTATATTTCCCAATGCTGCATCACAACTATGCCATTTATTTACTTGTCTGCTCTATGATGTTGGTGTTAGGGAGCCATGGGATTGGCAAGGGGAGGCTTATTGTCTCGAAACGACATCCAATTTCGGTAAAGTGCCCTCTTTAATCTTAACTCAATTGTTCTGCCTAAGCAATGGTTGAGGATTTTTGTTGTTGTTCCTAGCAGAAATTTCAGAAGAGCTGTGGAATGATGTGCCTCAAAATGAAGAAGATATTTCCTACATGCTTGAGGATGAAACAACAACCCCGGTTAAGGCTTGTGGTGATTTGGCATATAATGTCCGTAATGGGGGTATGACTTTTCTTTCTCTGGGATGCAACTTGTGTTGACCTTGACTTATGAATATGTGCAACTTGATTAATTGTTATTTGTCCTTTTTTAGAACAATGCCATATAGAAAGAAAATATGACGCGCAAAATGCTCGAATAGGTCAAAAGACACGACAGCATTTGAAAACTAACGAAAAATGGAAATAAAAACAATGTAGTACTCACAAAAGTCGTGCTTACGTCTTGCCATCTCTGTCATTCATATATAATTCGCTTCATACTAGCGAGCATTTCTTTTGTTATTATTACTATTATTATTAGTTATTAATTATCCTCTTCTAATGGAAAAAAAAACTATGGATTTCAGACTCAAATAATATACAAAAGGAAGAGGATGAATGCAGGGAGTCTTCTCAAGTCAAGAGGCGGCGGATGCTACAATTCAACAACCAAGATACAGATCATTCTGTATCCAGCATGGAGATATCTTCAGCATGTTTTAAAAATGTCAGTACTTGTTTTTTTCCTTCTTTTAAGGATCATCTGTTATCACACTCATTGCATGTTGAATGGTTCTTTCAATGCGAAGACTCGAGATGTGCGAATCAAGGTTATCATATCGAGATTCATATTCTGAATCGGAAGACTTATTTTCCGAATCATGAATTGAATCTTATTATGACATCCGTGATCAATAAAAATGACTTTTTCAAGTAAAAGCAGGTGACTTAACCAAAAAACACAAGTTGATATATCATATATCAACTTTAAAATAATACAAGATTCAATTCATAATCAAGGAGAGAGCAACAACTAAGAAAAGAGAGCAAATGTGGACCAAAAGACAGAACATTGACTTCAAACGATTTGTTCTCATCTTTTCCTGGAAAGCCTAAAACCAAGGGAGGGCGCGAAGCACTGTGTAGACAGGAAGAATAGACGTATCGCACTGTACGAGGAAGTGAGGACCAAAAATGTAGAGTGCTATTCGTTTGTCAGTTTGACTTGGGGTATTTGGAAGGTTTGATTTTGGCTGATTTTGTCCCATTAAGAAAAATTGCATAAAAGAACCCTAGCGGGCCGAGGCGGAAGAAGGGGGGACATGCAGGTGTCGCTCCCCCCACCCCCCACCCCACCCCACCCCACCCCAAAAATTTCCAACATTCCTTTGTTATTTAGAAGACAAATCGGTGTTTACCTTCAATTATGCTTTATATCATACATTTCTGACATTATGGCTTCACCACCGTGTTCCACTTCCTTTGTTATTTGTATAGAGCAAATTGATTTTCTCCTCACTTCTCCTAGGGACTGCCTTTCTACCATAATAGAGTTTGTTTATGTGGACCCCCTTTGTTCAATTTTCTAGCTCCGCCCCTTCTAGCAGGCCTTTTAAAAACTGAACCCCCGACACAGCCTATTTATGGGCTGTGCCAACGACAGAGTTCATATCGCATGATTCAGTGAGATTCACAACTCACGTGATTTAGCAAAGCAAGTTGGAATTCATGTTGAGTTTCAGGTCCAAAAGAGATTCGTACTCTGATTTGTATCGATTGTGTTGGATACAAGATGCATGAATCGTAAGATACTTATAACATTGGTGCAGATCCTTGCTTATGTGTGCAACTGAAATTATGTTAGTGTTGCTCTGACTGAATTACATGTTGATGTTATGTTCTTGATTAGGAAAGGAGTAACTTAATGTCTTTCAATGTCATAATGTCGCTGATTCCGGTTGTTCCCATTAGACTTACCTTATCTGATGATAGATAATAACCATCCTCAATGAAAAATGGCTGACCATTTTTTACCACCTTTTACTGATTCAGCTGAGAAGCGAGGCTTGATGTAGGATACTGTTAACTTAATATTCAGCTGAGAAGCGAGGCTTGATGTAGGATACTGTTAACTTAATGTTTTGGATGACGGTTAATCTTATATTGTACCTAGGGGCGGATCCACAAATTTAAAATAGGGTGTTCCTATTTCTTTAATGATTTAACAATTGTACGATTTTACAAAAAAAAACACCGATAAAGTAATGTTCCGATGATAAAATAGGGTGTTGTATGTCTTAATGATTTAATAACACATGTAAGTATAAAGGTAAATAATAAATAAATATAATTAATAGGTTCTGTGAAAAAAAAGATATAATTAAAATAGGGAAAATCACTTTTGTTAGTAATAATATAATAGAATGGGTTAAGTATTATATATATTACACAATAGAACAAATGAAATGAAGTGGCACAGTTGGTTAGTATTTGGGTTTGTCATTAAGAGGGCACTAGTTTGATCCCCTGAATTCTCATTTTTTGTGTTAATGAGCGAAATTTAACATTTTGAAAAGAAAAATAATTCTAATAGTGTGTTCCCTTGGATTCGAACCGAGGACCTGTTGTGTAACATTTGGGGATATTACCACTAAGTACGGGATGTTTGGGTGTTCCTGGGAACACCAGAAACACCATGTAAATCCGCCCTTGATTGTACCAGAGTATGTTTGATGAGAGGATTGGTTGAAATCTTTTTATCTTCTTTACAATAACCATTATTTAATGATGATATATTACTGTTTTCATGAGTCCTCTTTGTGGTTATGGATGTTTGTCAGTCAACAATGGGAAGTTTCTTTATGTTTTAGCTTAATCAACAATATTGTTTCTTTTCTTTTGTTGATGTCAACGAGACATAATTAAGTTAATATATAAACTATCAAGTTGTTGATTTGCCTTAATTTATAACTGTTGCTCCATTACGTATATAGGGGAAGGACGACTCAATTAAGGACATTTTACCAGAAGTGTCACAATGGGTTCCTGGGGCATCAGGTTTACCTTTTGCTTTTGTTTTCCTCTGGGGATATGTCTTTTGTAATTTGTTTTTTATATTTTTCCTGATCCTTTCCCAATTGTTATATAGAATCTGTGTCAGATAATGCACCTGCCACTGGTTACGAGGACCTTGAGTCAACTGAAGGGTGGCTTGCTGAATACTTAAATGATACTGAGATGCAACTCAGTCCTGATGATTTGTATGCTTCTCTTGACCACTGATTTTTCCTTATGGTTGGTTACTCGAAATAATCTAACAATTATGTCACTTGAATCAGGAATTTTTCAGGAGCAGAGAACGTGCATATTGATGTTGCAGGTAGATGACATTGTTTTTTATACACTGTTGTCTACTAATATTGTCATTCTTTACTCTTTCCTCAGTGCATTGAATAATTCAATAAAAGAAATCTTCATGCAGAGCTTTGTAGCACCAAACCACCAAATGAACAAAATGTGGTTCAGCAGCATGTCACTCGAATCTCTAGAAATATTGTCTTCAAAGGTTTGACATTCTCTTCAGGTTTAGTTTTAACAAGTAAATGCTTAATTTATCTTGTATGCATGGTGTACAGTGATGCACTCACAAGATATGAGAAGTAAGCATGATTTTACAAAAGTTATTTTCATTCCTCAAGTTGGCTCTGAAATGCTGTGAAGCAACAAGATCCTTATGCCTGGATTTCATAATTTTATGACATGAAAACAAATTCAAACTTCTTGTTTCGTGTTTAGGTAGGAAATCTTTTATAAGGACACCAACAAAGTTGGCTTCTTCTGTGGCCTATCCATTTGCCTTCATTAAACCTAGTGGTGCCCATGGAGATGTAACTCTGAAGGAAATAAATCAGCGCATCCGAACTCCGCCTCCTTCGAAATCAAAGCAAATTCTTGATGATCCGTCTGCTTACCCCAAATCAGCCTTCTCAGGGAAGCCTGTGGTTGGTAAAACCAAAATTCGCACAGAAGGAGGGAAAGGTAGCATCACAATTATGAGAACTAAAGGCTAAGTGTAAGTTGTCTGGTACTAACTTTAGTCTCACACATTCACCTGTCAATGTGTGGGGGTTGTTTCGTTTTGTGTAACTTTATAGAGGTTGTGACTGCAACTTATTTTTATTCTTATTTACTTATTACTTATTACATCCGTAAATTACACCATCTTAGTGTTCATTTCCTAGCTGGGTATAGATACTCTTGAAGCTGTTCTTTTGGGGTACATGATTTTGCCAAGCCTGTAAGGAGAATCTGAATATTTCTTAGCTCCTTAGTCCCCACATGTTCCCATGGCTTTCTAAATGAATATTTCACTAAGCTTGAGCTTAGCTTTTGTAATTTAAATATACAGATTATTTAAGTTTTGTGGCCATGTTTATAAAGTCTTGCTCCTCTCTTTTTACAAAATTTGCCTAATATACACATGCACATGTGTGTATTTTTTTTTTTGGTATATCCGAGAAAGAAAAAAGAAAAAAGAGCCAAATAAGAAAAAATAACATACTCACATGCACATGTGAGTATGTTACTTTGTTGGGCACATCCGATAAAGAAAAAAGAAAGAAGAGCCAAATAGGAAAATATATTGTCTCACAAAAGAAATGCCTATGGGATTTGAAAGTAAACAACTCTTCATTCCCACCGGGGTGAATCTAGAGGATCCATATCCTTTAGTACTTTAGCACATTGGTTGTCTTCTTGGAGAGTGTGACATAGCCCGACCTCTCATTCCCATTGCACTTGCAGCATGCATCTAAGTAGGGCAGTTTCATTCCCAAACTTGTGGTAATATTGATTACCATCCCTAACCATCATGTTTGTATGTTATATTGTTTCTTTTTTATATTTTGTAGCCCAAAATTAATAAAAATTAGTCTAATACAGAATGCAGAGTAAAATGGATGGAATAGTTCTGCAATTTATTTCTTGTTAGAATGTGATGGCGAAATTGGCAGTTTATTTATTGACAGTTTATAAGTCCTGTTCCTTCGTGACTGGCAGCTCCTTCCTGCATTTTGGCAATATAGGACTGTGATGGGAAGGCTTTCGAGCATTGCCATCTAGTGTTGACTCCAGAGTTGTAGTAGGCGTGAGTTCTGCCAGAGATTAGCTTCCCTGACTTTGTTTTTTTCCACGAGGAAACCCCTTAAAGGTTCGAGACCAATTCACTTCGGTTGTACTAGCATTTTGGTTCCCATCCTTTCATCCAGAACCTTAGACGAAGTTTTATCTGGTATAGTTCCCGATCCTAATCTATCTTTGCTTGATCAAAACCACTTTGTTTCTAGCGCTCCATATTGACCAGAAGATCACATAATGTAAGGAGATCCACAGTCTTCTGCGGAAAGAGCCTTTTACTGTTCCACACCACACCTCAATTCGTTGTGCACAAGTTTCATTGATAGGGATTATCACATCCCACCATTTCATGACCCCTGTCCATAGTCTCCAAGTAAACTGGCAGTGTAGGAAAAGAAGATGGATAGGTTCTTTTTTTTTTGGACAATCGGATAGGTTCTTCTTATTTGTCGCGAAAAGGGCAATTTGCTTCATTTAGGCTTAACAACCTGATCTTCCTCAGTTTTTGCCTAGTGTTCATTTTGACTTGAATGATGAACCACACTAATAGTTCTGCCCTGGGGGCTAGTCCTCTCCAAATCACTCTCCTACTGTCCTTTTCGTTATCTCTGCTCCACTAGGCTCTGACAAAATATTTAACCATAAATTCAACTTTAGTGTTAAAATGCCACCATGTTCTATCTTTTGTATACTTAGAGAGATGAGCTTCCTGGAGGCTTGCTAAGAGGGTTTCCAATTGTTTGATCCCCCATTGAAAAAGGCTCTGTCCCCACACCAAGTTCCAGTGCCATTGCAGGCCATCCAAAAAGCGCACATTTGCAACAAATTCATCTCTTTGCAGTGAGACAGAGTAAAGTCTCGGGAATCTGAATTTCAATGGTGTAGACCCGATCCAAGTATCCTGCCAGAATTTTACCTTTCTACCTTCTTTCACTCTTTTGTACCAGCCAAAAGTAATCATATTTTGAATCTTTTCATCCCAAGTTGCCACTTTGGAAATGCTCTTCCTAAGCTTCCCTCTAGCCCTTTACTCTGATGGTTGATTATTGCCTCTTCTGGGTTCAGGTTATGTATGGGGCATACAATTCGCCTCCAAAGAGGGTTACCCTCCTCAGAGAAGCGCCACCATCATTTGAATAGGAGGCATGCATTTTTTATGATTAGATTATCAACCAGGCCTCGGAAGGCCTCAGGCTTTTAGATTATTGACCACTTTATCAACGGTAAGCCTTGTTTATTAGTTGTTCTCTCCATGTATAAATAATTTCATAGTTAGGATATCTAATGATACACTCTCTAAGGTAATGGGTAAAGATTTAGTTAATGTTTTGCAAAATATCACACTCGGTTTAGTCCTTTATGTACTAAACTTGATTGCAACTTCTTGTTCATTAGCAAACTTACAAGAGATTTGGAATGTGTCACAAATATTTTTCCCTAACCTATGTCAATTTCGAGTTTTGGAGTTGGGAAAAAAAATGACGAGATTTGAAATGTGTTTATAGTTTTTTTACCCCTAACCTATGGGATTTTTGAATTTTGGAGTCGGGAAGACGATCGGCAATGTGGAAGTGCGTGTGGGACTCCGCCTCCTTCAAATTGAAGAGTTAAAGCCAAGTTCCGAGGCAAATTAATGTACAGTTGTTGCTTCAAGTAGTGAAAATTTTGTAATATTGTGGCACTATCGGTTAGGTCGATAAAAGTTCCTTTCACCATTCTATAAAAACCCCAAGAATTTTCAATGTGAAATTCTTAAACTGTCCAAACACGCCAGCATCTCCTATCCAATTCAACCTTACAAGCCCTCCCAACCATTCTTTCGAGTTCACAACAATGTATGGGATCCATCCCGAGTCAATAGCATTGTCGATTCAAGATAGTTTGCCACGTTCACACTTGTGTGTCATGGATATTCCTAATGAAAGAAACATCAGAAGTTGGAAGGATATTTGAAAGCCTTCATCTTATGGTGCAAACAAAACTTTAGAGCATGATCAAAGTGCTCAAAATTGATAATGGTTGGGAATACTATCACTCTACCCTGAATCCTAATCATTAGTAATACAAGATGGATTTTACTAGTTTTAGGTAGCTGGATTTCAAAGGCAACTTCACCAATTTTTTTGAGCACTTTGAACGAGCCATAAAAGCGTTTAGCGAGTTTTCTAACACGGTGTCTTGCCACATAAGCTTTCCTATTAGGGCGTAGCTTTACTAACCACCAAATCTCCTTCGTTGAAGGGATGGTCAATGTGTCTCTTGTCGGCATGAGCCTTCATATTTTCTTGGGCTCTGGTTAGTTTCTTTTTGAGGACTTGTAAAATGAATTCTCTGTTAAGAAGATCAGTGTCTACTGCTTCAACGTGGGTGGTTCCAGCAATGTATTAAGGAATTGAAGGTGGATGTTTGCCAAACGCTATTTGGAAGGGGGAGAAACTAGTAGAAGCATGAATTGAAGTATTGTAATGCCATTCAGCTAAGAGAAGAAATTTACCCATTGAGTAGCCTTATTATGTCTCTCTATAATTTCATTTAATATTCAAAAACATGTAAAAAGACTAACAACCAAATACTTAAAGTGTCATGTATATATTTATAATAAGAATAATTATATAATGATTTGAGGAGGGGGTATGATCCTCATTTTTGAATTGCCCACGAAGGGATTTTCTCGCTATCCCCACGGGGAAAAGCTCTCTCTGTCAATGAGATCTTGAATGAGACAGTTTCCGTGAGAGCATTGCTCATAGATGGAAATTGCGATATGAGATGGAAAAATGGATTCTAGGGAGTAATTCAGTAAAATTCAATCTCTAAAGTAGGAATTCCAACATTAGAATGGAGTTTGTATCAAGCTAGAGAATATGTGTAAAGAAAATTAGAGAATTACAAAGAAGATTGAATTTGTGAATATGTTGATTGATTGGAAATGGGGCTCAAGGGATAAATGAGTAAAATGGCATGAATAGAATAAAACTAATATTTAAAACATAAAATAAAACTAATATTTAAATTCATATAACAATACTCTCCCCTTCAAACATCATTATCCTCAAGGATGAACAATCACAAGTATCATGTTTAAGAGTCAAAGCTTTCCATTTGATCAAAACCTTGGCAGCTCGAGTGTTTCCCCTAGGAATCATTTTTCTTTGGGCATTAGCAGCCTTTGAACTGCTTTGTGGTATCAAGAAGTGTCCTACCATTGAGAAAAACTGTCTTACTTTCCACTTCTACTAACGCATTTATCGGATTGCATTGCACTCACACACTCCAATCCCTTTCTCAAAATGTCCTAGCTAGTGCAGTACCTTCCCATAAATATCAACAACACTAGCCTCAAATGCTTTAATTAAATCAGTCCATTTCCTCAAAGAGTGCCTCACAATCCACAGACTTATCAACGGTGTCTATTTCATCAAGTAGAATGCAAGAAATTAGAAATTGTGACATTCCATCTTCACTGTGCCTAGTGATATTTCCAAGAACCAATTCAGCATTGAAGATAACCAACCTCTTTCATTTTGGTGACCTTCCTTTCTGGCAATCTTGGCAAAAAAAAAATTTAAGCTTTGCAATATTCTATGAATTTGGTTGATAAGTTCATTCACTTTTTCACAAGCTACCTTCCCTTTGTTAAATGATGTTGTAGAATCTATAAGTTCAACGTCACGTACCAATAGCAAAATTATCTATAACATCATTAAAATAAGAAAAAATAATCCAATCCATCCAATAGCAAATTTTTATAATATTTTTAACTCATAAAAGAAAACTTTCAATACATAATTTTTTTTAATTACAATTATTTAATCAAAAAAGTTATTTTTAATTATAATTTTTTAATCACATATATATATATGTGTGTGTGTGTGTTTTTTAGGAAAAAACATTTTTATTTGCAGAAATATTTTTGCTTGTCAAAAGAATTATTTTTTTTATTTTTTGTTTGATTTAATTGTTTTTATATCCAATGTATTTTTTTTTGTAGAGTAATCCAATGATTTTGAAAAAGTAGTGAATGAACCACAAACCACCCAAAAAATTAAATGGATGGCTTGAATCCAATCCATTAAGATTTTTAATATGTAATCGATAGATTGGATGCAGTGGCGGATCCAAAAAAATTTCTATTGGAGGCAAAAAATAGCTCATAATATTTTCTCAAAAAATATTATAAGTTTTTTTTACAGAAACATAATTTCATTACAGAAAAATCCTAAAATAGTTAAATTTCTAAAAACTGCATAGTTAAAAAAGTAAAATTAGTACTAAGTTATTCTCATTTTTAATTATCTTTTGTGAATATCTATATTTAATTTTAAAAATTATCTTATAGGGTCAGCCTTTATCTTTTTAAGGGAGCAAAATAAATTTGTTATATATATATATATAACAAATTTTTTCAAGTGGGGTCAAATACCCTCATTGTCGAGGGTTCAATTCTCGCCTTGGGTATGGAGCAGCTTTAAATCCCTAGGCCAGCTGTCCCACTCTTCGAGGTGCCTCCAATCCAACAACGAGATTAGTCACTGCATTCGACGGTGGATACCCTGGTCTCGACAAAAAAAATAATAACCCCATTACATTAACTTGGATCCTAATTGGATCGATAGTGTGGATTAATGGATGATTTTGACTCCCCTACATACAATAGATATACCGTTGTTTATTGGGTAAATAAGTAATTTCAAAATTGTGAGAATGGAAAATATCGAAAAGTGTATAACTTGACAACTAACTAGTAATACAGTGAAGCAGCTAGTTATTCATCAGGACATTATAACAATTTCTTTTCCCTTTGTAAAAAAAAAAAATTCTTTTCCCAAATTAGTAAATACAAAATAAGATAATTTTCTGAAAAAAAAAAGTAGACGGTGATCAAACAATTTGGGCACAAAAAAATAGTCTTAACAATGATAGTGTTGATTCATATGTATATTTATCTACCTTGGATCTCACTCATAGTTACATTGTTGTTCGAGTTAGATTGACTTTTTTGAGAAGACTCCGCACTTCGAAAGTTATGCTTGTGGACAAAGGCTATTTTCCCCGGAGAGGGAAGATGTGTAATCTCACTAATAAGCATCGAAACAACAGTTGATATAGTTGGTCTTTCTCTTGGTATTTCCTGTACACATAAAAGCCCTATGTGTATGCACCTTAACATGCTAGTCTCGAAGCATGGATCCCATATCTCTAGATCTATTAGTGATGTAATGTTTTCTTCTATCCATAGTTTCCATGCCTATAACGAAAACAACTAAACTTTATTAATTATTGATAATAATAATAATATTAATAATAATAAGACCCTTTGTAATCAAGAGGATGTGGACTTACGAATCCAACAAGGCTAAGTGATTCCACATTGTTATAAAAGCTAGTGTTTCTTCGTCCGCTATCAATCTCTAGCAACAAAACCCCAAAGCTATAAACATCGGATTTCTCAGAGAATAGCCCTTCCATTGCATATTCAGGTGGCATATAACCACTACATGTAGAGCATGTTATAAGTAACAATTAAAACCACTCAATAAACTAACGATGTCCGAAGATATGACTACTTACTAGGTTCCAACAACCCTTCTTGTGTTGGCTTCATCATCTTCTTCATCTTTAAAAATTCTAGCCAAACCAAAGTCCGATATTTTTGGAGTCATCTTGCCGTCGAGTAAAATGTTGCTTGCTTTAAGATCTCTATGTATAATCCTTAGTCTTGAGTCTCTGTGAAGATAAAGTATACCTCGAGCTATTCCTTCTATAATGTTGAAACGCATTTTCCAATCTAAAGTTTTCTTTTGTAGTGGATCTAAAACCAAAATTAAAAGTATATAAAACTGATGACATAATTATATGGGTGATTTTAATTAAGATCATTGAGTGAAAACAAACTTATACACACACGCACACTAATTTCAATGACTAACCAAAGAGAAATGCATCCAAACTCTTGTTTGGCATGAACTCATAAACCAACATTTGTTCATTCCGTTCAATACAACAACCGATAATTCTCACAAGATTGCGATGTTGAAGTTTAGAAATCACCATTACTTCGTTCATGAATTCTTCCATTCCCTGTCCAGATGATTTGGAGAGTCTTTTTACAGCAATTTCTAATCCATCTTTCAATATTCCCTAGATATTTAGTTTAATATTTTTGAATATAAGCAATATAATATGAAAATTGGCATACATGTACTCTTTGTCAAAATTAATTACCTTGTATACCGGACCAAAACCTCCTTTCCCAAGCATATTACGAATGTGAAAGTTGTTCGTAGCGGTTTCAAGCCTATCAAAACCAAAAAGTGGAAGTTCATCCAATTTCATTTGTTTATGCTCTCGGATAATCAAGTTTTGACGTTGATTTCCTGAATGATTTGTCACTAGTTAAAAATAGATATACTATATATCACACCAAAGAAATACAAAATTTACAGTTTGAAAATAAAATAACTATATGCTTGATTCCCTCAAAAATGTTGTTCTGTTTCTCTTAAGATGAGGTTTTTTGTTGATGTTTTAGGCATTGGTTTTATGAGACCTTCCTCTCCTTTTCTTTTCTTCTCCATTGTAACAAAAAAAACGAGACTTTGCTTTTCCATTATTTGTTAATGTTATATAGCCAAATTTTTCCATCCAAAAATAACCAGAAATCATATTACAACACAAACTAACCAAGTTTTTTAAGTAAATAACCAACCTACTTTTTCACAGTTTTTTAGGCCATTGATTAAAAACTGTGAAAAAGTAGGTTGATTATTTGCTTAAAAAACTTGGTTAATTGGTGTTGTAATGTAGTTTTTGGTTTGAAAAATTTAGCTAAATAACATTACTATTGTTTTAACATGAATGCAACGGAAACTAAAAGATCAGAATCCGTGTACATGTATATACATGTGTTGTTGTGTTAGGTTTTTTTATTTATATTTTTGTTTTGGCTAAATTATAGTTTTGGTCTCCCTATTTTCTAAAATTCGGACATTTAGTCCCCCTATTTTAAAACTCAGACATTTAGTCCCCTATTTTTTAAAAACTGGAAGATTTAGTCCAAATGAGATTTTTTCAGTTTTTTTGTTGATGTGGATGTCTGTCCAAAAACCAGAGCTTATGTGACACTCATTAAATGATGGGGCAGCTGACACAACTTGTGCCACATCATTTAGGGTGTGTTTGTTTGGGGTGAAAGAGAGAAGAGAGAGTGAGGGAAGAAAGAGTGATTTTAGGATGTTTGGTTAAGGGGAGAAATAGGAAAGAGAGAGGAAGGAAAAATTAGTTTAGTGGTTTTTGTAATCTCTCCACAAGTGGAGAGAAAGGGGCTCTTTCTCTCTTCCCTCACTCTCTCCTCCCTCTTTCTCTCCTAATCCAAACACACTATTAATGATACACATAGACATGCCACGTTATATTACAATATTTAAATAATTAACAGAAATTTATCTATATTATTAACAATTAAATTATTAAAACAAAAACAAATAACAAAACTAAATCAGAATTCTGAAAATGTAAACCCAGCAAACCATTAGCTGCTATCAAGATGCAAGAAGAACACATCGAACTTCAAAACCCAGAAAACCCAGAAAGAAGAAATTTCTCACAATCGAACTTCAATGGCTCAATGCCATTCTCCCTCTTCATTTTTGCTTCTGCGAGTAGGCTCTTCATCTCACAACAAAAGAAAGAAACAGTGAGAGAGAATCAGAGGAAAGGGAAAGGATCGAACAAGAGAGAAAGGTGCGATTTTTCGTTGCTCTGCGTTGTTGCTCAGAGAAAGGACAGGGAAGGAAGCGCGCGGGGGCAAAGCGATTTCGAGAGATCCAGAAGATTCACGCTCAAAAACAAGAACAGAAACTGGGCTCAACACAGATTAGGTTTTGTGATTTGGGGATAATGAATAATCAGAAAGAAGAGGGATAGTGGGACTTTGTTATTTGTTTTTGTTTTTGTTTTAATAATTTAATTGTTAATGATATATATAAATTTCTGTTAATTATTTAAATATTGTAATATAACGTGGCATGTCTATGTGTATCATTAAATGATGTGGCACAAGCTAGCTGCCACATCATTTAATGAGTGCCACGTAAGCTCTCTTTTTTGGACAGACATCCACATCAACAAAAAAAACTGAGAAATTCTCATTTGGACTAAATCTCCCAGTTTTTAAAAAATAGAGGGACTAAATGTCTGAGTTTTAAAATAAGGGACTAAATGTCCAAATTTTAAAAAACAAGGGGACCAAAACTATAATTTAGCCTTTTATTTTTATGGTGTAGGTGTATAATAATAGGCTTAGACTACATTTGTACCTAAGATCTTAAAGTGAGATAGGTTAATGAATATAGTTTATGATATATTCTTTATTTTGTTCATTATTGGGTGATGTAACACTATCTCACAATTAGTGGCGGACCTAGATTTAAGTGAGAGGGTTCACTTGAATCCCCTAAAAAAGTATTCATTTATCTATTGTAATTTTTTTCCATTTATCCCCTATATGAAAATATTTTGAACCCCCTGAAATTATTTTTTATCAATTTGGTCCCTGTAATATGTAAAATATTTTATTTTAGTCCCTCCAATATGAGAAGAAAAAGGACTAATATCAAATATTTTATATATTAGAGGGACTAGACTGGATAAAACATATATTTGCAGGGACTAAAAACAAAGTTTTGTTTTTACAAGAATTAAACTGGATCAAACTTGTATGTGCAAGGGCTAAACACAAAGTTTTATTTTTGCAGGGACTAAAAGGGATTTAACATATATTTTCAGGGACTAAACATATATTTAAGTCTTTTTTGTATTAAGACCCCTAATTCCGCATTCAATTGCACCCAAATACTTCACACAAACACATCACTAGGCCAACTATGAGTTGTATAATTTATTTATTTGAATATATTAAAATTGTTTTTAACTTTATTTTGAGCGATTCCTGTTTTTATAAATTTTGAACCCCTAACTCCGGGTCATGAATCTGCCACTACCCATCACCTTAACCCTAAAGAGAAGAGAATTATAACAATATCTTCTACTACCCTATTGGGCAAAAGGATGCTAATTAATGTTGTTCAATTTAAGTATGAAATGGTAACGAAGGAACTTTACCTTTATCCCTACATTTCCGCCACATAAGATTAGGGATGGCAATTTCCACCCGAGCGTGGGGATCCAATTGTAGTACATGCTCCAATTGCCCCAGCAATGCCAATGATTAAAGGCTTGTTTCCTCTTTCCTTCTTAACTGCAATTGTACATTATACTATTCAGCATATTATTTAATTAGAATAAAACCTTAAAACATGTTAAAAATCTTGATCTCTTTTGGATAGCATATTTGTAAGAAATTTTATTTTATTTATATAGCTATAATCTTCCATTGATTTATAAAATTTTGGTTGAATGGAATCTAGATGGGTCTTGGAATATCCATATTGTGATTAATAAATATTAGACTTCACCTAGTACATGTACTTGAATAAATGTAGCCGATAATTTAATGGATTCATGATGAACATATTATTATTACTCTTCATTGAAGGGTATGGTTTGAATAAAGAAAACAATTCATGTTTGAATAGTCTAAACTACAATTTGTTTTTAGAATGTAAACAAAAGATTCTTAGAAGTACATCTGGCACACGAATGAAGAGATCAACTCCACCATTTGGAAATTTCTGCAAGTCGATTAAGTTATCACTCCAATACATGCAACCAATATAAGGATCATAAGCATATGCCAAGCAAATGCAATTTTCCTTGCAATCTCTTCTACACTTGTCTTGATCACCATCTGATCTATTAGAAAAGTCAGGCACTTTCATATTATTATACTCCAAAAAACCATCTTGTTTCACTTCATATCCATTCTTCACCCTCTCACATTGTAGTGGCAAAGTTCTAACACACCCATTAGTCCAATTTCTTCTACTTCACTCCTCAATATTCCTAGCCTCAAACCCTTCAAAACAACTACAAATTGGTATGCTAGAATTATCACAATTACCAAAAGGCCCACATTTTCCATAAAAGTCACATTCATTTTGATCCACTTCAAGGCTCAAGAGCTCTTTCTTGTTGATAAATTCAACCAATTTAAGTTTTCCACGTGGAGTCACTGAGAGGATTCCAAACATAGAAGGGTTAGCAAAGTTGTAAGTTATGAAACAGTTCCCTCATCATCAAAATCTAAACGCCAACCTCTTAAATACTCAGTTGTCATTCTTGGTGATCCCATAAATACCCTTCCATTCCAAGGACCAGTTCTCCAATAAGGAGCATTATCACGCCAAAGAAACACTTCTGGTGCATCCAACCTTTCAAGACTAAATGTAAATCGTCCAGAAGAAGGACGAGAATAGCTTTTCCTTAACACATAAGCTATTTTCTTACCTGTACGTTTATTAGAAGCTATTCTCATTGATGGAACAACTGCAGCAGCTGGATGTGAAAAACTGTCCCATATTTTTGTATCACTGTTGATATATATAAGGATCAAATTTCCAGTATCATCAAGTTGTGCAGTTGAATTGGTACTATTACTTGAACTTGACATTGAAATATTTGTTGACCATATTTCAAGATTTTGAGAATTCAATATTACAAGATTGCCATCCTATTGAAGTTTAACAAATCCTGAAGAATCATTAGGTGGTTTATCTCTATTGGCAATTGTAAAGAATTGAAGTCACAGAACTTAGTCGCACAAGAAATGAGACTTAATTGACGATCAATTAAACCTAAAACAGGAAATCAATCCAATTGATATATGAACCCTAATTCTGAAGAATTGGGGATAAACGTGAATTAACCAAATTGAACGGAATTAAAGACACAGAACACCAGAATTTGTTTACCCAGTTCAGTATCAATTGATACTTACATCTGGGGAACTAAGCAACAACTTAATTCTTGTTGCATTGATCGATTCGAAGTCAATTTACAAGAATGTGAATAATTCCCAATTCAATGATCCCCCTCACTTCCCAGAACCCTAGATTCCCGTGTTTCAACTCGTCTCTCAATCCCAAGGATGATTACAATCTACTTACACGGAATCAGAAGCCAATTCTATATAAACGAGCTCAAAACTGAGTTGGTGCCAAACCCGTTTCAAGCTTAACCGTTAAAACAGAATTTCAATTCTGGCCATTCCGCGTGTGACACGTGGCACAAGCAATAGAAGGATCAAACAGAATGTTGCCACATCATCAATCTCCACCTTGGCAACACTTCTAACCTCTACAACAAGAACAATGCCTGCTCCTAGCTCAAATGCTTATTCAAATCAACCAATGTTCAGCAAATTCAAGCAATGCTTGAATTTGCTTAATGGGACAACCTTGGTTATGAAATTTGCTGGATTTTGTGAAGTGTGAACCTTCTGAATCTTCACAGTTCCCTTGGATACGATGTCCTTGATCCAATGCAACCTAGTATAAATGTGCTTTGTCCTTTCATGGTAGGCATGATTCTTACTTAGGTGTATTGTACTTTGATTATCACAATACACATTGACACTCTCTTGTTTAATCCCAAGTTCATTCACCAATCCCTTTAGCCATAGGGCTTCTTTTACTGTTTCTGTTACCCCTATGTATTCAGCTTCAGTGGTGGATAGGGCCACCACATGTTGGAGTGAAGCTTTCCAACTCACTGTGTTTCCATACAATGTGAACACATAACCAGTTAGTGACGTCCTCTTGTCTCTATCCCCTGCAAAATCAGAGTCCACAAATCCCTCAACTCCACCTGAATTTTGATCCTCTCCATGATATTGAAGACCAATGTTTGTTGATCCATTTAAGTATCTCAGAATATACTTCACTGCAGACCAGTGCTCATGGCCAGAATTTGATAGGTATCTGCTGACAAGACTGAGTGCATAGGCAAGATCTGGCCTAGTGCACACCATGACATATATGAGACTACCTACTGCACTAGCATAGGGTATCTCTTGCATCTTCTTCTTTTCTACCTCTGTTGAAGGACAATCCTCCTGTGACAATTGAAAATGAGCAGCTAGAGGTATCTTAGTAGGCTTTGAATATGCCATATTGAACTTGCTAAGCACTTTCTTTGCATAGTTCTCTTGTGTCACACACAAGCCATGCTTGTTTTCATTTCTGCTTATTTCCATTCCCAGTATCTTCCTTGCTTTTCCTAGATCCTTCATGTCAAATTCTCTGTTTAGAAGCAATTTGAGTTTAGTGATCTCAGATTCTCTCTTGCAGGCTATGAGCATATCATCTACATAGAGTAGTAAGTAGATGTAGCTCCCATCATCCAATTTCTTGTAATATACGCAACTGTCACTGTTGCTTCTGTTAAATTTGATGTCCATCATATAGGTATCAAATCTCTTGTACCACTGTCTTGGTGATTGCTTCAAGCCATAGAGAGATTTCTTCAGCAAACATACATGATCTTCCTTTCCCTTCTCTTCAAATCCCTTAGGTTGTGACATATATATCTTCTCTTCTAGAACACCATGTAGAAAAGCTGTTTTTACATCTAGTTGTTCTAACTGTAGGTCAAAGTGAACAACTAGAGACAATAGGACCCTAATTGAGCTATGCTTGACCACTGGAGAGAATATTTCTGAGTAATCTATTCCTTCCCTTTGAGTATATCCATTTGCCACTAACCTAGCCTTGAATCTAGGTGTATCCTTGTCTGTTATGC
The DNA here is from genome assembly GCA_963573325.1 of Astragalus glycyphyllos. Taxonomy (NCBI): domain Eukaryota; kingdom Viridiplantae; phylum Streptophyta; class Magnoliopsida; order Fabales; family Fabaceae; genus Astragalus; species Astragalus glycyphyllos. Next base: position 119,373,879 of record OY754307.1, on the reverse strand, counting down.
CTTCCTTTCTTTTGTATATCCACTTGCAACATACTAACTTGGTGCCAACAGGTTTCTTCACCAGTTCCCAAGTTTTGTTCTTGTGCAAGGCAGTTATTTCTTCCTTCATGGCCTCAATCCATTCTCTGTGATGATGACTAGCCATGGCTTCCTGATAGGTACTTGGCTCTTCATTTATGATATTTTCAGCAGTGTTGAGTGCATAGGCAGTTGCTGCTTCATCACCATATTTCCTTGGTGGCCTTATCTGTCTTCTTTCCTTATCTCTACAAAGAAGATAGTCACTTTCTGGTTCACTGGTGTCAGACTCAGAACTTGAACTATCTTCTCCACCTTGAATTTCAACTTGGTTCTCAACTTGATCATTATTGCTTGCCTTGTGGCTCAACTCCACCTCAATTTGGAACTCTTTACCTTGTTCACTTGGCTCAAGCACTTCACTGGTGTCTTCACCATTTGTCATCATTGACTCTTGAAAAATTACATCTCTACTTATGATGCATTTCTTCTCATCAATTGACCATATTCTATAACCCTTCACTCCATCAGGATATCCCATAAACAAGCCTTTCCTTGACCTTGGCTCCAGCTTTCCTTCATTTACATGAAAGTATGCAGGACACCCAAATACTCTGAGATTATTGAGATTTGGTGCCTTGCCTGTCCATATCTCTTGTGGAGTTTTGAAGTTTAGAGCAGTGGAAGGACTTCTATTTACCAAGTAACATGCAGTGCTCACTGCTTCTCCCCAGAAACTTTTTGGTAGCTTAGAACATGAGAGCATGCATCTAACCTTTTCCAACAAGGTTCTATTTAATCTTTCTGCCAATACAGTCTGTTGAGGTGTGCCTCTCATTGTAAGGTTCCTATAGATTCCATTGTCTTTGCAAAACCTATTGAACTCTTCATTACAGTATTCCAGGCCATTGTCAGTTCTTAGAGCTTTGACTTTCAAGCCACATTGATTCTCAACTCTCTTTTTCCAACCAACAAATGTTTGAAATGCTTCATCTTTTGTTTTTAACAAGTATATCCAGACTTTCCTACTAAGATCATCAGTGAAAGTTATGAAATACCTTTTTCCACCATGAGTTGGTGTCTTGGATGGCCCCCATAAATCTGAGTGAATGTATCCAAGCTTTTCTTCTGTCTTGTGTATCCCTGTATTGAACTTGACTCTTGTTTGCTTGCCAAACACACAATGTTCACAGAATCCAAGTTGAGTGATCTTGTCTCCACACAGTAGACCTTGCTTGTCAAGTTCCTTCAAGCCTTTCTCACTCATATGGCCTAGTCTTTGATGCCAGATGAGTGTCTTGTTCTCTTGAGAGCTCACATCATTAGTTTCATCTGTTACAGTGCTTCCCATCAAGGCATACAAGTTGTTCTTCTTCCTTGTTCCCTTCATTACTACTCTTGAGCCCTTCATAATCTTCAAAGTTGAATCCTCACCTTTGAAACTGAAGCCAACAGCTTCAAGTGTTCCTAGTGATATCAATGATCTCTTTAGATCAGGAACATGTCTTACATTGGTCAATCTCTTCACTGTTCCATCACTCAATAACAGTTTGACAGAGCCAATGCCAATGACTTCACATGCCTTGTTGTTCCCCATCATCACTCTTCCTCCTTTGAATGGCTTGTAATCTACAAACCATTCCCTTCTAGGACACATGTGGTAGGAACATCCTGAATCAAGGATCCAATCATCATCACCAGATGTTGATGCAGTAGAGTTTGATTCAACTCTCTCATCATCAGCAGCCACTAGTGCTTCACACCATTCATCATTAGGTTCATCACATTCTTCCTTGCCAAGAATCTCATAGTTGTCTCCATCTACACATAGGAGCTCACACCTGTCATACCCATCAGATGCAATGGTAGCATCTCCTGAATCATCAGTGTTGCCTTTCTTGCCATTTCTCTTATCAGGACAGTTTTTCTTAAAGTGTCCTTCCTTATTGCAAATATAGCATCTATTGTGCTTAGGTCTAGATTTTGATCTATTCCTATTCTTTCCCTTTCCTTCCTTTTTCTCACTTCTGCCTCTGACCATAAGGCTCTCACTTTGGTCATTTTCTTTCACCTCCTTCCTTTTGGAGAGTTCTTTAGACATTAAGGCGGATTGAACTTCTTCAAATGATATTGATTCCCTCCCATATATGAGAGTATCAGCAAGAATGTCATAAGAACTATTCAAGGATCTGATTAGCAGTAGTGCCTGGTCTTCATCATCAATCTTCACATCAATATTCTCAAGATCCAATATCAGTTTGTTAAACTTATCTATATGGTCTCCAATTGGTGTGCCTTGTTGCATCTTGAAGGTATACAATCTTTGTTTGAGATAGAGTCTATTTGCTAAAGACTTGGTCATATAGAGACCCTCAAGTTTTAGCCAAATAGCTGCAGTGGATTTTTCTTTGGATATCTCTCTGAGAACTTTGTCACTCAAACAAAGAATGATCGCACTATATGCCTTATTCATCATATCCTTCTTTTCTTTTGCAGAAAGAGTTTCTGGTAGTTTATCCTCTCCTTCGAGTGCATCTTCGAGTCCCTGTTGAACTAGCATTGCGCGCATCTTCATCTTCCACAATATAGATTCTCAGAAATAATATTAGGAGCAACAAGAGTAAATTAAGTTGGCTTGTTCCTAGTTTTTTCCTTAAAAAAATAGAGTAGAATTACCTCAATATAGATTTAGAGAAATGTTCTTTGGACAAAATTAAAAAATGTACCAAAAGTGTACCAAAATACGAATACGTATGGAATATAGAGAGGACAAACGTATAATACATTTATTTTTTTATTTTAAATTAAGTGCAGTGTTGTCCGCATATAATACATTTAATTTAAAATTTAAAAAATTATAGGCTAAATACCTGTTTTGGTCCTTTATGTTTGGGCGAAGTTTCACTTTCGTCCTTTATCTTTTTTTTGTTCCGTTTTAGTCCTTTATGTTTCATTGTGCAAGAAAGTGAGGGACCAAAACGAAACAAATTAAAAACTGAGAGAGACCAAAATTAAACCAAACAAAAAAGCAGAGGACGAAAATGAAACAAATAGTGCTAACGGTAGGGACGAAATCGAAACAAAATGAAACATAAAGGACTAAAACGAAATAAAAAAAAGATAAATAACGAAAGTGAAACTTCGCCCAAACATAAAGGACCAAAACAGGTATTTAGCCAAAATTATATTATACACATATTCTCTCAGTAATTGATATGTATATTTGTATTTACATATTTTTGGTCCAAATAACATTCCTCTTTGGTTTATGCCCCCTTGTTTTTGTATCTTTTCCGTTTTTTTTCTAATGAATTTATGTTGCGTTTTAAATAATTGTTGTTGGTGGGGTGTCATATCCTAACTGGGATATCATCTCCATAGTAATGTTTTTACAGTTCATTTATTGTAATAAAAAAAACTAGTGCATGGCCTGTGTATAGAGGTGAGAATAGGTTAGGTCATAGCGGCATATGACCTAGCGGCATATGACCTAGCCTACACCAGGTTCCGATCAAGCCATACTTTTTTGTATAAAACTGTACTATAGGAATAAAAAAATCGTTTTAGACCTACCAATCCAATTTATATAATTACCTATAAATTATATTTTTTATTACAATTATTATTATATTAAAGTTTGTACTTTGTGCTAAAGCATAAATTTGCTTAACTTCTCTGTAATTTAAACATAATAACCTACATCAAATTTTGATATATTTAAATGTATTATTGTAAAACAGAATTTAAATAAGATGTTATAGAAAGTTAGATTCTCTAAAAGGTCAGGTTTTCAAAATAGAATTTAATCTCATCTATCTACTATCAATATATACAATCAATCCACTACCAAATTACTAAATTATCCCCCACTTTTATCATTAGTGTTGGTCTCATTCTCACATCATCTTTTAATTTTTTTATTTCACTTTAAAATCTACTTTTCTCTTTACTCTCTCTCTCTCTCTCTCTCTCTCTCTCTCTCTCACTCTTTCCACTTCTCTCTACTATCAATACAATCAAACAACACAATACCAATTTCTTTTTAATTTATTGGGGAGTGCCGGAAGCAACAACGAGCTAGCCAATGAACCGGACAACCAAGAGTCCCCTCTCTTATATGTCCTTCATGTAGCTCATTTATAGCCGATGTGAGATTAATCACTCACACTTGAATTTCCAACAAAAAATTATGGAATTGAAATGTTATTAAAACGGGTAAAAAAACATGAAACAAAATCATGGGAGCCATTTATCATCGAGAACCATTTGGCAATGTATGTAATAACAAGTATATCAACCCATGCAATGCACAAGGCTTATATATTTTCTTAGTTAATAGATTTAGAAGAACAATTTCATTAAAAATGATAATAAAAAGTATATAATTATTGAAAAAATATGCAATTATTGAAGAATAATTTTCTTTAAATATGGATATTTGAAGTATCAAATAAGGAACCACAACAAAAAATAAAAGCATGAAATTATGTTCCACCAAATAATATATATATATATATATATATATATATATATATATATATATATAGTGGTAATAAAACTCGATAACATGTATATGCTCGTGATACACACGACGTATAGTAAAAAAGTAAAAAGTTTATGTTTAAAATTTAATTATTATAAATTTATATTAAAATATTCATCCATTGTAAATTAAATAGTAATGTTATTCTATTTAAAATTATGTTTGAGCTAATATTTTATTATTATTTCATTAGTATTCATTATTATAAAGTTAACCGCGGGGAGGACATTAAAATTATGTTTGAGTTAATAGTTTTTTATTATTTCAACGTATACTAAAAAGATTAAAATAATGTATTCATTATTTAGAAAAATTACTTCTTTATATTTTTTATACATGTTAAACCAGTAGGATAATAACTATATATTTTTTTGGTAATAGAAATTTAGGGTGAGGGGATGGTACCCCAGTCCAATGCAGGGAAGACTTTTGGGCTCTTTGAGCACTTACGAATATATTTACCTTACCTCAAAAGGACTAGTAGGGACCCAAGACTTCTCGGATACAACTATATATAAGAGGAGGACAAAGAGAAATTAGATATAATCCCATAAGTTAAGTGTAAGAAACCGGATAGAAGGAATAACGAGTAGTCATCTGTAAAAAAAAATGGTTAAATCAAATCGCAATTAAGATGTGTCACCACGATATATATATATATATATAGTTAATCGAGTAAAAAAATACCACATATAGTTAATTTATAAGTAACTAGCCGCCTGACCCGTGCTACGCACGGGGTTGACTAATTTTTAGTTAGCAAAATTAAAGTAAAACCGGAAGGGAAAACCTCTTTAATAAACTAATCATTCAAGACAACAGTTTTCTGTCCACTGCAGGAATCAAACTCGGGAGCACAAAGACGACTCCGTGTCCCAAGGTAGCTTATGCCAGTGGACCAATGATTTTGGTTTGTAAAATATATAGTTAAATAATTGTGGATTGAAATTAAATTATAGCTATAAATTAAATAAGAAGATTATAAAATTTAAAAAGAATATTGACAAAAAACGTTGAAATTAAACATCCATAGATAATGGGAAGAAAATGTCTAAAACTTTTAATAACATAATCCATATTTATCAAATGTAAATATAAAAACTTAGCCCATAATAAGAAAGAAAAGAAGACAACACAGTTAAAAACTAAAACACGTGGGTATCATGCATGGTTGTATGAAAACTCATGATAAAATAGGAACAATTATACAAAGTTGAAAGAAGATGGTGGAGGTTGTATTATAAATGTGGCTGAAGTTCCCGTTGAAAGAAGATAAAATTTAAACACCAGTTAAAATATGTTTTTAATACCGTTTGATGCGAAAAGACAAAAATAAAGAAGACAACACAAATAGAAAGTGAAACACGCGGGTATCGTGCAGGGTTAGATGAAAACCACAAATAAAATAGAATCACCTATAGAAAGTTGAAAGAGGGCGATGAGGGATCTATTGTAAACGTGGCCGAAATTCCAGTAAATAAAAATTAAATTAAAAAACTAAATTAAATAAAAATATTTTAAAATTAAAAAGAAACATTAACAAAGACATTGAAATTCAACATCCACAGATAATAAGAAAAAAAACGTAAAGAATATTAATAACAACAAATACATTGAAATTGAACATCCATAGACAATTAGAAGAAAAAGTTTTAAAAACTTTAATAACGTTATCTATATTTATCAAATGTAAATATAAAAACTTAACACATAATTAAAGAGAAAATAAGACAACATAATTAGAAAGTGAAACCCGTACGTATATGTATCATGCAGAGTTTGATTTAAAACCACCAATAAAATAGAAGCACATATACAAAGTTGAAACTATTTTTGAAGAAAAAAGTTCGCATATTTGATTAAAATAGAAGCACATAGAAACACTATTTAGTATCGCACTACATATTTTGTCACAAATTTTTTCCACCAAACGGTTTTTGAGGAATGAGCTTTGTGTATCCGAACATGTAAAAAAATTTGAATCCTAAAGTAACTCAACAAATTGTTTGGCATCACATTTTACATATTTTGTCACGTATTTTTTTTTTCCGTCAAACAGGTTGTTGAGGAACAAACTTCACGTATCTAAATATATAAAATTTGTTCTGGACCCTAAAATACCCCAAAATTCATTGTTGGCATCACACTTTACCTATTTTGTCACAAAGCTATTATTTTTTTTGACCAAACCAGTTATTGAGGAAAAAACTTCGGGTGTTTGAACAGCTAATTTTTTTCTGAATCTTAAGTGCCTCAACACACACGGGTTAACATCGTACTTTACGTATTTTGTTAAAAAAATATTTTTTTCACCATCGAGTATACCAAAGCATACTGTTTAGCATATCATTTTATGTATTTTGTCATGAAATTAAATCTTTTTTTCACCAAATCGATAATTGAAAAACAAAATTCGCATATTTAAACATCTAAAATTTTTCGAGAACCTAGAGTACTCGTTAAAATATTAAAAAGGAAAAAATGGAAAACATTAAAATAAAAAAGAGGACAAAACAAAAAAAATAAAAAATAAAAAAAACTAAAGTTAAAAAAAAAAGTGCGGCAATTCCCGCACGGGGTTGGCTAAATTCTATCGTACTAATATCTCATTATGCTTGAATACAAATTTTGCACTGGTCAACACTGAGTTTGTCAACTGTGAGAATCAAAATCAGGAGCACGGGATCGACTACTGGGCCCCACGGTAACCTGTGCCATTGGGCAAATGGTGTTAGTCTGCAAAATATAAAATCTAATAACTGTGAATAAAAATTAAATTATAAATATAAATTTTAATCAAAAGATTATAAATTTTAAATAGAACATTAACCTTTGATAAAATAAGAAGAAAAAGTCTAAAAAAATTTAATAACATAATCCACATTCATCAAATGTAAATAAAAAAAATTAACCCATAATTAGAAAGAAAAAAAGACAACATAATTAAAAAGTGAAACACGTTGGATTTCAAGCATGGTTGAAGGAAGTCCATGATAAAATAGGTGTAGTTATACAAAATTGAAAAAGATTTTGGAGATTTTATTGTAAATGCGACTGAAGTTCCCGTTGAAAGAAGATCATGAAGGTTGTATTGTGAATGTGGCTGAAGTTCCCACAGGAGTCAATGCAGCAATGTTGTACTCGAATTTTAAAGAAGGATAAAAATATAAACACCAACTAAAGAATGGTTTAAATACCCGTTGGTACGAAATGACCAAAACATAGAAGAAAACACAAATAGAAAGTGAAACACGTGGTATCGTGTAGTGTTAGATGGAAATTACAAATAAAATAGAAGCACCTATAGAAAGTTGAAAGAGTACGATTGAGGGACCTATTGTAAATATGACTAAAGTTTACGTAAATAAATATTTTTGAGACTTACGTAAATATTTATTTACGTAAAAATTTGCATATTTAAACATTTAAAATTTTTGAGACCGTAAAGCAGCTCTTAAAATATAAAAAAAAAGAAGAAAAAACTGAAGTAAAAACCAAAGGGTGCTTTTAGGTTGAGGGAGCAAATTAAATCCGTCGTCGATAACCACTAAAATTGATCGTAGGATATTGTGTAAAATGCTATTAGTGGTTAAGATTGAATCAACTTGTATTAAATCTCAACCGTTGATGAATTTTTATACTACATCCTACAGTTATATTTAATGGTTCTGAGGAATTTGATTTGTTCCCTCACCCTAAAAGCACTCAAAAACAAAAAAAGAAAAAAAAGTAAAGGAAAAAAGGAAGAAGATAAAAAAAGTGAAGTAATAAAAAAGAAAAAAAAAGAATAGAAAGAAAAAAAAAAGGCTGAAGTCTGGCTAAATTCTATCGTATAATTAAATCTTTTCGAAAGACTAATATCCCATCGTGCTTGAAAACGAATTTCGCACTGGCCAACACCGAGTTTGTCAACGGTGAGAATCAAACTCAGGAGCACGGAATCGACTCACGTACCCCAGGATAGCCTATCCTATTGGGCAAATGGTGTTAGTTAGCAAAATATAAAATCTAATAACAGTGAATAAAAATTAAATATAAATATAAAATAAATACAAAGATTATCAATTTTAAAAGGAACATTAACAAAGACGCACATCCTCCATAGATAAATAAGAAGAAAAAATCTAAAGAATTTTAATAGCATAATTCACATTCATCAAATGCAAATATAAAAAATTAACCCATAAATAGAAAAAGAAGACAACACAATTAAAAAGTGAAACATGCTGGGTATCATGCATGGTTGAAGGAAAACCCATGATAAAATAGGAATAATTATACAAAGTTGAAAAAGATTATGAAGGTTTTATTGTAAATGTGACTGAAGTTCCCGTTGAAAGAAGATCATGAAGGTTGTATTGTAAATGTGGCTGAAGTTCTCACGGGAGTCAATGCAGCAATGCTGTACTCGAATATTAAAGAAAGATAAAATATAAACACAAATTAAAGAATGGTTTTAATACCCGTTGGGGCAAAATGAGCAATATAAAAAAGAAAACACAAATAGAAAATGAAATACGTGGTATTGTGTTGGGTTGGATGGAAATTACCAATAAAATAGAAGCATTTATAGAAAGTTGAAAGTGTGCGACTGAGGGATCTATTGTAAATGTGACTGAAGCTTCTGTAAATAAAAATTAAATTAAAACTATAAATTAAATAAGAATATTATAAAATTAAAAAGAAAAGGTTATTGAGAAACGAACTTCATGTATTTGAACATCTAAAATTTTTTTTGGGACCCTAAAGTACCCTAAAGTACACTATCAGCATCGCAGTTAATGTATTTTTTCACAAACTTATTGTTTTTTACCAAACCGGTTATATACGAAAAAGCTTTTCATATTTGAAAAGTTAATTTTTTTTCGATTCCCAAAGTACCTCAAAACACATTGCTTAACATTCCACTTTACGTATTTTGTTACAAAATAATTTTTTTCACCATCAAGTACACCAAAACATACTTTTTAGCATATCACTTTACGTATTTTTTTTATGAAATTAATTTTTTCTATCTAATTGATTATTGAAGAACAAAATTTATATATTTAAACATTTAAAATTTTTCGACACAGTAAAGTACTTATAAAAATACAAAATAAAGAAAAAAACTGAAGAAAAAACAAAAAGTAACAAAAAAAACTGAAAAAAAGAAGAAGAGAAAAAAAAAGAAACAAAAAGCAAAATAAAAAAATTGAAATAAAAAAAACAAAAAAACTTGTCACTTGCGCGCGCAAGTGACAAGCCGCATTATATTCTTAGATTTAATATATTAAAATAAGATTTTGTAAAATAATATTGAAGAAGTCATTTCATGAGAATGTGACACAATCACACAACTAAAAACTTTTCATAAGTTTAGCCTTACTAATTATGATTTTTAATTGGCTTAAATATGCTTTTGGTCCTTGCAAATATGGCGAGATTTGATTTTAGTCCCTGCAAAAATTTTCGTTTTAAAAAGGTCCCTGCAAAAACAACTCGTTTTAAAAAAGTCCCTCTGTTAAGTCACCGTTACAAAAACTGCTGAGTTGTCAAACGGATTGATGACGTGTAATTTATTTTTCTTTTCTAATTATTCTATGGCTGCAAAATATGCTTTCATTTTAAAAAGGTCCCTGCAAAATGTGTTTTCGTTTTAAAAAGGTCCCTGCAAAATAGAGTCCCTGCAGAACGTCCCTGTTATATCAGTGTTGCAGCTAATATCTCATTGTTGTATATCTCAGCAACCAATCAGTAAAAGAATCTCAGAAATTAAACATCAAAAGGATTCATCTATTAATAACTTGTTTTGGCCACAAATTACACACAAATTACAACATAAACAACATAATCCTATACTAAGGACTCATTACTTCCAATGAGTAATAACCACATAGACAACAAAGATACACAACAACATAAACAATCCAATTGCAAGCTACTGCACCCTAGATTTAAACCCCTTAACCCTTGCCCTTTCTTTGACCAATCTTGCTTTCAGCTTCTCATTCTCTTTCATAACTGCTTCCATGAGTTTGTCTCCATTCTCACAACCTTTGCAACTCTGAGTTTGTGAAGAGAGAACACCAACTGTAGCACCAACAGTTTCCATTGATGAAGCAACAACTTCTCTAAATGAAAAATGCTCCTAAGAAATTTGATCTTCCCATACCCAAAGTTTACAGCTGTATTCTTTGGTCTATGAAACGAAAAATCAATACCAAATTCGCGCACTTCCAATAGGGGCGTTTTGGGTTTTCATTAGAGCCAGGAACGTAGTGCCTCATTGTACTCCCACAGCGACAAATTGGTAGGCGATAACATTGAGAAGAAGCTGAAGCTTGACTATGAGCTTCCATGGTGAGAAGAAGAGAAGAAGAGGAAGAAGAAATAGAAGAATGAGAAATGGGAATTAGGGATTTAAGAAGAATAACAACCCAAGTCAGCCATAAAATAATTAGAAAAGAAAAATAAATTACACGTCATCACTCCGTTTGACAACTCAGCAGTTTTTGTAACGGTGACTTAACAGAGGGATGTTTTTTAAACGAGTTGTTTTTGCAGGGACCTTTTTAAAACGAAATTTTTGCAGGGACTAAAATCAAATCTCGCCATATTTTCAAGGACCAAAAGCATATTTAAGCCTTTTTAATTTATTGGACAAAAGTACGGCTGACCATATGAGCTCTGGAAGGAAGGTTGGAAGACACCAGAGTACGGCTGAAAAGCACCGACGTAAGGCTGCTGCATCTGGTACGATGGATAAAATGGTGATGATGATGGCATAGATGGCCTCGGGTGTTGAGACATATCCATTAATTGCTTTCAGCGCTCGTCATTCAACCTCTGCTGCTCCAGCGTCTGCTCTAATTCTTGTTCATATTTGTTCAGTCGCTCGTTCATCTCACGATGTGCATCGCTTAATTTCTGCATCAATAGCTGAACATCGTTTAATTCTGAAGGAGTAGGGACATGAGAGTGACCGTTACTTCTTTTTGAAGAAGATGATAGCTTTAGATTCGGAATAATGGAATTTTGGAAAGCAGGCGGCGCCATAAATCCCCAAAATCCGCTGGAAATGTACCGACAGATTTTTTCTGCCGGTAATACACTTAATTCTTTTAGTGTAACTAGTTTCAAAATTTCACCTGAAAGAATGGTCTTCTTTTGACTTTTCCAAAAAAAAGTTCAAAAAGAAGAGTAGACTAACAATTTCAGCATAAGCAAGGGGGCTCCAAAGCACAACAGAGAGCTTTTTAAACAATTAAGACCAACTGACTAGTGCACTAACCCTTATTTAATCCTCACTTTTGTCACAAGTTGCCCACTTTTTTGACTGAAACCAAAATTTGTCACCCACAATAGCAGCATATGATCTAGCGGCGTATGACCTAGCGGCGTATGACCTAGCCAACACCAGGTTTCAGTCAAGCCATACTTTTTGTATAAAACTGTACTATAGGAATAAAAAAATATTTTTAGACCTACCAATCCAATTTATATAATTACCTTTAGACTATATTTTTTATTACAATTATTATTATTATATTAAAGTTTGTACTTTGTGTTAAAGCATAAATTTGCGAAACTTTTCTGTAATTTAAACATAATAACTTACATCAAATTTTGATATATTTAAATGTATTATTGGAAAATAGAATTTAAATAAGATTTTATAGAAAGTTAGATTCTCTAAAAGGTCAGGTTCTCAAAATAGAATTTAATCTCATTGACTTATTAAATTGTTAGTTAATTTACAAAAGTCAACACCAGTCACCATTTGACTCAGGCTTAACATTTCTGAAGTATACTCACGTTTTGCAAAGCCCAATATAATATATTCCAAACCTACTTCTAGATTGTTGCTTTTAAAAAAATAGAAATAGAAATAAGTTATTGACTCGATCAATGAAATTACCAAGGAGGGTTTTATCAAAATTGATTCATGAACGCTTACAAGCCACCCAACACTTAAAGAGAGAAAGAAATAAAGAGAATGATATGAAAAATGGGATAGGTGAGTGATATAATTTAAAGAGAGAGATAGATAAAAAGTGAGGTGTGCGTTGAATGTTGGAAATTTGGGAGTTATAATATGGGTTTGCTTAGATTAGGCTCGAACACGAAAAATATTTGGACCAAATTAGTTAGTTTGGATTGGATTATGGATTAGTTCGAATTTTCCCGATCCACTGAACAAACTAGTAAATACAAGACCATAAGACATGTTACAAATATCATTTGTTTTTTTTACAAACAAGTTTCACTTGTTTAAGTTGTTTTGAGAAACAACAATCATTTCCTATAAAGTATATATTCCTTGCAAGAAATTATGATTTTTTGAAGCGACAAAAATGTTGGGGAGTTCGGAGAAGCAACACCGAGCTAGCCAATGAACCGGACCACCAAGAAACTTGGACGCCACATCTCCACCCAAAACCTTAAGGCATTAGGTATATGGGTCCCCTATCTTATATGTACTTCATACAGCTCATTCATAGCCGATGTGAGACTAACCACTCACACTTGAATTTCCAGCATCTACCCCCAAGTGTGAGTCATCCACATCAGTATATGTGATCCAAACCAGGATCCACTACCCGCTCCCCCACCACGTCGAACCATGGCTCTGATACCACTTGTTGGGGAGTCCGGGGGAGCACCGGGAGCAACAACGAGCTAGCCAATGAATCGGACCACCAAGAAACTTGGACGCCACATCTCCACCCAAAACCTTAAGGCATTAGGTATATGGGTCCCCTCTCTTATATGTCCATAGCCGATGTGAGACTAACCACTCGCACTTGAATTTCCAACATCCCCCCCAAGTGTGAGTCACTCACATTACTATATTTGATCCAACCAGGATCCACTCTCGCTCCCTCACTAAGCCGAACCATGGCTCAGATACCACTTGTTATTGGGGAGTCAGGGAGAGCACCGGGAGCAACAACGAGCTAGCCAATGAACCGAACCACCAACAGACTTGGACGCCACATCTCCACCCAAAACCTTAAGGCATCAGGTGTATGAGTTTCCTCTCTTTTATGTCATTCATATAGCTCATTCATAGCCGATATGAGACTAACCACTCACACTTGAATTTCCCACAAAAAAGTCATGGAATTGAAATGTTATTAAAACCGAAAAAAGAAACATGAAACAAAATCATGGGAGGACAAGAACCAAAATACATATATAAAATAAAGGTTTAAATATGTATTTAGTCCCTGCAAATGTCCCTGTTTTTCGATTTAGTCCCTGCAAATTTATTTTTTTTAAATACGTCCCTGCAAAATAACTTTTTTTTTAAATACGTCCCTACAAAATAAAATTTTAAAAACGTCCCTGCAAAATAGCTTTTTTTTTTTAAATACGTCCCTATAAAATAACTTTTTTTTAAATACGTCCCTGCAAAATATCACAATTTTTTTTTGTTGGGACGTATTTCAAAAAAAAGGTTATTTTGCAGGGACGTATTTAAAAAAAAGTTATTTTGCAGGGACGTATTTAAAATTCCAACTTTCGGAAGGGCATATTTAAAAAAAAGTTATTTTGCAGCGACGTATTTAAAAAAAAAAAATTTGCAGGGACTAAATCGAAAAACAGGGACATTTGCAGGGACTAAATACATATTTAAACCTAAAATAAATCAACCATATCTTTAGTTACGTTTTCTATTCTTGGATAGTTAGTACTTTTTAACTTTAGATGTAACCATCGTGAAATCAAAATCAACCTTATAAGAATTATCAATCATCTCTTGATTATTCTCTCCAGCTTTTTCTTTTGCTCAAAATTTTTGTAAAACATTTAAGTTAGACATCACACTATCTGAAAAAATTGCATTATTTCATCTTTTTCAAGGGAGTCGAAAGGAAACAAGTTGGTCCATTTCTTTAGACTAGACATCTACTGAAGAGATAGCATCAACTCTTGAAGGAGATCCTTTAGTCTCATGCATGCTTATCTTAAAAAATAAATGGAGATTCATTATTGATTGAAAAATACATTTAATTGACATAAATGTTATAGTATTAACATATTCCCACACCTAGCTAACAACGTCTTAATTTTTATTATTGGCCGTTTAAGACCCCACAATTATCATCGAGGGCCATTTGGCAATGTATATATGTAACAAGTATATCAACCCGTGCAATGCACAAAGCTTATATATTTTCTTTGTTAATAGATTTAGAAGAACAATTTGATTAAAAATGATAACAAAAAGTATATAATTCTTGAAAAAATATGCAATTATTGAAGAATAATTTTCTTTAATTATGTATATTTGAAGTATCAAATAAGGAACCACAACAAAAAATAAAAGCATGAAATTGTGTTCCAGCAAATAATATTCATATATATGGATAGCGGTAATAAAACTCGATAACATGTATATACTCGTGATACACACAACGTATAGTAAAAAAGTAAAAAGTTTATGTTTAAAATTTAATTAGTATAAATTTATATTAAAATATTCATCCATTGTAAATTAAATAGTAATGTTATCCTATATAAAATTATGTTTGAGCTAATATTTTTTATTATTTCAATAGTATTCATTATTATATAGTTAATCGCGGGGAGGACATTAGAATTATGTTTGATCTAATATTTTTATTATTTTTTATTTTATTTCAACGTATACTAAAAACATTAAAATAATATGTATTCTTTATTCAGAAAAATTACTTCTATATATTTTTTATACATGTTAAACCAGCAGGATAACAACTATATATTTTTTGGTAATAGAAATTTAGGGTGAGGGGATGATGCTCCAGTTTAAGGTAGAGAAGACCTTCGGGCTCTTTAAGAACTTACGAAGGTAATTACATGTACCTCATGTTGGTTTGTAAGCCAAAAACAAACTAACATTTTTTGTGGCCAATTTTAATTTAGGTAGTTTCGAACACTTGATCCAAAATAACCTATTTCTAGTTATAGAGTAGTTTTTCCCTAAAACTATTCTAGTTTATTTAATAAACAAACTGAGTTTGTTTTCTAAATAATAAACTCTCAGACTAACAGCTATTTTGTTCATTTAAATATAGGTTATTGTACATAATTTCAATGATAGATTGAATAGAATAATACAATATCAGTTTTTACGTTTTACAAGTTCTGTGTGCATTTTTCTATTTCTTCTCTGAGTCTTCATCTTCCTTAAGTCTCTGTGAGTGATTCCATTTTTGGTGAGATTGCTTTGTAGTGAGTACCCTGCATATACCAAATAAACAAACAGTGAGTGTTTGTGATTAATCAGATTAGAGAAAGAAGGAAATAATGAGAAGAGAAGAGGGCTTCTACCTACTGTGATATTTGTTTATGGTGTTCTTCAAGATTGTGGAGCAATCACCATCTCAAACAACTAGGTTCATTACATGTAACAGAAATCCAAAGTGTTAAACAGAGGGTTTAACACGTAAAAATTGTAAAGAAAAGAAAATCATAGGGTAACTGTAGTAATACCTGGTTCTTCGATTTCGTTCTTCATCGTCTCCATCAAGCAGAATCGTACAGAAACGAAGCAAATCCAGAAATTAAACATCGTAGGATTAGGTTTTCTGAACACTGAAATTGAACACCAAAACCAGAGGGGTTTTGGTCGCAAGCCTCACGCGACCCATTGTGCTGAAGAATCGGTGGTGGATTGGTGTGGAATTGCTGGTTTCTGGTTTTCGTTGCTGTTAACGGAGAGAGGAGAAGAGTAAGGGAAACGCGAAAGGAAGAAGAAGAAGAGGATCGGGAAAAGAGAGAGAAAGAATAGTGAAAGTGAAATCACTATTCTGATTAATTGAACCGGGTGCAATAGTGGGCTTGGGGTTAGTTATGGTGTTGGGTTTTGTAATTGGTATTCACACCACCAATTTTGTTGTGCACACCCCTGAAATTAAAAGGGTCAAAAATTAACATGGTATCATTGAGCCTAAGATCCTAGGGGCCTATTTCTACTCTCTTCTTGTATTTCTTTAAGTTTCTTTACTTTCTTTTTACCGGTTAAAAATCCTGTACAGTGTGAAACTGTATAGTTGTGTTCTAATCTGTGTGTGTAAGTGTTTACAGAAAAAAGATGTCAATTACTGGAAATCTAGACGCACATGTTCCCAAATTAAATGGGAAGAACTATGATTCATGGGCACTACAAATGAAAGCGGTTCTTGGATGTCACGGTGTTCTAAGAATGCTCAAGAATGGTCTTGAACCACTACCAGAAGATGCAACTGTTGCCCAAGCAAGTTTGTTCAACGAAAATGAACAAAAGGATTTCAAAGCATTGATGCTAATTCACAGGGGCTGTGATGAAGCGAATTTCGATAGAATTAGGAAGTGTGAGACTTCTAAACAGGCATGGGATGCCTTAGACAAGTACTATTGTGGCGCAGCTCCCATCAAAGAAGAGAAGCTGCAGGCCTTAAGGGCACAATATGAAAGTCTCAAAATGAAACAAGGGGAAACAGTTACTGACTACTTCATCAGAGTGAAGAAAATCATTAATGAAATGGCACTTCTTGGTGAAACACTTGAGGAGAAGTGGGTGTGCAAAAAGATCTTAAGAAGCATGACAAAAAAGTTCTTTGTGGTAACTAACACCATAGAAGAAACAACTCAAGTTGATGACTTGAAGATTGAAGAACTTCAAGCAAAACTTGAAGCTAAGGAGGTAAGAATTGGTCTCCTAGATGGTGAAGAAGAGGAAGAAGATCAAGCTATGTTTGCGGCCAAGTCCAAAGGAAAGAAGGGCAACAAACAACCAGCCAAAGATTGGTCAAAGGGTAAGGGAGGTAAGCCTAAACCTAAAGGTGATAATTCTAAGAAAAATAACTCAAAGAAAGATAAGTCAAAAGTTCAGTGTTATAGGTGTGATAATTTTGGACACTATGCAACTGAATGTCCAACAAGGAAGAATACTAAGTCTAAGGATTCTGAGTCTGAGGCCAATGTGGCCAAGGAAGACTCAGATTCTGATGATCCTGTTGCTTTTAGTATGATTACTGAATTGGATGAATTAGATGAACCTAAAACTGAACCTACTGTTACCAAGTGGCTTCAGTCTCAAGAGGGGGGGTGAATTGAGATTGTTGAAAACAGTTCCCCTTTTTAACGACTTAGTTTGATTTTCGCGCAGGTTTATGAAATAAAAGAATTAGAATATAGAGCAGTAAAGCACGCACGAGATTTATACTGGTTCGGTCACCTCCCAGTGACCTACGTCCAGTCCTCACAACCCTTTGTGAGATTTTCACTATAAAAACAAAGCTTTCAACTGGGTGCTTTAATACCCTTACAGACACAGGCACTCTTCACCAAGGATACCCCACCTTGTGCAAGAGCCCTAAACAACAATTACAACAAGAGATACCCCACCCTTGTTACAATCAGAAACCCTAGAGAGATACCCCACTCTCTAGTAAAAACCCAATACAGTATTACAAGAAATTACAATAACAATGAAATAACAAATACCTCTGAGAAGGTGAATATGACAACTTGAAGATCCCCAACCTAACCCTTGAGAGAAATCAGCTCACAGTGATGAAGAACGTGAAATAGTGATTGTGACAGAGAGAAGCTTCGCGTTCTGCTTTTAACCGTGAAATAGAATTGTAGGTTGTAATATTGATCGTGAAACCTAGGGTTCTATTTATAGAGATAGGAAAAATATGACCGTTGAAGCACTTTGTGTTATAAGTGACTAATCGATTTATGGCTTGCAAAACATAAGATAATAATCGATTAGTTGCTTTAAAAGTAAATAGCTCATAAGTGAATAATTGATTATATGCTTCAAAAAACAAGTTGTGAATCGATTAGTTGCTTGAAAAGATATAATGTTGAAATCGATTATGTGCTTCACAAATGCAAGTAGAAAATCGATTTCTTGCCTATGGAAATAGGTGAGGAATCGATTTGGTGCTTTTATAAGGCAAGTAGATAATCGATTGTTTGCTTTACAAAATGAAGTTTCACCAAATTAAGAGAAGAATCGATTATCTTCTTTATAACTATGAGCCATGAATCGATTGTGGGCTCTAAAACAAGTTCAATCGATTGCTAGCTTTAAGTTCAAAGGTTGTGAATCGATTTCTAGCTTTAAACAAGCTATGAATCGATTTCTAGCTTTAAGGTTACAAGCTATGAATCGATTGTTAAAAAAATTTTCTTTTAAAACAAAAAACCAAGAATTTATTTCTTTTAAGAACAACAAGTGCCTAACCTATTTATCAATTGAAAACATATGTTAGGTTCATTTGTGTGAGTGATATTGTGTTTTGTGATTTGAGCCGATTCTCGGAAGCGGTTTACAATTCATTCCTAAGACGACCCAACTTCCTAGGGACTACTACCCTTGACACACTTACTTCTTGAGTTGGTTGTGCCTTGGAATTCCACTTGTCACTTTGTGTTAGATTGCTTCATCATCAAAACTTAACCTGCAACACAAGATATCCACATTCTCCCCCTTTTTGATGATGACAAAATTTTAATTCATCTCAAGTGGGAGGTTAGTTCATCAAGCAAAACAATGCACTAATATTAAAAGGACTCCCCCTTACTTGATGCTCCCCCTATCTAAATGCAAAGTGACAATCCTATACTTCTCCCCCTTTTTGTCATGATCAAAAGGGTAAGCATGAGATAAAGTTTGCTAGTCGAAAGAGTACAGCTAAGAAAAACAAATAAACTATTACAATCGAAGACATAACACAAAAAATTTATTTAAAAGTTCATTTAAATTCTTTTTTTTGAAAAAGAAACTTTCATTCAAATAGAGGATGAATCAATGATTCCAAGTTCTCTTCTAATAAAAAAGAAACTTTCTTTTTGCAATGGTTTTGTGAAAATGTCAGCTAGCTGTTTTGACGACTCAACGAACTCAATCACACAATCGCCTTTCTGAACATGATCTCTAAGAAAATGGTGTCTAATCTCTATATGCTTAGTCCTAGAGTGTTGAACGGGGTTCTTTGTAAGATTAATTGCGCTTGTGTTGTCGCATTTAATCGGAATGTGATCTAATTCTACACCATAGTCAAGAAGTTGTTGCTTCATCCAGAGGATTTGTGCGCAGCAACTTCCTGCTGCAACATATTCTGCTTCAGCAGTTGACAGTGCGACACTGACTTGTTTCTTACTGTGCCATGAAACTAATGCACTGCCTAAGATGTGACATGTTCCACTAGTGCTTTTCCTATCTAGTTTACAACCAGCAAAATCAGAGTCGGAGTATCCGACAAGACTACATGTGGCGCCCTTGGGGTACCACAGACCAACATTTTGTGTTCCAACGAGATATCTCATGATTCTCTTGACTGCTACTAGATGTGACTCTTTTGGATTTGCTTGATATCTAGCACACATGCAAACACTAAACATGATATCCGGTCTACTAGCAGTTAAATAGAGAAGTGAGCCAATCATACCTCGATATTTGCTTAATTCTACCGGTTTACCTTCTTCATCCTTGTCTAAGTAGCATGAGGTGCTCATCGGAGTAGTCATTTCTTTTGCCTTATCCATTTCAAATCTTTTGAGCAGTTCTTTGCAATATTTTGTTTGAGATATGAAGATGCCGTTCTTGGTTTGCTTTATTTGGAGCCCGAGAAAGAAGTTGAGTTCTCCCATCATCGACATTTCAAACTCATTCTGCATGATACTAGAAAATTCTTTGCAAAGCAATTCATTAGTAGCACCGAATATAATATCATCCACATAAATTTGTACGAGTAAGATGTCATCTTTTGACTTCTTTATAAATAGTGTAGTGTCAACTTTCCCTCTTTGAAAATCATGATTGAGTAGAAATTTGCTCAATCTTTCATACCAAGCTCTTGGAGCTTGCTTCAGACCATAAAGAGCCTTTTTGAGTTTAAAAACATGATCTGGTTTTTCAAAATTTTCAAAGCCAGGTGGTTGTTCAACATACACTTCTTCTTGGATAAAACCGTTTAAAAATGCACTTTTGACATCCATTTGATATAATTTGAAATCCATAATTGATGCAAATGCAAGGAGCATGCGAATAGCTTCTAATCTAGCTACGGGTGCATATGTTTCATCATAGTCTATTCCTTCTTCTTGATTATAGCCTTTAGCTACTAGTCTAGCTTTGTTTCTAACAATTATGCCCGACTCATCTAGTTTGTTTCTAAACACCCATTTTGTGCCTATTATTTGATGATTGTTAGGCCTAGGGACAAGATCCCACACATCATTTCTTTCAAATTGATTTAACTCTTCTTGCATAGCAATGGTCCAATGTTCATCTTCTATAGCCTCATCTAGATTTCTAGGTTCAATTTGAGATACAAAAGCTATATGATTACATGCATTTCTAAGAATCTAAGTACCACATGGACTACCTAAGATTGAAAAGCTATACAAAAGCCTAAGCAATCTAAGTTCTAAAAATCTAGTAATTGGACTACCTAAGATTGAAATGCCTAAGACTACTTGTACCACATGTTTGGTTGTTAAACAACCTAGGAAGATGTTTAAGACAGAATTACCACAAAGGTCTAAACATCTTCTTCAAGTTGTTTACATAGATATTTGTGGTCCTTTTGATGTGATTTCAAATGGAGGAAACAAATATTTTCTGTCATTCATTGATGAGTTCTCAAGGAAGATGTGGATCTACCTAATCAAGACTAAGGATGAAGCCTTTGCAAAATTCAAAGAATTCAAGGTTATGGCAGAGAAGCAAAGTGGTAAGGTTCTAAAGATTCTAAGATCTGATGGTGGAGGTGAGTACACCTCAAATGATTTTGAAACCTATTGTACTACACAAGGCATAATTCATGAAGT
The DNA here is from genome assembly GCA_963573325.1 of Astragalus glycyphyllos. Taxonomy (NCBI): domain Eukaryota; kingdom Viridiplantae; phylum Streptophyta; class Magnoliopsida; order Fabales; family Fabaceae; genus Astragalus; species Astragalus glycyphyllos. The sequence continues at coordinate 119,352,518 of OY754307.1, read as the reverse complement.
TACTTCTCCCTATACCCCACAACACAATGGGGTAGCAGAGAGAAGAAACAAGACAGTTTTAGACATGGCAAGGAGTATGATAAAATTGAAAGATGTGCCTAAATGTTTATGTGGTGAGGCAGTCTTGACTGCTACTTATCTACTCAATAGATGCCCTACTAAAAGGTTAGAGGACAAAGTACCTGAGGAGGTGTGGACTTGGGAGAAGCCTAGTGTGAGTCACCTAAGGGTCTTTGGGTCTCTATGTTACGGTCACATTCCGGATGCTAAGAGGAAGAAGTTAGAGGACAAAAGCAAGCCTTTGATACTAGTAGGATATCACCCTACTTTTAATCCTATAACTAGCAAGTTAGAGGTGTCAAGAGATGTGACTATACTTGAAGATGAGAAGTGGGATTGGGACAAAAGTGAACCAGTGGGTTCAAATGATCCTATTATCCTAGATGAAGTAACAACAGATACTTTGGTTGGTCATCACTATGAAAGTGATGAAGAGAATGAAGTTGGAGGGCCTGAACTACCTGAGGCGGAACTTGTACAGCCTGAAAATGAACCAGATTCACCTGAATCGGTTCATGAGCAACCTGTACAAGAGACCCTACCCAGGCAAGCAAGGTTAAGGCAACCTCCAAGGAGATTGGTTGACTATGATGTGATTCAGGATGATGAAGTGAATGATGATGGTGACATCATACACTTTGCAATGATTATTGATTCAGAACCAATTGATTACTTAGAGGCTCTAAGTAAGAAAGAATGGAAAGATGCAATGGTTGAAGAATTGCAATCCATTGAGAAAAATAATACTTGGTCCTTAACCACTTTACCTAAAGGCAAGAAAGCCATTAGTGTAAAATGGGTGTTCAAGGTCAAGTTGGATCCTAATGGAAAGGTTGTGAAGTATAAGGCTAGGCTTGTTGCAAGAGGCTTCCAACAAAAGGAAGGGATTGACTATACAGAAGTTTTTTCTCCTGTAGCTAGGCATGAAACCATTAGATTGGTCACTGCCTTAGCTTGCAGTAGAAAATGGGAGTTGTTTCACATGGATGTGAAATCGACTTTCTTAAATGGGCCGTTAGAGGAAACTGTGTACATAGCACAACCTCCTGGGTTCATTAAGAAAGGCAAGGAGTCTTATGTATACCACTTACATAAGGATTTGTATGGTTTAAAGCAGGCACCAAGGGCCTGGAATAAAAGAATTGACGCATTTTTTATTGAGAATGGTTTCACTTGATGCACATCAGAGTATGGTGTGTATATCAAAGGTGACATACACTCCTACCTCTTGATTGTGTACCTCTATGTGGATGATTTGTTGCTCACTGGGAGTTGTTCCAAGGAACTTGAGAAGTTCAAACTATCCATGAAGGATGAGTTTGAGATGACTGACTTAGGAAAACTAGCTAACCTATTTTTTGGGGTTAGAATTTCTAAGAGTTGAGGAAGGGGTCATACTTCACCAAAGGAAGTATGCCAAGGAAGTGTTGGCTAGGTTTGACCTTGTGAACTGTAACTCAGCCTCCAATCCTGCTGAGGGGAACTTAAGTAGAAAGGAGGAGAGTGAGGGCGGTGACACTAACCCCACCTATTATAGACAAATAATTGGCTCTTTAAGATATCTATGCCATAGTAGGCCGAATATCTTATTTGCTACCGGAATGGAAAGCAGATTTATCAACTCTCCTAAACAGATTCATTTAAATGCTGCTAAAAGGATCCTTAGATATATTAAGGGTACTTTAAATTTTGGTTTCCTATTTCCTAACAATTTTCCTATTTGTAAATCTGTTTTGCTAGGTTTTTGCGACTCGGATTGGTGTGGAGATAAGATTGATAGGAGGAGCACTTCCAGAATCCTATTTCTATTTCAAGGAGCATCTATCTCATGGAGTTCTAAAAAGCAAGCAATTGTTGCTCTATCTTCATGTGAGGCAGAATATGTATCTGCCTACCATGCTGCCACATAAGTAGCTTGGCTTGAAACTTTGCTAGAGGAACTTAACATAGAGCTAACAGAGGCACCTAAGCTCTATATGGATAACAAGTCGGCTATTAACTTAGCTAGGAATCCTATTTCACATGGAAGGACAAAGCATATCGAGGCGAGATACCATCAAGTCTCAAAAGGAAAGCTATTGCTAGATTATTGCTCAACTAAGGAGCAATAATCATAGGGTAACTGTAGTAATACCTAGTTCTTCGGTTTCGTTCTTCGTCGTCTCCATCAAGCATAATCGTACAGAAACGAAGCAAATCCAGAAATTAAACATCGTAGGATTAGGTTTTCTGAACACTGAAATTGAACACCAAAACCAGAGGGGTTTTGGTCGCAAGCCTCACGCGACCCATTGTGCTGAAGAATCGGTGGTGGATTGGTGTGGAATTGCTGGTTTCTGGTTTTCGTTGCTGTTAACGGAGAGAGGAGAAGAGTGAGGGAAACGCGAAAGGAAGAAGAAGAAGAGGATCGGGAAACGAGAGAGAAAGAATGGTGAAAGCGAAATCACTATTCTGATTAATTGAACCGGGTGCAATAGTGGGCTTGGGTTAGTTGTGGTGTTGGGTTTGGTAATTGGTATTCACACCACCAATTTTGTTGTGCACACCCCTGAAATTAAAAGGGTCAAAAATTAACAGCTCACCACAAGGGGACTAGTGGGGGAGTTGAACCTGAGACTTCTCGGATACAACTATATATAAGAGTAGGACAAAGAGAAATTAGATATAATCCCATAAGTTAAGTGTAAGAAACCAGATAAAAGGAATAACTAGTTGTCATCTGTAAAAAAAAAATGGTTAAATCAAATCACAATTAAGATGTGTCACCACCAATATATATATATATATATACTTAATCGAGTAAAAAAAAACCACATATAGTTAATTTATAAGTAACTTAATATATTAAAATAAGATTTTGTAAAATAATATTGAAGAAGTCATTTAATGAGAATGTGACACTATCACACTATCACACAACTAAAAACTTTTCCTAAGTTTAGCCTTACTAATTATGATTTTTAATTTAATTTATTGGACAAAAGTACGGCTGACCACCATATGAGCTCTCGAAGGAAGGTTGGAAGACACCAAAGTACGACTGAAAAGCACCGTCGTAAGGTTGCTGCATCTAGCAAGGTGGATAAAATGGTGATGATAATGGCATAGATGGCCTCGGGTGTTGAGACATATTATCCATTAATTGCTTCCAGCGCTCGTCATTCAACCTCTGCTGCTCCCGCATCTGCTTTAATTCCTGTTCATATTTGTTCCGTCGCTCATTCATCTCACGATGTGCATCGCTTAATTTCTGCATCAATAGCTGAACATCGTTTAATTCTGAAGGAGTAGGGACATGAGAGTAACCAGTACTTCTTTCTGAAGAAGATGATGGCTTCAGATTCGGAATAATCGAAATTTGGAAAGCAGACGGCGCCATAAATCCCCAAAATCCGCTGGAAACGTACCGGCATATTTTTTTCTACCGGTAATACGCTTAATTCTTGTAGTGTAACTAGTTTCAAAATTTCACCTGAAAGAATGGTCTTCTTTTGACTTTACCAAAAAAAGTTCAAAAAGAAGAGTAGACTAACAACTTCAGCACAACAAAGGGCTTTTTAAACGATTAAGACTAATTGACTAGTGCATTAACCGTTATTTAGTCCTCACTTTTGTCACAGGTTGCCCACTTGTTTGACTGAAACCAAAATGTGTCACCCACAAATTAGCCTCCCTACTTCATAGCCAACTTAACTACAATGCCTTTTGACTGAAACTATAATGTGTCACCCACAAAACAGCCTCCCTACTTGGCAGTGGTAGCTTATACACTATTTTCTTTCTATTATTATTTTTTTCTGTTTTTTTTTTAACTTTTTATATAAGCCTTTTGCTTTTTGTTTTCTTTGTTTACTTTTTATATAAGCCTTTTGCTTAGTTCACTGACCTACTACTATTATTTTATGTTTAACCTCAATATAACCGATGCATTCTCAAACTTAGTATAATATGCTATTCTAAACTTTTAGTAGAAATTTGGCAAAACCCAGGTCCACCAAGACTAGCTTTAGCAACATATCGTTTCTAGCTAACAAGGTTCCTACCTAAGCCTAGTGTTTAAGTGTAGAAGTAGCAAAAAAATCAATCATTAATCAAGCAAGGGTACACTACAAATAAATACTCAATCATCATTAGATTCAACTCAAAAAGAAGCACAATCTATTACTGAACGAACATTTAAAATAACCAACCATGCCTTTTATTTAAAATAAACAACACATAGAAGGTTCTCCCCCCAACTTAAGACCCAACAGTGTCCCCACTGCTCATGCAATTACTAATGGGAGAGACCTTAGACACAACATAACTGAAATGAAAACATCAACACAAAATAGAATTTTAAATCCTAACAGCTACTGCATGCTATTACAGATGCTACAACATATAGCAGGAATATTGAAATGAAACTAAACAGAAATAACAATTAAAAACACTTAACAAAACATAAACAATTAAACAACAAAAGAGAAAGGGTTAACTAGGAGGGACCCCTAATTTGTTTCTGGTATTGACTCTTATAACTTGGTGTTCTCTTCAGCAGCTGCGTTGGATGTTGCAACTCAAAATCGGCATCTTCAACATCAGCTTCTGGGTCTTTACTCACATCAGGCTCCTTTCCAAGATGCATCTCAGCCAATGTCTCGACTACTAATTTCTTTTGTTCTTACAACTTTCTTTGGTGCTGCAGCTTTGCCTTCTGACATTGATACTGTAGCACTACATGTTTGTTTACCTTGGATTTTGGTAAACACCGCTAGCTTGAAATTGCTCCTGTTTGCAGGATCAACTAGTAAATCCTAAGACCGTTTGTGTTAAAGTTTTTCCCAGAACTACTTGTGTTCTTGCAGTTTAAAAGTAAAAGAAGAAGATAACCGTCGATCTCGCGCGAAACCGTCGAGTTTCCTCAATGAGGGAGAATAAAACAAAGGAAAAATTGCAGAAAAGTAAAGAAGAAAACAAATTAAAATTGCATTAATTGTAAAGAGGGTTGGTGCACATATCATACATTCTTCTCTTTGATCGTTTTCTCTGTAATGTGTCGGAAGTTAGAGCGTGAGAGTTCTGTAATGAAATTGTGACCTATTTTTTCCTATGAGAAACTACTATTTATACAAATAGAAAATAACTGTACAAAGTTTAAAAATGTAACTGCTATGTGCCTTCGGCGACGGTTGCTTGATTCTTCTTCGACACCAGCCTCCAAACTTCCTCTTGTCGAAATCTTTGCTTGCAACTTCTTCAACTTCACCAAATCCAGCGTCGAAATCTGCTTGATATAACCTGATAACTTAACCCATTTTGAACGTCGAAATTACTTATTGTCTCTTAAAATACAAGGTCAAACTAAACCTCGTTGACTGCATTTAATTGAGCTTGTCGAAAATGCAGGCTAACAAATTGCCCCCCAAAAATGTCTTTTTCGACTGAGTTTTTTAATGAAGAAGAAAATGACATTTTTGAAATTTCTCTTAACTGCTCTAATGACGTCATCAGGTCGAAAATACCTTGTTGTCTCCAGATTTCTCCTTTTCTCGATAACGAGCCAATCGATAGGTATAAGGAGGTCCTGATTTCAATTCTGCAATATTAACCTCTTCTTCGACATCTTCATAAGATATGTCGAATTCTTGGTCACTATCATTAGTTTCGACATAAGCAACCTTTTCTTTTTTATTATGGAACCTACTTATTCTGGCTTTTTCAGCTTTAAGTCTCTCTATTTGTCGAACTCTATCAGCTAATTGCGCCATATCTCTTAAGTGTAGAGTATCTAGTTCCTTTCTTATAGAATAATCTAGGCCACCTGCAGCCATTTCGACTAACTCATGCTCAGGCACTTGAGTAAAGCACCTTGCTTTGAGTAGTCTAAATCTATTGAGATAATCATCAATAGATTCTGCCCCCTTGCGTCGAACGCTAGCCAGTTCTTTAAGACTAATCTTACATTGGCCCATATAGAACTGCTCATGGAAGGCCTTTTCTAATTGACTCCAATTAAAAATGGAATTTGGAGGCAGTGTAGTGAACCATGTGAAGGCATTCTTAGTTAGAGAATTTGGAAAGTATTTCATCCTTAAATTCTCATTTTGTGCTAGATCACCAGCCTCAGTCAAATAACGAGGCACGTGTTCGACGGTAGATTCACTGGTTTCTCCAGCGAACTTTGTGAACTTGGGAATTTTCCATCCCCTAGGCAGCTCTGTTTGTAAGGTGTATTCTAACAAGGGCGACACAAAATTAGGCCTATGTAAACCTAAGTTAAGGCCATTCTGGGCTAAAATAGTTTCGACCATATTGGCCAGATTGTTTTGTGCTCCAAAATTGTTTTGTTGCACTTGTCTGACCACTTCGTCAGCATTTTGGTTTCTATTCACCAACACAACTTCAGGGATTGCCTCTATCCTCATAGGCTCTTCGACAATTTGTTGTTGTCCTTGGTTTCCCTGATTCATTGCATTGTTAGGCCTTTCTACAAGTATCTCTACCGGCCTAGCATTTTGGATTTGGGGAATTTGTTGGTGATGTACTGGTGGAGTACCAAAGAAATCAGCAATCCTTCCCATTTGTGTTGCCAACATTTGGTAACTGTTATTAGTGTTTTGTATCAAAGGATTAAACACAGTACCAATTTGTTGTGTTAACATATTGACCATATCATGATTGCTATCATCCATTTGTTGTCTTAATGCCAACAAAGATGTTGTACTCAAATTAGTTTGGGCATTTCGACTATGGATTCCCTCTGTTGAACTATGAATAGGAGAATACCCTGTACTTGCATTTTCTGCAAATGTAGACGAATTTGTCTGAAGACCTGCCATCAATGCTGCTGGCATGCCATACGGTAAAACCCTTCCGCTCATAGTAAATGGCATATTTCCAATCATAGGATTTGCCATCAAAGGACTCGTTGGTTCTGTTATTGGTGGCACAGAAGCCATTGTATTAACATTTGTTAATGCTGCAGTGGTCATCATTGACACAGGAGTAATTATGGGAGAAGTTATAGCGGTTACTCCCATTGTTGTCGAAGAAGGCATAGCAACGGTTATGCCTGCGACATTTGCAGCGTTAACGTCACTAACTGACGCTTGTTCTTGTGTACTTTGTGCATTTGATGCAGACACATTACTTGTACTAGCGCGTGCCATCTCTGGAAGATGTTTACCACTCCTTAATTGCATGCACAGACAAACACAAAGTTTAAGAATTCAACGAAAAACTTATAAAATTAGCACAAACGTCCCACTAACGTGCCAATTTGTTTACCTTGGATTTTGGTAAACACCGCTAGTTTGAAATTGCTTCTGTTTGCAGGATCAACTAGTAAATCCTAACACCGTTTGTGTTAAGGTTTTTCCCAGAATTACTTGTGTTCTTGCAGTTTAAAAGTAAAAGAAGAAGATAACCGTCGATCTCGCGCGAAACCGTCGAGTTTCCTCAATGAGGGAGAATAAAACAAAGGAAAAATTGCAGAAAAGCAAAGAAGAAAACAAATTAAAATTGCATTAATTGTAAAGAGGGTTGGTGCACAGATCATACATTCTTCTCTTTGCTCGTTTTCTCTGTAATGTGTTGGAAGTTAGAGCGTGAGAGTTCTGTAATGAAATTGTGACCTGTTTTTCCTATGAGAAACTACTATTTATACAAATAGAAAATAACTGTACAAAGGTTAAAAATGTAACTGCTATGTGCCTTCGGCGACGGTTGCTTGATTCTTCTTCGACACCAGCCTCCAAACTTCCTCTTGTCTAAATCTTTGCTTGCAACTTCTTCAACTTCACCAAATCCAACGTCGAAATCTGCTTGATATAACCTGATAACTTAACCCATTTTGAACGTCGAAATTACTTCTTGTCTCTTGAAATACAAGGTCAAACTAAACCTTGTTGACTGCATTTAATTGAGCCTATCGAAAATGCAGGCTAACAATGTGACAACATCCACTCTATTCATTTTGGTTTCCAATGGCCTTGATGTTATCTCTACGGAAGGTTGAGTTTTGGGTGGATTTTTCTTTGGTGAGGGCTGAGGTGGTTTTTGTTTTGGTGGGGAGGTTGTTTGGTTGATAGGGACTTTTGTGGAGTGGATTGTTTTGAAGATAGGGAAGGTGTTTGGATAAGGACTAATGGTGAGGTGGAGCTGGATGAAGGGTAAGTAGTGAAGGGTTGGAATCATGAGAGGTGGGCTTTTGTGATGAAGAGGGTGTTTTGGGTGGGCGGGATGGTTCTTTGGTTGGTGATGATGGTATAGGTGAAGGTGTGGCGGAAATGTTTTGGGTGGGTGGTGATAAGGGAAAAGATCGTTAACAAAGTTTAAATGGTGAGAAAGAGAAAAACACTGCCAATTAGCAAAGGTGATTGCCTGTTGAGGCAAAATCCCTAATTAAGTTTTGATGATTAACAAACCTCAAATGTGAGAAGCTTAAGGTTTCTGATTTCATATGCTACTAATGTTCTTCTTGAGTGTTATATAAGAACAGGTTTAATTAAACAAATCTCAAGAAGGTATACTGTCCACAATGCTCTAAGAAGAGAGTCTTCTCTTGATAAGATCCAAAGATCAAGACCACATGGTAAACTTGAGAAAGATCATCATGAGAAGCTTTATATATTCCTGTGGCAATATGAGAAGGGTAGTTAACAAGGATCAAACCAAGAAGAGTCATGATAGAACCATAAAGAAGAAGATGTGAAGCATCAGATGAGAAGAGTCATAACTCGGAGAAGGGTCATGATAAGAAGAGTCATGTTGAGAAGGGTCATACAATGAACCATCTTCAGGAACTTCAACATGAGAAGCATCAACATAAGAAGTATCAACTTGAGAAGCATCATCATTTGCCATATGTGAGAAGAGTCATTGTGAGAAGGGTCATGAACAACTGAAAAGAAACTATCTTCTGCAGAAAAGCAGAAACACAGCTGTGTTGTGCAGACAACCCATTCCAACGGCTATAAACGGCTAGTTTCTTCAACCAACGACTCTAAATCTTGGACCAGTGGTTAATATACATAATTTCAACTGTAAATCAATGCTCCTGGTCACCATTGATCCTCATGAGAGTGCATTGAGTTTTTAACTTCCAACCTTTTCAAGTATCAAAATTTTCTCTCATCCATACTCAGCTGCTCTAAACCAGAAGGGATTCATCCAATCTCTGAGTATGTCTTAAGTCTTGTGTTGTTGTATTGATTAAACACCCCATTTGTATCAACCAAGCTCTAGAAATCCCACAAACCCTATTACATAAACAGATGCCTTGTAGGGAACCTTCTCGAGTGGCATGTGTTGCTGTAGGACTTGAGAAGTGAGTACTTCTGTGTTAGAAGCAGTCTATTAGATAAGAAGAAGTCTATTAGAGATGTTTACAGTATGTAGAGCTGTGTGCAGAAAACTACCAAGAGTTCTTTTAACCTAGGGAGGTGTAAAAGGTGTAAAATATTTGGGAAAAATAGTCGAAACACTCACTGGATGTGAGGAGTTGATGTAGCCTAGGATTTGGGTGAACCACTATAAATCAATATGTTATTTATTGCTTTACAAATCACTAATTTGCACTCTGTGATAAAACTCTCCATAAGGAGAAGGTTTATGAAAACTGAGAAGAGTCAGTCTTGACCCTTCTCTGTCAATAAACTGGTTTTGTGAAAACAGTATAATTAACCATTCTCACTCTTCTCCCTATGTGAATGAATGTGAAAACTTTTGAAAATAATCTCTTGACAAATTACATTTTCATCACCTGCTTAAAACCACTATAAACTGTCAAACTGCTTTACTGTGAGAAGCATTGTGGGAAGAACTTTCTGACCCTTCTCAACTCCTTCATATAGTTAAGAAGAATTGTTTTGACTCACCCTTCTTAACACATATCACTCACTATCTTTAATCTACGTCATACTTGTGAAGAAAGTTCTCTCATTGCAGGTCAATTTTAAAAAGGGTCACAATTCCAACCCACCCTTCCTTGTGACATTATTGACTTCACTGCCAAATATGCCACATTAGCATTTGAAACTTCATTTTTATCTTTTTGACCACGTACTCAACACCTCAGCCACATTTGCTGCAACACATGCTTATACAACACCCAGCTTAGCACCAAAATTCTGCATAATTGACAGCACATACTACAAGACCACTTATTCATACCTGAAAAAATAAAAACAAAAACACACAAAACACAATTACTCCTAAAAATCTAGGTTGCCTCCCAGTAGCGCTTAATTTATCGTCTTGAGCTAGACTTGGCCTTCAAAACTCAAGTTAGGGTGGATAATAGGACAAGAAGAAAATGTCATCCTTCCGCTTTGTCCTTTTTGTCAGAAATCTCATATATTTGGCATGGGGAAGCAAGTGTTCCAATTCCCTAATCAATAAGCATTTGGGATAGGGATTCCTCCTCTCTTGGAAAAATTGAAGCTCATTTTGCGGAGGACTCTTTTCTTCAATTACCGAGGGTTGAGTCTCACTTGTCACATGAATCTTTTCCATACCTCAACCTTGGCTTTTCTTCCTTGTCCCTATTTTTGAGTTTTTCTTGCTCTGCAACTACACAACTTTTTAGTTTTTCTTCCACTACTTCTAAATGACCACAATCATTTTTACACTCTGCACTCTTTTCTTTCTTTTGCTCAACCACCTCTTTACTACAACTCTATTCTTTTAGATGCTCCATTATACTCTTAATGTGAGCCTCTATATTCTTACCTGAAGCTTCAAAGTTGTCATGATCCACCTTAATAGATTTAATGGAATGAGCTAAGAGTTTTACAAAATTAGAATTTCCCTCATGTAATCCTTCACTTGGAGCTTGAGAGCACGTCTCTTGCTCACACACAAAGTTTGACATGAGCATGGAATTTAACTCAAGATAGCCCCTTCCATCTTCATCTCCATTACAATTATAGTTGAAACAATGTTGTTGAGCATTCTTTTCTTGCATAAAGTAAAAACTCCAATGGTCCATGGCTTAAGGTGGATTTTTTTATTTTACAAAACAACAAGCACAAATAACAATAGTAAAAACAACAAAGAAAACACACTACCAACAAAATGCACAATACGAAATAGGGAAAAAATTGATGAACAGCAGAACACACTAAAAAAAGAAAATAAACTAACGAAACTTACTAACTAATCGATAGAAAATAACTATCACAATACCCGGCAACGACGCTAAAAACTTGTGTCGTGAAAATATGATGTGCAAGTATACACAACCGCAACAAGTGATAAAAAGTAAGAAGTAGAGATCGTTCCCATGAGGATTGTTGAGTTCATTTCTATATTTAAATTAGTAAGTAAGCTTGTAAGTAAAAAGAAAAAGAAAAAGAAATTAACAAGTTGTAGAACCCAATTTTATCAACAAACAGCAAGTAAAATAAAGGGTTAGTAGAAAATCAGAATGAGAGTAAGCAAGAATGTCTTTCACTATGCAATGACATCATAATAGTCTAATGTTATATTGATCTGATGCTGTATTATTGGGTGCTGTAGAATATAGTATGTGCTTTTCAGTCACTTTCTGCAGGGCTTCATTACAAGTACTTATGTCTAAGCTCTAAGTAGGTCCACCATTGGCAATTACGCACCTATCATATTCACCCTACGGAATTTTCCCCTCCTATGTCTAGGTTTTAAGAAAGAATTATTAAAGTGTCTTTTAATAGTCACTATCCCTATCACCCTTTGAGATCACTTTATAAACCATGTATGAATCTATAAATGGGTTAAAACACAAATGAGTCACCAAAGTGCCAAATGATTACAGACCAGAATCAAACCCCTCTGTACACTAGTCAATACATTTTAATTAATTAAATACATTATTACTTTAGAACTAACAACAATTTAAACTAAGAAAGTACAAATAACTCTTATAAATAAGAGTTATCAATGAGCAACAAAGTTAAGCTCGCTAACAGTTGGGGAATAGGTCGTTAACATCGTAGCTGAATAAGGGTTCACATTTGAGGTTGTTGTAGGGTTCATACAAAAAGCAAGTCTTCATATAAGATATTTCACTTTTGGAAAATTGCAATCGTGCCTTATAAGTACTTATTTTACATTATACGTACGTACGTAATGGTTATTCATACACTTTATTAATTTCATATACATTCCTTTCAACGTATATTGCCCAAATGTATACAACTTGCTGAATTCAAATACTTTTTGACATAAGTTGTTATATGACAATTTTCTTGAATAAGCTATTTGTTTAGTGTTCAAGGTCCTTACAAAGCTAAACAAATAGATATAGTTGTTTACCATATAAATAGATGAATTTCAAAAGTGTGATTTTGACGAATATTAGAGAAACAATAAATAACCTAATAACTAGCTAGTGATACAATTTAGTTGCTATCAATCTAGACATTACAAGAACTTCTCTTCCCAAATTAATAAATAGAAAATAAGTCTGTTTATTGACAAATAAGAGAATGTGATTAACTAATTTGGGCAACAAAAAAAATTATCCACTGTAATGATGGTGCTGATCACAAATGTATATTTATCTACCTTGGATTTCACTTATAGTTACAATGTTGTTCGAGTTAGGTTGAATTTTTTGTAATGACTCTGCACTTCGAAAGTTATGCTTGTGGACAAATGCTACCTTCCCTGGAGAAGGAAGGTGTGTAATTTCACTGATAAGCATCAAAACCACAGTTGATATTGTTGGTCTTTCTTTTGGAATTTCTTGTACACATAGAAGTCCTATGTGTATGCACCTCAACATTGTGCTCTCAAAGCATGAATCCCATATTTCTGGATCTATTAGAGATGTGATGTTTTTCTCTATCCATAGTTTCCATGCCTATAAAAACACAACAAAACTTTACTATTGATAATAACAAGACTCAATGTAATCAAGAGAAGTATGGATAATGTAGACTTACAAATCCGACAAGGCTAAGTGAATCCTCATTGTTATAAAAGCTAGAGTTTCTTCGCCCACTAACAATCTCTAGCAACAAAACCCCGAAGCTATAGACATCTGATTTCTCAGAGAATAGCCCTTCCATTGCATATTCAGGTGGCATATAACCACTACATCGAGATCATATGTAATAAGTAACAATTAAATAACACACAAAATTTAAGATGTCAAATGAGAAGGGACTACTTACTAAGTTCCAACAATCCTTCTCGTGTTTTCTTCATCATCTTCCCCACCTTTGAAAACTCTAGCCAAACCAAAGTCTGATATTTTGGGAGTCATCTCACCATCCAGTAAAATGTTGCTTGCTTTTAGATCTCTATGTATAATCCTTAGTCTTGAGTCCCTGTGAAGATAAAGTATACCTCGAGCTATTCCTTCAATTATGTTGAACCGCTTTTTCCAGTCTAAAATTTTCTTTTGAAGTGGATCTAAACCCAAAGTTAAAGAAGTACATGGAAAAAGTGACATAATTAGTTGAGTGTTTTAATTAAGAACGTTGAGTGAAAACCAACATGTGCATATATATACTCATTTCAATCACTAACCAAAAAGAATTGCATCCAAGCTCTTATTTGGCATGAATTCATAAACCAACATTTGCTTGTTCTGTTCAATACAACAACCGAGAATTCTTACAAGATTGCGATGTTGAAGTTTAGAAATCACCACTACTTCATTCATGAATTCTTCCATTCCTTGTCCAGATGATTTGGAGAGTCTTTTTATAGCAATTTCTTGCCCATCTTCCAATATTCCCTATATATTTAGTTTTATATTTATAAATGTATGCACCATGGTATGAAAATTAACAAGCAAGTACTCTTGAATAAAATTAATTACCTTGTAAACCGGACCAAAACCTCCTTTCCCAAGTATATTATCAAAGTGAAAGTTATTTGTAGCAGTTTCAAGTCTATCAAAATCAAATAGTGGTAGTTCATCTAGTTTCATTTGTTTCTGCTCTCCCATAATCAAGTTTTGAGATTGATGACTTTCTGAATGAATTTGTCATTTGTTAACAAATCCATATACCGTATCTTGCAAGAATAATTTACCATGTTTTAAAAAACCATAACTGTATGCTTAATTCCCTTAACAATGTCATTTTGTTTCTCTTAATATGATGTCTCGATGTCAACTCCTCATAAATAATGAATATCTCTCCACTATGTGTAACATATAAAACGAGCATGAAATGAGATTAATGCATAGTTGTTGTTGATGCAAAGTAAAAATTTAAAATTCATGTCCAATTAACACACCAACAATTGTGGCTGCCTATTCAAATGATAAAATGCATAGTTGAGATGCATAAAATGCATAATCATACTAATGGTTGAGATTTTAACAGAGTTCGGACTTCATTTTTTAAGATAATTTTAACCGTTAACTTATTTTACTAATGGTTACTGTCTTGAAGTCGGACCCAATGTAAGGTCAATGTGAGTCGGTTTACGTTCCCTCTAAGCTCCAGTCACACGTGGTAGACCGATGTAGGTTGGGTACCTGCACACACTCCGACGCTCAAGTCAGTATAGTGAAGTCTAGTGTGAGGTGTGTATGAGAGAACGTATTACCCATTGTAATTTAACTAGAGTTAACTTTATATTAGTTACTTAACTCAGTTAGTTTGTTAACTGTTAAATGTTTAGTTGCTCAGTTAGCAATCAGTTAGGAAGATAGTTAGTTCATATTAGCTTGTATATATCTTACTGAGACTTCGTACGATAACATCACATAGAATGAAGATTAACTCTTTTAGCTTCCAATTACTTCGCTACTCTGAAACTGATAGTATCAGAGCTCACTCATTGAGCTCTGGTTCGCCATCAAGAACCCTAAATATCTTCAAACTTTCATTTATGATTTTCCTTCGTTCCCAATTTTTCTTTTGATTCTTTTCAAAATCTGATTCGTTCATCAATGGCGAACCGGACACTTGATTCATACACTGATTTTACGATGAATTTGTCAAATCCATTCTACATTCACCCGAATGAGAACCCTGCGGTGATTCTCATTCAATCACAATTAGAAGGAAGCAAGAACTTTCAAGCTTGGATCCACTCGATGCGAATCGTATTGATTTCCAAAAAAAATGATTTTCTTTGATGGAACGATTACTGCTCCAACGAAGACTCACACACACTATACAACCAGTGGTTACGGTGTAGCAACATGGTTCTTGACGGATCCAGAGATTGGTGAGTGTAACTGTGTTGAAATCGATTGTATTCTTTTACAAAGGTTACAGTGACTGGAAAGATCTACACGATAGGTTTGATCAAGGCGATATGTTCAGAACTGCGGATCTACAAGTAGATGTGTGCAAGGTAACTCAAGGAACTCGAGATGTATCCGACTATGGGATGAACTTGACAATTTCCAGCCATTTTTGTCATGTTCTTGCATTGTTTTATGCACTTGCAAAGTGATTAAGTCATCCAAGACGCTTCTCGATCAAGACTACACCATAAAGTTTCTCAAGGGACTCAATGAGGAGTACTCTCATGTTTGTAGTCATATTATGATGATGGAACCATTTCCACCGATTTCGAGAGCTTTTTCTCCAGTGATTCAACAAGAATGACACATTCAGGAAACCACACCTATTATTACAGAAGCAGAAAACGAAGTAAAAACCCTAGTGATCGCCAACGATGTTTCTTTCAATCGAGGAAGCAACAACAATAATCGTGGCAGAGGTATATTTGGGCGTGGTCACAAAAGAGGTGAAGACATGAATCGTTTGTTCACACATTGTGGAAAGACAAATCATATTGTAGATTTCTGCTACTTTCTCTATGGATTTCCGCCTGGCTATCAAACCAAAACCAACAAAACAGGTTGCTCTGTCAATGTTGCTGGTAGTGAGAATGATGCACAATTGAAACCTGAAGCTTCCAATGGACCTATTTCCCTAAAAAGGATCAATACTAGGAATTGATAGAGCTGCTTCAACAGTCAAGGCAACAACAACAACTTGCTTCCCATTCTGCCAACATAGTCAACACCACACCTTCCTCCAATTCAACTTCAACCACCTCATATGCCAATAACAGTAACATTGGTCAATGCTTTGGTAAGAACTCTAAATTTAGGATTGTAGATACAATAGCAACAAACCACATGACATCTCATTTTCATTTTTTCTCATCCTATAAATCCATCAGACTTATCACCATAGATTTACCTAATGGAACATTTGTTGTTGCTCTAGGTATAGGAACTGTTAAACTCACTGAGAACTTGATTCTATACAATGTCCTTTACATACCAACTTTTAATTCTAACCTAATGTCAGTGGGTCAATTAGCAAAAATTAGCAAAGTATCTGTAATGATGATGGTTGTTTTCTTATACAGGATCATACAAATCAGATGATTGGATCAGCTAGATTGAATGGACTATACCGATTGTTTCTCCCAGTTATTGCTCACGTGACCATTCTCAATTCTAGTTGTAATGTCAGTACATCCTCTACTTCTGCTTGTAATACACAATCCACAACATTAGACACTTCTAGACTTTGACATATGAGCCTAGAACACATATCTCATGATAGACGTCATTGTATTGCCACACAAATTTCCTTTATACAATTCAATAATTATACTTTCCATTGTACTGCCCCTAATGAACTTCACCCCACGGATGCCACTATTGTATCCCCTAATACTACAAATACTTCTCCCTCAAATTCCTTAACATCCACCACAGATACCTTCGTTTCCTCTCCAGATTCTTCCAACTCTAATACTGTTTCTTTGCTAAACACAGGCACTAGTTCAAAACACACTAATACCAATTCTTCCACTGAGCTTGTTCTACCCACTAGACATTCAAGCATAACAATTCATAGGCCTAGTTATTTTCAGAATTACCATTGCATCTTCTCTAGCTGGACCAATCAAGCGACAGGTTGTTTGCCTTCTTCCACTTACCCTCTTTCAAATGTTTTATCTCATGACAAATATGTTCCCATGCTTATAAAACCTGTTATTTTATTGCCTCAACCAACATAGACTCTACCACTTATAACCAAGCCTGTATACATGACTGTTTGCAGAAAGCTATGCAAGCTGAGCTTGATGCCTTAGCTTTGAACAACACTTGGTCCCTAGGTGATCTTCCTACAGGTAAAACTCCCATCGGGTGCAAATGAGTCTACAAAACTAAGTATAATTCTGATGGCAACCCTTGAAAGACATAAGGCACAACTTGTAGCCAAGGGTTACAACCAACTTGAAGGTGTAGATTATTTTGAAACCTCCAGCCCATTTGTAAACCTTACCACTGTACGGGCATTACTTGCTTTAGTTGTTGCTGACTATTGGCTCCTTATTCGCAATTGGATGTTAACAGTGTGTTTCTTCATGGTGATCTCACTGAGGAGATCTATATTACCATTCCTCCAGGCTTTACTTCATCAAACGCTAACCTCACCAACAAAGTTTGCAAGCTTAACAAATCTCTTCGTGGCTTAAAAAAGCCAGTAGAAAGTGGAACCACAAACTCACTACCTCACTTTTATCTCTTGGATATACCCAATCGCAGGCAGATCATTCATTTTTTATTTAACATCATTCTTCTAACATCACAGTCATCTTGGTCTATGTAATGATCTTATCCCAGTAGGTACTGATATGGCTGAAATTACTCATGTTAAGCAGATCAATGCTCAATTTTGCATCAAAGATATTGGTGAATTAGATTCTTTCTTGGCCTTGAAGTGGATAGATCTCAACAAGGTATTCTCCTCAGTCAATGCAATTATACACTTGAACTCTCGAAAGATAGTGGTGTTCTTGCTTTCAAGCCTGCCTCCACTCCCTCTGATCCCCCCTGCAAGCTTAGCAGTGAAGGGGGGAAGCCGTACTCTAATGAATCCTCTTACATGCGCTTAATTGGGAGGCTATTGTACCTTACCACCACACGGCCATATATTTCCTTCTTAGTGCATCAGCTCAGTAAATACATAGCCAAGGCCACAAAGTGACATTTCCAGGCAGAGGTTCGTGTTCTCAGTAAATACATAGCACAAGGCTTGTTCTTTCCCAGCTCCAACTCTATGTCATTATCTCGCTTCACAGACTCTGATTGGGCATGCTTTGTAGACTCCAGAAAATCTATCATGGGCTATTGTGTATTCTTACGATCAGCCTTAATTTCTTGGAAGTCAAAGAAACAAAATACAGTATCACGTCTTTCCTCAGAGGCAGACTATCGTGTTCTAGCCAACCTTGCTTGTGAGATACAATGGTTACACTATTTACTAACTGCTAACTGATATGCAGGTTTCTCCTACTGGTCCAACCTTTGTATACTGTGACAATAAGTCAGCCATCTATCTTGCACATAATCCAACATTTCACGAAAGAACCAAGCACATAGAAATTGTTTTCCATGTGATTAGAAAGAAGATTCAGAAGGAAATCAGTCACTTGCTCTCAGTACTGAAGCACAGTTAGCAGACAATTTCTATGTGATTAGAGAATGAAAAGAAGTTGGACTATGTATATTACAAAGTCCCCTCCATGCCACTTCTTTTCATTCTCTTATCTCCAAGTTAGGACTTTGTAATATACATAGTCCAAGTTGAGGGGCCTATCACCAATTGTAATTTAACTAGAATTAACTTTATATTAGTTACTTCTCTCAATTAGTTAGTTAACGGTTAGATGTTTAGTTACTCAGTTAGCAATCAGGTAGGAAGATAGTTAGATCACATTAGCTTGTCAGAGAAGAATAGAAGCGGAGAGTGCAAAAAACTAAACTAAGAGTGTCAAAATATATTTTTCATAAGGGTATTGGTCTACACATTTTTAAATTTGAGGGTGTGCACGTGACCCTAGAGTGTATGTAAGTCCGCCCATGTTTATATATCTATTATATATAGATATAACAAATAGATGACTTTTTATAGACTAAGATATTCATATTAGCAGTTATTCAATAACACATAAGTATATCATTAGTCAATATATGATCATCACATTGTATAAGTAAATACTTGTGATCATATTGAGCTACTAAAGTGTATCATTAGAAATATACATACATATACATATATATATATATATATATATATATATATATATATATATATATATATATATATATCTGTGTGTGTGCACGCGCATGCGCGTGTCAATCATGTGCTTAGTTGGAAAGAGGTATCGAAAGTGTATCTGAGAAGTATCATTAGTTGGTAAGAAGTATCAAAGATGTATCTGAAAAGTATCGAGTGAAATATTTTTTAAAAAGAATTGAAAAATTATTGGATACTCTTTGAGTACGTATCGAGAAGTATCGGGTGCGTGACGGTATCGGATACGTATCCGACACGGGTACGTTGCCATTTTTGAAGTATCGGGGCTTCATAGGTCATAGGTGATACCGCACTGGCCTACGCCGTTGTATGCAAGCGAGCGATTGTAGCCCTTGATGCCCACGCCGTACGGATCGCGATCCGTGCCTTAGGTCATAGGTACCGGTCGCGCTGATCTGGGTCGTACAATGTCTTACGTGTGGATCTCAATTGTCCAATCATCATGACCAGGATGGCGTTGCGTCGGGTAGCCGAAGTGCTGCCACTACGTCGGATCAAGCCTAAGCTCAGTCTGGAACAATTACCTTTATTATCCATCCTCTAAAACGTTCTCCTTACCTTAGAAAGAGGCAATGGATAAGTATTGGTACTGTTCTCCTTACCTTTTATTGTGTGTTGTAAATTAATAACCGGTTATGCTAATTTGGTTATGGAATTGGTTATATCAAATGGACATTTGATAGGTATGGATTGGTTATGGATATGGTTTAACCATGAGCACCCCTATCTGTGCCTATAAATTAGCTTGACCAAAAAAGAAACCCTTCAAATTCAAAGTTCACCACCATTTCTTGTGTGTGTTTTTTAGCAATAATAATAACGGTAACCCCACCACAGCTCGCAATTTATGACCATAATAATAGTAAGGGAGAACAAGCTACAATAGTACAGAACACAATAATTTCCAAACTCATTATTGCATAATATTTCATGACCTCATAACCTGAATCCGCGTCAATTACAGACATGAGGACACTAAATTCTATCGTCAATATCACATCCTATTCTCACATCATTCCAACGTTTCCTATTTCCCCACCATTCATGAACTTAACTCTCAATCACCCTGAGAGAAGAGAATCTTTTATGAAACAGTTTTAGCATGAATGCATAATTGACATGGTACATATAGTTTATGCAACAGTTTTCTCTATCACCTTAATTAACTCGGAGAGAAGAGAATCTTAAAGAAACTAAAATGAAAATACCTTTTACGACCCTATTAGACAATCAAAATGCTAATGTTCTTCAATATAAGAATGAAATGATAACAAGGGAACTTTACCTTTATGCGTAGCATTACATTTCCGCCAAACAAGAAAGCAACAGAAAACTATAGTACAGGCTCCAACTGCCCCAGCTATGGCAATGATTAAAGTCTTGTGTCCTCTTTTCTTCTTAACTACAAACGTATTCAGCATACTAATTAGAATAAAACCTTAAATAATTTAAAATAACATGTGGAAACTAAAGAATCTTAAAAAAGAGAGTACCAAGTTCTGCAGGGACACGAATGTGGAGATCAACTTCACCATCTGGAAATTTCTGCAAGTCAATTAAGTTACCACTCCAATACATGCAACCAATATAAGGATCATAAGCATGTGCTAAACAAGAACAATTAGCCAAACAATCTCTTCCACACTTATCTTGATTACCATCAGATCTCTCAGAAAAAGCAGGCACTTTCATATTATTATACACCAAAAAACCATCTTGTTTCACTTCACTACTCCCTTTCTTCACATTCTCACATTGCAATGGCAAAGTTCTCACTCTCACACACCCACTAGTCCAATTTTTTCTACTCCATTCTTCAACATTCCTAGGCTCAAACCCTTTTAAACAGCTACAAATTGGTTTGCTAGAACTATCACAATTACCAAAAGGCCCACATTTTCCATAAAAGGCACATTCATTTCGATCAACTTCAAGCCTCACAAACTCTTTCTTGTTTATAAATTGAAGCAATTTAAGTTTACCATGTGGAGTCAACGAGAGGATTGCAAACATAGAAGGGTTAGCATACTTGTAAGTTAAGTAAACAGTTCCATCATCTTCCTGATCTAAATTCCAACCAAATAGATATTCAGTTGATATTCTTGATGATCCCAAAAATTGCCTTCCATTCCAAGGACCACTTCTCGAATATGGAACATTATCACGCCAAATAAACAGTTCTGGTGCATCTAACCTTTCAAGACTAGCAGTGAAGTGTCCAGAAGAAGGATCAGAATCGCTTTTTCTTGACACAAAAACTATTTTCTTACCTGTAACTTTATTACCAGTAATTTTCATCAGTGGCACAGCTACATCAGCAGGATGTGTGAAACTGTCCCATATTTTTGTATCATTGTTAATATCTCTAAGGATCAAATTTCCAGTATCATCGAGTTGTGCACTTGAATTCATGATAGTACTTGAACCTACAGGCAATGAAACGTTTGTTGACCATATCATATGGTTTTGTGCATTCAATATTACAAGATTGCCATCCTTTTGAAGTTTAACAACTCCTGAAGAATCATTAAGTGGGTTGTCTCTATTAGCAATCCATATGATGTAGGATTCATTGAGGTACCAGATTCCTAGGTAACGGTTGGTTGAATTTGGAGGGCTGAAGAATCCTAGTTTGAAATCAGTGTTGTTTGAGGTTATTGTATCATGGTTTTTGTCTAAAATGGATGTTGATGATGTAATTGTGTTGTTGACAGAGCTCAAACACAAATGAAAGAGGCTGGAAAATATGACCAAACCAGTAAACAACAAGAAATAATTAATAGTATTATGGGCAGGGCTTAGAAGAAAAGCCATAAATGTGTATACTGATTAATTAACTTGGTCTTTGGAGCAAAAGAATGAATGATGTTTATAATGGAATACTAGTTTTGTTTTGTTTGTGTTGAGGTTAACGTTGAAATTGAAATGTAGAGTCACTGAGATGAGAAATTCTAGTGAATTTGGTTGACTTTAGGTGCAAATTCTTAGAATGTGGTTTGAGCCTAACTCAACCCCACAAAATCAGCTTGTAAGGCGAGGGTTGCTTCACACTTATAAAGTCTTATGAGACCATATCTCTAGTCAATGTGGGACTTGAGATTTTCCCAATACAAATTACGCGTGCTTTTCATGTACAAAGGTCATAAGTTGCATTCTTTTACTCTGATGCCAACGCCTACTAGTGAATGGCTATGAAACTATGGCAGATCATTAAAATATAAAAAAAGAAAAATTGAAAAATAAAATACACATTTCCTCAATCTCTTTCACTTGCTACAGTATCTCCCCTAGCTCTATTTTAACCAATGTTATTAAAACAAACTCGGTGATCGACCAATACAAAAAAAACAGTATTAGTGAGGAAAAATTTCCTTCTTTAAAGCTAAAAATTTCCTCTCTCTCTCTCTCTCTCTCTCTCTCTCTCTCTCTCTCTCTCTCTCTCTCTCTCTCTCTCTCTCTCTCTCTCTCTCTCTCTCTCTCTCTCTCTCTCTCTCTCTCTCTCTCTCTCTCTCTCTCTCTCTCTCTCAACTGCTACAATATTTCTAGCTCTATTTTAACTGTTCAACAATCATAGACAAGCACACAAAGATAAAAGAAACGAAGCAACAATTCCCTTAATGCGTTTTGAAACTAAGAAAAATATTTTATTATGCTAATATAGAAATTAAAATGATATTTTAAGTGATCAATTTATCCACATCACTATCTACATAAGTCCTATTTAACTGTCATTTAACGAAAGGACATCATAATTTTTTTTTTATTATGCTAATATAGAAATTAAAATAATATTTTAAGTGATCAATTTATCCGCATATCACTATCTACATAAGCCCTATTGACAATAAACTGTAGATATGAAACAAAAATAAAATTAAGACATATTTTATTGAGACAAATCAATTTGATTTGCCAAAAAAAAATGATGAATGTGCAACACATAACAATATATGAAATCACATGTAGCGGATGATGAATCACCATGTGTTACACACTTGAACACTTCAGTCAAGTTCAGATGCATGTTCCCATGTATAACACTTTAACTAACACTTCTAGGATTTGGTTAAATGGTTTGAAGTTGATGCTGGTAGGTCCAAATTGAAAAGAAATAAAACGGGGACGATTGAAAAACGTGATTTATGTTTCAAAAGGTTTGAACTTGAGACTTATGTTTCATTGAAATGAAAAGAAATAAAATGGGGACGATTGAAAAACGTGATTTTGAGAGTCGAACGATTACGCGAAAAGAATATGAAGCAAAGCAATGGATGAAAAAAGGAAAAGAAAATTAGTTTTACATTACTGTTTTTTTTAAAAAAAATTAATTAATCTTTAAATAGTATGTTTTGATATTTTCCATATATTTATTACATCTTTTTTTAAAAAAATAGAATATAAAAATAATCTAAAAACTAATTTAAAGGAGAATTTGTTTGCGTATCTTCTCATAATTTATTTTTTAAAATAATTGATTTTCAGTATGTTGCCTAAACACAAAACAACTTCTCATTTTCTTAAGTCTTTATTTGACAACAAAATCACTTATATTTTACTTTGCTCAAAGATTTACAGGTACATTCAGTCATAAAAAAAGATTTACAGGTATATTACTTATTAATTAGTTATTAGTTGTATATAATCATATATAGTGTATTTTGTAAAATAGTAATCAAACAATATATTCAACATGTAACCAACAATACTGGTTTACCTAATTTGGATATTCACTAAAATTATATATATATATATATATATATATATATATATATATATATATATATATATATATATTAGATTTTGCACCCGTGCATGCACGGGTAAAGTAGATTTAAAATAAACTTAAAATCATGTTTATATATGATTATTTTTTATTTTGTTGATTTTTTGATAATATATGTCAACCGATATGAAAATAATTATAATGCAAGTATCTTGTATAACTTTCTTTTACACTCGATACATAAAATCATGTAAATAGAAGCAAATGAAATTACTAAAACTTTCACCATTGGAATGTAACGAAACAAAAAAGTGATCATTGTCAACATAATGAGGTTATTATACCTATATTTAGGAATAATGTCGCTTAAAGTGATATTTTGTTTACATCTTCATGATGCCTAAAAAGACTATATATATAATGTGTGGCTGTCAGATTCAGTTGACTAATGTATGGCTATTAGATTCATTTGAATCATAGTAGCTAATAGGTATAGAAAATATATGTCAATAGGTATAGATGAAAGTTTTGCATTTGTTTTATACGCCTCAATATAATATAAATTATTTAGTGGTGGGGATTATTTTTTAGCATGATGATGATTCAAACAACATATTGTCAAGTAATAATAAAGCATACTATGTTCGTCTTTACCCCCGATCTCTGTCATATGTAGTTTTATTTCCCTACCTATGACCCCACGGGGGCATGGTCTTTATCCCCGTCCCGCAAACTTTTCCTTCCCCCCCCTCCTAATTCTCATTATGGAAAATTTTCCTCCACCGCCTCGGTTCCCACCAGGGTATGGTAAGGTCCCGTCTCCATCATCCAAAGTTTTCTCCACTCCGATCCTCGTCATGAGGAGTTTTCCTTCACTTCTTTCGTCTGCCCAGGGACATGGTCCTCTTCCCTGTCTCTGAACTGACCGCAAAGGATTCTCAATATCGTCCATTCCTTATGGGGGACAATTCCCGGTTGTTGGGCCCTTGAAGGGGCAGTCCCCAAAGGAATCTCCCGCGCACGGGGTAAAATATCCACCCATAAGTCAATGCTCGATAACCATAAATTATTTTATATTAAAATTCATTATAAATGAGAAGAAATGCTTGGACATGTGAAGGAAGAATACTGGAACCATGGATGGGAAAATGAGAAGAAAAACTAATGCATTAGTTTTTGATATAGTAGAATGCTAGGATGTTCGTCAATATATGGCAACACATAAAGCTCTTTAATACTATTTTTATTTCAGTTTTACTTTTCAAAACATCACAATTCAATCAAAGTAGGTTTAAGCTATTAATCTATTATGAGAAACTAAAGTCATGTTCACTATCAAAGAGCATATATATCAATTGAATGTTTGACTATCTATTAGTTGCATCCAATATCTAGGATCCGGTAGATGACTCAATGGAAAGGGAATCACCAATGGCTGCACCCAAATCTTTGCTTCATAACATTCATATCAAGTCCATCCTTGACCTCGATGGCTGATGTAGTAGCCTTCCAGAATCCACTTGAGCTTTCACATTTGTCACCATCATTAACTCAAGAATTGCAATCTCCACCAACTTTTACAAAAACATTTTCATCAGTGCCAACAACACAAAATCTAAATAAAGCACGTATTATTATAAACCAAACACTACAATAACATCTCAAAAAGTCATAAGGATCTATCAATCCCATGGGATTTGGAATAAAAAATGCAAGGGCAAGCCCCCAACTCAGCTAGGATGCAAACATGTGTCAACCTTACCCCATGTTTTCTTTGCAAAAACAATCAAATGAGATTTTAAAGGAGATTGAAGACCTAAAAAATTTAAATACCTTGTTTGCAACACCAGATCATCTACTTAATGCCAATAGTGAGAGCAATGAGAACCCTACACAGCAAGCTCTATGGGACAGAGACCACAAACACACGAATATGGAAATACACTAAATAAAAATTCAAGCAAAAACACAACTACAACTTATATCATTGACAAACAAAACTGCCATGTGTAGGGAAACCATGGATTAATCACACCGAATCCAATCACGTGGTTACTACTTACCTTCAAAAGCATTGGATTGTGATATCCTAAGAATATATACAAACTTCAAATTGTCATTGGAAGGTGAAACAAAAAACTGTAACAAATCACATGAGAAAATAAAAAATAATGAATCAAAGAAACCCACAATATGCATCAGAACAAAGAGACACAATAGGATTGAGAGAAAGCGTCTACTTCACAATGTCAAAGATTTAGGGAATGATAATTACATGAGAAACGAGATAGGAAGCACTACTTTTAGGGTTTAGGAAACAACAGACACACATACCTGAATAAGCAAACATGATTAGACATGATTACAATTATACTCAATTCATCCTTCTAATTTTTTGTGTCGTTGATCGCAGCACTGGCACTGGCAGCGCCACCCTTTGGGTCAAAAAATGTAAAAAAGACAAAGCCGGACACAAAGTAGGAAAGTTTTTAGATAGCACAAATTTTCAAATCAAAGTAAAATATCAACAAAGATAAAGAAGAAAAACACAGCAGCAAAGAGAGAGTTGTGACCCACACATCGCTCAGGCGACCGCCATGAAAAGATGAGCGATTTCCGACAACCTTGTGGCGTCCTTCCTCCGGCCAGTCATGCATGCATGGTCGCTCCGCCCCCCACCCCTTCGTCTCCTCTTCTGCCTTTATGTATTGTGTGTCAAAAACCTTCTACTATTATATCCTGTGGACCCGTGCATGCACTGGTGAAGTAGATTAACAATATAGCTATCATAATATATACAATTGAGTATACTTTATTTTGTTAATTTCATAAAACAATATAGCTAACTTAATATATATAATTAAGGATACATTTGTTCTTAGGAATAATTTACTATTTATAAAGTAATTTCCTCTTCTTTGTTTCTTACGGGATATTATGGTGAGACAAAAAACACTTTTGACAGTTACTACATTGGTAGTTACTGAGAGTTTCAAAATCCTGCAGAAATAAGAATAACTGCTACCTATTAATAAATAATTCTAACAATAGAAATAATAATTAGATACAACACTAACTTTTGAAAGTGATACCAATATTGGCGAATAACAACATCATTTCCTTAAGAGTAACATGGACCATGTTCAAAATTATACAACATGAATTCAATGCCATCTATCACAAAGATAACGTATTAATAAAGTCTATTCTCTCTCTTCACAAAGATAATGTTATTCTCTCCCTTCATATGCACGGTTCCAATTGAGTGTTTTTTGAAAGTTGCATTTGACTTATACTGGAAAATTGAACATATTGAAAGTTCTACTTGAGAATTGTGGAATTTTTTTTTGGCTGACTTATAAAATTAAACATATTGAATGAATTTTCAGTTCCATAAAAACAAATATTATTTATGGGAGAACGACTTTTTCGGTTCCTAAAAACCACTTTCTTTCTTTATGCGCCCCTTCTCTCCCAAAATGCAAAACTACTTCTCTTCCATGAGAGAGAGAAAGAGAACTCACATCACCATGAGAGAGAGAGAGCTCGCGGCAGTGAGAGAGAAAGAGAGGGACTTCGAGTGAGAGAAAGAGGAAGAAAGGGAGAGTGGGGTGCGAACGTGACGGTGATAGGGGAGGTTTGCCGGACCGAACTCCGATCTCGTTTGACGGCGATGAGGGAGAGAAAGAAGGCCACGCGAAGGAAGAGAGAGACTTCGCAAGGAGAGGGAGGAAAAAAAGAGGAATCGCAACGGTGAGGGTCTCGCGAAGGGGATGGTTCTGTGACGGCGGTCTTCGCCGGTGAGTCTAACGGTGATGGAGGGAGACCACCGTCAGTGGTGGCCGGAGTTTTATGGCAGCTTCTTCTTCTCTTTTTTTGACAACTCTGTTTTTTTTACCAAATCTGGTTTTATCCTAGCTACTACTGCATTCAAACATTAACTTGCACTGTTTCAAATTTCTCTCTAATAAAAAAGTTGTTATTCCATGCTTTCTAATCACTGTTTATCATCTCACACACTCAATCTATTCATCCAATTAGTTTACTGTTTACACTATACAACACTCTACCATATTATGTCTGGTTCTGGTTCTCCAAACTATTCACCTACACTGTTCATATATTCACACACTCAGTGGCGGAGCTTGTTAGTAACAGTAATGTGAAACTGATTTCAACAACCTTGAAAACTGATTCATTGAAGAGAAGTATTTATCAGCTTACAAGAGCAAACAAGTGTAATGGGCTTATACAAGTGGCACCACACAACTCATTTGGCTAGGTACTTCTTAGGCCCAAAGAGATACAAGACTAAGTATTTACTAATTACAACCAACAAATCCTCCCTTAATCTCAACTATGATGAATAGCTGGGATTATCAGAGAAGTACAATATACTACCATTTACACAACACAACTCACAGAAACAATATGCAGCATTGCATCAGATTGCAAAGAAAACACAGACTTGAATCTTCAGCTTCCTGATATTCTGGTCATGCCTAGAGCACATCTCAGCTTCTCAAAACTTTCAGTTTTCAGGGCCTTGGTCATCACATCTGCTACTTGATCCTTGGTATTGCAGTAAACCAGCTCAATTATTTCATCCTTAGCTAATTCACGGAGGAAGTGAAAACGGATGTCTATGTGTTTACTCCTTCCATGGAGGACAGGATTTTTGGAAAGCTTGATTGTTGAGCTGTTATCACAGTGAATAACAGTGGTTTTCTTCTGTGGCAGGCCAAGTTCTTCAAGGATTCTTATCAACCAGATTGCTTGACAGGCACAACTGCCAGCAGCAATAAATTCTGACTCTGTGGTGGAAAGAGTCACCACAGGTTGCTTCTTAGCAGACCAAGACACAGCTCCAGAAGCAAGCAAGAAAACATACCCGGATGTACTTCTTCTATCATCAACATCACCTGCATAGTCACTATCTGTAAAAGCAATAAACTCAGTGATCTTAGACCTCTTGTATTTGATCCCAAATTCAAGAGTTCCCTTTAGGTATCTCAGAATTCGTTTTCCAGCTTGAAAATGAAGCTCTGTGGGATGTTCCATGTACCTGCTTAGTAGGGAAACAGCAAAGGTAAGGTCAGGTCTAGTTGCAGTCAAATACATCAGGCTGCCAACTAGTTGCTTGTAGTTGCTAGCTTCAACTTTTCCACCACTCCCTTCCCTTGAGAGTTTAGTGCCAGGAACTATAGGACTCTGCACTGGCTTGCATTCTTCCATTCCAAATCTTTCCAGAACTTCTGCAGCATACTTGGCTTGGCAAATTGATATGCCATCATGAAGTTGTTTTACTTCTACTCCCAAGAAGTAGTTCATCAGACCTAGATCAGTCATATCAAAGCTTTCCTTCATGGATTTCTTGAAGTCTTCAAACATTATTTCACTGTTTCTAGTGAAAATGAGATCATCAACATATAAACTCACAATTAGCACATCACCAGTTTTACTGTTTTTCACAAACAGTGTGTGTTCTGAGAGACATTTCTTGAATCCCTCTCTTACAAAGTATCCTTCAATTTTGCTATACCAAGCACGTGGTGCTTGCTTTAATCCATACAGAGCTTTTTTCAACTTGTATACTTTATCTTCATGCCCTTTCTTCTTGTAACCAAGTGGTTGGTCTACAAAAACTGTTTCCTGTATCTCACCATGCAGAAAAGCGCTTTTTACATCGAGTTGGTATATTTTCCAACCCTTGATGGCAGCAATTGCTATCACAGTACTTATGGTGTCCCACCTTGCTACAGAAGCAAACACTTCCCTGTAATCGACACCATGCTTCTGTGTGAATCCCCTTGCTACTAACCTTGCCTTGTACTTCTCCACTTTACCTTTCTCATTCAATTTGGTTTTGAACAACCATTTTACTCCAATTCTCTTGCATCCTTTGGAAGATCAACTAGCTCCCATGTTTGATTTCTTTCTATAGACTCAATTTCTAAGTCCATAGCTCTTCTCCACTTCTCACTTTTCACTGCTTCTTCAAAAGTAAGTGGATCCTCTATTTGACTTATTACTGCCAAGTTGAATTCCTCCTCTAGTTCGTCTTCAGTATAGAAATCTTTAAGATATGAGGGCTTCTTTTTCTTTCTTGCTGGTGTGATTTCTTCTGCATTATTGTTCCCTGCATCTGTCACAGAATTGGATTGAGTTGCTGAGTTCTCAGAGTTTTGAGAAGCAGACCTTGTCTCTTCACCAGGAGTTATACTGAGGTTTTCATTGCCATCATTGGAGGGATTGATGCCTTCTCCAAGCTCTTCCTCACTGTTCTCATCCCTCCCTTGATCTTCATCTCCCATGTCAACTAACTTTCCTTCTCTATCTTTATTTTCTTCATTCCAGACCCATTTTTCTTCCTCATTGAAGATCACATCTCTGCTGATATAAATCTTGTTAGTTGTAGGATCAACTAACCTGTATGCTTTTGACTCCTCACTTATGCCTAGTAGAACACACTTGACACTCCTTTTATCAAGTTTCTTCCTCAAGTTCTCAGGAACATGCACATGACCAATGCATCCAAATACTCTTAGGAAGTGAACTGAGGGCTTAGAGCCACTCCATTTCTCCTCAGGAGTCATTCCTTCAACTGCTGCAGTAGGGCTTCTATTTTGCAGGAACACGCTCCACTTCACAGCTTCTGCCCAACACTCTTTTGGTAGGCCCTTCTCATTCATCATAGCCCTAACCATGTTCAGAATTGTCCTGTTCTTTCTCTCTGCTACCCCATTTTGCTGAGGTGTGTAAGCTGCAGTGAGTTGTCTCTTTATACCACTTGCAGCACAGAAATCATTGAACTCTGTGGAGGTAAACTCTCCACCTCTGTCAGTTCTCAAGCATCCAATTCTTTCACCAGACTCATTCTCAACTGCAGACTTAAACACCTTAAATGTTTCAAGAGCTGCAGACTTCTCACACAGAAAGTACACCCAACATTTCCTTGTAAAATCATCTATAAATGTGATGAAGTATCTCTTCTTTGTGTTGGATTCAGGCTTCAATGGACCACATATATCTGCATGTATGAGTTGAAGTTTCTTTTCTGCCTTCCATGAGGATGCTTTAGGGAATGGTTCCCTATGTTGCTTGCCAGCCAAACAGCCATCACACACCCTGTAGGTACTCTCCAGGTGAGGCAGACCTTTAACCATGTTCTTCTGACTGAGTGTGTTCAATCCATTGTAACCTAGGTGGCCATATCTACAATGCCACAAGTGACTACTGTCTTCCACAGAGACTTTGCAACACACAGGTTCAATGACAGTAGGTATAATTGGGAACATTCTATTTGCAATCATCTTGGATTTAAACAGCAATCCCTTCTTCTTGTGAATTACACTACAGAGATCATCTTCAAATATCACTCTTAAGCCCTTTTGTTGAAGCTGACCAACGCTTAATAGATTGTTTTTCAATTCTGGTATCCAGTATACTTCAGTGATAACATGCACTATGCCTTCAATTTCAAGTTTAACAGTCCCCTTTCCCATGACCAACATTTTGGAGTCATCTCCTAATTTTACACTGGTTTTATATGTTTCATCTAATTTATAAAACCACTCCTTAAATGCACACATATGGTTGCTACAACCTGAGTCTAGAAACCATACCTTCTTGATGGCTTTCTTGGTAGATTTCTTGGGCTTGTGAGCTCCTTGTTGAGGAGTGTAAGTGGTGTGCTGAGATTGCTTCTTCTCATCAGATTGAGCCATAAGCAGTACCTCTTCTCCTTCATCAAATTCAGTGAAGTTCGTGCTTTCCTCAAGGTTTGGACATTCTGATCTATAGTGGCCCATCTTTCCACATTGGTAACATTCAACATTGTCCTTGTTCCAATTCTGTCTACCACGTCCTCTTCCTCCTCGAGTACCAGAACGACCCCTTCCTCTGTTTCCTCCTTTGCCAGTGTTTGAGTTTGCTACCTTGAGAACTTGTTCCTCTTTCTGAACTTGTTCCCCTTTCTGGCCTTTCATTCTTTGCTCCTCAACCAAAAGACTACTCTGCAATTCATCTATGCTGAGTTTTGTTACATCATGAGCGTGTTCAATTGAACAAACCACATAATTGAATTTCTCTGTCAACGATCTGAGCACCTTTTCTACAACAGTTTCTTGTTCAACCTTTTCTCCGTACATCTTCATTCTGTTGACGATGGTGAGAGTTCTTGCGAAGAATTCATCAATGCTCTCTCCCTCCTTCATAGTCAAGATCTCAAATTCTTTGCGCGCAACGTTCAATTGCGCACGTTTCACCTTTGAGGTTCCTTCGTATTTCTTCTTCATGGATTCCCAAATTTCTTTGGCAGAATCTTTGGTGAGGATTGTTTCCAGGATGCTTCTGTCTATTGCTTGGAAAAGATAATTTTTTGCTTTCAGGTCCTTTAACTTGCTCTCTTCTGCCATCTTCGATTGTTCTGCCGTGGGATTCGCCGGTGGAACAAACACGCCATTTTCGACAAGATTCCAGTATTCCTTAGAACGGAGAAGGTTCTCCATTAACATTGCCCAATGGCTGTAATGCCCATCAAACTTGGGCACTGAAGGTTGCATGTAATTCGCGTTGTTTTCCGCCATTGCTGTTGCTTGCGATCTTCGAATCCTTCACTCAGATTTTCCACGATTACGCGCGCACAGGCCCCGAATTTTGGGGCTTTGGTACCAACTGTTAGTAACAGTAATGTGAAACTGATTTCAACAACCTTGAAAACTGATTCATTGAAGAGAAGTATTTATCAGCTTACAAGAGCAAACAAGTGTAATGGGCTTATACAAGTGGCACCACACAACTCATTTGGCTAGGTACTTCTTAGGCCCAAAGAGATACAAGACTAAGTATTTACTAATTACAACCAACAGAGCTAGCCCAATTTTTATGGGGTGGCGAAATATAAAAGTAATTTTTTATATGTAAAATAAACTTCATTAAGAAATAACCAAAACGGACTACATAATGTAAATCGACATAGTCATCTAAGAAAGTCGAACTCGATTGTATCCTTCCTTTTGAAATACTCGTCAATTGTTTTTAGTTTACTCATACCTAAAATAAGAGACCAGTTGGCCTTCAGAATACAAATAATGAAACTAAAACAGAAGCTTATATAAAGCATGAAACCTAAACCCTATTTTACTTCGGCAAAGAGATTGTAAAAAAACTAATAATATAATAATAATAATAATAATAATATTAACAATTAATATAGAAATAGTCTAAACATTTCTCAATTTGGGGATTTAGGGTTTACTTACTTGAGATTGTATGTAGTCTCTAATATTTATTGAGAAGAGCAAATGAGTACTATTAAAATTGAAACTCAAATACTGTATTTGAGAATGGTTCCTCTCTATCTCTCTCTCTCTCTTTTTTTTATCAAAAGTCAACTTTTCTTTCCTCTCTATACTATTCACTCTTATTTTACTGTAGCGTCTTTCCTCTCTATACTATTCACTCACTGTAGCGTCTTTCCCCTCTATACTATTCACCCTTTCCATTGTCAGCATATTCAAACTCAACGGCGGGAGTGAAAAATTTGCTAAAAATTTTGTTGAAAAAATTGCGCATATCTTACTCTTTATTTTTTAGATTCTAAGATATATATATATATATATATATATATATATATATATATATATATAGATTATGACTTTTAATGTTACAAAAATTACTTTATATGGTATCTTAAAAAAATATCCCACACAATAATATGTCTAGAATTTTTTTATGAATCATGAATAAAACCTTAAACAAGTAATACTAATACGTAATAAAATATTATCCAAGAGTCAATACAAAATGTTGTTTAGTAGATAACAAAAGTATTCTTGATGATAAATATGCCCAAACTTTTATCTGTTTAGTTAGGTTTATCTATGTCTATTGCATTATAATATTCCTCATGTGTTAACCAGTCCAATCAAATAGCCATTATCGTCGTGTAAGCCTCAATAGCACATAACTTACATAATACATAATGTCGTCTACACTCTAAAAGAGATACTCATAGCATGATAGGTGGTCATTAGCTTCATATACTAAATTGATATCTTTTTAATGCATAATGAAATACATGAATGAATATATACTTAAATTTAATTCTATAAAACACATGTATGATCATGTTGTTAGAATCTCTTGGGGATGGTTTATCAACAAGGCAGGAAACAATTTGTCTTTGGTGTTTGAGAATTGGGTAGACAATCCAATGACTGTATGTTATAGATTTTGTGATTGTAAATGGGTTTGTGGTACCCCTTGTACCACCTTAATGGATTTTGACTTATCAAATATATATATATATATATATATATATATATATATATATAAATACGTTAGGCCAAAAGGTTATAACTATTTTATGCACACCAAGTATTTTATTACTATTTAAACTACTAACAAGATAATGTATACCCGTGCATTGTATGAAGAGGGCTTAGGTTTGGTAAGTTAAGTTCAACTTACACCTAAAAGACGAAAATAACTCTTAATTTGTTTAAAAAACCGAAAACACCCATGTTTGGATACCTATCATCTTTATTTTTTTGCTGCAAAATATGGTTTATATTATATTTGAGTATTTAAAAATCACTTTTTTGTATAAACTGTTTAATAAATTTTATTTTGGTAAAAAATCTACATGTTTTTAATTAGGGATGGCAAAACGGGTCAGCCCGCCCCGCCCCGCATTTATCCCACAGAAAAGGAGGTGGGGCGGGCAAGCCCGCAAACTAAACACGGGGTCAAAATTCTAACCCGCCCCGCCAAAGTGATGGACTTGCGGGCAGCGGGCTAGCCCGTCGAGTTTTTTTTTTTGTAGTTTTTTCAATAGATTTTTCACATTTTTTTATATTTCAATTAGATTTTTCAACCTAATTTATAAAACAATTCGAATTACTAGATTAACTATAAAACCATAAAGCCATAAAGCCATCAACAATTGGAATTACTAGATTAACTATATAACAACTAGAACCATGGAAAAATTTCACCTAAACTATCAACCACAATTCAAATATTAACCTTCAAGTAGTCAAAATAAGTATTTTGATTGCTTAGTGACTAGAATTAACCATCAAGCAACCAAAATAAGGAGTAGTATATAAATCTACAAACAGAATCTAATAGAAGGCATCTAATCTACAAAAACACACATAATGGTTTAATAAGGAGTAGTATATAAATCTACAAACAGAAAACATCTAATTTTAATCAGAGAAACACAAATAATGGTTTAGAAACTATAATTGTCACACACACCATAAGGCCAGGCTGATGATGTTTATTTAAAAAAAAACGCGGGCTTGCGGGCATGCCCGCCCCTTTTTTGTCTTTAGCCCGCGGTTTTTCCGTTTTGGCAGGGCAGGCTCAACGAGTAAACGGGCCTAATATCCTAGCCCGACCCGCATTTTTTGGTGGTTTGGCGGGTCGGCCCGGCGGGCTTTGCCGACTTTGCCCACTTTGCCATCCCTATTTTTAATAGTTAATCACTTTAAAGAGTGACTAAAAAGTTCAATATGAGAGATATAATAATTTTATAAAATCTAGTTTTAATCCTTTTTTAATTAGCACTACTGTTATTCCTAATAGTAAACAAAAGTAATTGTAATCACAACTGCGTTAGGACAATATAGATATGGAATAGTGCATTCACATTATTAAATAATTACTTAAATATATATAAATTTAAATTTATTTTTTCATTGAAATAGTTCTTTTGAGTATGAAATATTTATCTAAACATATTTTAGTCAATTTATTACTCAGATTTAATTTTTTTATTTCTTTTAGAAAAATGTTACAAAAAAATTTCAAATGTTATGTATACCATACATACTGGTTAGTGTTTAATTATGTGTTTTATTTAGTTAGTTTAGTAGAACTTAGATTGTCTCAAGTGATGTTCATATGCTTAACGTAATCTTTTAGAGTTTAAGTTATACCTGATGTGGCTTGTCAGTTAGAGGACCTGTGAGTGCTTCCTTTGTACGTTTGTGGCTTACAGCTTGTGTACTATTTTTGTGGTTTTGTCTGTTATCAATGAAATATATCATATTTGACCCAAAAAAATGCAATAGTACCTTATTACGTACTTTTTTTTACATTATAAGTACGTACTTAATGGTCATCCACACACTTCATTAATTTTCTATACATTCATTTCACATGTATGTCCAAATATATACAACTTACTTAATTATGTACTTTTAACATAAATTGACGTGAGACTACATCATAAAGACTTAAAAGTTCAAACAGATAACAAGAATTCAAGGGAATATACTTTAATATGCTCAAGCTAATCATTAAGACAATAGCACATTGAAGGTGATCATATAAATAGTAGGGAATTTTTAGATAACTAGCTCTAGCGCATTGAAGGTGATCATGTAAGTAGACTATAAAATCAAGACAATAGAGACTATAAAATTAAAATAAAAGTAATTAAATTAAAAAACTATAAAAAATAAAAGATTAGACAAGCAAAACCTGATTTTCGGAATATTATTTCAGATTAACAATTTTTCTTAATGCTAGTTGTGTATTCACATTTTAAAGAGAGATTTAATTTTTCCGAAGAAATAATACAAATTCATTAGGAAAAAATAAATCTAGAATTTTAATTATAGTTTGTAAGGGTCACTTTGACACTCACAAGACAAGTCACATACAATGACAAGATCAGCAAAAGGCCAACATCTGTACTTAGGCGTCAGCTGCTGTTGAAGGGAACAAAGGAGAGTTGAAAAATAAGGGAAACGAATTTGGAAGGGAAACACCAAACAATTAGCAATTAGCAATTAGCAGTTAGCAAATGGGTTTAAACTTTCAACACGGAACACTAAACAAATCATAATCATAAGTATTATAAATTATGGTTTTGTCCACATAGGCTGACAAGTAGGACCAATCAGAAAAAGTCACACACATCTCCAAATAAATACGTGGCATCCACCTCAGCTTTTATTGAAAATTAATTTCAAAATATATCTCAAAAATGAAGAATCAGGGGATCAAACCCCTTTGCCCTTCCTCACACCCACACCTTCCAACACTAACCATTTGAGCAGCCAGGTTTTGTTGTAACTAAAGCATATTATAGAATATATATACTTTTTTTTTTCTTTTTTTTTTCTAGCAAAACCTATTACCTACTAACTATATTTATTTATATGTATTTTAATACTTATTCAAATTTGTTATTAAATATGATGAATTTTGTAATTCAAATTACTTATGATATATTACATATTTATATATCATATTTATTTGACATCTAATATTTACTTTTTTTTGACAATGACATCTAATATTTACTTATGATATATTACATCTATATATCATATTTATTTGACATCTAATATTTTGTAATTCAAATTTGTTATTAAATATGAGTAATTTTATTGATTTTCAAATTTGCTTTTAATTCAAAATTATACTAAATTTAAAAATATTGACTTATAATATCTTACATTTTTGAATTCTCATATTAATTTAATACCAAATTTATTGATATCGGGTCATGCGGGTCAATTAGTGACCCCTCGGTTCGACCATTGACCCAATGACCCAGTAACCTGCTCGGGTCGATCACCGGGTCGGTTTTAATAACATTGATTGTAGCTGACTGTTTCAAAAAAACAAAAAAAAGTAATGAATACAATGCTAATTTTGTGGATCCAGTAATAAATACAATGTTAATTTTGTGGATCCAATCTCTCTCTCGACAATCTCTCTTCATCTCACATTCACACATTCCTCTTCCTTCTTTTTCTCTCATTTTCTATCACAAAATTTCAATCTTTTTTTGATGAACTACAAAAGTTTGTCCTTCATCTCTTCTTTCATCTTGATCAACTCAAAACGCAAAGCAACGAAAGAAGAAAATTAGAAGAAACAGAGCACTGCATTTCTCTCTCTCCATGGACCATCACTCCTTCTATCTTCCTTCGTTAGGGTTTTGTTTTTCCCTAAATTTCTGAAGAATTTCCTTCGTTAGCATCATAACAAAGTTGGCCACGATACTGTGTGAAGGATGAAGAACGATATTTGCCACTTCCACCGCCAAAAGACGCTAACGTTCTAAACCAACACAACTTCTTCAGCACCTTACCGTGATTTGTTTTTATCCTATTTCTTTTGTTGTAAAGTTTGTCTTTTTATCATGTCAAACTAAATGGGTTTTCTTTGCTTTTGCTTGGTAATATTTTTATTCTT
Organism: Astragalus glycyphyllos; assembly: GCA_963573325.1. Classification (NCBI taxonomy): domain Eukaryota; kingdom Viridiplantae; phylum Streptophyta; class Magnoliopsida; order Fabales; family Fabaceae; genus Astragalus; species Astragalus glycyphyllos. The sequence continues at coordinate 119,314,445 of OY754307.1, read as the reverse complement.
TGAAGTTTTTGAAAATTTCTTCAATCATGTTCAAATGGTTTTTTTCGCCTTCGGCTTCTGTGATCATAAAGCTTTAGAGGAATTTTGGCAGTGCAGTATCTTTATGGCTAAAAAGATTCAGCTTTTGAAATCATAACATTGTTTTGGAGTACTTCCTAAGTTTATCAATTTTGCAATCATCTCATTTCAATAAATAGATTGAAGACTGTGCCTACAATATAGTCAACCTCCATAGTGAGAAATTAAGGATATAGTTGTTCTTACGTTTGTATTGTATACAGGTATACTCCCCAATATATATATAATCAGACCCAGAATAGCATATGTAGAAAATAGTGAGATATTGCTATAATAGTAACAAAAATGTGTTGATGCAGCGATGAAGGTACACCTATTGTTGTCCGGTTACGGAAGTGTTATTGTCACCCTTACAACAATGTGGTTTTTTTTCTTGTTTTGATCACCGTTGTAGCTTTGAAAATCCCTTCGGCCGGAACCACTATCGAGAGAAGATGTAGACTATCAGAAGCACAAGAGCAACAAGGTGGCATGGGTTGTTACAACATAGGTGCTGAACATGTTTTGAGTTCTTTCCGTAAGTATTCTTATAACTGCATATTGGTACTCCCCATTCTTTTCAAATTTAAATCTTTTATTCCATTTACCAATATTCTATCTTTTGCATTGCACTTTCATTTTAGTACATGTTGGGGTTGCAAAATATAAAACTAGAATTCAATTTTATGTTTCATTTGTGCTCACATGGCATTCAACTTACTTTAAGTAGTAATTTTGGGTTCGTGTAAGTAACTACTAAGCAATGATGGATATATATATATATATATATATATATATATATATATATATATATGGATAGAGTGAATACAATTATTCAAATCCAAATATTAAAATTATCATAAATAGTAGTGCAATTAAGATATTGCAAAGCTGTGTGTCATATATAAATTTATCTCAGGTTATTGTGAAGCTGTGTGTCATATATATGATATTGAATTTACAACTTTTGTTCTGTTTAATCACGATGCAGTGAGCCTATTGAAAAGCCTTGCTTAGAGCTTCTTGAATTCTCGGAGGAGCTTTTAGTGTTCTAAATAGGGATACTACTGGATATCCAACAATTTCTAATACTAATTTATTGAATAATGTGAATATAAATCCTATGGGTTTTCCTATGAACATATCTGACCTCATTGGTAGGTTCTCTTTAAAGTTCATGTGAGGGACTCATCGAGAATATATTCGAGAAAACATTTCATGTTTGGGGATACATTTCGATTGATTAGGACTTGCTTAAAAAGTTCAAAGATAAATCAAATGTTGTTAAGGTGAAGCGTAAATCTTAATTTTCAATAGCGTTCATAGTTTTAAGCTAAGACTTTCCAACAAACCATAATCCATAACATTACTTACACTGTTAGAGACAATGTCTCGATCGTCAATGCAAGAGGGTTTCGTGGATACAATTTCACAACTTTCACCAAGAGAGAAACCCTAAGATAACATAAAATTTGAACTAATGGTTCTTTCTTCGCACAGTCACTATATCCCACTAAATTTGGGACTTCTCTCAAACCCTATCGCATGATGTGAAAAGCGGTGCTGCTTTGTATTCCTTTTGTTTGCTCTCAATCTTTTTTTTTTATCATCACTCTCAATCTTATTCCTAATAGTGAGTAATACTAATTAGATTGCAATAGATCGTTCCATATTTAGTTTTTTTTACAAACTTAGATTAGTCGCTGGCAAAGTCGTTGGATACTAACAATATGATAAAAAAAACCCTAATCTAATGCATCATTATGCTTTTATTGATTATTAAGTAAAATATTTACCATTATCTAACTAATATTGTATATCGCATGTATGATAAAAAATTCTAATCTAATGCATCATTATGTTTTTATTAATTATTAAGTAAAATATTTACCATATATTCTCCAACTATTAATTATTTTTGTAAAAAAACTATTAATTATTCAGTCATAGATGTTACAATAGAATGAATATATAAGGTTTAATAAATAAAAATATAATGTTCATATTAAAATAAAATATCATAAATTATTGTCAATTCTAAAAAAAAATTATACCTCATTAATTATGGAATTTTATAGGCAAATAAGATATGGGGAATAAGTCCCTTTTAAAAAAGAAGATATAGGGAATAAGCAATACTAATATTGATATTCTAATTTCTTTTTGTATCTTGCTTTCAAACTTATAACATCAAATATTTTAGGTTTAATTACATTTTTGGTCCCCCTATAATAGTTCATTCACGATTTTGGTCCTCCAGCCAAAATTGGTCAAAACTAATGGTTGAAGTGGAACTAATATAAATGACGTGGCATCCCATGTTTGTATCACCTGGAAGCTGTTTTTAATTAAAACATAATATTTTAATATAACAATTTGTTTTTTAAATAAGTAATAATAAACATCTCAATATCTGGTAATAAAGTATTTTTTAATCTACTTTTTTCCAACTTACTGACTCTCTTTCTCTGCGATGAAGGTTCGGAGATAGCAAATCTTGGTGTTACTCAAGGTGGAAGTTTGATGAAGATCAAAAGGAAGATCTTAGAGTGACCAAAGGATCTATGTTATGTATACTTATGGATGGATGTATTGTTTCATCCTTCCCTCACAGTCTCACACTCGACTAAACGAGTGCTTTCTACCTGTACGTGGGAATCTCGATGGGGACTGCCCACAGTGGAGCGTGAATGGGGAGTTTTTCCATGTGGAGACGGGGACGAGAGAAATAATTCCCCCACTGTCAACTCTGAGATGAGGATGGGGACGGGGACCATTACGCTGTCCGAGTAGTGTTTTTTAATTAAAAATATTAATAAATAAATAAAAATGTGCTAACAGTTATCTTTTATTCTTAATTTTATTTTTTGAATATCAATAAATAAAAGGAGGAATAAATTTTATATTACAATATTAAACTATGATTTTTTAGTTTAACTATAATATTTTTTAGTATACAATCTAATCTAATAAACGTGTCCTACTAAAATTTGTCGTGGTGAGTTTATTTTCTAAGGTGTCCAAAGTAGTCAATTTTTTTGACATAATATACGTAAACATTCAACTGACTCTTTTTTAATCCCCAAACAACAATTTGAAAATTTAAATTAAAAGGAAATGTATACCCGTGCTAGCACGGGTGATACATACTAGTAGAGTAATAAAAATCAGGGAATAAATTAAGGAGCAATTATCTAATCTATCTAATATGTATTTATACAACTTCACCACCTATGAAATTACCAATTAAGACATTTACAAAAATTGACACTTCACAAAATTGAGGACAAAATTGTAACTTAACCACTAAAAGACAAAAAAGACAAAATATGACACAACTTTATGCTTTTTACTTTTATGTTTTTACCTCTCTCTCCCCTTTTTACTTTTTCTTTATTCCTTTCTTTAACATTTCTCTCTCTCCTAATGTCTCATCTCAACTCTCTCTTTTTCCCTTCTTTTTCTTTATTTTTTCTATCCTCTCTCTATCTACTCTCTTCTTTCCCCTTTGTTGTTTCTTTCCTCTTTTATTTTTATTTTTCTCCATCTATTTTTTCTTGGAAAATATTTTTTTCAAATTAATTTTCATGGGTTTTTTAATACATATTTAAATTTTTTAATTTTTTCCTCATTTCATTAAAACACTCAACATTAAAATCTATAATTTATGAATATCTACTTTTTGTTTTTGTTTCTCGACAGTTAACAAATTTGCTATAATATTTTTGTTTTATGACTTTTGATATTTTGTTTTATGACTTTTAATAATCTCTTAGGAGTCTTGGCAAGAAAATGTTAGTTGTTGTCAAATTAATTATTTTTATATATTTTGTTTTTGATTTTCATCGAAGAAGCGTTAGATGTTATTGTTAAATTTCCGTATTTTTCATTCCCGATGGCGAAACATTACACGTCAAAATACAAATATTTTATATTTTATTTCCACAACTGTCTTTAATTTTTATAAATGATATCTAATTTCGTATTATGACTCCATAACTATCTTTACGATTATCATATGAATGTGTCTTGACAACATGTTCTTAGCTCTAACTTCTATTCCCACAACTAGAATCTCTATTTTTTCCATTGCTATTTTTTTTGCCATTAGAAGTATATTTTCATTACTCTTGATTTCTTACGCAGAATTCATACTTTATTTGGAATTAATTTTTATGGTTTTTTACACAAAACTTAAATTTACTATTTTGTCGAATAAGAGAAAAACAGGAATTTAGATTTACTCAAAATCTATTATTCAAAAATAAGGGTCTTTTTATACTAATTCTTTTTTTATATTTTTGTATTAAAAATATCTATTTTTTATAAATAAGTATTTAGCTTTTAAGTCTGGATTAAGAACCATTATCAGTTCTCTGTATGATTTTATCATCACAAGCAATTTCAAATAAATGGACTTTTACAATCTATTTAATAAAAAAACCTAATACCAAAATCTCTATTTTACATGTTTATACTTTTTCCTTTACCACATCACCATATTATACGTTGTTCAAATACAAATATTTTATATCTTATTTTCACAGATGTCTTTATTTTTTATAAATGATTATTTTACTTTTGAGTCTTGACGGGAAACAACTTATACGATTGGTCTTTTGCAACAATTAATAAAGATATCTTCCTAATTTTTCAGATCGTTATTTAAGTTTTTCGCTCAAAACTTTTAAGCTTCAAAATTGTAACTATTTACTTATTCGTCAAACTACCAAAAATATAAGTACCCATGTTGGGCGGCTACAGGGAGCAATGATCACGGTTCTTGCGATGTCGTTGGATTCACTTTATACACATCTTCTTCCTCTCTCATTTGCATATTCCTTTATCTTATCTTTATCTCATTTTTTTCCTTCTTCTGATTTTTACTCTATTTTTTAACTTTGAAGAAGGCACTAACTATTTTAACTTTCTCCAACTTAAACTTTTTAGGGCGTAGTGATAGCTACGGGGCGGCCACGGGGGATGAGGCAATTGCGGTGGTTACAATATCGCTATATTTACTTTTTTTGTTCGGACCATTGTTGCTACACACGGAGTGTCCTAACGCTTTCAACGAAAGACTAATATCCGCTCATGCTTAGGATCAAATTTCGCACTGGCCAACACCGAGTTTGTCCACTGTGGGTTCTTTTCTCTCCTCTACCTATTCTTTCATCTTATTTTCATCTCGCTTTTTTTCTCTAATTTTTACTCCATTTTTAAGATTTGAAGACGATATAGACTTTTTTTTAAACTTTTTGCAACACGTTTTTTTATACACTTTGAAATATATTTTTTTTCATCACCTTATGCCTTTTTCTTTTATCACATTTTACAATTTTCATGGTATTTATGGATTCATAGCAGATTATAATAAATACAGTATCACCCGTGCGGATGCACGGGTAAATCACTAGTTTGCAAATTGAAGTGAGTTACTACTTCATCTCTCACGCGCACAAAGAAATCGAACCTGAAGGAAAATAATTGCTCACAAAGGCCTTTTCTTTTTTTCTTTTTTTATTTCAACGCCTTTTTTACTTAAAAAAAATTTCTTTTATTTGGGGGCCTAAAGCCCTAGCTTGGGCCTAATGGCCTATTGGGTCGGCTCTGGGGCTTATGATCCAAAAGTCCAACCTAATATACATTTCATTTTCATGTAATAGGTAGAACTTTGATGAATGAAATTCACTATGACATTTTGAGCAAGAGAGTACCCTAATACCTAATTAGAAAGTGGTGAGAGGCTAGTTGCTAATGTTGGTGAAAGTTCATCATGGATTCTCCAAGGTTTGTTGAGATGAGAATCTTGAGCACACAACCTTTGAGGCTAGGAAAACTCAAGGATAATGTTGTGCTTATCATCTTCTCAAGGAAGAAATGGCGGACTTCCTTCTCCACTTCCATTTCTATCTTCTCCACATTTTGTATTCTTCCTTTTCAAGTAAGTTTAGTGTCCTTGATTTTGTGTTGTTGGTGTTCAACATCTTTTGATGTGAGAAAATTATTGAGATGCCAATTTTCAAAATCCTAATCTTATAGATCTGTTTTAGATCTTATCATAAAGTGTTATGCAATTTTTTTTGAATAGCTTCCTTACATGGATAAACAGATAGATATAGTTGTTTACCGGGTGAGTAGGTGAATTTCAAAAGTGTGATTTTGAGAAATGCTAGAAAAAGAATAAATAACCTAATAACTAGCTAGTAATACAATTTAGCTGCTATAAATCTAGATATTACAAGAACTTCTCTTCCCAAATTAGTAAGAAAATAAGTCTGTTTACTGACAAGCAGTAGAAGGTGATTGAATAATTTAGGCAAAAAAAAAAAAGTTAGCCTTAGTAATGATAGGGTTGATCCCAAATGTATAGTTGTCTACCTTGATTTTACTCATAGTTACATTGTTGTTCGAGTTAGGCTGACTTTTTTTTGATGACTCTGCACTTCGAAAGTTTTGCTTGTGGACAAATGGTACCTTCCCTGGAGAAGGAATATGTGTAATTTCACTGATGAGCATCAAAATCACAATTGATATAGTTGGTCTTTCTTTTGGAATTTCTTGTACACATAACAGTCCTATTTGTATACACCTCAACATCGTGCTCTCAAAGCATGAATCCCATATCTCTGGATCTATTACACTAACTGTAATCAAGAGAAGTGTGGAGAATGTAGACTTACAAATCCGACAAGGCTAAGTGAATCCTCGCTGTTATAAAAGCTAGAGTTTCTTCGACCGCTAACAATCTCTAACAACAAAACCCCAAAGCTATAGACATCTGATTTCTCAGAGAATAGTCCTTCCATTGCATATTCAGGGGGCATATAACCACTACATTTAGAGCATGTAATAAGTAACAATTAAATCACTCAATAAGTTTATAATGTCAAATGAGAAGGGGCTACTTACTAAATTCCAACTACGTACTCTTCTCGTGTTTTCTTCATCACCCTCTCTGCCTTTAAAAATTCTAGCCAAACCAAAGTCTGATATTTTGGGAGTCATCTCACCATCCAGTAAAATGTTGCTTGCTTTAAGATCTCTATGTATAATCCTTAGTCTTGAGTCTCTGTGAAGATAAAGTATACCTCGAGCTATTCCTTCAATTATGTTGAACCGCTTTTTCCAATCTAATACTTTCTTTTGGAGTGAATCTGAAACCAATATTAAACAAGTGCACGAAACAGATGACATAATTAATTGGGTGTTTTGATTAAGAACATTGAGTAAAAACAAAATATGCATATATATACTCATTTCAGTCACTAACCAAAGAGAAATACATCCAAGCTCTTATTTGGCATAAATTCATAAACCAACATTTGCTCGTTCCGTTCAATACAGCAACCAAGAATTCTTACAAGATTGCGATGTTTAAGTTTAGAAATCACCACTACTTCATTCATGAATTCTTCCATTCCTTGTCCAGATGATTTGGAGAGTATTTTTACAGCAATTTCTTGTCCATCTTCAAGTATCCCCTAGAAAATTAATTATATTTAACATTTTTATATTTTTATATATGAAATAATAATATAATATGAAAATTGACTCACAAGTACTCTAAGACAAAATTAATTACCTTGTATACTGGACCAAAACCTCCTTTTCCGAGCATTTTAGCAAAGTGAAAGCCGTTTGTAGCAGTTTCAAGCCTATCAAAATCAAAGAGTGGTAGTTCATCTAATTTCATTTGTTTCTGCTCTCCCATTGAGATCGACTTCCTGAATGGATTTGTCATTTGTTAACAAAAACATATTCTATAGCTTGATAGAATTTACAAAAATTTAAAGCAAAATAACAATATGCTCAATTCCCTCCACAATGTGGGTTTATTTCTCTTAAGATGTTCTATAGAGGCCTCATAGTATAGTCTATATCTCATTTTGATCAACAAAAAAGTCGACATCTCATAAAAATTAAGGATTTAATTAGTATGAAATTGACATGACATAATGATTGATTTCTATTCTAGTCATCTTAAAAGTCACACAACCATGATTTTATTGGATGAAAGTGTAGAAATTTTTTACACCAAATATACATTTTAATTAAACACTCAAAATGGAATACGTCTCACACTATATGAAACATTTATATAAAACTAACATGAACATTGATTTAACACATAAGATTAATGTGTATAATCTAACCCATCAGATTAATGCGTAGCTGTCAAAGTAATAAAAAATAAAAATTCACATTCCAATACACAAGCATTTGTGGCTACCTATTCAAAGTCAATCTTTGAATTTTACGTAATAAAATTGATAGTCATATAGATTCGTTCCAAAGTGTCAAGGGAATATATAAATGAAAGTGGTGAGGCATGTAAAAGAGTCCATACGTTTTTATTTGGGTAATTTATTTAGTCAAAAAAAATTCAGCCAGAAATAGCCAAAAATCACATTATAATATCAATTACCTAAATTTGTGAGGCTATTAACCAATTAACTTAGTTTTAGCCAATGACCTAGAAAACAGTGAAAAAACAGGCTGGTTAATGGCTTAAAAAACTTGGTTAATTAATATTGTAATGTGGTTTTGGCTAGAAAGTTTTGGCTAAATATTATTACTCTTTTATCTTAACATAGTTATGACTGTTGACTTGATTTTTCAGTGGTTATCTTCATTATTTACTTGTTACTTTTGAAGAGGCGATTGCAAAAGTATTTAGGGCATCCGTTTATATCTACTGGTGTAAACATCTGTGAGAACGGTCTGAAATTTAAAACTCATAAACCAGATACGTCACTTATTCAATAAACTTAAGATCGTATTTTTCTCTTATATATGACTAGTTAGAATACCATGTTTATTGGGTAAGTACCCACTTATGAGAAGTGCTGGCATCAGCAACGCTCACTCTTAAACACTTTCTCTAATATTCACTCTATAATTAGTTAAATTTATGTGATCCCATTAAATTAATGACTCACATTTCCAAAATAGTGAGACCCACGTAAATATTAACCACGAGTGATGAGGAGTGTGTAAAAACTGAGTGTTGCTAATATTATCACAAAATTATTGGGAATGGTGTGAGTGTGTGACTATATGCTTGAAGTCCAAAACCCTTCAAATGTGAAAATGTCGACCATCCTTTCATGTTTTTGGTCGTAACTGCTATCACATCAACCACATTTATCTGTGTTTTTTAGCAATAATAGTAACCCCACACAACCGCAATTTATGACCATAACAAAGCAGAGTAGAATAGAAACAAGATACAAGACTACAAAACAAAAACAGACAATAACGATGAGCTTGAAAATCTCCCACGTTACAATTTCTGTTTCAGCATGCATGCACCAAACAGATATATATATATATATATATATATATATATATATATATATATATATAATATATATATATGTCGACACTAATTATTCTATTCTATCCTGAATATCACACGATATCAAATCCTAGATATAGCAACATCTTCTAGTTTCTACTACCCTATTGGTCAAGAAAAATGCTAATGTTCTTCAAATTAAGTATGAAATGATAACAAGGGAACTTTACTTTTATGCTTAGCAGTATATTTCCGCCACACAAGATAACCACAGACAACTATAGCACATGCACCAATTGCCGCCCCAACAATGCCAATGATTAAAGGCTTTGTTTCCTCTTTCCTTCTTAACTGCAACTGTATATTATATCATTCAGCATGTTAATAAATATAAAACCTTAAACAATTAAAAATCTTGATCTCTTTTTTGTATAACATGTGGAAACCTACGAAGTATCAATACAAACACCAGACACAACACTGACTGATATGTAACGCATTGACCTGTTAGAATAAAGTTTTACTGTCATAGTTAAAAGCACATTGTAAAGCTTTACTGTAATAAGAAGTTACTGTGGTTAGTGTAATGTTAGTTAGCCACATCAGCTAGTTAGTTACTGATTAGTGGTTGTATTAACCAACTAATCAGTTAGTTACAGTTAGGAAAATCTCTCTGTATATATAGTACTGTTGTAATTCATTTCCTCAATCTCTACCAGTTCTCTCAATCTCTACCAGTTCTAACAAATTGGTATCATAGCTCTTGATAGGGCCTGATCCAGAAGCAGCAGCCTTCGCAGTGAGAGATATGGAGAAGCAGTCGTGAAGCAATAGCAATTGTGAGAATCAAAGCGAAGAAGAAAGAACAATGGCGGAAAAAAACAGGGAATTTCTCCAACCCTCAATTCCCAAATTCGATGGTCACTATGACCATTGGGCATTACTGATGGAGAATCTGCTCCGCTCGAAGGAATTTTGGAATGTAGTGCACACAGGGATTCCGGCGACACCAGAAAACGCAACGCCGGAGGAATTGAAGATCGTCGAAGATGCAAAGCTAAAAGACTTGAAAGCCAAAAATTATTTGTTTCAAGCTATAGAAAGGGGGATTCTTGAAACAATCTTGACCAAGAACACAGCAAAGGAACTCTGGGATGCGCTGAGACAAAGATTTCAGGGAACGACGAAAGTGAAGCGAGCCCAATTACAAGCACTAAGGAAGGAATATGAGATGCTTCAAATGAAAGATGAAGAAACGGTTGATGAATTCTTCTCGCGAACCTTAGGAGTGGTGAACAAGATGAAGACACAAGGAAAGAATCTGAGTCAACTCTCTGTGGTTGAAAAAATCCTTCGCTCAATGAGCCAAAAATTCAAGTACGTAGTGTGCTCAATAGAAGAAGCAAATGACGTGACGATGATGACCATTGAAGAGTTGCAGAGCAAACTTCTGGTTCATGAATCAAGAATGAAGAATCATAGCCACAAAGAGGAAGAACATGCCCTAAAAGTCACAACTGGAGGAAGAACTGGTGCGAGAGGGCATGGCAGAGGGCGTGGTAGAGGCAGAGGAAGACATTTCCCAAGTAAGGAACTCATTGAATGTTATAAATGTGTTAAATTAGGACATTATAAGAATGAATGTCCTAATTGGGAAGAAAGTGTGAACTTCACTGAATTCGATGAGGATGAGGAAATCCTCTTAATGGCTATAAAAGATCAAGAAACAAATGAATCAAGAATCAGATCTTTCTGGTTGTGGTTCCTTGATTCAGGTTGTTCTAACCACATGTGTGGAGTTCTTGAGTGGTTGATAACTCTATTTTATATAGAGTTATTTGTGCTTTTGCACTTAGAAAATTGCCCAAAATCAAGTATAATATGTGTTAAATATGGTAGTATGAATAAAATAACAACATTTATGGTTTTCAGATGAAAGATGTCCATAACTTTGCATTTTACATGTATATTGGTATGTTTGATGTGTTTGTTCAGTGCAGCTGTAGTTTAGTGCATCTGCACTAGGTGCAACTGCACTTGAAGGGAAGTTAGTGCATCTGCACTTGGTGCAACTGCACCTTCCTGCACTGAAGCAGCTCACAACCCCACATTGGAAGCACCTCAATTCTTACCATTGCTATAATGCTTAGTTGGCTTGCTGCTTGCTTAAGAGTCAAATGGGGGCACATGGCCACTTGCAAAAGGAGGCGCCTACAATGGAAGACCATCATGAATAATCATTCAGAAAAGACACGTGGCTACTTCCTATTGGACCTCCCTTTAAGGTTGAGCATGGGAATCAAAAGCTTATCTCCATTTTCTGAAAAGTAACCATGGTTAACACCCTTTGGTTAGCTTAATCATCAAGGAAACCCACACATGAAGGAAATCTCCAAAGGCTATAAATAGGACTCAATTCTTCACTTGAAAAACATCATCTTTTTCTTGTTCTTTTCATCTTAGTTTTTCATAGTTTCAAGTTTATTTTCTTGTAGTTCTTTTTACATTTTTTTTAGTGTTAGTTTGAGAGGAAGGTGAGAAGAAATTGACAACTTCTCTCTCCACTTCTTCAAAGAGCTAATAGGTGCAAGAAATTGGTTGTAAGCAAATATATGCAAGAGTCTTTCAATTGTTGTAATTCTTACTCTTTTGAATTCTCTTGTACTTTCCTTCATCGCAACATGTTTTCATTCAAATATATTTGCTTTGTTATGCCCATCATGAGCTAAATCTCTTAAGTTGGGATGTTCTAACTTTCCAATGATCTTTTGAGGAAAGTTATTGTGTTTTCAAGTGGTGTAAGCACTTTAGTTCTTGTGTTTAAATTCTTAGTCTTGTTTTGAGGTTGATCACTTAGAACAAGTAGAGTTATATTCACTTAATTGGCTTATAACTAGAAATCAAGAACTAAGTAAGGATAAGTGTTTAATGAAGCTTTTTGTTAAACTTGTTTTAATGAAGTTAGCTTGTTAATTCCATGTTAATTCCTAACCTTAGGTTAACATAGTCCTTACAAGAGTGTAGTAAGATTTTAAGATACAAGAGTGTACTTATTTAAGCAACTTGGATTATCTGTAAGGGGGCGAGAGAGGAATTGACAACTCTTTTCTTTACCGCAAAAAAACAAGATCATAAGAGCTTGTAACGAAACTCTGAAGAAAGTAGCTGACCAGCACACACTGATGCAGCTGCACTAAGTGCAACTGTACCACAAGAAAACACAATAATCTCAAAAGTGATTTAGTTTGTGAAAACATCCCAACTATCATTCTCAACTGATTTCCTGCACAATTTACTTGCTTTCTTTTAATTTAATTTTCATTTCAACTTCAACCAAAACCAAAATTTTGAGTAGTGTAGTTGCACTAATTTGCATTTCTTTACAACAACATATAAGAGTTAATCCAATCCCTGTGGGTTCGATCTTTTATACTACTTGTTTGTGACTGTGTATACTTGCACACCTTTTCGCACACCAGTGGTTTACAGACCTTGATCCTAATTTTAGAGAATCAGTCAAATTGGGAAATGGGACCAGAATGACAGTGCAGGGAAGAGGCACCATAAAACTGAAGATTGAAGGAATGGTGGAGGTCATTAGCAATGTATACTACATACCTGGACTTGAGAATAACTTGATAAGTATTGGACAGCTTCAAGAGAAGGGTCACTTGAAGGTTGTGTTTGAAGATAACAAGTGCAAGGTTTATCACAAGGAGAAAGGACTCATCATCACCAGCACCATGACCAAAAATAGGATGTTTATGATCACTAGCCACTTAACTCCTGTGAATGCAAAGTGTATGAATGTTGAACAAGATAATCTGTTTCACTTGTGGCATTGCAGGTTTGCACACTTAAGTCAAAAGGGACTTAAGCCTCTGATTCAGAGAGATATGGTGAGTGGTCTACCTAAGCTGCCAGAGTCATCCAAAATTTGTGAAGACTGCCAAATTGGAAAGCAACACAGAGAAGTGTTTCCAAAGGAAGGATCATGGAGAGCAAGCAAAATACTGGAACTTGTGCATTCTGATATATGTGGGCCTATCAATCCAGAATCCAATAGCAAGAAAAGGTATTTCATAACCTTTATAGATGATTTTAGTAGAAAATGGTGGGTATATTTCATGAATGAGAAATCTGCTGCATTTGAAATTTTCAAAAGATTTAAAGTCATGGTTGAGAAACAATCTAGTGAAGTCATTAAATGTTTTAGGACTGACAGAGGGGAAGAGTTCAACTCTGAGGAATTCAATGTTTTCTGTAGAAATGAAGGACTAAGGAGACAGTTAACTGCTGCATATACCCCACAGCAAAATGGGGTAGCAGAGAGAAGAAATAGGACAATTATGAATATGGTAAGAAGTATGTTGAGTGAGAAGGAAGTACCAAAAATTTTCTGGCCTGAAGTAGTAAATTGGTCCATGTATGTGTTAAATAGAAGCCCTACACTAGTAGTAAAAGACAAGACACCTTAGGAGGCCTGGAGTGGCATCAAACCCACTGTCAGTCACTTTAGAGTATTTGGTTGTGTTGCTTTTGTACACGTACCTGATGAGAGAAGAAAGAAGTTGGATGATAAGAGTGTTCAATGTGTATTGCTTGGTGTAAGTGAGGAGTCAAAGGCTTACAAACTATATAATCCAATAACCAAAAAGATTATTATCAGTAGAGATGTCAAATTTATTGAGACTGATAAATGGCCATGGAACAGGGATTCTAACTCAGGCAAAGGAAAGGAGATAGCTGATCACGATGACTTAGAAGAAGCAACAATATCTGCTGATAAGAACTCTGGTGCATCATCCACTGATGTGCCAACTGGTGTAACAGATCAACTAAGCACTTTTGATTCAGGAGTCAACCAGCAGGATCAGACTGATGAAAGTGGAAAGAGAGTAAGAAGACCACCTGCCTGGCTTGGTGACTATGAGACCAGAATCAACAATATGACGATTGAAGATGAGAATATGTGTGATGAAGTGAGTTTTGCAGTAATGAGTTCTACAGATCCAACTACATTTAATGAAGCAGTTGTGAATCCAATATGGAAACTTGCAATGGATGCAAAAATACAAGCGATTGAAAGAAACAACACTTGGAGATTGGTAGTGTCATAGGAGTCAAATGGGTCTACAAGACCAAGTTGAAAGAGGAGGGACAAGTTGAGAAGCACAAAGCAAGGTTAGTAGCAAAGGGGCACAGAAATATGGAGTGGATTATAATGAAGTATTCGCACCTGTGGCTAGGTGGGATACAATTAGAGCTGTACTGATAGTTGCTGCTCTAAATGGTTGGAAGGTATTTCAACTTGATGTCAAAAGTGCCTTCCTCCATGGTGAACTAAAGGAGGATGTATATATCTCACAACCAAGTGGTTATGTGATAAAAGGAGAAGAAAACAAAGTTTACAAACTGCAAAAAGCTCTCTATGGCTTGAAGCAAGCACCTAGAACATGGTATAGTAGAATAGAAACTTATTTTAGCAAAGAAGGGTTCTGCAAATGTCCTCATGAACATACCCTATTTGTTAAAACTAATACTGAAGGAAAACTGTTGATAGTAAGTTTGTATGTAGATGATTTAATCTACACAGGAAATGTTGAGCAACTGTGCAGTGATTTCAAGGAATCAATGAAAGGAGAATTTGAAATGAGTGACCTTGGCAGAATGAGGTTCTTTCTAGGTGTTGAGGTGATTCAATCTGAACATGGAATCTTCATATGTCAGCAAAAATATGCTAGAGAAGTGTTAGAAAGATTTGGCATGAAGGATAGCAATGTTGTGTCTAATCCAATTGTTCCTGGACACAAGTTATCAAAGGATGAGAATGGTGATGCAGTGAATGTAACAGAGTATAAACAGGTGATTGGATGCTTAATGTATCTAACTGCTACAAGACCAGATTTGATGTATGTTGTATGTTTAGCAAGCAGGTTTATGGAGAGACCTACAACTCTGCATATGATAGCAATAAGGAGAATATTAAGGTATATTCAAGGAACTGTGAATCTGGGCATCTTATACAGAAAGCAGGAAACATCAAAACTGAAGAATGGAGATTTGATTGGCTTCACTGACAGTGATTATGCTGGGGATTGCGATGACAGAAGGAGTACTGGGTACGTTTTTATGATTAACTCAGCTGCTGTAAGCTGGTCTTCAAGGAAACAGTCAGTGGTCACACTCTCTACTACAGAAGCAGAATTTATAGCTGCTGCTTCATGTGCTTGTCAAAGCATATGGTTAAGGAGAATACTGGAAAGCCTATGAACTGAACAGACAGGAGCTACTGTGATTTATTGTGACAATAATTCTACAATCAAGTTGTCAAAAAAACCCCACCCTGTCTTACACGGTAGAAGTAAACACATAGACATAAGATTTCATTTTTTGAGAGATCGTTGTAAAGAGGAGGCCATAGAACTGATCTATTGTAGTTCTGGAAACCAAGTGGCAGACATAATGACTAAAGCACTCAAGGTTGAGTCTTTTGTGAAGCTAAGGAAGATGATGGGCATGGTAAACTCTGAAGAATTGAAGTAATCTGCATCAACAGTCAGTTGCAGATTAGGAGAGGTTGTTAGAATAAAGTTTTACTGTCATAGTTAAAAGTACATTGTAAAGCTTTACTGTAATAAGAAGTTACTGTGGTTAGTGTAATGTTAGTTAGCCACATCAACTAGTTAGTTACTGATTAGTGGTTGTATTAACCAACTAATCAGTTAGTTACAGTTAGGAAAATCTCTCTGTATATTTAATATTGTTGTAATTCATTTCCTCAATGAATGAATGTTAGATTTCAATTCTCTCAATCTCTTCCAGTTCTAACCTGACCGACATGTAGACACTAATAAGAAGTTAAGAGAATGGAAGTATTTTAATGTAACCACATATTTCAGTATCTTGTCGGTGTTCGACACCAGAAAAACCTTTAATCAGAAGGGTAGGTTTTACATAGATGTAAACAAAAGAAT
Organism: Astragalus glycyphyllos; assembly: GCA_963573325.1. NCBI lineage: Eukaryota > Viridiplantae > Streptophyta > Magnoliopsida > Fabales > Fabaceae > Astragalus > Astragalus glycyphyllos. The sequence goes on along the minus strand of OY754307.1, from coordinate 119,298,110 downwards.
CTTGAAAACGAAGGAAGTGAAAAGATATATACCTAGTTCTGCTGGCACACGAATATGGAGATCAACTCCACCATTTGGAAAGTGCTGCAAGTCTATTAAGTCACCACTACTCCAATACATGCAACCAATGTAAGGATCATAAGCATGTGCCAAACAAGAGCAGTTAGCCAAGCAATCTCTTCCACACTTGTCTATATCACCATCTGATCTCACAGAAAAATCAGGCACTTTCATATTATTGTACACCAAAAAACCATCTTGTTTTACTTCATGACTTCCATTCTTCACATTCCCATACTGAAGTGGCAAAGTTCTCATACACCCAATAGTCCAATTCCTTCTACTCCATTCCTCAATATTCCTAGGCTGAAGCCCTTCAAAACAACTACAAATTGGTATAGTAGAATTATCACAATTACCATTAGGCCCACATTTTCCATAAAAGTCACATTCATTTTGATCAACCTCAAACCTCAAGCCTCAAAAACTCTTTCTTGTTTATAAATTCAACCAATTTAAGTGTGCCATGTGGAGTCAATTGGAGAACTCCGAATATTAAAGGATTAGCAAAGTTGTAAGTTATGAAAGCAGTTCCATCATCATCAAAATCTAAATGCCAACCTCTTAAATACTCAGTTGTCATTCTTGGTGATCCCAAAAATACCCTTCCATTCCAAGGACCAGTTCTCCAATAAGGAGCATTATCACGCCAAAGAAAAACTTCTGGTGCATCCAACCTTTCAAGACTAAATGTAAAACGTCCAGAAGAAGGATCAGAATAGCTTTTTCTCGACACATAAGCTATTTTCTTACCTGTATGTTTATTAAAAGCTATTCTCATTGATGGAATAGCTACATCAGCTGGATGTGAAAAACTGTCCCATATTTTTGCTTCACTGTTGTCATCTCGAAGAATCAAATTTCCAGTATCCTCAAGTTGTGCAGTTGAATTGCCACTATTTGACATTGAAATGTTTGTTGACCATATGAGACTGTTTTGAGCATTCAATATTACGAGATTGCCATACTTATGAAGTTTGACAACTCCTGAAGAATCATTGAGTAGTTAGTCTCTATTGGCAATCCATATGACGTAGGATTCCTAGGTAACGGTTTGATGAATTTGGAGGGCTGAAGAATGCTAGCTTAAAGTTAGTGTTGAATGAGGTTATTGTCTCATGGTTGTCTCATGGTCTCTGTTTGTGATGGATGTGGATGATGTAATTTTGTTGTTGACAGAGCTCAAACACAAATAAAATGAGTTGGAAAAATGAGCAAACCAATCAACAAGAAATAATTACTAGTATTATTGTACACATTCCCATACTGAAGTGGCAAAGTTCTCTAACTCGCTCCTTTTAAATATTCTCTCTCACCACGTTTTGCCTAGATGAAGGTGAATGTAAGAAAAAATGACGTTAGAGAATCTAATTTCGTTTCAGATTCACTTGGGAAATCAAAGAGATCGCACCATATTTAGGTAGTTTCCTAGGAGGTGACTAAGTAGCTAAGTTGAAAGTCACCTAAGTTAGGTGATAGGGTCGTTGTTGAGGTAATCACGGTAGGGTTTACACAAGAAACCATTTATAAAAAAGGATGTTCATTTTTTTAGTTTATTTTAACAATGGTTTGATTATTAGATTTTCAACTTTTTGAACAATTGCCGCAATACCTGATAAGTACTTTTTTTGACATAGTACGTACATAATGGTGATCCACATACATCATCAATTTTATATAAGTGCCTTTTAACACACATGTCTAAATGTAAATAACATTATGAATTCAAGTGTTTTTCACCTGAGTTGTTATATGATAAGCTTTTGTTAAATAAGTTCTCTATCTTCTGTTTAGTGTTCAAGGTGGTTGCTTACAATAGTTTCTGTTATTTATTGGGTAAATAAGTAAATTTCTAAATTGTGATTGTGAGATATCGAAAAGTATATATAACTTGGCAACTAGCTAGTAATACAGTGAAGCAGCTAGCTATCCATAAGGACATTACAAGAACTTCTTTTCCCAAATTGGTAAATACAAAATAAGACTTTGTTTTTGAGAAAAAAAAATAATAGTAAAATGCTATCAAAATAAGACTTAACTACAACTGCAACTGCAACTGTATTGTATATTATTTTATTTATCATACTAATTATAATAAAACCTTAAACAAGTTAAAAATCTTGATCTCTTTTTGGATAACATGTGCAAACAAAAGTAAAAGAGAAAAGATATATACCAAGTTCTGCTGGGATACGAATGTGGAGATCAACTCCACCATTTGGAAATTTCTGCAAGTCAATTAAGTCATCACTCCAATACATGCAACCAATATAAGGATCAAATGCATGTGCCAAACAAGAGCAATTGGCCAAGCAATATTCTCCACAGCTGTCTTGATCACCACCAAGAGTCTCATAAAAATCAGGCACTTTCATATTATGATACAACAAAAAACCATCTTGTTTTACTCCACTTTCAGCCTTCAGCTTCTCACACTGCAGTGGCAAAGTTCTCACACACCCACCACTCCAATTCTTTCTGCTCCACTCCTTAGTATTCCTAGGCTCATACCCTTCAAAACAGCTGCAAATTGGTATGCTAGAGTTATCACATTTACCAAGTGGCCCACATTTTCCATAAAAGTCACATTCATTTTGATCCACCTCAAGCCTCAAAAACTCTTTCTTGTTTATAAATTCCACCAATTTAAGTGTGCCATGTGGAGTCAATGAGAGGATTCCAAACATAGAGGGGCTAGCAAAATTGTAAGTTAGATAAGCAGTTCCCTCATCATCAAAATCTAAACACCAACCTCTTAAATACTCAGCTGACATTCTTGGTGACCCTAAGAACACTTTACCATTCCAAGGACCAGTTCTCCAATATGGAGTTTCATCATGCCAAATAAAGACTTATGGTGCATCCAACCTTTCAAGACTAACAGTGAAGTTTCCCGAAGAAGGGTCAGAATCGCTTTTTCTTGACACATAAGTTATTTTCTTACCTGTAACTTTGTTAGAAGCAAGTTTCATCGATGGCACAGCTGCATCAGCAGGGTGTGAAAAACTTTCCCATAATATTGCTCCACTGTTGTCATCTCGAATGATCAAATTTCCAGTATCACCAAGTTTTGCAGTTGAATTGATAGCACCAATACTGGAACTAGAATTTGAATTTGAATTTGACATTGAAACGTTTGTTGACCATATGACACTGTTTTCAGCATTCAATATAACGAGATTTCCATCCTTGTGAAGTTTGACAACTCCTGAAGAATCATTGAGTGGTTGGTCTCTATTGGCAATCCATATGATGTAGGATTCATTGAGGTACCAAATTCCTAGATAACGGTTAGTTGATTTTGTAGGGCTGAAGAGTCCTAACTTGAAATCAGTGTTGTTTGAGGTTATAGTCTCATGGTTTCTGTCTAAAATAGATGTTGATGATGTAATTGTGTTGTTGGGAGAGCTCAAACACACATAAAAGCAGCTGGAAAATATGACCAAACCAATCAACAGAAAATAATTATTAGAATTATGGGCATGGCTTAGAAGAAAAGCCATAAATGTGTACTAATTAATAATTAGTTCTTTGTAGCAGAACTATGAATGATATATGGTGATGTTTGTATGTATTGTGAGTGTCTTGGAGGAATACTACTCACTGAGATAAGATGCTCTCTTCAGTTTGGTTGACTTTACCTGCGCGTTACTCATGTTACTTATGCTAATTATGTGAAAAAAATCGAATGTGGCATTATTTTATTCAGATGCCAACTTGTGAATGGCTTCTTGGTCGCTGTTCTTCCAAAAAAACAAAAATAGATCTAACTTTTAAGTCTATGATTCGCTGCAATTAGGAATGAGTCAAGGAGGGTTTTAACAATTAAATTAAGCTATATCATTTACTAATCCAACACCTAGAGAAGAATTAAACTAAAGAGATTAAAATCACTTGTCCCAACATCTCTATCCTACATCCTGTCTCACCAATTAAATTAAGCTATATCATTTACTAATCCATGTCATCCTTTAACCTTGGAGTTTGTTGTTATGATTATATGAGTTTGTTCTTACTTTTCAGAACCCCCTTATTATACATATAATTATAATCATAATCATAAGAACAAACTCCCAGAAAAAGATACATTATAAACAATTCAACATCTCAATGTAATTAAGGACCACATCAAATGCCATAGATGTATTTTGACTAAGTCAATGGGAGGGCAAAGTCATAGCTAGAATTGAGAACCATTTATCCTCTTTTTTGTGTATACAATTGCCTAGAATTTTATGATAATATTTAAAACAGTATTAAGGATTTGAAATACATGTATAGACAAGAGAAGTTAGCAAGTAAGTATATCCCTTAATCAAGAGAGTAACGTAAATTAATGAAAGAGCAATTCAATTCACAGTTGAATCCATAATAAGGTACTCGATCTATATATCTAACAATAACAATAAAGGGAAAGCTGAATGCTATAAGATAACAAAATCTAAGAAAACATTTTGCATCTCAGGAATCAAAGAGAAAGGGAATGTTAAATGTGAATAAAACAATAAAGAGATCAAAAAGTAATTCACAGGCACTCAATTTATGGCATGTATGCAATTCACAGGATAAATTATCTTCTATCAATTTCACAGTGATTACGGAAAATAGAATCGGAATCAAGGACTTCTTCAATGGACTGCGTCGTCACCTTAATGGGGTACGCATTGTTGCTTTTGCTTGCATGAATGACGAGGGGTTCCACATATTGCAATGACGCACTTCTGTGTGCTGCGCTCCGTTACTTGGGGATGACACGACTTTTGTTGCGAATTGCTTCATCAATGGTTTCATGTCTTCTGCGACCACAATGAGCGTCAAACTATCACTCGAGAGATTTAACTGCATGCCAAAGACTCGAGAGATTTATGTTTAAGTCTGGATTCGTCGAACCCATAATTTTGGTTAAGGTGAAATAGATTCCTACTATCTCATCCAAATAGGATAATCAACTTTTGACTTTACTTTATTTTTAGTTATTTAAAATATAAAATGTTTTAATAAATTTAATATTTATAGAAAGACACGTGGCATTCCAACATAATCCGCCAACATATATACTCCATTCGTTTCATTTTAATTGTCGTTTTTGGGATTTCACACATATTAAGAAGAATGAGTAAAAGGAAGAAAGAGAAGAAGAATTTTACGTAATTAACCTTATTAGTGATTGGTGCATTCACCACCATCATAAATGCAAAGTAGATGATAATACATTGGGAGTGATCCTCATAGTAGTATTAATTAGAGGGAAATATTGGTAAAAGTATAATTAAAATTAGAAAGTGACAATTATTTTGAAACAATATTTTTAGTAAGTGTGACAATTATTTGAAATGGGGGGAGTATATATTTATTGGGTACCAGTAAATTTCAAAACCATGAGATTGAGAGGCGTAAAAAAAAGTATATAACCTCATAACTAACTAGTGTAATGCAATTAAGTAGTTATTGACTGGGACATTTCAAAAACTTCTCTATTGAATTTAGTAAACAGAAAATAATTAAGTCTGTTTATTAACCGAACAGTAAAAGATAATCAAATAATTTGCCTACTCAAAATTTGTCGTAAAAAGGATAGTGTTGATCCCGTACGTATATTTATCTGCCTTGGATTTCACTCATAGTTACATTGTTGTTCGAGTTAGGTTGACTTTTTGAAGAAGACTCGGCACTTCGGTAGTTATGCTTGTGGACAAATGCTACTTTTCCCGGAGAAGGAAGATGTGTAATCTCACTTATGAGCATCAAAACCACAGTTGATATTGTTGGTCTTTCTTTCGGAATTTCTTGTACACAAAGAAGCCCTATGTGTATGCACCTTAACATGCTACTCTCAAAGCATGGATCCCATATCTGTGGATCTATTAGAGATATAACATTTTCTTCTATCCACAGTTTCCATGCCTATAAAAAAGCAACAAAGCTTCATTATTGATATAGTAACAAGATTCTTTATAATCAAGATGAATATGGGGATGTAGACTTACAAATCCAACAAGGCTAAGTGATTCTTCATTGTTATAAAAGCTAGAGTTTCTTCTCCCGCTAACAATCTCTAGCAATAAAACTCCAAAGCTATAGACATCCGATTTCTCAGAGAAGAGCCCCTCCATTGCATATTCGGGGGGCATATAACCACTGCATTTAGAGCATATAATGAATAACACTTAAATCACTTAATAAGATTATGATGTCGAATGAGATAAAACTACTTACTAAGTTCCAACAACTCTTCTTGTGTTGGCTTCATCATCTTCTCCACCTTTAAAAATTCTAGCCAAACCAAAGTCTGAAATTTTTGGAGTCATCTCTCCATCCAGTAAAATGTTGCTTGCTTTTAGATCTCTATGTATAATTCTCAGTCTTGAGTCTCTATGAAGATAAAGTATACCTCGAGCTATACCTTCAATTATGTTGAACCGCTTTTTCCAGTCCAAAACTTTCTTTTGAAGTGGATCTAAAACCAAAGTTAAACAAGTATGCACATGAAACAAATGACGTAATTAATTGAGTATTTTAATTAAGAACGTTGAGTAAAAAAACCATGTGCATATGTATACTCATTTCAATGACTAACCAAAGAGAAATGCATCCAAGCTCTTATTTGGCATGAACTCATAAACCAACATTTGCTCGTTCCGCTCAATACAACAACCAAGAATTCTTACAAGATTGCGATGTTGAAGTTTAGAAATCACTACTACTTCATTCATGAATTCTTCCATTCCTTGTCCAGATGACTTGGAGAGTCTTTTTACAGCAATTTCTTGTCCATCTTCCAATATTCCCTAAATATTTAATTTTATAAATGTATGCAACATAGCATGAAAATTTACTAACAAGTAATCTTAGATTAAATTAATTACCTTGTATACCGGACCAAAACCTCCTTTCCCAAGCATATTACCAAAGTGAAAGTTATTTGTAGCAGTTTCAAGTCTATCAAAATCAAAGAGTGGTAGTTCATCTAGTTTCATTTGTTTTTGCTCTCCGATAATCAAGCTCTGAGGCTGATTTCCTGAATGAATTTGTCATTTGTTAACAAAAACATATACATATTGCCAAAACAATTCACAAGAGAATATATGAATGAGTGTGGTCAGGTGTGTACTTAACTTAGATGATAATGTGCATAATCATAACAAGACAAAGGTTGAGCTTATTTTAACAGAACTCAGACATGTTTTGCCATAATTTTAATTGTTGACTTATTTTTTTAATGGTAAAATTGTACTTTTGGTCCCCAAATGTTATGATTGTGCAATTTCCATTCACTGAATTTGAATTGTGTGTACATTATTCTTCGGATATCACAATTGTGCAATTTTAATCGTCTAAGATTCAATTGCATGAACTAGATCATATAATTATCGAGATTGTGCAATTTTGGTGACCCTATCCAATTGTCTTTCATATTCTTGCCAAAAATACTAATGTGTCACATGTGGAAATGACTCGACACATAACTTAGTCTGAGTTGCATATTATGAGTGGCGTGTTATGCCAAAATTTATCAGAAATAAACTTCCAAATAGCAAACCTAGTACAAAAAAATAAATATATGGAAATTAACTTCCAAATAGGAGTGGATGTTAGAAAAAAGGTAAGGTGCTAAAAGTCACCCTTAGTAGCAGAAGCTAGAAGATGACAACTAGAGAGAGAGAGCACATAGACCCAAAAATTGAAAAACATGATTTCAGCGTTGAACTAGTCAATCAATATAGGAATCATATAACCGTGTAATGTAATAGTAACCCTTCAAATTCAAAGTTCAACACCACACTTTGTTGTTTGTGTTTTTTAGCAGTAAACAGAAACCCCACCACAATCACAATGTATGACCCCATTACCCGAATCCGCGTCAATTATAAATATGTCGGCACTAAATCCTATCGTGAATATCACATCCTATTCTCACATAATTCCAGCTTCTCCTATTTCCCCACCATTCATGAACTTAACTCTCAATCACACTTCCTAATTTAACATAGTGTCCTTAAAAAAACAAACAACTACTATATCAATCTGTCAAACATTTGAAAATACATATTGCTAAGATAAAAATCGGGGACTCGTGTGACTTTCAAAATGATTAAGATAATGAAACTTTAGACCCTAATCAATTCTTTGGCCTGAAACAACCGAAGTTTTGTGGAATAAATGAAACAAAGATGGGACCGGTCTTGTTCACCCATACAGGTTAACATGCAATGAAAACTAAGAGATCAAAATCGATGATACAAATATATATATATATATATATATATATATATATATATATATTTTGTTGTAGTATGATGCACAATTGACATGGTACACACAATTATTCAAGAGTTTTCCTTATCAACTAAACTCTGACAGAAGAGAATCTGTTATCAACAACTCACAAATGAAAATACCTTCTACTAACCTATTGCACAAGCAAAATGTTAATGTTGTTCAAATTAATTATCAAATGGTAACAAGGGGACTTTACCTTTATGCCTAGCAGTACATTTCCGCCACACAAGAAATCCACAGATAATTATAATACATGCTCCAATTACCCCAGCAGTAGCAATAATTAAAGCCTTGTGTCCTCTTTTCTTCTTAACTACAACTGTATATTATACAATTCAGCATACTAATTAGAATCAAACCTTAATAACCAAGTTAAAAATCTTGATCTCTTTTTGGATATTAACATGTGGAAACAAAAGAAAGAGAGAGAAAATATGTACCAAGTTCTGCTGGCACGCGAATATGTAGATCAACTCCACCATATGGAAATTTCTGCAAGACAATTAAGTTACCACTCCAATACATGCAACCAATATAAGGATCATAAGCATGTGCCAAACAAGAACAATTAGCCAAACAATCTCTTCCACACTTATCTTGATTACCATCAGATCTCTCAGAAAAATCAGGCACTTTCATATTATTATACACCAAAAAACCATCTTGTTTCACTTCACTACTTCCATTCCTCACATTCTCACATTGCAATGGCAAAGTTCTCACTCTCACACACCCACTAGTCCAATTTTTTCTACTCCATTCCTCAATATTCCTAGGCTCAAACCCTTTTAAACAGCTACAAATTGGTGCACTAGAGTTATCACAATTACCAAAAGGCCCACACTTTCCATAAAAGTCACATTCATTTTGATCAACTTCAAGTCTCAAAAACTCTTTCTTGTTGAAAAATTCAACCAATTTAAGTTTACCATGTGAAGTCAATGAGAGTATTCCAAACATAGAAGGGTTAGCAAAATTGTAAGTAAGATAAGCAGTTCCATCATCTTCAAAATCTAAACGCCAACCTCTTAAATACTCAGTTGTCATTCTTGGTGATCCCAAAAATACCCTTCCATTCCAAGGACCAGTTCTCCAATATGGAGTATTATCACGCCAAAGAAAAACTTCTGGTGCATCTAACCTTTCAAGACTACCAGTGAAGTGTCCAGAAGAAGGGTCAGAATCACTTTTTCTGGACACAAAAGCTATTTTCTTACCTGTAGCTTTATTAGCAGCAATTTTCATCAGTGGCACAGCTGCATCAGCAGGATGTGTGAAACTGTCCCATATTGTTGCTCCACTGTTCACATCTCTGAGGATCAAATTTCCAGTATCATCAAGTTGTGCACTTGAATTCATGATAGTACTTGAACTTGAAGTCGAAATTTTTGTTGACCATATGAGACTGTTTTGAGCATCCAATATTACAAGATTGCCATCCTTGTGAAGTTTGGCAGCTCCTGAAGAATCATTAAGTGGGTTGTCTCTATTAGCAATCCATATGATGTAGGATTCATTGAGGTACCAAATTCCTAGGTAACGGTTTGTTGAATTTGGAGGGCTGAAGAATCCTAGTTTGAAATTAGTGTTGTTTGAGGTTATTGTCTCATGGTTTCTGTCTGTGATGGATGTTAATGATGTAATTGTGTTGTTAACAGAGCTCAAACACAAATGAAAGCAACTAGAAAATATGAGGAAACCAATCAAGAAGAAATAATTTATAGTATTATTAGGGGTATGACTTAGAAGAAAAGCCATAAATGTGTAAAAACAGTATATAACTAGTTATTTGTAGCAGAACAATGAATGATGATGATGATTGTTTATAATGAGGATCTTGGAGGAATGGAATACTAGTTTTGTTTGTTTTGAGGTTATCGTTGAAGTTGAAATGGAAAGTCACCGAGATGAGAAGCTTTGGTTGACTTTAGCTGCGTATTATGTGGAAAGGTCAAAAATGCAATTATTTTATTCAGATGCCAACTAGTGAATGCCTAGTTTTAGTTGGTTCTCACATTTTTTGTGAAGGAAAACCATTTTGATGATAATAATTAAGTTGGCTTGTTCCTAGTTTTTTTTCCTAAAAAAATAGAGTAGAATTACCTCAATATAGATTTAGAGAAATGTTATTTAGACAAAAATAAAAAATGTACCAAAAGTGTACCAAAATACGAATACGTGTGGAATACAGAGACGACACACGTATAATACATTTATTTTTTTATTTTAAATTAAGTGCAGTGTTGTCCGCATATAACACATTTAATTTAAAATTAAAAAAAATTATATTATACACATATTCCCTCCGTATCTGATACGTATATTCGTATTTTTATACACTTTTAGTACATATTTTTTGTCCAAATAACATTCCTCTTTGGTTTATGCCCCCCTTGTTTTTGTATCTTTTCCCTTTTTTTCTAATGAATTTATGTAGCGTTTTAAATGATTGTTGTTGGTGGGGTGTCATATCCTAAGTGGGATATCATCTCCATAGTAATGTTTTTACACTTCATTTTTTGTAATAAAAAAACTAGTGCATGGCCTGTGTATAGAGGTGAGAATAGGCTAGGTCGACAATAGCGGCATATGACCTAGCGGCGTATGACCTAGCCTACACCAGGCTCCGATCAAGCCATACTTTTTTGTATAAAACTGTACTATAGGAATAAAAAAATCTTTTTAGACCTACCAATCCAATTTATATAATTACCTATAAATTATATTTTTTATTACAATTATTATTATTATATTAAAGTTTGTACTTTGTGCTAAAGCATAAATTTGCAAAACTTTTCTGTAATTTAAACATAATAACCTACATCAAATTTTGATATATTTAAATGTATTATTGTAAAACAGAATTTAAATAAGATGTTATAGAAAGTTAGATTCTCTAAAAGGTCAGGTTCTCAAAATAGAATTTAATCTCATCTATCTACTATCAATCAATATATACAACCAATCCACTACCAAAATTACCAAATTATCCCCCACTTTTATCATTAGTAGATCTCATTCTCACATCATTTTTTAATTTTTTATTTCACTTTAAAATCTACTTTCTCTTTCCTCTCTCTCTCACTCTTTCCACTTCTCTCTACTATCAACATAATCATATATCTACTATCATCTACTATCAAAATTACTAAATTATCCCCCACTTTTCTACTATCTATCTACTATCAATATATACAACCAATCCACTACCAAAATTACTAAATTATCCCCCACTTTTGTCATTAGTGGGTCCCATTCTCACATCATCTTTTAATTTTTTTATTTCACTTTAAAATCTACTTTTCTCTTTTCTCTCTCTCTCTCACTCTTTCCACTTCTCTCTACTATCAACACAATCAAACAACACAATACCAATTTCTTTTTAATTTATTGGGAAGTCCGGAGGAGTGCCGAAAGCAACAACGAGCTAGCCAATGAACCGGACCACCAAGAGACTTGGACCTCACATCTCCACCCAAAATCTTAAGGCGTCAGGTATATGAGTCCCCTCTCTTATATGTCATTCATATAGCTCATTTATAGTCGATGTGAGATTAACCACTCACACTTGAATTTCCAACAAAAAAGTCATGGAATTGAAATGTTATTAAAACGGGTAAAAAAACATGAAACAAAATCATGGGAGCCATTTATCATCGAGAGCCATTTGGCAATGTACGTACGTAACAAGTATATCAACCCATGCAATGCACAAGGCTTATATATTTTATTAGTTAATAGATTTAGAAGAACAATTTCATTAAAAATGATAATAAAAAGTATATAATTATTGAAAAATATGCAATTATTGAAGAATAATTTTTTTTAAATATGTATATTTGAAAGTATCAAATAAGGAACCACAACAAAAAATAAAAGCATGAAATTATGTTCCACCAAATAATATTCATATATATATATATATATATTTTAGATAAGCATATATATATATATATATATATATATATATATATATATATATATATATATGGATAGTGGTAATAAAACTCGATAACATGTATATGCTCGTGATACACTCAACGTATAGTAAAAAAGTAAAAAGTTTATATTTAAAATTTAATTATTATAAATTTATATTAAAATATTCATCCATTGTAAATTAAATAGTAATGTTATTCTATTTAAAATTATGTTTGAGCTAATATTTTATTATTATTTCAATAGTATTCATTATTATTCCGTCAAAAAAAAGTAGTATTCATTATTATATAGTTAACCGCGGGGAGGACATTAAAATTATGTTTGAGTTAATAGTTTTTTATTATTTTTTATTATTTCAACGTATACTAAAAAGATTAAAATAATGTATTCATTATTTAGAAAAATTACTTCTTTATATTTTTTATGCATGTTAAACCAGTAGGATAATAACCATATATTTTTTTGGTAATAGAAATTTAGAGTGAGGGGATGGTGCCCCAGTTCAATGCAGGGAAGACTTTCAGGCTCTTTGAACACTTACGAATACATTTACCTTACCTCAAGAGGACTAGTGGGGACCCGAGACTTCTCAGATACAACTATATATAAGAGGAGGACAAAGAGAAATTAGATGTAAGAAACCGGATAGAAGGAATAACAAGTAGTCATCTGTAAAAAAAAAATGGTTAAATCAAATCGCAATTAAGATGTGTCACCACCATATATATATATATATATATATATATATATATATATATATATATATATATATAGTTAATCGAGTAAAAAAAAATACCACATATAGTTAATTTATAAGTAATTTAATATATTAAAATAAGATTTTGTAAAATAATATTTAAGAAGTCATTTCATGAGAATGTGACACAATCACACAACTAAAAACTTTTCATAAGTTTAGCTTTACTAATTATGATTTTTAATTTATTGGACAAAAGTACGGCTGACCATATGAGCTCTGGAAGGAAGGTTGGAAGACACCAAAGTACGGCTGAAAAGCACCGACATAAGGCTGCTGCATCTGGTACGATGGATAAAATGGTGATGATGATGGCATAGATGGCCTCGGGTGTTGAGACATATTATCCATTAATTGCTTTCAGCGCTCGTCATTCAACCTCTGCTGCTCTCGCGTCTGCTCTAATTCCTGTTCATATTTGTTCAGTCACTCGTTCATCTCACGATGTGCATCGCTTAATTTCTGCATCAATAGCTGAACATCGTTTAATTCTGAAGGAGTAGGGACATGAGAGTGACCAGTACTTCTTTTTAAAGAAGATGATAGCTTTAGATTCGGAATAATGGAATTTTGGAAAGCAGGCGGCGCCATAAATCCCCAAAATCCGCTGGAAACGTACCGGCAGATTTTTTCCGCCGGTAATACGCTTAATTCTTTTAGTGTCTAGTTTCAAAATTTCACCTGAAAGAATGGTCTTCTTTTGACTTTTCCAAAAAAAAGCTCAAAAAGAAGAGTAGACTAACAACTTCAGCATAAGCAAGGGGGCTCCGAAGCACAACAGAGAGCTTTTTAAACAATTAAGACCAACTGACTAGTGCACTAACCCTTATTTAATCCTCACTTTTGTCGCAGGTTGCCCACTTTTTTGACTGAAACCAAAATGTGTCACCCACAAATTGGCCTCCCTACTTCATAGCCAACCTAACTACAATGCCTTTTGACTGAAACTATAATGTGTCACCCACAAAACAACCTCCCTACTTGGCAATGGTAGCTTATACACTCTTTTCTTTCTATGATTATTTTTTTTTCTTTTTCTTTTTTTACTTTTTATATAAGCCTTTTGCTTTTTGTTCTCTTTTTTTTTACTTTTTATATAAGCCTTTTGCTTAGTGCACTGACCTACTACTATTATTTTATGTTTAACCTCAATATAACCGATGCACTCCCAAACTTAGTTTAATATGCTATTCTAAATTTTTAGTAGAAACTTGGCAAAACCCAGGTCCACCAAGACTAGCTTTAGCAACAGATCGTTTCTAGCTAACTAGGTTCCTACCTAAGCCTAGTGTTTAAGTGTAGAAGTAGCAATAAAATCAGTCATTAATCAAGCAAGGGTACACAACACATAAATACTCAGTCATCATTAGATTCAACCCAAACAGAAGCACAATCTATTACTGAATGAACATTTAAAATAACTACCCATGCCTTTTATTTAAAATAAACAACACATAGAAGGTTCTCCCCCCAACTTAAGACCCAACAGTGTCCCCACTGCTCATGCAATGATCGTTAACAAAGTTTAAATGATGAGAAAGAGAAAAACACTGCCAATTAGCAAATGTGACTGCCAAATATGCCACATTAGCATTTGAAACTTCATTTTGTCTTTTTGACCACGTACTCAACACCTCAGCCACGTCTGCTGCAACACATGCTTCTACAACACCAAGCTTAGCACTAAAATTCTGCATAATTGACAGAACATACCACAAGACCACTTATTCATACCTGAAAAAATAAAAACAAAAACACAGAGAACACAATTAGTCCTAAAAATCTAGGTTGTCTCCCAGTAGCACTTAATTTATCGTCTTTAGCTAGACTTGGCCTTCAAAACTAAAGTTAGGGTGGAAAATAGGACAAGAAGAAAAGGTCATCCTTCCGCTTTGTCCTCTTTGTCAGAAATCTCATATATTTGGCATGGGGAAGCAAGTGTTCCAATGCCCCAATCAATAAGCATTTGGGATAGGAATTCCCCCTCTCTTGGAAAAATTGAAGATCATTTTGCGGATGACTCTTTTCTTCAATTACCAAGGGTTGAGTCTCACTTGTCACATGAATCTTTTTCAAATATACCTCAACCTTAGCTTTTCTTCCTTGTCCCTATTTTTGAATTTTTTTTGGTCTACAACTACACAATTTTTTTGTTTTTCTTCCACTACTTCCAAATAACCACATTCATTTTCACACTCTACACTCTTTTCTTTCTTTTGCTCAACCACCTCTTGACTACAACTCTATTCTTTTAGACGTTCCATTATACTCTTAATGTGAACCTCTATATTCTTACCTGAAGCTTCAAAGTTTTCATGATCCACCTTAATAGATTTAATGGAATGAGCTATGAGTTTTACAAAATTAGAATTTTCCTTATGTAATCCTTCACTTTGAGCTTGAGAGCATGGCTATTGCTCACACACAAAGTTTGACATGGGCATCGAATTTAACTCAAGACAGCCCCTTCCATCTTCATCTCCGCTACAATTATAGTTGAAACAATGTTGATGAGCATTCTTTTCTTGCATAAAGTAAAAACTCCAATGGACCATGGCTTAAAGTGGATTTTTTTATTTCACAAAACACCATGCACAAATAACAATAGTAAAAATAACAAAGAAAACACACTACCAACAAAATGCACAATACGAAATAGGGAAAAAATTGATTAACAGCAGAACACACTAAAAAAATAATATAAACTAACGAAACTTACTAACTAATCAATCGAAAATAACTATCACAATCCCCGGCAACTGCGCCAAAAACTTGGGATGTGAAAATATGATGTGCAAGTATACACAGCCGCAACAAGTGATAAAGAGTAATAAGTAGAGATCGTTCCACGAGGATTGTTGAGTTCATTTCTATATTTAAATTAGTAAGTAAGCTAGTAAGTAAAAAGAAAAATAAATTAACAAGTTGTAGAACCCAATTTTATCAACAAACAGCAAGTAAAATAAAGGGTTAGTAGAAATTCAAAATGAGTGTAAGCAGGAATGCCTTTCACTATGCAATGACATCATAACAATCTAATGTTATATCGATCTGATGCTGTAGTATTGGGTGTTGTAGGATATAGTATGTGTTTTTCAGTCACTTTCTACAGGGCTTCATTTACGAGTACTTATGTCTAAGCTCTAAGTAGGTCCATCTCTGGCAATTACACACCTACCATATTCACCCTACGGAATTTCCCTCCTATGTCTAGGTTTTAAGAAAGAATTATTAAAGTGTCTTTTAATAATCAATATCCATATCACCCTTTGAGATTACTTTATAAACCATGTCTGAATCTATAAATGGTACTTATATTTAGCTGATCAACTCTAACATAGTAACACTCAAAGGATAAAAACAATAAACATCAAAGACAATGCATTAAACCATCAAAACTCCATTACATAGTTACTAGCATCCCAACTATAAAGTGATTGGCTCATAGTGAGCAACAAACACAAGAAATAAAACATAGATGCAAAATCAAAAGCCATAAAACCGAAGTTACAAGGAAGAAAATATACTAAGAAGAGGTAGACTAAGAATAGCTCCAAGAACAGTGAAAATGGAGGTACAAATAGCTCCCTGATCCAAGAAAGACTCCAAGTAATGTTAGCTCCAGTGATGCTGCAGCACTGCTCCCAGTACTGTTGTGCAAAATTTCTACTTTTATTGTGAAAATGAAGCTTAAAATGAAAATGGAGAGAAAATCTATGTCTAGAATTCGCTCCCTTGAACCAGCCTCTTAAATGAAGATGAGCTGCCTTTTATAGTTCTAATATTGAGAAAGGCATGGAAAACCCTTTAAATACCCATATTTTGTCTTCTAGTGTGCCCAAAAGTACTATGCGCTCAAGCAAAAGGAGAATATTTGGGATAAAGGTGCTGGTCCCATTCAGGACATGTCTGTCCTTTTCTGACAGCTGCCAAGCACTGAAATTAGCGCTGAAATTGCCTACAGTGTTTTCTCTCTCATCTGTCGCAGGAACTGATGTTGTAGCATCAAATGTTGTAGCATATATACTGAACAAACATGTTAAAACACAAATGACCCACCAAAGTGCCAAATGATCACAGATCAGAATCAAAACCTCCTTTACACTAACCAATACATTTTAACTAATTAAACACAATATTACTTTAGAACTAACAAGAATTTAAACTAAGAAAGTACAAATAACTTTTATAAATAAGAGTTATCAATGTGCAACAAAGTTAAGCTCGCTAACGGGTCGGGGAATAGGTCGTTATCATTTCAGCCGAATTAGGGTTTACATTTGAGGCTGTTGTAGGGTTCATACAAAAAGCCAATCTTCATATAAGATATTTCACTTTTGGAAAATTGCAATAGTGCCTTATAAGTACTTATTTTACATTATACGTACGTACGTAATGGTTATTCATACACTTTATTAATTTTATATACATTCCTTTCAACGTATATTGCCCAAATGTATATAACTTGCTGAATTCAAATACTTTTTGACATAAATTGTTATATGACAATTTTCATGAATAAGCTATTTGTTTAGTGTTCAAGGTCCTTACAAAGCTAAACAAATAGATATAGTTGTTCACCATATAAATAGATGAATTTCAAAAGTGTGATTTTGAGGAATGTTAGAGAAACAATAAAAAAAACCTAATAACTAGCTAGTAATACAATTTAGTTGCTATCAATCTAGACATTACAAGAACTTCTCTTCCCAAATCAGTAAATAGAAAATAAGTCTGTTTATTGACAAACAAGAGAAGGTGATTAACTAATTTGGGCAAAAAAAAAATTATCCACTGTAATGATAGTGTCGATCACAAATGTATATTTATCTACCTTGGATTTCACTCATAGTAACAATGTTGTTCGAGTTAGGTTGAATTTTTTGTAATGACTCTGCACTTCGAAAGTTATGCCTGTGGACAAATGCTACCTTCCCTGGAGAAGGAAGGTGTGTAATTTCACTGATAAGCATCAAAACCACAGTTGATATTGTTGGTCTTTCTTTTGGAATTTCTTGTACACATAGAAGTCCTATGTGTATGCACCTCAACATTGTGCTCTCAAAGCATGAATCCCATATTTCCAAATCTATTAGAGATATGATGTTTTTCTCTATCCAGAGTTTCCATGCCTATAAAAGCACAACAAAACTTTACTATTGATAATAACGAGACTCAATGTAATCAAGAGAAGTATGGATAATGTAGACTTACAAATCCGACAAGGCTAAGTGAATCCTCATTGTTATAAAAGCTAGAGTTTCTTCGCCCACTAACAATCTCTAACAACAAAACCCCGAAGCTATAGACATCTGATTTCTCAGAGAATAGCCCTTCCATTGCATATTCAGGTGGCATATAACCACTACATTTAGATCATATGTAATAAGTAACAATTAAATCACACAACAAATTTAAGATGTCGAATGAGAAGGGACAACTTACTAAGTTCCAACAATTCTTCTCGTGTTTTCTTCATCACCTTCTCCGCCTTTAAAAACTCTAGCCAAACCAAAGTCTGATATTTTGGGAGTCATCTCACCATCCAGTAAAATGTTGCTTGCTTTTAGATCTCTATGTATAATCCTTAGTCTTGAGTCCCTGTGAAGATAAAGTATACCTTGAGCTATTCCTTCAATTATGTTGAACCGCTTTTTCCAGTCTAAAATTTTCTTTTGAAGTGGATCTAAACCCAACGTTAAAGAAGTACATCGAAAAATGACATAATTAGTTAAGTGTTTTAATTAAGAACGTTGAGTGAAAACCAACATGTGCATATATATACTCATTTCAATCACTAACCAAAAAGAATTGCATCCAAGCTCTTATTTGGCATGAATTCATAAACCAACATTTGCTCGTTCCGTTCAATACAACAACCAAGAATTCTTACAAGATTGCGATGTTGAAGTTTAGAAATCACCACTACTTCATTCATGAATTCTTCCATTCCTTGTCCAGATGATTTGGAGAGTCTTTTTATAGCAATTTCTTGTCCATCTTCTAATATTCCCTAAATATTTAGTTTTATATTTATAAATGTATGCACCATGGTATGAAAATTAACAAGCAAGTACTCTTGAATAAAATTAATTACCTTGTAAACCGGACCAAAACCTCCTTTGCCAAGCATATTATCAAAGTGAAAGTTATTTGAAGCAGTTTCAAGTCTATCAAAATCAAATAGTGGTAGTTCATCTAGTTTCATTTGTTTCTGCTCTCCCATAATCAAGTTTTGAGATTGACTTCCTGAATGAATTTGTCATTTGTCAACAAATACATATACCGTATCTTGCAAGAATAATTTACAAAGTTTTCAAAAACCATAACTGTATGCTTAATTCTCTTAACAATGTCGTTTTGTTTCTCTTAATATGAGATCTCAATGTCGACTCCTCATAAATAATGAATATCTCTGATGTGTAAAATATAAAACTAACATGAAATGAGATTAATGCAGAGTTGCTGTCGAAGCAAAGTAAAAATTCAAAATTCATGTCCAATTAACACACCAACAATTGTGGCTACCTATTCAAATGAGTGTGGTGAGGCGTGTGGTTAATTTAGATGATAAAATGCATAATCATACTAATGGTTGAGATTTTAACAGAGTTCAGATTTCATATTTTAACATAATTTTAACCGTTGACTTATTTTACTAATGGTGAGGTCAATGTGAGTCAGTATTGTTGCACCCCGAAAGATCCGGATTGGACCTTTCATCGTACAACGTGAAAATTTGTGAAGCCGCCATCAACATTTTTTATTTAGGGACCAAAACATTGAAAAAGGGTCCTTTTTTTAAGGCGGGTGGTCCTTTGAGAACTAGAGATGTAGGTTCGGGGGTCGGTTAGGTGTGGGGAAGGTATTAGCATCCCACACCTCCTTTCTACCGAAAGGGAACCTTTAACTTGATGTGCGGTTTTGACAGAGTTGATTTGAAACAATTCGTTCTACTTCTTTTTTATTTGAGAAAAGTGTTTTTGAAAACGGGGGAAAAGAATAATCTTTTTATTATTTTTTAAAAGTGTGCTTGAGGGGATGTGACCCGCTCCTACGTATCTCCCGGTGCGATGGAGAATTCAAAGCTTACGTAGTTCTCCTTAGTCGAGAAACTTTGTGTTGGTGTTTTTTGTTGTAGGGGTTTTCGGTCCTAGACTGTACAGTCCACTAGACCTAGAACAAAGACAACCCCGCCTGTACAAGCGACGTGCCCCCTACTTATTGAAAATGTTTTTTGATTAAGGAAGAAAAAGATTGGTTGTGAGGTTGGTTGCTTTTATTTGAGCAAGTATCTTAGGCTCGCACGAACTGTACAGCTCGCTAACCCTAAGACGCTAACCGATACCGGATGTACATCCGACTCAATTCCTTACTCATTTTTTTTTAAAAAAAAGGGTTCAAGTTGTTAATTACTTGTTTTAATTCTCATAAGTATCCCAAGATGTTTGAGCTGTACAGCTCCGATCTTAGGACGCTAGACAACACCGGCCGTACGTCCGACTTGCCTCCTTATGAGTTTTCAAAAAGGTTTATTGTTGATCTTAGAAGGAATTTGATTGTCTTATGAAAACAATTTGAGAAAAGATTGAGTTTGGAAAAATGCTTTAGAAAATGATTGATTTGAAGAAAGGAGAAGGGAGTTTGAGGGTGACATTGGTCACAAAAGGTTTGTTGGGATGGCGTGGCATCCAATAGGAAAAGAAAGTAGAACATTCAATCAATTTCCAAGTCAAGAACCAAAGTGCAACATTTAACAAATTGCAAGCAAAGCAATCAACAATGTAAGCATAAGCATAAACATTACCAATTACAACATTTGAGCACAAGAATGACACTTAGTCATCAACATCTAATGGCATGCATATGTAAGATCAACATTAACCAAATAGGTTACAAGAATAGGCACACAAATAGATAATGCAAAAGTTTAATTCAATTAGGCATCAACACAAGATAAAAACACAAGGTTGAATCCCTTTTGGTAATCCTTGACATTTGAGACAATGCACAAAGGCATAAGTGTCTAGCCCTTTTACCAAATCATCAACACAAAACAAATTATTAACCTAGAACGAACATCGCATTTGCATGATCACAAGTGACCAAAAGAAAGCAATAACAAGTCATTTTGTAACCAAAATTGATTAATCGAGTTAGAGAACTAGCATTTGCATTTTTAAACAAAAATTGCACAAAGGAAGTTGAGTCATCTTAGGCAATCCTCAACATTTA
Source organism: Astragalus glycyphyllos (assembly GCA_963573325.1). NCBI lineage: Eukaryota > Viridiplantae > Streptophyta > Magnoliopsida > Fabales > Fabaceae > Astragalus > Astragalus glycyphyllos. Next base: position 119,276,836 of record OY754307.1, on the reverse strand, counting down.
AAGTGAAAGTGCCTAAGGCACAAGTGTGAGTCCTCTTGCCAATCATCAACATAGAGTAATTTTGCAAACAAGTTACTAACAAGCAACATCAAAACAATTTGAGAAGTCATTTTACTCACAATTGCAAACCCTTTTCACAAAGAAATAACGAAAAAACCTATCTTATTAGAAACTTGCGAACCAAAACATAACCAAACAACAAATTCATTCAACAAATACACAAAATCAAGCGAGCAAATGACACTAACAAGACTTAGGAACATTTATTCACAAGATCCAAGCAATCAAACACCAAAATCAACAACTATTCATATTTTTTTTGATTTTTGTGAAAGTAAGAAGACATGAAAAATGAATATTGGCAAAATCAAACAACATGTTTGGACATGGGAACTTCAAAATCAAGCCTCAATAACAAGATTGCATAAAGAAATGCATCAAAACTCGATTAAACCTATTTTATACTAAGGGTGCGAAACATTCATAGCTTCCTAACACAATTTTATTTCACAAAATGCAACAAACAAAATGATAACAACACAAATCACAATTTATTCAAGGGTGAGAAGCAATCTCAAACACCCAAGCCTCCCTAAGTGCTTGTCAAAATGTTTGAGACACCTCTCACCAACAACAATCAACAAATCAACAATATACCAACACTAAAATGCATGAATATGGTAGGATGCAAGATTAGAAACATGATTTTTACATTTTGATGCAAAAAAAAAACTTAATGAATGATGCAAGAGTTTTGAGGTATACCTTGAATCCAAGCTAATAAATAAAGAGTATGAAGAAGAAACCCACAAATCAACTAGATCTTCACCAAAACATTGCGCAACTTGCCTTGTTCTTGAAATTGGATGATGAACATTTGAATCTTGGTAGAAGAGATGGATGATATATGAAGTAGGAGTTAATATGAGATGGAAAAGGGAAGTGAAATGAAGAAAAATGGAGGAGGGAATGGTTGTTGGTGGTTTCGGCCAAAGGAGGAGAGGAGAGGAGAGGTTTGTGTGCTAGGGTTTTGTGAATGAATTGTGAGGCCAAAAAAAAAAGGTGTCTATGTGAGATGAGGTTTCTAAGGTATATATAGAGAGCAACTAGGTTTAAGGGTATTTAGGTCATTGTACATCTCATCTCACTCTAGGATTGCATTTAAAATTTGAATGGAGGGTGAGGATTGAAACACACATGATGAGGGACAAAAAAAAATGCAAAATATGAGGGAAATGAAGGGGGTGAATTCGAAATAGCAAGGGAGAGTGGTGCCCAAGTTTTGCAAGTTGTCATCTTGTACTATTGTACTATTATATGACCAATTCATTATCCCTTCATTTTTGATTATTCTTCTTAGGATAATTGTACAAAAATACACCCAATTTAGGCCACATACTAGGAATCTTAGGAATATGCCATTTTATGAGATCACCATGACCAAAAATATCATAAAAACCTCATCTTGAAATTTTTGTAGAATATTCCTTTTTGATGCCTTTTTTGAATTTGAATTTTTATGCAAATGCGTGCATGTATGCGCAAAAAATATATGACCAAGGGTGTCTTGCTTCAAATAATTTCCTCTAAAATTGCACAATGATTTTTGATGAAAAATTATCCTCTTTTTTTTTGAAAAATGACCAAAATACCCTTTGCCCTAAAAACATTTTTTTGTCCAAAAATGCATTTCCAACCTAAAAAAAAAAACCCTAGGATGCATGCACAATGCTCTTCACACTTTTCAAAATAATGCCACACTTCTCAATTTATTTATTTTTGTTGAGAATTAGGGTTTTGACCTAGGCGGACAAAATTAGGGTATGACAGCTGCCCCTCTTTATTTGGATTTTAACAAGGAATATGAATTGGCCGAAACATATTCCGAGGCAAAATAGAAATAAAGAATTCAGAAATTATACCAATTTTGTCTACTTAGAGAAACCAGAATTTTCCTTTTTCTTTTTTTCTCTTTTTTGTTCCTTTTTGAAATATGATACAAATGCAATGAAAAGATTTTTTTTTTATTTTTTTTTATTTTTTTTTCTTGTTTTTCTTTTTGGAATCAATTGGTGCCAACCCTCAATAAGCCAGCGAAAGCAGTAAAGAAAGCAAAAAAAATGGTGCCGGCCCTCATTAAGCCGGCGAAGGAGGCTGCCTAAACTGGAAAAATACAAGAAAAAGGGGAAGCAGATCTTGTGTTTTTTCTTTTGAAGTAACGATGCCAATCGTCCATACTCATGACCTTGATCACCCCTTTATCCAAACTTTTGGGAGTGCTGATTGCCTTTTTCATTTCAAGTCCAAGTTTTCTGACCCTAATTTTTGCCTGGATCGCCCTTTGCGGGTTTTCAATCCACCGGGTCGCTCTGGTTTTGCCTAGGCCGCCCTTTGCGGGTTTTCAACCTAGCGAGCTGATTCTTACTTGGCTCATCTTTCTCTTTTTTCATTTATTTCTTTAGGCATACTCCTTTTTGACTGCATCTGAATTTACTGGAAACTGGGGTTTTCTTTTCTAGCATCCCATTTTGCGAGAATTAAAGACCCCTCCGGAGAATAAGTTCTTCGTCTTCATGATACTGGGTTCATCTCCATGGGAATCCCTTTGGAGGTTCATGATCTTTTTGAGCATTGAGTCTTCTTTGAAATTGTTGAAGATGAGCTTTCTTCGGTTTGAGCTTTCTCTTATTCTTCTTCTGACATAAGACAAATGTACTTTGGTTTGATAAGGCTCAATGAAAGTATTACTTCCATCATATGGGGTTTGCCCCTATTAGAGTGTAAAACGAAGCCTGATTTCCATGAAGGGCATCATCGTCCTTGATATACTTTGTTGATTGTCTCTAACTGCCCCATTTTTAGGGTGGCGTAGGGAGGGATCATGATGCTTGACCTGGAGTCTTCATACTGTCATTTGTGACTACCTTAGCTTGGAAAGCTGCGCAACAGACCGAACTTTGGTAATTACAGACTTTGTTATAAAGGCAAGTGTCTTATGTCAGAAGGGTGATTTACACAAACTTGTTGATTCATTGCTCTTTATCATGGCGTCAATCCTCTCCTTTGCTCAAATTGATCATGTCTCTTGATTCCTCATGAGGACGGACCACTTTGTTCTCTTATTTTTGCACAACAGCTTGATTGCAAATCTGATGGTGGAGTCTGAGGAATGACTGAGGGTTTGTGGAGGGCGGGATGACGAGGTCGAGGTAGTGTTTGCGGTTTTATGAAAGGAGAGATGTATAGGAATGATGAAGTGTTTGAAGGTTTATGGAAGAAAGGGTGGTCATACACAACAAGGTGTAGGAAGGTTCATTGAGACAAGGATCTCTTACGCTTTATGGCCAAATGTATCAGCTCACAACTTATATTTCTTTCGTCTCTTTTTCCCTTGTTTTTTCATTTTTGGGATTTTCATTTTTTGAATCTGTTCTTTTTTGTTTCATTTTTTCTGATTTTTTCCTTTTTTGCTTTTGAGTTGAGTGAGCTGATAAAAGTGATACACTATTTTTGGATATTTGAAGTGATCCTTGTCTGGGGTGATTGGAGAGATAATGGCAATGAAACCCCTGCAGCTGTTGGAGGATGCTTGATTTAACTGGGGTGACAGGAGGTTCAGAGGGAGGAGCAAATGAGATGGGTTGATTTTGTAGAAGGGCCACTGGTAGTGAGGAAGGTGGCGATGGCAGGCATTTGGTTATGAAATTTTTTTTGTGATGGGGTACTTGTAATGGGAAATGGGAAAGTTGGTTGATCTGAGGAAGGGAAAGGGTTTGGTCGCGAAAGAGGTTCGCTTGTAACATTTGTTTGGTTTCCTCAGCATTGCTCCACTTTGCTTGAACTTGTGCTTTGACTTCATTGCCCAACCTAGTTGTGGCATCATGAATTTCTACAGCCTTAGCCAATTCTTCACTTATTAACTCCGAAGAAACATCCCAGTTGTCTTCAGCCTCTCTCTCAGTTTGGTTAATCGGGTAATCAGAGTCACAATATGAACCATTGGCGTCGTTGTTTTCAAAGATTATTTTCATTTATTATTATTTTTGATCCGCGTTGGGAGGAATTGAAAAGCAAATAACAGACACATGACGAAATGAAAGAAAGAAATTTTATTGAGGAATTCAAAATAACATTTTATTGATGATGATACTAAAAGGAAACATGTGTGCCCTTATTGAAATATCCTAAGGCCTTGGTAAGCACAAGAACGAATGACTGAACAAATGCATGCACATTTTTAGACTTGCACCAAAGAAAAGCAAACTTAACAAGGTAATTAAGTGATTACAAAATTGCCCTCTTGTATGGAGGATTTAAACCAAAAGTCAAGTGTGTACTAATGCGGGGAGAGTATGTAGTTTATGGGTGGATGGGGCGGGATCAAACTTGGATGGAGAATGATGATAAGGGAAGGAAACTGACAGACTCAAACAAGAGAAACTGCACATGGCATGCACGCCCACTAGAAGAATGCTTCGTAGAGAGTTAACATTGGTTAAAACATGATGGAAATTTTTTTTTGATGAACTGTTTCAGTCTTTTATCATGGAATGGATGAGATGCAATGCCTTTTTTTGAAGAAAATGCAAATGAACTGTTGATTTGAAAAACTGAGTGCCTTGGAACATCTTGAGTTTGCAAATAAGTAAGGGTAAACTTTTTCAACAGATTATTTTGCAAAAGCGTCTCGTCTCTCATCACAACTTTTTTATTTGGTTTATGCAATGTATGAATGAACAAATCATGATAAGCAAATGCATGAAAACGACCACTTGAAAAGTGTAATTATTCTAAAGGAGATTTTTTTGTTTGTTTTTGATGCAAGATGAAATACGAAATTCCAATGCATTTTTGGATGATGCAAGATGCAAGAATAATATCTTTTCAAAATGATTTTTATTCTTTAGAGGCACGGCAAGATCTGAAATACCAATGCCTCTTTTTGCGAAAATGATGACGTGAGGCAACCAATTGTCGTTACTCTGAGTAACTTGCATGAAACATTGAGTGGATCCTGACTCAATACTTCACTTAATATACTGAAATGCTTCGACATTTGGTTGACTCCACTTATTCACTTTGTTTGAAAACAAACTGCGCCTGATTGGGTCAAAGTGCCCCGATATCGTAGAGTATCATCTCAAATTTGTAGTGCACAAACAAATTTGAGATATTACCCTTCATCATTCAAAGATGCACTTCTACCCATGGAACGATTGCATAAGGAGTTTCTCTTATTTCATTTCATTTTTTTTTTGGAAAATGATTTAGAAAATGATTTTAAAAATGATTTGAAGATGCAAGTGATTTATTGAAAAAAAAAAAATTTAGAAAAAGGTGCTTTATTTGGGGAAAAAGGTTTTTAGAAAAAGGTGCTTGACGGGTGTGACCCGCACCTACGTATCCCCATTGTGATGAGGAATCAAAGCTACGTAGTTCTTCTTCGTCTTTTTTTCTGAAATAATGCTTATGAGGTTAATGAAATGATGCATAAATGTTACATTGGCTCGACGCCCACATTATTTGATGAAGGTTTTTGTACATGATTATGGATGACTGAAATGCATGATACTCGCAATTATTTTTAAAATGCACGAGAGACGTGATTTTTATTAAATGAAACTATATGCAAAATGAGAGGTTCACATATTTATATGCAAGGGAAAATAACAATGCACGAGAGATGTTTCTAAAAAATGTTTTTTTTATATGCGAGAAAGTGCATGATACTCGCAATTTTTAATGTATGAAAAATCATGATCTTCACTTGATGAAGATGTATGCAAAAGGAAATGAGTAAAAAAAATTATTTATAATGCAAAGGCTTTCAAAAGCCGGAAATTCACACATTTTTTTTTTGATAATTTTTTTTCGGTTTATTTGCAAAAATATTTTATTTAGCATGGATGCAGGGGTATGAAGCTCCTTTGTGTCCTACCAAGGTTTCTTAGAGACAGGATCTATGGCTATTTCTACGGGTACACACTTCAAGGTTAGCACTAAAAGAAGGACCCTAAATAAGGCTCCTAGAGCCAACGACCTCATCTGAGACCACCGATCACAGGGCCGTACGTCCAAGTGATGGTATCATCAAACAAAGCCAAACTCTAGGTGAAGTCTTCGCAACCACCCAACAAGACGTACGTCCAGTGAGCAACCACTAATGACTTCGTTCTAGCCTAAGATATGCTCTAGCCCGGGTATAGGGCTGTCTCACCAAGAAATATAAGGGTAAAAAGAGTGCAACGTGTGTGTAGGAGCACAACGACAAACATACCCCCCCCCCACCTGCAAAGAAAATCCAGAAACAGTCCATACAAAGAGTCGTCTACCCTAGGGTTTTGCAAGCATATATCATTTCAATACAAACAAGTAAACTAACCTAGGGTTCCAACAACAATCATATGCACTGCTTACCTCAAGAAAGGGAGCCAAGAAGAGGGGTCATAATAGAATCGAGGGAATGCATGAGCTTACCTGGAAGAAAGGGAGCAAAGAAGAAGGGGACATGGGGATTGGAGAAATGCATGATCATATTAAGCATATAAACAAAAGAAGATGAAAGGAGAAGTAGGAACAAGAAGCGAACATAGAAGAAGAAGAGTCAAATGCACATGAATGCAACATAACAACACGAGAATGCAAGAGAACATTCAAACATCAGAAAGAGAGAAGAAAAAGAAGGAGAAGAAAAGAGAGAAATAGAACAATCACATTCAAATCAAACAATTAAACCGCACATCAAGTTAATTAGGCCTGACCCTCGTTTTAAAAGGAAAGTCCCCAGTGAAGTCGCCAGCTGTTGCACCCCGAAAGATCCGGATTGGACCTTTCATCGTACTACGTGAAAATTTGTGAAGCCGCCATCAACATTTTTTATTTAGGGACCAAAACATTGAAAAAGGGTCCTTTTTTTAAGGCGGGTGGTCCTTTGAGAACTAGAGATGTAGGTTCGGGGGTCGGTTAGGTGTGGGGAAGGTATTAGCATCCCACACCTCCTTTCTACCGAAAGGGAACCTTTAACTTGATGTGCGGTTTTGACAGAGTTGATTTGAAACAATTCGTTCTACTTCTTTTTTACTTGAGAAAAGTGTTTTTGAAAACAGGGGAAAAGAATAATCTTTTTATTATTTTTTAAAAGTGTGCTTGACGGGATGTGACCCGCTCCTACGTATCTCCCGGTGCGATGGAGAATTCAAAGCTTACGTAGTTCTCCTTAGTCGAGAAACTTTGTGTTGGTGTTTTTTGTTGTAGGGGTTTTCGGTCCTAGACTGTACAGTCCACTAGACCTAGAACAAAGACAACCCCGCCTGTACAAGCGACGTGCCCCCTACTTATTGAAAATGTTTTTTGATTAAGGAAGAAAAAGATTGGTTGTGAGGTTGGTTGCTTTTATTTGAGCAAGTATCTTAGGCTCGCACGAACTGTACAGCTCGCTAACCCTAAGACGCTAACCGATACCGGATGTACATCCGACTCAATTCCTTACTCATTTTTTTTTAAAAAAAGGGTTCAAGTTGTTAATTACTTGTTTTAATTCTCATAAGTATCCCAAGATGTTTGAGCTGTACAGCTCCGATCTTAGGACGCTAGACAACACCGGCCGTACGTCCGACTTGCCTCCTTATGAGTTTTCAAAAAGGTTTATTGTTGATCTTAGAAGGAATTTGATTGTCTTATGAAAACAATTTGAGAAAAGATTGAGTTTGGAAAAAAGCTTTAGAAAATGATTGATTTGAAGAAAGGAGAAGGGAGTTTGAGGGTGACATTGGTCACAAAAGGTTTGTTGGGATGGCGTGGCATCCAATAGGAAAAGAAAGTAGAACATTCAATCAATTTCCAAGTCAAGAACCAAAGTGCAACATTTAACAAATTGCAAGCAAAGCAATCAACAATGTAAGCATAAGCATAAACATTACCAATTACAACATTTGAGCACAAGAATGACACTTAGTCATCAACATCTAATGGCATGCATATGTAAGATCAACATTAACCAAATAGGTTACAAGAATAGGCACACAAATAGATAATGCAAAAGTTTAATTCAATTAGGCATCAACACAAGATAAAAACACAAGGTTGAATCCCTTTTGGTAATCCTTGACATTTGAGACAATGCACAAAGGCATAAGTGTCTAGCCCTTTTACCAAATCATCAACACAAAACAAATTATTAACCTAGAACGAACATCGCATTTGCATGATCACAAGTGACCAAAAGAAAGCAATAACAAGTCATTTTGTAACCAAAATTGATTAATCGAGTTAGAGAACTAGCATTTGCATTTTTAAACAAAAATTGCACAAAGGAAGTTGAGTCATCTTAGGCAATCCTCAACATTTAAAGTGAAAGTGCCTAAGGCACAAGTGTGAGTCCTCTTGCCAATCATCAACATAGAGTAATTTTGCAAACAAGTTACTAACAAGCAACATCAAAACAATTTGAGAAGTCATTTTACTCACAATTGCAAACCCTTTTCACAAAGAAATAACGAAAAAACCTATCTTATTAGAAACTTGCGAACCAAAACATAACCAAACAACAAATTCATTCAACAAATACACAAAATCAAGCGAGCAAATGACACTAACAAGACTTAGGAACATTTATTCACAAGATCCAAGCAATCAAACACCAAAATCAACAACTATTCATATTTTTTTTGATTTTTGTGAAAGTAAGAAGACATGAAAAATGAATATTGGCAAAATCAAACAACATGTTTGGACATGGGAACTTCAAAATCAAGCCTCAATAACAAGATTGCATAAAGAAATGCATCAAAACTCGATTAAACCTATTTTATACTAAGGGTGCGAAACATTCATAGCTTCCTAACACAATTTTATTTCACAAAATGCAACAAACAAAATGATAACAACACAAATCACAATTTATTCAAGGGTGAGAAGCAATCTCAAACACCCAAGCCTCCCTAAGTGCTTGTCAAAATGTTTGAGACACCTCTCACCAACAACAATCAACAAGTCAACAATATACCAACACTAAAATGCATGAATATGGTAGGATGCAAGATTAGAAACATGATTTTTACATTTTGATGCAAAAAAAAAATTTAATGAATGATGCAAGAGTTTTGAGGTATACCTTGAATCCAAGCTAATAAACAAAGAGTATGAAGAAGAAACCCACAAATCAACTAGATCTTCACCAAAACCTTGCGCAACTTGCCTTGTTCTTGAGATTGGATGATGAACATTTGAATCTTGGTAGAAGAGATGGATGATATATGAAGTAGGAGTTAATATGAGATGGAAAAGGGAAGTGAAATGAAGAAAAATGGAGGAGGGAATGGTTGTTGGTGGTTTCGGCCAAAGGAGGAGAGGAGAGGAGAGGTTTGTGTGCTAGGGTTTTGTGAATGAATTGTGAGGCCAAAAAAAAAAGGTGTCTATGTGAGATGAGGTTTCTAAGGTATATATAGAGAGCAACTAGGTTTAAGGGTATTTAGGTCATTGTACATCTCATCTCACTCTAGGATTGCATTTAAAATTTGAATGGAGGGTGAGGATTGAAACACACATGATGAGGGACAAAAAAAAATGCAAAATGAGAGGGAAATGAAGGGGGTGAATTCGAAATAGCAAGGGAGAGTGGTGCCCAAGTTTTGCAAGTTGTCATCTTGTACTATTGTACTATTATATGACCAATTCATTATCCCTTCATTTTTTATTATTCTTCTTAGGATAATTGTACAAAAATACACCCAATTTAGGCCACATACTAGGAATCTTAGGAATATGCCATTTTATGAGATCACCATGACCAAAAATATCATAAAAACCTCATCTTGAAATTTTTGTAGAATATTCCTTTTTGATGCCTTTTTTGAATTTGAATTTTTGTGCAAATGCGTGCATGTATGCGCAAAAAATATATGACCAAGGGTGTCTTGCTTCAAATAATTTCCTCTAAAATTGCACAATGATTTTTGATGAAAAATTATCCTCTTTTTTTTTGAAAAATGACCAAAATACCCTTTGCCCTAAAAACATTTTTTTGTCCAAAAATGCATTTCCAACCTAAAAAAAAAGCCCTAGGATGCATGCACAATGCTCTTCACACTTTTCAAAATAATGCCACACTTCTCAATTTATTTATTTTTGTTGAGAATTAGGGTTTTGACCTAGGCGGACAAAATTAGGGTATGACAAGTATACGTGCCCTCCAAGCTCCAGTCCCACGTGGTAGACCGACTGATAACTCACAGAAATGTGAGTTATTTATGCTAAAATAAATGAGAATTATCTTGATCTAAGAGTAAATTATGTGAATAAATGTAGAAAGTGTATATAATTAGTTACAAGTGTAATTAGTTGTGAAAATTATAAGTTTGGGCACGCAAGTACCATTTTGTGGGATTTAACTTGTATGGCCATTTTGTGGGATTTAACTTGTGTGCTAGTGTGCAGAAATTTTAGTTGAATCAGTGTTGTGGTTAGTGCTATGGTAACATCGTGGCAAACAGCTAGTGAAAAGAACAAAAAATAAAGGCATCTCAGGTGGTATAAGCAAGAAATAGGTATTTTGTTCTTAATGGAAAAGACATCTTGGAATCTGCACATTTAGTGGGCTGCTAAAAGACAAAGTGTCCTTGTAATTAGGGTTGACAGCACTTGGCAGCTTTGGACGAAAAGAAAGGCTCAATAGTACTTGGAGAGAGAAAGGGGTATAAATAGGTAGTTTACCCTAAAATGCACACACTTCAGCCTCCACGGCTCCCTAGGTCAGAGAGTACAATTTCACCTTCCATTTCACTATTCCATCGTCTTCCCCAACCATCCTTCCACCATTTTCAGTGCTGAAACTCCATTTCAAAAGCTGGAAACTCAGAATCTGCAGCACGGATCTTCATCTGTACAGCATAGGAACTCTGGAGCAGAGCTACAGCACCTAAAGCTTACCCTGGCCTTCATTTAGTTTGTATTCCTCTGCATTTTCCTGTGTACTCTGTTTTCAGTGTTGTTACTGCTTTGATGGCTTCATTTATGGTAGTTAGGTTCTATTTTACCATGTGTAAGCTCATTATGAGCTAGACTTCTTTATAGTTAAGACTATGGTGATGTAATTAAGATCGATCTATTGATGTTTGATGTGATTAATGCTTGATGCTTCATTAATTTGTGTGAGTTAATGCTATACATCCTTTTTAAACTTAATCAATTTAATTTGGATAATTTGCTTCTATTTGGAAAGAAATTTATGTGCTAATTTCGCAAATTAATATGGTTTGAAGAGTAATAGGAATATTACTCTTTCCTAGTGAAGAATAGGAATATGAAGCTAGGGCCATAGTGTGATTTGAAACGTGCTTTTCACCCTACGAAATGAACCTCAATGGGATCTTAGGAATAAGGACACCTTGACAACATTTCGTTTCATAGTGATAGGAATATCCACATTCATTCTGCAAACTGAATGCTATCACAACGTTAGTCACAACATTGCATCATTAGTGATTAATTACGAATCCTTGTCTTGGTTGTACCCATCTCTCTGGTTTTTACCCCCTATTTTACTGTTTCAATGTCCTTAATCATTTACTTTAACCATTGCACAACAATGAATTTTTGCTATGTTTTTATTTTTACTTTTTACTCTCTACTCATTAATTCAAGTGCTAGCAAGTAGAGTTAATTAGTTATTAAACATTAATCCTCATGGGAATGATCTTTCTTATCACTTTATTACTTGTTTTGACTGTGTATACTTGCACACGTTTTTGCACAACACCGACGTAGGTGGGGTACCTGCGCACACTCTGACGCTCAAGTCAGTATAGTGAAGTCTGGTGTGAGCACTAGTGCAGAAAAGACATTTAGCATCGGTTGTTTTGGACATTTAGCATCGGTTATCCGACGATGCTAAATCCCCAGATGCTAAAAGTGGGACATTTAGCATCGGTTATTTAACCGATGCTAAAAGTCACTTTTAGCATCAGTTGTATTGAATACCCGATGCTAAATGTCTCTTATTAGTACATTTAGCATCGGGTGTATAGAATACCCGATGCTAAATGTCTCTTACTAGTACATTTAGCATCGGGTGTATAGAATACCCGATGCTAAATGTCTCTTACTAGTACATTTAGCATCGGTTGTATAGAATACCCGATGCTAAATGTCTCTTACAAGTACATTTAGCATCGGTTGTATATAATAACCGATGCTAAATGTCTAATTTTTTTTAATTTTTTTTATTTTTAATCCATATCAGTCAACTAATTTATAAGAACCTGTTATATACAGATATCATTCCAATCATCAACACATCATAAATATATAAAAAATACTTCAAATTCCATTAAACTTAATTATATCTTACATTTAGAGAACACAATAAATTGGGGGGGAAATATAAATAAAACTCTGAGAAGCTCTAAAGTTTTACATAAATGTACTATCCTACAATTACTTCCTTGCCTACAATATCCTATGTTGATATAATGACAAATCTTGACAGGAAACCGAAACAAGCGGTAGAAATCAGTGGCATAGCTTCAGTTACTGCCATCTGTGCTGCCTCTCTGTGCTTCATACCTTAGACCTTGCTGCAAACTCTCAGTAGCAACCTCTTGCATAGCCTTATGTGCCAATTGTGCTGCATCTATGTGTTTCATTACTTCCTGTCAAAATGTAAAAGAATAATTATAAAATATTAATAAACAAAACAAACACAGAACTTGCTGTTTGCATAGTAGGATTCCATAAGCCAGAAAATTTAATGAATAATGCGTCAAGATCAGATAGTGTCTTCGTGTGTGATCTACTGGTATTCAAAGGCTTTAAAATAATAAAGAGTCAATCAAACTTACTGTGCTACAATTTAAAACCTCAGGATCACACTTGCCCTCTCTTAATTTCGGATGTCTCTTTATTCTTGACTTCCATTTTCCTTTCCCAGCTTTTACGCAAACTCAATTCCTTGAACAAAATTTCTGATTGGATTTCTAACTACAATTCTCTTCACAGTGGGACTAGCCTTTCCTATAGCAGTCAACTTGTTCACTCCTTTGATATTCTCCTAGTGCTTGATCCCATTGGAAAATTTATCAAAAGAATTAGGCAAAGAATAACAAATAGTCACCCAAACATGGAAAGCAAAATAAAGCTACAGATGTACAGAATTAGAGAACATGCACAATCAAAAGGAAAGCAAAGCAAAATAAACTGTACTACTGAGAAAGAAGGAAAGGAAACAAGAAAGGGACGTACAAAAAATCTAGTAGGAACAAAGGAAGAAAAACTAGTCTAAACATGAATGTTGTGATAATTTGTAGCAAATAGAAGGATGAGCCGATGAGGCTGAAACAAAAGTCAGCTTTTGCTGCTTGTAGTGAAGGTGTAGCAGAAGCAACTAGTGAAGTTGTTAGTGTTAGTAAATCTGGTTCAAATAGTGGTCCACTGAGAAGGGTTTTGGTGAAGGATGATCATTCAGGGAGTTAAATTCAATAATTGTTAGTGTTAGAATGGAAATGGGAACTTATGATGTGATATGTGAGGAGTTAAATTCAGCAATATCATAAAAACAAGAGGAGCAGTTCATGATCACATCATTAATTAATTAATTTAAGTGTTTAAGCTAAGCAGATGTTTTTTGGGTAACAATTGATCCAAGGCTTGAAATAATGACAAATATTGACAAGGAGAAAGGTGATAAAGCCTTGAAATTTCAGATAAGTCAGTGACAACATGTAAATAAATAAAAAGAAAACCAAGATCGATTCACTGGTTCATATAGGAAAATAAGATGAACAGACTTGGAAACACAAAGCAACTCACATTCACATACTAAAATTTACAACATTATAAAGTATCAATTCAATCACACCAATACATAGAATGACACTCATAGCCAAGATAACAAAACAATAAACAGTTTACCAGTCCTCACATCTTATCACAACCCTCTGCAAGAACAAAGTTGATGTTAGGAAGAATGTCTGAAAAAACTCTAAATGAAACAATAAACAAAGAAAGAACTCACATTAGCATCTCGAGGATTGCTTGGTTCAAGGCTGCTATAGGTAACCAAATAATTCTCACCAGGTTATAAATCAATAAGTTTGACCTATGATTTACAATTTACAATAATATAAATAAATTAATATTTATTAAGTATAAAACTAAGAGAAAGTCAAAACCAAAGTGCCACACAACAAAACAAAATGAAAAAGTCAAAGAAAACCTGAGGAAGGGCATAACACATGAGGCCATTGAAGGATGTAGCACCTCACGAGACTGTTGCCCCCTGCCTATGAACTGTTGCCAAGTATGTGCCAAGGACCACTGTACATAACTCTCAGTCCAAAACTGTAATTTAAAACATGTGCAAGATACTTGTTTCTAAGTTTCTTTGCTACCATCGTTAGAATGTCATTAATAAACGCAAGTAAAATAACTAAACATGTGCAAGATACTTGTTTCTCATGCATGCTATCCCCCTACCAGAATTACTAAAGATGTGCAAGAGATATAAGAGTACAGAGAAAGGAGAGGCTGGCATAAGTGACCTGCTCTGTCATAGCAAATATGCTTATAGCTAAAACAGCACCAAGAGCACAAACCGCAGCACGCCCACAAATGAATGTCACACGGCTGCAACATATAGACATTCATAATAAAGAAATGCTTCAAATATATACAATCATAAATCTGTATTAATTGTAGCTAGTTGCATACCAGCATTCTCTGACTAGGCAAATTCTCTACCATTGCATTTGTTTTTAGCTAGTTCTCACTTTTGAGTACCTGCAAAGAAAAGTGAATTAGTTGGATCCAATGACTATTTTACTAAAACTAAAACTGGAGGTGTATTTATAGATCCAGTGACTATTTTACCAACACTCTTTGCAGCTTCAGTATGATAGTATGGAGGTGTATTTATAGATCCAGTGACTATTGTGTAGATTTTTGTTTCAATGTCATCAAGATTACAATCAAATCAATGAAGCAGGCGTGAGACTAAAAATAATATCAAAGAGATTCTGAACTGAACTACAATTACTAGAGAAAACCTTGCAACTATCCTCTAGCTGTCAAACCTAGAAACAAAAAACATAAAGGAACAGAACAGCATCACATAACAGAACAAGTATTCGTATTTTGATCACTAAACATCTCAGGAGTAGGCAATTGTTGAATGTAAACCGGTTCATACCCATAATAACCATATCTATACCCATAACCATATCCATTAGCAGCAAGTTATGGCTGTACCTCCATCTTATTCTGCTGATCAAATTTCACTTTTCCTTCCTCACCACCCTTCTGATTCTCTCCTCCTCCTCCACCCTCACCACCTTTCTGTTTCTTCTTCTCTTCACCAGCAGCACCACCATCATTCTCATTCTCCTTCCCCTTCTCCTTCTTAGCAGGAACCACCACAACCTTCCTTCTTAGCCTCTCCGTCAAATTCCCCACCAGCGCCTTTACATTCATCGTCCCTATTATGGGGTTTCAGAACCTGTAATCCAACACTCAATATTATTAGGGTTCATCTGATATCAACAAATTAGAAGAAATTAACAGAGGGTTATTGAAGCTCTACCTTCGATTAACCTGCAGAGAGTGCCAAAGTCTCGTTACACAGGGACTTTGCGTCTGAGAGATTCACGAGACTTTGTAATCAACGACGAAGGAACTTAAGAGAGAATCTGCCACCGCGTATGGAGATTCACGCAAAGAAACTTTGAAGACTAATCCAACCTGAGAGAGAGGACGAATCAGAAAATTTGAAGAACAAATAGGGTTTCAGAATTTGATTGTAAAAGCAATTAATCAAACCGGAGAGAGGCAAACGGTGACGGCAAGGACAACGAGGACGGCGACGAGGAGGAGTGAGAGAACGAGAGTGACGAGTGAGAGAGAACCTGAGTGACGGTGCTGGATTTTAGAAAGAGAGGAAGAACGAGAGTGAATGTGAGAGAACGAGAGGAAGAATTTCACAGACTGAGAGAACGAGAGGAAGAACGCGTCATTTTAGAAATAAAAGGGACATGTAGCATCGGTTGTTTATACAACTGATGCTAAATGTGTTAGACATACACATTTAGCATCGGTTGTATAAACAACCGATGCTAAATGTAGGCGTGAAAACTGAAAACTTCCTGTTAATTGCAAAATTGCCACCGCGCCTACATTTAGCATCGGCTGTTCAAACAACCGATGTTAAATGATGCTTCCTAAAGTCATTTTTCCACTAGTGGAGGTGTGTATGAGAGAACGTATTACCCATTGTAATTTAGCTAGAGATAGCTTTATATTAGTTACTTAACTCAGTTAGTTTGTTAACTGTTAGATGTTTAGTTACTCAGTTAGCAATCAATTAGGAAGATAGTTAGTTCATATTAGCTTGTATATATCTTAGTGAGACTCTGTACAGTAACATTACATTGAATGAAGATTAATTCTTTTAGTTTCCAATTACTTCGCTACTCTGAAACTATGATGGTATCAGAGCTCACTCATTGAGTTCTGGTTCGCCATCAAGAACCCTAAACATCTCTAGACTTTCATTTTTTTCTTCCTTCGTTCCCAATCTTTCTTTTGATTCTTTTCAAGATCTGATTCGTTCATCAATGGCGAACCAGACACTTGATCCATACACTGATTTTGCGACGAATTTGTCAAATCCGTTCTACATTCACCTGAATGAGAACCCTGCGGCGATTCTCGTTCAACCGCAATTAGAAGGAAGCAAGAACTTTCAAGCTTGGATTCGCTCGATGCGAATCGCATTGATTTCCAAAAACAAAATGATTTTCGTTGATGGAACGGTTACTGCTCTGGCGAAGACGCACACGTTGTACAACTAGTGGTTACGGTGTAACAACATGGTGCTTGATGGATCCAGAGATCGGTGAGTGTAAATGTGTTGAAATTAATTGTATTCTTTGACAAAGGTTACGATGCCTAGAAAGATCTACACGATAGGTTTGACCAAGGCGATATGTTCTGAATTGCGGATCTACAAGAAGATGCGTGCAAGGTAACTCAAGGAACTCGAGATGTATCCGATTATGGGATGAACTTGACAATTTCCAGCCACTTCTGTCATGTTCTTGCGCCGTTCTGTGCACTTGCGGAGCGATTAAGACATCCAAGACGCTTCTCGATCAAGACTACACCCTAAAGTTTCTCAAGGGACTCAATGAGGAGTACTCTCATGTTCGTAGTCAGATTATGATGATGGAACCATTTCCACCAATTTCGAGAGCTTTTTCTCTGGTGATTCAGCAAGAACGACACATTTAGGAAACCACGCCTATTGTTACAGAAGAAGAAAACGAAGTAAAAACCCTAGTGATCGCCAACAGTGTTTCTTTCAATCGAGGAAGCAACAACAACAACCGTGGCAGAGGTAGATTTGGGCATGGTCACAGAAGAGATCAAGGCACGAATCATTTGTGTACACATTGTGAAAAAACAAATCATACTGTAGATTCCTCCTACTTTCTCTACGGATTTCTACCTGGCTATCAAACCAAAACCAACAAAACAGGTGGCTCTGCCAATGTTGCTTGTAGTGAGAATGATGCACAATTAAAACCTGAAGCTTCAAAAGGACCTATTTCCCTCACACAGGATAAATACCAGGAACTGATAGAGCTGCTTCAACCGTCAAGGCAACAACTTGCTTCGCATTCTGCCAATATAGTCAACACCAAACCTTCCTCCAATTCAACTTCAGCCACCTCATATGCCAATAACAGTAACATTGGTCAATGCTTTGGTAAGAACTCTGAATTTAGGATTGTAGATACAGGAGCAACAAACCACATGACATCTCATTTTCATTTTTTCTCATCCTATAGGTCCATCAGACCTATCACCATAGATTTACCTAATGGAGCATCTATTGTTCCTCTTAGAATAGGAACTGTTAAACTCACTGAGAACTTGATTCTATACAGTGTCTTTTACATACTAACTTTTAATTCTAACCTAATGTTAGTGGTTCAATCAGCGAAAACTAGTAAAGTATCTGTAGTGTTTAATGATGATGGTTATTTTCTTATACAGGATCATACAAATCAGATGATTGGATCAGCTAGATTGAATGGACTGTACCGATTATTTCTCCCAGTAATTGCTCCTGTGATCATTCTGAATTCTACTTGTAATGTCAGTACATCCTATGTTTCTGCTTGTAATACACAATCCACAACATTAGACACTTCTAGACTTTGGCATATGAGCCTAGGACACATATCTCATGATAGACGTCATTGTATTGCCACACAATTTCCCTTTATACAATTCAATAATAATACTTTTCCTTGTGATGTTTGTCATTTTTCTAGACAAAGGAAATTATCCCTTCCCCGTAGTGTTTCTAAGACAACACACATATTTGAAATATACTACATCTTGACATTTGGGGGCCTTATGCTCACACTTCTATTTTAGATCACAAATACTTCTTAACTCTTGTTGATGATTTTAGTAGATTCACGTGGATTATACTAATGAAAAATAAGTCAGAAACCCGTGCACAATTTGTAAATTTCATTGCCTATATTGAAACCCAATTCAACACTAAACCAAAGTGTCTTAAATGTGATAATGGCATTGAATTTCTCATGTGGGACTTCTACTCTAGTAAAGGCATTATTCACCAACGTTCTTGTGTACAAACCCCCCAACAAAATGACCTTGTAGAATGCAAACACCAACACATCCTCAATGTAGCTAGAGCCTTGTTCTCTCAAGCCAAGCTACCTAAGAAACTTTGGAACTTCCCTATTCAACATGTTGTTCACTTAATCAACTAAATCCCAACACCTATCCTTCATAATAAATCTCCATATGAGCTAATTTAGCAACAATCACCCTCCCTTATTCACCTTAAAATCTTTGGATGTCTCTCCTATGCTTCCACACTTGTTGCCAATCGCACCAAATTTGACCCAAGAGCAAGAAAAACAATGTTCCTTGGCTATAAACAAGGCCTCAAGGGATACATTCTTTATGGCCTTACCTCACACAATTTCTAGAGTCTAGAAATGTCATTTTCTATGAGAATTTCTTTCCTTTTCAATCACTATCACCACCCACAAATACTGAACCCTGTGCTCCTACAGATTTCTCACCCTTATCTGATGCCATCATAACTGACACAACCCCCAATGAACTTCACCCCACGGATGCCACTGTTGTATCCCCTAATACTACAAATACTTCTCCCTCAAATTCCCTAACATCCACTACAGATACTTTCGTTCCCTCTCCAGATTCCTCCAACTCTAATATTGATTCTTTGCTAAACACAAACACTAGTTCAACACACACTAATACCAATTCCTCCACTGAGCTTGTTCTACCCACTAGACACTCAAGCAGAACAATTCATAGGCCCAATTACTTTTAGGAGTACCATTGCAGCTTCTCTAGATGGACCAATCAAGCGATCGGTACTTTGCCTTCTTCCACTTACCCTCTTGCAAATGTTTTATCTTATGACAAATGTTCCCATGCTTATAAAACCTTTTGCTTTAATGCTTCATCCAACATAGACCTAACCACTTATAACCAAGCCTGTATACATGACTGTTGGTAGAAAGCTATGCAAGTTGAGCTTGATGCCTTAGCTTTGAACAACACTTGGTCCCTGGTTGATCTTCCTGCGGGTAAAACTCCCATTGGGTGCAAATGAGTCTACAAAACTAAGTATAATTCTTATGGCACACTTGAAAGACATAAGGCACGACTTGTAGCCAAGGGTTACAACCAACTTGAAGGTGTAGATTATTTTGAAACCTCTAGCCCAGTTGCCAAACTTACCACTGTACGGGTATTACTTGCTTTAGCTGTTGCTAACAAGTGGCTCCTTGAGCAATTGGATGTTAACAATGCGTTTCTTCATGGGGATCTCACTGAGGACATCTATATGACCACCTCCAGGTTTTACTTCATCAAATGCTAACCTCACCAACAAAGTTTGCAAGCTTAACAAATCTCTCCATGGCTTGAAAAAGCCAGTAGAAAGTGGAACCACAAACTCACTACCTCGCTCTTATCTCTTGGATATACCCAATCACAGGCAGATCATTCACTTTTTATTAAACATTCTTATGCTAACCTCATTGTCATCTTGGTCTATGTCGATGATCTTGTCCTAGCAGGTACTGATATGGCCGAAATTACCCATGTTAAGCATATTCTCGATGCTCAATTTTGCATCAAAGATCTTGGTGAACTAAGATTCTCTTGGCCTTGAAGTGGCTAGATCTCAACAAGGTATTCTCCTCAATCAACACAAGTATACACTTGAACTCTTGGAAGACAGTGGTGTTCTTGCTGCCAAGCCTGCCTCCACTACCTGTGATCCCCCCAGCAAGCATAGAAGTGAAGGGGGAAACCGTACTCTGATGAATCCTTTTACAGGCGCTTAATTAGGAGGTTGTCGTATCTTACCAACACACGGCCAAATATTTCCTTCTCAGTGCAGCAGCTCAGCAAATACATAGGCAAGGCTAGGGAGTCACATTTCCAGGCAGCAAGTCGTGTTCTCCGTTATCTCAAAGGTGCACCTGCACAAGGCTTGTTCTTTCCCAGCTCCAACTCTATGTTATTATCTCATTTCGCAGACTCTGATTGGGCATGCTTTGTAGACTCCAGAAAATCTATCACAGGCTATTGTGTATTCTTAGGATCAGCCTTAATTTCTTGGAAGTCAAAGAAACAAAATGCAGTATCACGTTCTTCCTCAGAGGCAGAGTATCGTGCTCTAGCCAACCTTGGTTGTGAGATACAATGGTTGCACTATTTACTAACTGATATGCAGGTTTCTCCTACTGGTCCAACCTCTGTATATTGTGACAATAAGTCAGCCATCTATCTTGCACATAATCCAACATTTCACGAAAGAACCAAGCACAAAGAAATTGATTGCCATGTGATTAGAGAGAAGATTCAAAAGGGAATCATTCACTTGCTCTCAGTACCTTCTGAAGCACAGTTAGCAGATGTTCTTACAAAGCCCCTCCTTGCCACTTCTTTTCATTCTCTTATCTCCAGATGCCAGTGCCTAGTGATGCGAATATTCCACCTTTCTGTTGGGCACATGTACTATTGGGCACGCATAAGGACAAATGGCACCTCCAAATTAGGGTTTTTCTTGGATCATGTACCCTAGAACTATTTAAGGCAACATTTCCTCTTCTTTCAATACGCTTGGTCAGAAGGAGAAAGTTTAGAAATAGCTTTCCTCCATTTTTGTACCAAGCTACCTCAAATTACCAAATTAGAACTCCATTGCTGAGAGTATTGCTGCAGCAACTACAAGAGATGAATATACTTGAAGGATTCCTATCTTTGGAAGCTGTTTCGTATCTCCATGCTTCAAATCTTGGAGTTTACCTCCGGTTTCCTATTCTTAGTATAATTCCTCTCTTGTATCTTTTAGTTATGACTTTAGCATTTATGTTTAAGTTTTATTTCTTGTATTGTTCGCTCATTATGAGCTAATCACTCTTAGTTGGGATGCAAATATCTATTTAATGAAATTTTAGTGCATTTAATAATGAAGTGTGTTTGATGTTTACACATTTTATCTTTTGTGAGTTACTATTTCCATCTTGGATTAAGAATGACCAACTAATTTCGAGTAGCATTTATGAATTCTGAAAAGGTTTATGAATAGATCTCAAAAGATAATATGAATTGTGAGTATTAAAAGACATTTTAATGCTCATTGCTTAAACCCTAGACATAGGAGGGCAAAATCCATAAGGTGAGCACTGTGGGTGCGTAAATAGCCTAAGGTGGACTTATTTAAGGCTTACACATAAGCTCTAAATGTATTTGAAAAAATATAAACTGATGCGACAGCACCTAATGCTGCAGCATCAGGCACAACATTAGTGCACTTTAATGGATTTACTTAGTAAAAGCATCCCAACTTGCTCTCTCGACTTTGTTTTTTCACATCTATTTACTTTTAATTGTTAATGATGTTCTCAAAAACTTGTGTATTTACTTTTTCTTGCTTCACTAATTTGTTAGCCAAATTAAGCACATATTAACCTTCAATCCTCGTGGGAACGATCTCTATTTATCACTTTACTACTTGTTGGACTGTGTATACTTGCACATTAAATTCCACAACAGGTACCGGTCGCGCAGATCCGGGCCCTACGCTGTCTTGCGTGTGGATCTCAACTGTCCAATCATCATGACCAGGATGACATTGTGTCGGGTAGCCGAAGTGCTGCCACTACCTCAGATCAAGCTCGAGCTCAGTCCGGAACAATTACCTTTAAAACGTTCTCCTTACTTTAGAAGAGGCATTGGATAAGTATTTATACTGTTCCGGACTGGGTCCAAGCCCAATCCAAATTTTGGGCCCATCTTGGCGGTCCAAACACGCCAAGGGAGTCACATCATTGCCGATCCCTGCGCCACGCCGAAAGAACGGCGGAGATCGCGCGACCTGGTTGAACGGCTTAGATCTCACTTATTCCTTGTACACCAAAGCACTCATTACCCCATCCCAGTGCCTATAAATAGGCTTTCACTCAATACAAAAGGTACACAATTCCTAACTCTACCTCATTCACTTCCTGCTCTGACTTGAGCGTTGGAGTGTCTTTGTAGGTATCACCCTCGCCGACCCCAAACTCGAACAGGAGACTTCCAAGCTCGGACGGAGGACATATAGACCCAAATGGCAGACCTCTACGGCTCTGACGACCAACCTCACAACTCAGACATGCCTGGATTGACCTCAGATCTACCGCTATGAGGTATCTTTCTCTCTCTTGAGTTCGGTTCGGAACATATACTATCACCTTGAGCTCCTCACAATTAAGAAAACTTCTCCTTACTTTAGAACAGAAATGGACAAGTACAAAAATAAATAAATTTATGGAGGTTAACTTCTCAATAGAGATGCATGTTAGAAAAAATAAATTACAGTAACCCCACCACAAGTCGCAATTTATGACCTTAATAATAGTAAGGGAGAACAAGTTACAATAGTACAAAACACAATAATTTCCAAACTCATTATTACATAACATTTCATGACCCCATAACCTGAATCCGCGTCAATTATAGACATGAGGACACTAAATTCTATCGTCAATATCACACCCTATTCTCACATCATTTCAACGTGATAATTGCCCAACTGGGGTTTTGAATTCGTTGGAACACCCTTGTAGTCTGAATTCTTCATCTGTTAATAGTTTGTAACTTTAGTAGGGGGAGAAACAGTGGGTTAGGTTGTTGTTCCCACTGTAGTGCTTTTTGCACAAGGTACTCTTTTTCCTGCCTGAGTTTTTTTCCCAAAGGATTTTGGCTTAGGGAGGTTTTGAGGAGGCCCTCCCCCTTTCCTTCTTTTGCATTGTAAGGGTTGGGCACCCCTTGTGCTCCCTTCAATGAAATTTGCTTATCTAAAAAAAAAACGTTTCCTATTTCCCCACCATTCATGAACTTAACTCTCAATCACCCTGAGAGAAGAGAATCTTTTATGCAACAGTTTTCTCTATCACCTTAATTAACTCTGAGAGAAGAGAATCTTTTAGAAACTAACATGAAAGTACCTTTTACGACACTATTAGACAATCAAAATGCTAATGTTCTTCAATATAAGAATGAAATGATAACAAGGGAAGTTTACCTTTATGCGTAGCATTACATTTCCGCCAAACAAGAAAGCAACAGAAAACTATAGTACAGGCTCCAACTGCCCCAGCTATGGCAATGATTAAAGTCTTGTGTCCTCTTTTCTTCTTAATTACAACTGTATATTATATACATATTATTCAGCATACTAATTAGAATAAAACCTTAAACAATTTTAAATAACATGTGGAAACTAAAGAATCTTAAAAAAGAGAGTACCAAGTTCTGCAGGGACACGAATGTGGAGATCAACTTCACCATATGGAAATTTTTGCAAGTCAATTAAGTTACCACTCCAATACATGCAACCAATATAAGGATCATAAGCATGTGCTAAACAATAACAATTAGCCAAACAATCTCTTCCACACTTATCTTGATTACCATCAGATCTATCAGAAAAAGCAGGAACTTTCATATTATTATACACTAAAAAACCATCTTGTTTCACAGTACTACTTCCATTCTTCACATTCTCACATTGCAATGGCAAAGTTCTCACTCTCACACACCCACTAGTCCAATTTTTTCTACTCCATTCCTCAATATTCCTAGGCTCAAACCCTTTTAAACAGCTACAAATTGGTGCACCAGAGTTATCACAATTACCAAAAGGCCCACATTTTCCATAAAAGTCACATTCATTTTGATCAACTTCATGCCTGAAAAACTCTTTCTTGTTGAAAAATTGAACCATTTTAAGTTTACCATGTGAAGTCAATGAGAGGATTCCAAACATAGAAGGGTTAGGAAAATTGTAAGTTAGATAAGCAGTTCCATCATCTTCATGATCTAAACGCCAACCTCTTAAATATTCAGTTGACACTATTGGTGATCCCAAAAATGCCCTTCCATTCCAAGGACCAGTTCTCCAATATGGAGTATTATCTTTCCAAACAAACAGTTCTGGTGCATCTAACCTTTCAAGACTACCAGTGAAGTGTCCAGAAGAAGGATCAGAATCGCTTTTTCTTGACACAAAAGCTATTTTCTTACCTGTAACTTTATTACCAGCAATTTTCATCAATGGCACAGCTGCATCTGCAGGATGTGTGAAACTGTCCCATATTTTTCATCCACTGTTGACATCTCTAAGGATCAAATTTCCAGTATCATCAAGTTGTACACTTGAATTCATGATAGGACTTGAACTTGAAGTTGAAATGTTTGTTGACCATATGAGACTGTTTTGAGAATTCAATATTACAAGATTGCCATCCTTGTGAAGTTTGGCAACTCCTGAAGAATCATTAAGTGGGTTGTCTCTATTAGCAATCCATATGATGTAGGATTCATTGAGGTACCAGATTCCTAGGTAACGGTTGGTTGAATTTGGAGGACTGAAGAATCCTAGCTTGAAATCAGTGTTGTTTGAGGTTATTGTCTCATGGTTTTTGTCTAAAATAGATGTTGGTGATGTAATTGTGTTGTTGACAGAACTCAAACACGCATGAAAGCAACTAGAAAATATGAGGAAACCAATCAAGAAGAAATAATTAATAGTATTATGGGCATGGCTTAGAAGAAAAGCCATAAATGTGTAAGAACTATATAACTAGTTATTTGTAGCAGAACAATGAATGATGATGATGATGATGATGATGTTTATAATGAGGATCTTGGAGGAATGGAATACTAGTTTTGTTTGTGTTGAGGTTATCGTTGAAGTTGAAATGGAAAGTCACCGAGATGAGATGCTTATTATGTGAAAAGATCAAAATGCAATTATTTTATTCAGATGCCAACTAGTGAAGCCTAGTTTTAACTTTTTTTTTTAACACCCCTCTTCCCCCTTTACCCCCATTTTGACCAAACTGACTATTTTACCCCCACTTCAACAAACTTGCTTCCGGAATCATGCTCTTTGAGGTGTTTCCGAAAGCCATTTTGATGAGTTTTTTCCGGAAACATCTCAAAAGAAGATGATTCCGGAAGTCACCTATCGTGGCTCACCGACCTCTACCACGAGGTCGAGCCTAGCGTAGCTCACTAAGCATTATTTCACAAGGACGAACTCGACGCGTTCCGTCCCCGCAAAGCTCCAACCCGGATCACCTCCTTCGCGAGCTCAAAAATGGCATCTCTTCATGAATCGAGGCTCGAAATTCAAGGTCAGTAACTCGATTCTCGGCCACTCAATTCGCTCGTCTTTAAAAAACAAATGCAGGAGGCTCCGTGCTGAGGCGTGGCGGCCCCTAGGCTCCTTACTCTCACTCGAGGGGAAAAACTTTGAACACTCTGAGAATTACGCAAAAGGCAAAAAGCAAAAGTGAAGGACCAAGATGCATTGAGACAAGATAATTTATACAAAAGCCAGAAAGGACGGTGCCATCAGCTCATTACAATTAAAGGTGACCCCGGCATAATCGAGGCCGCCAAGAGCAAAAAAAGGCAATTACAAAAATTACAAATTACAACGTCACGAATTACAGCTCTGGAGGGTAGATGATCTCGGGCTCCCCGGGGTCGTCAGCAGTCCCCACTGGCTTAACTATTCTCCCTCCGGAAACCACATGCAACTGATTCACCAAGGAGACGTCGAGCTCAGGGTACAACACCCCGACCTGGGCCAAGGAATCGTTCCCCACTACGCCGTCGGAAGCAGAACCCCCTCCCATGGGTTTCAGGATTGGGGAATTCGCTGGTGGAGGAGTTAACATCGATCCACTACCCTCGACCCCCTGTAAAAATATTTCTGAACTCGACCCCTGCTCGTCAACAACAGTGTGGCCCTCAGCAGACCTCTTCAAAGGCGACTTGCCAAGGGGAACCATGTTTCTTCTCGGAGAAGTTCTGACATTCACCATTTAGACTCGACGCAAGGCAGACTCACTTCGAAAACCTCGAACTTGAACTCAGAAGGAAGATACCCGGAAGGGCCTCACCAGATGCTCAACGTCGGAGAAACAAAAAACTAAACCATCGTGTAAATACTGATGCCAGGAGCCAGAAAATCAACGCCGGCTCGTCGAAGAATTGTTCCGTCCAAAGTTCGCTAGACTCGGGAGAATTCAGAGATTGAGAATTGGAAATACATAGAAGAAATGGAATTGGTTGTCTATTTATAGGGGTGTTGAATCTGGCAAGTGAAATGACGCGACCAATCCTAAGGAAATTAATGAACAGGCGCAATGATTTATGCGATCATTTATGACGAGACGTTTCGTTTCCCTCAAACGTCACATCTCCCTGACACCGTGGCTCGTGGCAACTCGGGGGCATCCGAGTCAAAACCGTTGACCCTCTAACCCCCGACACTATCTATGACCCCAGAAAAAACTGGTAAAAGCATGTCGCTCAAGCCGAGGCCGTACTTCCGTGACCGACCTCGACTTGGGGGCAACTGTTCCGGACTGGGCCAAGAGGCCCAATCCACCTAATAAATGACCCAAAACACCGTTGGATCCGGCCCAATTAGCGAGCCACCACGCAAATCCCATATCAATGCTCCAGATCGCTTCGCCCCAATCCAACGGCTTGGAGCCTGGCGAGATCGGCGAAACTCCCTAGTCCGCGTCTATAAATACCGCACTACCCCCCAAAACCAGGTACGCTTTTCTCATTTGTGCCTCTCACTGACTTTTGATCGCTGACTTTGGCATCGGAGTGTCTGCAGGTACCCAACCCTTCCGAGTCCAACCTCGGAAGAAGGTGACGCTAACGAAGACTACCTCAAAAGATTTCGACCAGCGAGACATTCTTCCGACCTCGAGGCAGAGGAAAGACTATACAGAGATATTGAACACCAGCTACTGACCCTGGATCCCGGATCCGAGGTCACGTGCCGAACAATAAGTACGTACGTATTCACAAACTTCATTAATTTTATATACATTCCTTTCAACATGTCTGCCCAAATGTATATAATTAATGAACTCAAGTACTTTTTGACATAAATTGTTATATGACAATTTTCATGAATAAGCTATTTGTTTAGTATTCCAAATCCTTACATAGATAAACAGATAGATATAATTGTTTACCGAGTAAATAAATGAATTTCAAAAGTGTGATTTTGAGAAGTGTTAGAAAAAGAATAAATAATCTAATAATTAACTAGCTAGTAATATAATTTAGCTGCTATAAATATAGACATTACAAGAAATTCTCTTCCCAAGTTAGTAAATAGAAAATTAGTCTGTATTAACAAACAGTAGAAGGTGATTAAATAATTTGAGCTAAAAAAATAGTCTTAGTAATAATATTGTTGATCACAAATGTATATTTATCGACCTTGAATTTCACTCATAGTTACATTATTGTTCGAGTTAGCTTGACTTTTTTCTGATGACTCTGCACTTCGAAAGTTATGCTTGTGGACAAATGCTACCTTTCCTGGGGAAGGAAGATGCGTAATTTCACTGATGAGCATCAAAACCACAGTTGATATAGTTGGTCTTTCTTTTGAAATTTCTTGTACACATAGAAGTCCTATATGTATGCACCTCAACATCATGCTCTCGAAGCAAGAATCCCATATCTCCGAATCTATTAGAGATATAACGTTTTCCTCTATCCATAGTTTCCATGCCTATAAAAACACAACAAAACTTTACTATTGATAATAACAAGACTCAATGTAATCAAGAGAATTATGGGTAATGTAGACTTACAAATCCAATAAGGCTAAGTGAATCCTCGCTGTTATAAAAGCTAGAGTTTCTTCTTCCGCTAACAATCTCTAGCAGCAAAACCCCGAAGCTATAGACATCCGATTTCTCGGAGAATAACCCTTCCATTGCATATTCAGGTGGCATATAACCACTACATTTAGAGCGTGTAATAAGTAACAATTAAATAACTCAATAAGCTTAAGATGTAAAATGAGAAGGGACTACTTACTAAGTTCCAACAACCCTTCTCGTGTTTTCTTCATCACCTTCTCTGCCTTTAAAAATTCTAGCCAAACCAAAGTCTGATATTTTGGGAGTCATCTCACCATCCAGTAAAATGTTGCTTGCTTTTAGATCTCTATGTATAATCCTTAGTCTTGAGTCCCTGTGAAGATAAAGTATACCTCGAGCTATTCCTTCAATTATGTTGAACCGCTTTTTCCAGTCTAAAACTTTCTTTTGAAGTGGATCTATAAACAAAGTTAAACAAGTACATGAAACAGAAGACATAATTAATTGAGTGTTTTAATTAAGAGCGTTGAGTGAAAACAAACATGTGCATATATATACTCATTTCAATCACTAACCAAAGAGAAATGCATCCAAGCTCTTATTTGGCATGAACTCATAAACCAGCATTTGCTCGTTCCGTTCAATACAGCAACCGAGAATTCTTACAAGATTGCGATGTTGAAGTTTAGAAATCACCACTACTTCATTCATAAATTCTTCCATTCCTTGTCCAGATGATTTGGAGAGTCTTTTTACAGCAATTTCTTGTCCATCTTCCAATATTCCCTAAATATTTAATTTAATATGTATAAACTAATGTATGCAACATAGTATGAAAGTTAACAAACAAGTACTCTTAGATAAAATTAAGGTTTAAATATGTATTTAGTCCCTGTAAATATCCATGTTTTTCAATTTAGTCCCTGCAAAAAAAAATTTTTTAAATATGTCCTTGCAAAATAGTTTTTTTTTAAATACGTCCCTACAAAATAAACTTTTTAAATACGTCCCTGCAAAATAGCTTTTTTTTAAATACGTCCCTACAAAATAACTTTTTTTTATAAATACGTCCCTGCAAAATATCACCATTTTTTTTGTTGGGACGTATTTCAAAAAAAAGGTTATTTTGCAGGGACGTATTTAAAAAAAAGTTATTTTGCAGGGACGTATTTAAAATTCCAACTTTCGGAAGGGCATATTCAAAAAAAAGCTATTTTGCAGGGACGTATTTAAAAAAAAAATTGCAGGGACTAAATCGAAAAACAGGGACATTTGCAGGGACTAAATACATATTTAAACCTAAAATTAATTACCTTGTAAACCGGACCAAAACCTCCTTTCCCAAGCATATTACCAAAGTGAAAGTTATTTGTAGCAGTTTCAAGTCTATCTATATCGAAGAGTGGTAGTTCATCTAGTTTCATTTGTTTCTGCTCTCCGAAAATCAAGTTTGGAGGTTGACTTCCTGAATGAATTTGTCATTTGGTAACAAATACATATACCTTATCTTACCAGAATAATTCACAAAGTTTTAAAAAAAAACTATAACTATATGCTTAATTCCCTTAACAATGTCGTTTTGTTTCTCTTAATATGAGGTCTCAAAGTCGACTTCTCATAAGTAATGAATATCTCTCTGCTATGTATAACATATAAAACTAACATGAAAAGATATTAATGCAGAGTTATTGTCAAAGCAAAGTAAAAATTCAAAATTCATGTCCAATTAACACATTAACATCTTTGGCTTCCTACTCAAATGAGTGTGGTGAGGCGTGTGCTTAATTTTGCTGATAAAATGCATAATCATACTAATCGTGAGATTTTACGGATTTTAGACTTTTGGAGTTGATTGCAATTTGGAGATCTTGAAATAGTCTTACATTGCCTAGTTTCGTAAAGGAAGAAAGATACCAAGGCTAAATATAGGGGTTCAAGTTCTCCTTTGCAAGTGCACCAAGCAAAAGCACCTTAAGTTGTATTTGATTTTCCTTCTTTCTCTTATACTCTTGTCATAGAGTGTTGTGAGAGGTAGTTAAATATTTTCTTTGGATAATGTGGGTGTATTGGGGTCATTGGGTGTTTGAGAGAAGTCTATGTGTAATAATAATTTTCATATAGTGTTATTTTCTGGTTGTCATTAGGCAACGGTTCGTGGTTTTTCTCCGATTTTGGTGTTTTCCACGTTAAATTCTTGTGTTCCGATTTTGCTTGTTTATTTCTGTGTTCTTTTTCCTAAAATGGTATTAGAGCTTTTGGTTTGGTAGGGTAATAATTTCTTAGTATGCTCTATGGTTGCAACTTTGTCTGATCTTCCACATCACAAAATAAATTTTTGGTTCGAGGTGAGGTATTAATTTCTTAGTATGCTATGTGATTGCAACTTTGTCTGATCTTCCACATCAGAAAAGAAGTTTAATACTGCGAAAGTGATGTTTAAGGAAAGTTCTGGCTAAGAAAAGACTTGGTATTTAAGTGTGTCCGTTGTGATCCACCTCTCTTTCCTGGGAACCTAGTCGGTGCGCGGTTCACGGTCACTTTACAGCTGTAATGTCAAATTTTCCAAGTGATGTGAAGTTTGACATAGAGAAGTTTGATGGAAGAATAAATTTAGGCTTGTAGAAAATACAAGTCAAGGATGTGGTGATACAATCGGGTTTGCAGAAGGCGTTGAAAGGAAACAAATCCAACATGGAGAAGGAGAAATGGGAGGAAGTGGATTTGAGAGTTACAAGTGCAATTTGGTTGTTCCTGGAGAAGAAAGTTCTATCGAATGTGTGCAGGAAATATTGTCAGCCAATGATCTTTGAAGGAGAAATTTCACAATTTACGCATGTATAATGGTATGCAAGTTTCTAATCATCTTGGTGCTCTCAATGGTATTGTCTCTGAATTAGAAGCTATTGGAATCAAGATTGATGATGAAGATAAAGTGTTGAGACTCATATGGTCCCTTCCATCTTCCTATGGACATATCAAACCTGTTTTGATATATGGGAAGGAAACTTTGAGTTTTGAAGATGTTGCAAGTAAGATTATTTCAGAAGAAAGAAGATTGAATAATGAGGAAGACACTTCATCAAACTTAGTGTTGGTAGCTAGATATGAGGCTTATGGTAAGAAGATCCATGGTATGAATTTGAAATGCTAGAAATGTGGAAAGTTTGGGCATGTAAAGAAAAATTTCCAGGTGGAGCAGTATTAGAAAAAGGCTCTGAGGCAAATGCTAGCAATGTCTCCCTTGTTATGGGAGATGATGATCTCATCTAAAAATTGAGAAGTGTATCATCATGGCATTGTCGCACTATCATGGAAAATGATGTTATTGCTAGCGGTTTCAAGATAACACATGGGCATTGACTTTTGTAAGGTGTGTTGAGAGGTTATATCGATGGCTTTCGGCATGAAGAAATTCTTGAAGTAGTTTATCTTTAAATGATATATACTCTTTGATGGTGCGGTATGATAGTTCTTTCGAACTATGATTGCTGGTGTAGACAAAGAAAGCTGAAGATGTCCCGGATATCAATTACAATCAAGGTGGAGATTGTTGGAGTTGATTGTAATTTTGGGCATATCGAAATAGTCCCACATTGCCTAATTTTGTGAAGGAAAAAGGAGACCAAGACTTTATAGAGGCTCAAATTCTCCTTTACAAGTGCACCAATCCAAAACACTTTAAGTTGTATTTGATTTTCTTTCTTTCTCTTATACTCTTGTCTTAGAGTGTTGTGAGAGGTAGTTAAATATGGTTGTCATTAGGCAACGATTCGTGGTTTTTCTTCGGTTTTGGAGTTTTTCACGTCAAATTCTTTTGTATGAGAGGACATACCTGAGTTAATGATCGTTGAGGTGCTGCCACTACGTCGAATCGAGCCTGAGCTCAGTCCAAAACGATTACCTTTATTATCCATCCTTTAAAATGTTCTCCTTACTTTAGAAGAGGCAATAGATAGATGCAAAACGATTACCATTATATATACTATCATCTTGTTTAGCTCCTCACAAGAAAGAAATTAAGCTTCTCCTCTCGTAGATGTGGAATTCGTATGCATGTTCAACAACCAATCAAGTCAGAAGTGTAGAAAGGCAAGAAATTTGTTTAATCCCTAAAGTGTCTTGAAAGCCCACACACTTCTCCTCTAATCCATTGTATTGAGGTATGGCTTTTTTTCTTTTTCGGTGAGAATTGAGGTATGGCTTCTGAGCATGACATGAAGATGAAGCTATAACACCCTTTTTTTCTACGACCCCCCATTTTTGGAAGATTACTATAAAAATGTTAAATTGTAATTTTGGTCATCCAAGTTCTGATTGCATGTTATGAGTGATGTGTTATGCTACCCAATTTTCATATGAGTTTCCTTAAAAATTATTAAAAAACTTATAAATATAATCGAATCAGATACCAAAGTTGCAGAATCGCAATACCATGACAATCTAATTTGCTAAATTAGAACTTAAGATATGAGAGTCGCACAATCGCGATACATGAAGATCATAAGTCTAATTGAGTTAAATTGTTCAAAAATAAACTTTTAAAAGGAAAAGGAAAAATAAGTAAAAAAATAAATTTATGGAGGTTAACTTCTCAATATAGATGCATGTTAGAAAAAAGGGGAGGTGTTAAAAGTTACCCTTAGCAGAAGGGGACAAGCCAATGTTTTAAGAACTGAACGGGTGACCGAGTCGGTTAAAAGTTGACCCCTCTATTTTTGGATTTTTTTAAATTGAGATCTGGATCAATAATGAGATCGAGGGATCAACAGTTGAACTGAGCCACATGATCATTGACCCGTTCTCAGTTAAAAAATATCCAAAAATTGTAAAACATGACATGACCATCATGCTTGGAAGTCCCAACCCTTCAAATTAGTTGACCAAAAAAACCCTTCAAATTCAAAGTTCACCACCATTTCTTGTTTGTGTTTTTTCGCAATAATAACAGTAACCCCACCACAGTTGCAATTTATGACCGTAATAATAGTAATAGTACAAAGCACAATAAATTCCAATTTCACTACATATTATTTCATGTCGACACTAAATTCTATCGTCAATATCACATCCTATTCTCACATAGTAATTCCTACGTTTCCTATTAGGCTATTACCCCACTACCATTCATGAACTTAACTCTCAGTCACCCTGAGAGAAGAGAATATTTTATGCAACAGTTTTAGTATGATGCATAATATGGTACATATAGTTTATGCAACAGTTTTTCCTATCAACTAACAAAAGAAAATACCTTCTACTAACCACCCATTGCACAAGCAAAATGTTAATGTTCTTCAATATAAGTATGAAATGGTAACAAGGGAACTTTACCTCTATGCTTAGCAGTACATTTCCGCCACACAAGAAAGACACAGACAATTATAGTACAGGCTCCAATTCCTCCAGCAGTAGCAATGATTAAAGCATTATGCCCTTTTTTCTTCTTAACTACAACTCTTTTCTTCTTAACTACAACTGTATATTATATATTATTCAGCATACTAATTAGAATAAAACCTTAAACACGTCGAGAGAAAAAAAGAAAGAGAGAAAAGATATGCATACCAAGTTCTGCAGGCAAACGAATGTGAAGATCAACTCCACCAAATGGAAATTTCTGCAAATCAATTAATTCACCACTCCAATACATGCAACCTATGTAAGGATCATAAGCATGTGCCAAACAAGAACAATTAGCCAAACAATCTCTTCCACACTTATATTGATCACCATCAGATCTCTCAGAAGAATCAGGCACTTTCATAGAAAAATCAGGCACTTTCATATTATTATACACCAAAAAACCATCTTGTTTCACTTCACTACTTCCATTCCTCACATTCTCACATTGCAATGGCAAAGTTCTCACTCTCACACACCCACTAGTCCAATTTTTTCTACTCCATTCCTCAATATTCCTAGGCTCAAACCCTTTTAAACAGCTACAAATTGGTGCACCAGAGTTATCACAATTACCAAAAGGCCCACATTTTCCATAAAAGTCACATTCAGTTTGATCAAATTCAAGTCCCCAAAACTCTTTCTTGTTTATAAATTCAACCAATTTAAGTTTACCATGTGAAGTCAATGAGAGGATTCCAAACTTAGAAGTGTTACCAAAATTGTAAGTTAGATAAGCAGTTCCATCATCTTCATGATCTAAATGCCAACCAAAGAGATACTCAGTTGTCATTCTTGGTGATCCCAAAAATATCCTTCCATTCCAAGGACCAGTTCTCCAATATGGAACATTATCAAGCCAAATAAACACTTCTGGTGCATCTAACCTTTCAAGACTACCAGTGAAGTGTCCAGAAGAAGGATCAGAATCGCTTTTTCTTGACACAAAAGCTATTTTCTTACCTGTAATTTTATTACCAGCAATTTTCATCAGTGGCACAGCTGCATCAGCAGGATGTGTGAAACTGTCCCATATTGTTGCTCCAGTGTTGACATCTCTAAGGATCAAATTTCCAGTATCATCAAGTTGTGCACTTGAATTCATGATAGTACTTGAACTTGAAGTTGAAATGTTTGTTGACCATATGAGACTCTTTTGAGAATTCAATATTACAAGATTGCCATCCTTGTGAAGTTTGGCAACTCCTGAAGAATCATTAAGTGGGTTGTCTCTATTAGCAATCCATATGATGTAGGATTCATTGAGGTACCAGATTCCTAGGTAACGGTTGGTTGAATTTGGAGGGCTGAAGAATCCTAATTTGAAATCAGTGTTGTTTGAGGTTATTGTATCATGATTTTTGTCTGTGATGGATGTTGATGATGTAATTGTGTTGTTGACAGAGCCCAAACACAAATGAAAGAGGCTGGAAAATATGACCAAACCAGTAAACAACAAGAAATAATTAATAGTATTATGGGCATGGCTTAGAAGAAAAGCCATAAATGTGTATACTACTGATTAATTAACTTGGTTTTTGCAGCAAAACAATGAATGATGTTTATAATGAGTATCTTAGAGGAATGGAATATACTAGATTACTAGTTTTGTTTTGTTTGTGTTGAGGTTATCGTTGAAATTGAAATGTAGAGTCACTGAGATGAGATATTCTATTGACTTTGGTTGACTTTAGGTGCACATTACGCGTTATCATGTACAAAGGTCATAAGTTGCATTCTTTTATTCTGATGCCAACGCCGACTAGTGAATGGCTATGAACAGATCATTAAAATATAAAAAAAAAAAAATTGAAAAATAAAATACACATTTTCCTCTATACCTTTGAACTGCTACAGAATCTCCCCTAGCTCTATTTTAACCAATGTTATTAAAACCAACTCGGTGATTGATCACTACAAAAAAAAAACAGTATTAGCGAGGAAAAATTTCCTTGTTAAAGGCTAAAAATCGCTTGCCAAAACATATTAGTGAGGGAATTAGCGACGACCAAATTCCCTAGGTAAAATTGTCCTCACTAAACCGTAGCGAGCAATTTTGAATCCCTCGCTAAAAATTTCTACACATTTTCTTCTCTCTCTTTTTTAATCCCTCGCTAAAAATTTCTACACATTTTCTTCTCTCTCTCTCTTAACTGCTACAATATCTCCCCTAGCTCTATTTTAACTGTTCAACAGACATAGACAAGCACACAAAGATAAAAGAAGCGAAGCAACAATTCCCTTAATGCGTTTTCAAAATAAGAAAAATATTTTATTATGCTAATATAGAAATAAAAATGATATTTTAATAAGTGATCAATTTATCCACATCACTATCTACGTAAGTCCTATTTAACTATCATTTAACAAAAGGACATCATAAAAAATATATTTTATTATGCTAATATAGAAATTAAAATGATATTTTAAGTAATCAATTTATCCACATCACTATCTACGTAAGCCCTATTTAAATGTGTTAATCATTTTTGTAATTTAAACATACTAACTTACATCAATTTTGACATATATAAATGTATTATTATAAAATAGAATTTAAATAAGATATTTTATAAAGTTATATTCTCTAAAAGGCCAAGTTAGGTCTCAAAATAAAATTTAATCTCATTGACCATCTCTCCTTCTCTCTGGCTCATACGGTTTACAGATTTTATGGCTCCTCTGACCCTACAACTTTTTCCCTGCT
This sequence comes from Astragalus glycyphyllos, assembly GCA_963573325.1. Classification (NCBI taxonomy): domain Eukaryota; kingdom Viridiplantae; phylum Streptophyta; class Magnoliopsida; order Fabales; family Fabaceae; genus Astragalus; species Astragalus glycyphyllos. The sequence goes on along the minus strand of OY754307.1, from coordinate 119,240,452 downwards.
CATCTTCAGTGGAGAGCTGCTGGCCTTCAAATACAGGGAGAGTTTGGACTTTCTGTCTTTCCTCCTACACTAACTTTGTGGGTCTCCTGATTTATCCTTGGTTCACCTATTTTCCTCGATGGTGGTGGCTGGTTTTCAGATGCGGCTCGGGTAGTTGTTCTGGCTCACTGTCTTGCTAGGTAGATTTGAGATGGCTTCTTTTGTATTATGTGCTTCATGGTTGCAATAGCTTGCATTAGTGTTTAATTATGTGTTTTATTTAGTTAGTTCAGTAGAACTTAGATTGTCTCAAGTGCTGCTCATATGCTTAACGTAATCATTTAGAGTTTCAGTTATACCTGATGTGGCTTGTCAGTTAGAGGACCTGTAAGTGCTTCCTTTGTAAGCTTGTGACTTACAGTCTGTGTAATGTTTCTGTGGCTTTGTCTGTTATCAATGAAATATATCATGTTTGACCAAAAAAATTTGCAATAGTACCTTATTACGTACTTTTTTTTACATTATAAGTACGTACTTAATGGTTATCCACACACTTCATTAATTTTATATACATTCATTTAACATGTATGTCCAAATATATACAACTTACTTAATTTAAGTACTTTTTGACATAAATTGACGTGAGCCCACGTCATAAAGACTTAAAAGTCCAAAAATATAACAAGAATTCAAGGGAATATACTTCAATATCCTCAACCTAATCATTAAGACAATAGCACATTAAAAGTGACCATGTAAATATTAGGGAATTTCTAGATAATCAGCTCTAGTGCTTCTATGCTTCATTTTTCTTTCAATAAATTGTAAAACACTTTAATGGAGCCTTGTTGCCCATTTAGTTTAGGCATTGGGTCTTATTTCTTTCCTTAGTGGACTTGAGATGTTGGGCTTAGGCTTAGGATCCAAAGTCCAACCTAATATACATTTCCTTTCCATGTAATAGGTAGAACTTTGATGAATGAAATTCACTATGACATTTTGAGCAAGAGAGTGCCCTAATACCTAATTAGAAAGTGGTGAGAGACTAGTTGCTAATGTTGGTGAAGGTTCATCATGGATTTTCCGAGGTTTGTTGAGATGAGAATCTTGAGCACACAACCTTGAGGCTAGGAGAACTCAAGGATAGTGTTGTGCTTATCATCTTTCCAAGGAAGAAATGGTGGACTTCTTTCTCCACTTCCATTTCCATCTTCTCCACATTTTGTATTCTTCCCTTTCAAGTAAGTTTAGTGTCCTTGATTTTGTGTTGTTGGTGTTCACGTCTTTTGTTGTGTGAGAAAATTATAGAAATGCCAATTTTCAAGATCCTAATCTTATAGATCTATTTTAGATCTTATCATAAATTGTTATACAATTTTTTTTGAATTTTTTTAATAGCTTCCTTACATGGATAAACAAATAGATATAGTTGTTTACCGGGTGAGTAGGTGAATTTCAAAAGTGTGATTTTGAGAAATGCTAGAAAAGGAATAAATAACCTAATAACTAGCTAGTAGTACAATTTAGCTGCTATAAATCTAGATATTACAAGAACTTCTCTTCCCAAATTAGTAAGTAGAAAATAAGTCTGTTTATTGACAAGCAGCAGAAGGTGATTGAATAATTTGGGCAAAAAAAATTAGCCTTAGCAATGATAGTGTTGATCCCAAATGTATAGTTATCTACCTTGGATTTCACTCATAGTTACATTGTTGTTTGAGTTAGGTTGACTTTTTTGTGATGACTCTGCACTTCGAAAGTTATGCTTGTGGACAAAAGCTACCTTCCCTGGAGAAGGAAGATGTGTAATTTCACTGATGAGCATCAAAACTACAGTTGATATAGTTGGTCTTTCTTTTGGAATTTCTTGTACACATAACAGTCCTATTTGTATACACCTCAACATCGTGCTCTCGAAGCATGAATCCCATATCTCTGGATCTATTAGAGATATAATGTTTTCCTCTATCCATAGTTTCCATGCCTATAAAAGTACAACAAAACTTTACTATTGATAATAATAATACTAACTATAATCAAAAGAAGTGTGGAGAATGTACACTTACAAATCCGACAAGGCTAAGTGAATCTTCGCTGTTATAAAAGCTAGAGTTTCTCCGGCCGCTAACAATCTCTAACAACAAAACCCCAAAGCTATAGACATCTGATTTCTCAGAGAATAGTCCTTCCATTGCATATTCAGGGGGCATATAACCACTACATTTAGAGCATGTAATAAGTAACAATTAAATCACTCAATAAGTTTAAGATATCGAATGAGAAGGGTCTACTTACTAAGTTCCAACAACTCTTCTCGTGTTTTCTTCATCACCTTCTCCGCCTTTAAAAATTCTAGCCAAACCAAAGTCTGATATTTTGGGAGTCATCTCACCATCCAGTAAAATGTTGCTTGCTTTAAGATCTCTATGTATAATCCTTAGTCTTGAGTCCCTGTGAAGATAAAGTATACCTCGAGCTATTCCTTCAATTATGTTGAACCGCTTTTTCCAATCTAATACTTTCTTTTGGAGTTGATCTAAAACCAAAATTAAACAAGTGCACGAAACAGATGACATAATTAATTGGGTGTTTTGATTAAGAACATTGGGTAAAAACAAACATATGCATTCAATCACTAACCAAAGAGAAATGCATCCAAGCTCTTATTTGGCATGAACTCATAAACCAACATTTGCTCGTTCCGCTCAATACAACAACCGAGAATTCTTACAAGATTGCGATGTTGAAGTTTAGAAATCACCACTACTTCATTCATGAATTCTTCCATTCCTTGTCCAGATGATTTGGAGAGTCTTTTTACAGCAATTTCTAGTCCATCTTCCAATATCCCCTAGAAAGTTAATTTTATTTAACATTTATATATTTTTATATATGAAATAATAATATAATATGAAAATTGACTCACAAGTGCTCTTAGACAAAATTAATTACCTTGTATACTGGACCAAAACCTCCTTTTCCAAGCATATTACCAAAGTGAAAGCCGTTTGTAGCAGTTTCAAGTCTATCAAAATCAAAAAGTGGTAGTTCATCCAATTTCATTTGTTTCTGCTCTCCCATAATCAAGCTTTGAGATCGACTTCCTGAATGAATTTGTCATTTGTTAACAAAAAATATATACTATCCCTTGCCAGAGTTTACAAAAATTTAAAACAAAATAACAATATATATGCTTAATTCTCTCCTCAATTGTTTTATTTCTCTTAAGATGTTCTAAAGAGATCTCAAAGTCAATATCTCATAAAAATTAATGATTTAATTAGTATGAAATTGACATGACATAAAAATGATTGATTTCTATTCTTGTCATCTTAAAAGTCACGCAACCATGATTTTTATTGGCTGAAAGTATAGAAATTTTTTACACCGAATATACATTTTAATTAAACGGTCAAAAAGGCCTCTCCCACTAACATTTATATAAAACTAACATGAATATTAATTTAACCCATAAGATTAATGTGTATAATCTCACAGATTAATGCGTAGCTGTCAAAATATAAAGTAAAAAACACATCAATCTTTGTATTATTCAAAGTCAATCTTTGTATTTTATGTAATAAAATCGACAGTCATATCGTATGGATTCGTTCAAAAATGTCAAGGGAATATATAAATGAAAGTGGTGAGGCGTGTAATTAAAAGAGTTCATACGTTTTTTATTTTAACATAATTATGACCGTTGACTTGGCTTATTAGTGGTTTATCTTCATTATCCATCCCCTAAAATGTACTCCTTACTTTTGAAGAGGCAATTGCAAAAGTATCTATAGTGCAACGATTTATTTGAGTTTATCTACTGACATAAGTATTTGTGATACTAATCTAAAATCTAAAACTCGCAAATCAGACACATCACTTATTCGATAAACCTAAAATCACATATTTTTTCTCTTATATATGAGATCATATATTTTTTCTCTTTTTTATGATTGCTACTGTTTTCACACAATTATTGGGAATGGTGTGAGTGTGTGACTATGGTTGAAGTCCAAAACCTTCAAAAGTCGACTTTCGTTTCTTGTTTTTGGTCGTAATAACTGCTATCACATCAAACAAATTTATTTGTGTTTTTTAGCAATAACAGTAATAACCCTACCACCAAAACCGCAATTTATGACCTTAACAAAGCAAAGTAGAATAGAACAAGATACAAGATTACAAAACAAACAGACAATAACGATGAGCTTCAAAATCTCCCACGTTACAACTTCTGTTTCAGCATGCATGCACCAAACAGATATATATATATATATATATATATATATATATATATATATATATATATATATGTCGACACTAAATATTCTATTCTATCCTGAATATCCCACGATATTTGTATATATCAAATCCTAGATATCTTAATTAATCAAAAAGAAAAAATCCTAGATATCTTGCCTATATGACACTTTAACATGCAATAATGCAAACTAAGAGATTAAAATCCATGATACATGCATATATATGTTCTAGCATGATGCATCATTGACATGGTAAACATAATTTGTGCAACAGTTTTCCCTATCACCTTGACCCTGAGTGAAAGCACCAATAAAACAACATCGTTTCTATCGATAAATAGTTATTTTGGTTCCTTAATGTATGAGACACTGTCATTATAGTCTCTAAATATAGCAAAATTGCAAATAAGTCCCCTTTTAGTAATTTTAGGGACTAAATTGACCGACAAAAAAACACATTTTAGTACCAAAATGACTCATTAAAGATACACGTACTTGAGGATGTGTTGGCAATTTCGATGCATTCAAAAACTATAATGACAACGCTTCACATATTCAGGAATCAAAATGACTGTTTACCCCGTTTCTACTACCCTATTGGTCTAAGAAAAATGCTAATGTTGTTCAAATTAAGTATGAAATGGTAACAAGGGAACTTTACCTTTATGCTTAGCAGTACATTTCCGCCACACAATATAACCACAGACAACTATAGCACATGCACCAATTGCCCCAACAATGCCAATGATTAAAGGCTTGTTTCCTCTTTCCTTCTTGACTGCAACTGTATATTATATCATTCAGCATGTTAATAAGTATAAATCCTTCATTGGTCAAAAAAAAAAGTATAAATCCTTCAACAATTAAAAATCTTGATCTCTTTTTTTTATAATATGTGGAAACCTACGAAACATCAACGCAAACACCAGACACGACACTGATAATAAATAAAGAGAATGGAAGTATTTTAATGTAACCACATATTAAAATCTTGATCTCCTTTTTTTATAACATGTGGAAACCTACAAAACATCGACACAATCAGCAAACATGACACTGATAATAATTTAAGAAAATGGAAGTATTTTAATATAACCACATATTTTAGTATTTCAGTATCTTGTCGGTGTTTGACACCAGAAACACCTTCAACCTGAAGTGTTGGTGATACATACCTAGTTCTTAAAAACGAAAGAGAGGAAAGATATATACCTAGTTCTGCTGGCACACGAATATGGAGATCAACTCCACCATTTGGAAAGTGCTGCAAGTCAATTAAGTCACCACTACTCCAATACATGCAACCAATGTAAGGATCATAAGCATGTGCCAAACAAGAGCAGTTAGCCAAGCAATCTCCTCCACACTTGTCTATATCACCATCTGATCTCACAGAAAAATCAGGCACTTTCATATTATTATACACCAAAAAACCATCTTGTTTTACTTCATGACTTCCATTCTTCACATTCTCACACTGAAGTGGCAAAGTTCTCATACACCCATTAGTCCAATTCCTTCTATTCCATTCCTCAATATTCCTAGGCTGAAACCCTTTAAAACAACTACAAATTGGTATAGTAGAATTATCACAATTACCATTAGGCCCACATTTTCCATAAAAGTCACATTCATTTTGATCAACCTCAAGCCTCAAAAACTCTTTCTTCTTGAAAAATTCAACCAACTTAAGTGTGCCATGTGGAGTCAATTGGAGAACTCCAAACATTAAAGGATTATTAAAGTTGTAAGTTATGGAAGCAGTTCCATCATCATCAAAATCTAAACGCCAACCTCTTAAATACTCAGTTGTCATTCTTGGTGATCCCAAAAATACCCTTCCATTCCAAGGACCAGTTCTCCAATAAGGAGCATTATCACGCCAAAGAAAAACTTCTGGTGCATCCAACCTTTCAAGACTAAATGTAAATCGTCCAGAAGAAGGATCAGAATAGCTTTTCCTTGACACATAAGCTATTTTCTTACCTGTACGTTTATTAGAAGCTATTCTCATTGATGGAACAGCTGCATCAGCTGGATGTGAAAAACTATCCCATATTTTTGTATCACTGTTGATATCTCTAAGAATCAAATTTCCAGTATCATCAAGTTGTGCAGTTGAATTGATACTAGTACTTGAACTTGAACTTGACATTGAAGTATTTGTTGACCATATTTCAACCTTTTGAGAATTCAATATCACAAGATTGCCATCCTTTTGAAGTTTAACAACTCCTGAAGAATCATTAAGTGGGTTGTCTCTATTAGCAATCCATATGATATAGGATTCATTGAGGTACCAGATTCCTAAATAACGGTTTGTTGAATTTGGAGGGCTAAAGAACCCTAGTTTGAAATCAGTGTTGTTTGAGGTTATTGTCTCATGGTTTTTGTCTAAAATGGATGTTGATGATGTAATTGTATGGTTGACAGAACTTACACACAAATAAAAGCTGGAAAATGTGAACAAACCAATCAACAAGAAATAATTATGGCTTAGAAGAAAAGCCATAAATATGTAACAGAACTTTAAGGATCTTAATCTTAGTATGGTAGCTAGCTATGGAGATGTTAATGATGTTTGTATCATGTATGCATTAACTGTATGTATTTTGGAGGAATACTATAGTTTGGTTGTGATTGAAGTGTAGAGTCACCTAGCTAGTTAGATGAGATGCTCTCTATTGAGTTTAGTTGACTTAAGTTGCGCGTTACGCATGCTAATAATGTGGAAAAGTCATAAGTTGCATTATTATTCAAATATGCCAACTAGTGAGTGGCTTGTGGATCGTTGTTATAACATATAAAAAAACAAATATAGAAATAAGTGGTCTACTTGTTTAATTGTGGCCTCAATAGAGAGAGGCAATTGCCTATGTAAATACATGACCGTAAGACCTGTTACAAGGGCCATCTGTACTTTTGACTAACAACACTAATTTCCAAAAA